>JAWNLV010000107.1:857500-2057500 GCA_035042125.1 Drosophila longiperda
TGACCAAGGCGCCCGCGGATCGTATCATCTCCACGACCTGCTCGTGCGAGGCGGCGCTGACATCCTCCCCGTTGATGGTGAGCAGAAAGTCACCGGGTCGCAGACCGGCCATGTCGGCAACGCCACCGGGATCCACATCGTCCAAGTACTGCAGTGCCGGGAAGCGTTCGGAGGGACGCAGTTGCATCAGCTGCGAACTGGCCTTGGCGCCGCGCAATATGAATCCAAATCCCCGCTTGGCTCGATGCAACACCACCGAACGTGGTGCGTTGTAAGCTCTGCAAATAGTTTACAGTTTAATATGCAGTTGTATAAGGAGCAGTACACTCAGAAAAATAATCGCAGTAATCAACTTTTACCAAAAAATTCAGCTTTAAATTTAGGAATGCAAAATCCGCTTTAGAAATGGATTTTCTTGCGATTTACTACAATTGTTGGTTGATTGTTTTTCTGAGTGTAGCTGGTTACTTACCCCTTCTTAATGCGTGGTGCTGTGGCGCTGCTATATTGTCCAATTAGGTGACCGCCATTGTTCTCCGCGTGGTGGTGCTGCTGCTGCTGCTGATGATGCTGCGGCAGCTGTTGACAGGAGCCGTTGCTGGTCATGGAGAGCGAAGGCGACTGATGCGGCTGCTGGAGCAGC
Source organism: Drosophila longiperda (assembly GCA_035042125.1). NCBI lineage: Eukaryota > Metazoa > Arthropoda > Insecta > Diptera > Drosophilidae > Drosophila > Drosophila longiperda. The sequence goes on from JAWNLV010000107.1 coordinate 858,144, forward strand.
GTGCTCGAGCTGCCCGAGTGGCCGCCCAGGCTGAGCTGGGGGGAGCCCTGGTAGGAGGATTGCTGCGGCTGCAGCGATGTGGGTGCCACCATCTGCTGCTGCTGGGGGGCTGGTGGTGCCACCATGCCCGTGCTTGCGGTCATCACATTGGTGATGTGCTTCTGTCGCAGATTCACCTCCTGCACACAGTCGGCGGGGAAGAAGCCCGACTGATTGGTGCCACGGACATAGCCCTCGAGCAGGCCGCAATCGGTGCTGCCAACGACCTCGATGACATCGCCCGGCTGCAGCCGGATGTGGCCCACTGTGTTGCCCGCATAGGGTTCCATGCATACCACCGTGGTGCTCGGATGCCCAATCGAGCAGGCAGCCGAATCCGAATTAGTTCCCACGCCCGACGAGTCGCTAATGATGTCGCTGGTGTCGCCCAGCGATTTATCTGTTTTCGGATTGCAAACAAACAAATTTAATTAGCCAATTGATGTGATTCATAGATGATTCATCTGGTCACAATTTGGCCAGAGAATGCAGATCCAACAGAGACAACAACATTTAGGATGACGATAAACATGCCATGAGATTGGAGGAGTTGCTGGGCAGGATTGGAAAGTGGGTGGCGGAAGGAGGAGAAGCACAAGAAGCAATGCGAACAAATGCGATGAATAAAGACTCAAAAAACACTCACTTCGAGAGACTCATTTAAAGAATGAATCACAAGAATTTAACAAGTGTTTCTGCTTAATTTAAGAGACTCGCTGCTAAAATTAACTAATTAAATCGATTAATTCGATTAAAAAGATGATTCAATAGATAATTTCAAACAATTTCACAGATCATTGAATGATTCACTTGAGTCATTTATAGACTGCTGACAATTTATATATATATTGTTTGAATCTGATAAATTTACTAATTCCCAATTAATTATAATAACTTATCGATTGCTAAACATTGCTTCCCATAATAGAGACCCATTTGACATGCTCCCATTTTGGTTCATTTTTCAACTAGAAAAAAACTAATTTCACTTATTAAACTAAAACTAGGCATGCTTAGTGATAATTTAATGGATGTAATACTTAACCTGTTCAGTTGAGTTTATATATAGTTATATATATATATATATATAGATATATGTATATATAGATATATGTATTAAGATTAGTAAAACATAAAATTAAATTTATTTAAATTGTAATTTAACTTAAGCTTGAAAAGGCGAAATTAGAGTGTAAAACTATTGATTGATTGATTGATTGATTGATTGATTGATTGACTGTTTACCTGTTACAATGCTGATGTCGTCTTCGTGCGAACGATGTCCCGACGAGCCCTCGGAGAGGCTTGAGCTCGCCGAGCTGTAGGCGCCCAGCATATGCTCCGAGGGGCATGGCGAGGGCGGACCATGCAGCTGCTGCAGCTGCAGATGCGGCTGCTGGTGGTGCTGCTGGTGCTGGTGGTGTGGTTGGTGCATCAACTGCAAATGCTGATGGTTGTGCAATAACAACTGCTGCTGCTGTTGCTGCAGCTGCTGGCGCGAAAGTGTGCCCATCAGATTGATGCCTCCGTTTAAAGCACCACCAGCAACTGCACCACCACCTGCACCCGCACCACCCAACCCACCGGCAGCCGCGGCAAGCAGCACAGCGCCAGCTGCCCCATTGGCCGACAGCCAACCGATGCCGGAACGCCGTTTTGGATTGTAGCGCGGTGGTCCCCGGTAGGGCACTGAATAAGTGTGATTAAGGACTATGTAAGTATACATTCTTCTCTCTGTATGTGTGTGTGTGTATATGTCTATGTGTGTGTGTGTGTATTGTTGTTGTTGGAGTTGGAGTTTTTGTCGGTTTGGCAGTCGGGCGCTTAAGAGCTGAATTTATGTGTCGCGATTGGGGTTTCTTTTTAGGGGATGAGCGAGGATTTTGCTGGCTATGTTTATGGATTTTTTTATGTTGTAGCATTTTAGTCACATTTTGTTGCCAAGTTGTCAGCCAAGCCAATTCCAGGGCTGAGCAAATCATTGCTAAATGTTCTTCCATTGCTCAACTCTGCACTAACTAAAAGTTGGTTTTTAATATGAGCAAATAACCCAAGGAACGATTTAGCTGCTAATTTATGGAGGAGAACTAACATTTATTTTGGATAGCATTGGGATTGGAGACACACTCTTTACACTTTAGTGGTTACTTACTGTACTTACTGTACTTACTGCTTTTTGCATGGAGCTGGTTAGTTAGATCGACCGAAACACAAAAAGCAAAACAGAGCAAAAAAAAGGACATTCTAGGAATGTCCTCAAACAAAACGAAACACGCTAAACATAGGATTTTTAGATAGATAATGGTATTTTATATATATATATATAGATGATGAGTAAAAAACGTGAACGTGTAACAAAACATTGAACAACAGAGAGAGAGAGACAGAGAGATAGAGAGACAAAGATAGCGATAGAGGTGAATGAGACAAAGATCGAGCAAAAAATGGAAATGAATTACAGTTACGATTAGTAGTACTATATAAAGTACTATATATAGAATACATATAGATATATATATAGAGAAAAATATGTCAAGCAACAAATGCAAAAAATATGCAAGGCAATTTATATATAGCTAAAAATCTGTTGTTGTTTAGGTATATATATATATATATATAGATAGATTTTTATAGGATTGTTTTACGTTATGAATGAAATAATTGGCAGAGACCTAAATAATGAAATGTTTCGATGATATATATTGATTGATGATTGATGATTGATAATTGATAAGAACTGTTTTTGCGTGTGTCTGAGTGGAGAGAACTAAATATTTTGATTCGGGGAAATCGGGACTAAAAGAGATTCAAAAATAATTAACCAAGTACAGTTTTTTTTTTTTTTGAATTGAATCTAACACATGGATTTAACAACTATATATTTTGAGTAAATTAAAATCGTGACAATAAATGGGAATAATCGAGGAAAGTTTTGGAGAGTATGAGTAAAAAGTACGATATGAATATGTCGAAATGTCGAGTTCGAGTATTGGTCGATTGGGATTTGTACGAATATGTTGATATCAAGTGGTGATATCAACATGCCCGAGAGTGTGTGTGTGTGTGTGTGTGTGTTGTGAATATGCGAATGGAATGTTTGGTTTGTTCGATTGGCTCTCGTTTTGGGCACTCACCAATTTCCTCAGATTTGTAGTTCTCAATGATTTCGGCCAGTTCCATGTTGCCAGCGATGACAGCAACCTAAGGAATACATTTAAATATTAGCCAAGATATTATATTAATGTAGAATTAGTATTTAGTTTGACTACACAGTAAGCAAGACTACACTTAAAAAATAAGTACCAACTAAAACTACTTTTTTATTTATAAATATTATTTGAGTATTAATTGTAGCTTAAAAGTTTGTTTTGTTATTTTGTAATTTGGAGTTTTGATTTCGATTGGTTTTTGGATTTTAGTTTTTTTTGTTTTTGTATTTTAAATACCTGATAGGGAGTTTGGTTGGCAAAGTTCTGGGCACCGCGTTGTGCGCCGCGAAAGAGAAGCATTCTAGCACAAGCCTCTTGGTTGTTAACAGCGCAAACATGCAACGGGCTGTTACCGGACGCATTGCGTCCATCCATGTCAGCACCGTAGAACAATAAGTGTTCCAAGTGCTGCACCAGGCCGTGCCGACACGCCTGCATCATCACCATCATCATCATCATCATCATCATCATCATCATTCCCATTGTTTAATTGAATAGTTAGGCAAGCATTTTTAAAAGTTAGCCAGAGCAGAGACAGAGAGTGTGAGAGAGAGAGAGAGAGAGAGAGACAAAGAGTCGTAAATATAAAAATCAATTAGCAAAATTCTCAATCTCTCAAGCCAAAAAATTTAAACTGAATAACAAAAAAAAAACATTCCTTCACCAGAGATTTTCTCTCTCTTTCATTCATTTTCTAAAGGAAGGATCTTTGGCAGGGCACAAATACCAGGATATATAAATCTATATAATAATTTGGACCGTCACCGACTTACCTGATGCACTTCATTCCAGCCCTGGCTGTCCTGTATGCCCAACGTGGCATGGTCATGCAGCAGACTCTCTGTGATCTTCGCCTCGCATTTGCGTGTTATCGAAATGTATAGGGGCGTAATGCCACGCCCATCGCGATAATTGGGCGAGGCGCCAAGCTCCAACAGTGTACTGCGAATGGAGAGAGATATGAATATATATAAAATATGGATATCTCTACAATCAGAGGAAAATTAGCCCTGAATTAGAAAGTTTACATTTTCATTTTTCGTTTTTAAAGTATGGAAAATTTCTAAAAAAGCAGAGCAATTTTTTGCTGGTCTAATTAATCACCTGACCGCCTCGAGCGAATCGTGCTCGACGGCGCGGTGGAGCGCTGTGGTGCCATCCTTGGTGCGATAGTCCAGCAGAGCACCGCCATTGACCAGTGCAATGAGCAGCTTGTTGGGCTTCTTGCCACCGGTGGCCACCGACAGCGGTGTCTCGCCGCTCTCCGAGCAATGGAAATTGGGATCGAGACCCTTGGCGCACATCTTGGCAATCTTCTCCACATGCCCCCCATTGATGCAGTCGAGGAAGCGACGCAGATTGGCCCGTGTGTGCAGCGCCTTCAACTGGCGCTCGTCCAACGTGAGCATTTTATACACACGTCGCTTGTACTTGAGCTGAGGGGAGACAGAGAGCAATGTTAATTGAGATGCATAGAGTAATTTAGAGTGCAGGCAACTCTTACCTCCAGATAGCCAACGGGTCCATTGAATGGATAGTCACCCAGGCGTCGTTCCTCGTCCAGAAACTTGCCCGCCTTGCCGTTGGAGGGCGGTGCAAAGAGGCCATAGTTGAAGCTCTCCTTCAGCTCCTGCAAAGAGTACAAGCAAAATAGATGAATATATGAAAGTGTGTGTGAATGAGTGTGTATGTGTGTATGTGTGTGTGTGTGTGTGAGGGGTAAGTGTGATTATGACTGCTCGTTCAGCAGGTGTGCCATCGACGTGCTCAAGTTGTTCATTTTCATTTTCACACAGACAGACAGACAAAGGACTTCCTTCGGCTGCTCTTGCTAATGAGCGCATGACAACAGCAGCGCCATCTAGCGGCGTCGTTGTCATTGTCATCGTTTGTCATTGCATTTATAATTTGCCGCCTTTGCCTTTAAGTGGCAATTTCTTGTTTTAATTATACAAAAATGTTCGCTTTGCCAAGCAACAAACAACCAACTTCCGTAATCATCTTAAGGGAAACCCTTTTCCCCCTCCTCAGTCGCACACTCCTTCCACACTCCCCTCTTTATACTCTTCTCTCCTATCTATCATATCATATCATATCATATATGCAGTCTCAAGTGAATAACTGGCGACATTGCCAACTGCTGCATTAATTATGCAAAGTGCGTGTTTTCTGCGCACATGTGACTCCCCCCCCCACTCCACCCCACTCCCACTACCTACACCCTCATCCTCAATCCATGCTGAGAATTGTGCAGAGCTTTTTGGCTTGCTGTATTTGGGTTTCTTAAGTCCCATTAGACCAAAAACTCATAATGTGCTTAATGCTTAATGTGATAAATGTGGCCATTAAATTAGTTGCAACAGCAGCAGCAGCAGCAACCATGCAACAGACACTCCACATTTGCAACTGTTTTATTAGTTCACTTTTAAATATTATTTGGCTTTTCTTTTCAATGTGCCGTAATTAACTATTTTCTTTTAGTTCACCCGCATATTCAGTTGCCAGCTAGTTATATATATATATATATATCTGATATATATATTATATATATATATATATATATTTATTTAAACTAGCTGTAACTCGGCATTTGTAAGAGCTATTTCCGGCTTTCAAATGTCGTTCTTGTTATTTTTGTTGTTGTTTTGTAGTGGCTACAATTCGCAGCGATGAAGCCCTGCTGGCGACACACCGCCACCACCCACTCGCACACCCACACCCACTCGCACACCAACGTACACACACACACACACCCTCAGACTCATCCATCCCCTTTGTGCAGCATACACATAAATTTCTACAGCATAAACTAAAACGCCCCAAATAGCGTGCATACACTCAGCAAAAAAAAATAGCTATAAATTTTAGAAATTCTCCACTCTTGGCGACAAGGGTTCCTCACATTAATAGGCAGAAATTACATTTCTAAAATTAAGGGTTGTGGCTTTCTAAAAAGGGGATATTTTGAAAATTTAGTAAAAATGGTTCTAACTTAAAGTGAGATTTGATTTCTAAATGTGTAGGTAAGAGAATTCTAAAATTGACTTTTTTGTCGTATAATCTAAAAGTGGAGCTTAAAATTTGCATTAATTTTATACCATCTTTTCTACAAATTTGCCTTGTCTTTCGTCTTTTTAAGATACTAATTTTATACTAAGATTTTCTAATATGTACAAAAATGTTTTCTTATATTTAAAAACTGTCTAATTTTTAAGAACGATATTCTTAAATTAAGAGAGAGTTTATTTTTCTGAGTGCATCCTGTACATTGTCCCGTACCCGCCCCGTGCGACACGTTAACTGCTTGTGCACCAAATGGGTTTTATGTTGTCCTCAATGCTCCTGCGTCTACTGCTGCTGCTGCTGGTTGTTCTTCTTCTTCTTCTGCGTGTGCTTGGGGGCAACACCCAACTTGTGCTTCCCTTGTGGCATGCAGATGCAAATTGTAAACCTGAAGTTAGCAACGGATTCGGATGCGGATTCGAATTTGGTTTATACGTATTTTGTATTTATTCCTGGGTTCGACTTGGGACTTGGGTTTGGTGGTGACTCTTGTTGGTGGGTCGACCCTCCCTGCTTTAAGTCAACTTGTTGGCGCAAATTGCATTTTTATGAGTTTTGATTTCGGCATTTCAACCCGTGCCAAACGACCCTGGCCCTGGCCCTGGCCCTGGCACTGAGCATGAAAGAGAGCGCAGCAGGCAGAGTGAGCGAGAAAGGGCTAATCTCATTTAGAATTTTGCTCATTTGGTTGCTCTGTTGCAGGTTGTAAATTCCGTTGGCTGCAATTGAAATTGGACCACATGGAAAGTACACTCGGCAAAATTACTGCGAAATTTAGAAAAGTGACTGAGATACTATTCGAGTTTATTGGAAATAATTTTTAAACATAAGAAAACAGTTTTCTTCTAATTAAAAATTAGACAGTTCCAACAATATTAAAGTTTTGTTATTTTTGTACATATATTCTATTAAGAAATGTGTTTCTTAAGATTGCAAATGCAAGTTATTTATAAACTGCATAACAAGTTGTGGCAAATTTCTAAAAATTCAGCGCGATTTCATTTCAGAGTGTAGATGCCAACATATATTTTATGTGTTTGCTGCCCATAAATCAATGGAAATAAAAAATATAAAATGCAAACAGCTGCGGCAGGCAAGTGTGTGGAGGGTGTGGCGAGGAGGTGAGTTGGATTTTCCTGTTGTAGTTGTTCTTGTTGTTGTTGTTGTTTGTCGCTTGAGAGCGTCAGAGTCAAGAGTAAATGTCAATGCGATGCGATGCGCACTTGCTGCAAATAAGCAACTTCCTGTTCCAATAAGAAAAGGCAAACGCACAACAACAGCAACAATTGCAACAACAACAACAACAACAAAAGGCATTCATTGATAAATTGTCAAACAGTTGTTGTTGTTGCTGTTGCAATTGTTCGCTGCCAAGACATAATAAATAGCTAGACTAAGCAGAGAGAAAGAGAGAGATAGAGAGAGACAGAGAGAAAGAGAGAGAGAGAGAGAGAGAGAGAGAGAGAGACGGTCAGCAGCAGGTAAACATAAACACAGTGCCAGCAAAAAGTAAATAGCCAGCCAGTTGGCCAAGTTGCAATTGCAATTGGGTCGCAGCAGCAATTGGCGGCCATCTGTTGCAGTTGCTGTTGCAGTTGTTGTTGTTGTTGTTGTTGTTGCCGTTGCCATTGCTCGTAATCTCATTCTATTGCAGCAATTAGAGTCTCGGTCTGTGGCTGCAACTACAACTGCAACTGCCACACTGCCACTGCAACGGCTTGTGTCTTGTGGCAGGCTTTACATTTATGGTCTCATTAGCGTCAGTATTTGCCTTACTCCAGCTATTTATATTTGTTTTTGCTTCGTTTATATTTTGGCAGCTACAACAACAGTTTGACAGTCACAGCCTGTCCAACTTTAGCCTATACAGTTTAGTTCAGTTCAGTGGGTTTACTGTACTGCAGCAACAAGCAGCACCCACTGCAAAAGGTGTATCGAATAACACAAAACACGACTTGACAAAAGTCCACAAAGCTCCACAAATCAGCGAAGAGTTAACTAAATGATAACGGCAAAAGCTAAAGACAAAAGACAAAAGGCAAAAAGGCAAAAGATGTCTGGTCATACAGTGGGCGACAAAAGTGCACACACTTGGCATATAGCTACGATTAAAATAACTTTGAAACAAGCTCGTTCTATTCCTGATCTCCCACAAAACAAATTTTTAAAAAACCTATTTAAAACCTATTCTTCATTTTATAATCATTGTCTCATCTCAGTTTATTCAATGTGATTACTTTAGTTATTTATTTAGTTATAAATATTATATCATACAACTATACATCTTCAATTATTTTTCAAAAAATAAACTTGCTCTTTTTTAGGGACCTTCTTTTTCTTAGCACCTTCTCTAATTTTGCTCTTCCCCAAATATTTGCCATATTAATATTTAAATAAGATTTCGGGCTAAAAGCCGAAAAGTAGAATTTGCGTTTAGCACTTTGAAGTTAGTTGTGTAAATTTGGTTAGCCATTAAACAAAAAAGAAAAAAAGAGAAGTGACATTTCAAGTGTAAATAAATTAGAATAAATTAGTTAGTAAGTCAAGCGCAAAAAGTTAATGGCGGCCAAGTTCAATTAACTGAAAAGAAAAAAAGTTAAATATTTATGATGCCTTATTTATGATGGTTGGCTGATGGCTGATGGCTGACATCAGCGGACTCCTCAACTGGCCATTATCTAATTATACGTTAGGCACTCCTCTTCACACTGATTATCATAATTCTGCGCAGAAATGCCTTTTCATGGCCAACTGTCATTGCCTCTGCCTGACCCCCCCCCCACCCCCGTTGGCAGCCTACTCTGCCTGCCCATTGTGCCAAAAGAGCCGAGGGCACATTTTACGCTTCGCTCTGCAACATTTTGCGTCTCAAGTTGCAAGCAGCTTCAACATCAATTTATGTAATCTGAACAATACACAGAGCAGATGAGAGGAGATCGCAGAGAGGAGGAGGAGGAGGGGACAGACATGCCAGGCACATCATCTTATAAATTCTGCTCGTTTGCAAAAGATGCCTGTGGTTAACCGCAAAGACAAGCAATGGCCGCGGCGGGGGGCGTGCGGCTTCGAAGGGGCACTTTGAATTAGAGTAAGTTCTGTGGCCAAACAATGCGCAGGCGCAGCCGCAGCCGCAGCCACAAAGCCACAGAACCAGAGACGAGCAGCCGCACACTGAGAAAAAATGATGCCAACTAATTATTTAAAATATATATTATTTTTTTTCTTCAGCCTTAAAAATTATGTTTCCTTAATAAAAAAAAACTGTAAAATTAGCTTTTAGAAAATAAAAAAAAATATTTCTATTAAATAGAAAAAGTTGGGAATTTTTTGCTGAGTGCAGCAAGCAGCATCCGCAGAGTGTTCGTTATGCCGCCCCAGACTCCAGTTCCAACTGCAGCCTTCCCCCCCCTTTGCACTCACCCCCTCCCCATCCCACCCCGCTGAAATCCCATGTTGAGTTTGTCAAACAAGAAACTGGTTTTTCAGTTTCGGTTTCGGCGCTTTGCGATTTAATTGAGTTTTGTGCTGTGTTTTTTTTTGTATTCTTAGCCATTTGGCTTGGGCGCATTCTTGGCCAGAGTTTTTGTTTTGTTTTGGCCCGAGTTGAACTTGGGATTGGGTTTTTTTTTTTGGGAGGGCGTGGCAGCAGAGCGGAGCAAAGTTGACACAGCGAGAGATCGTCATTTGGCTAATGGATGCGTGCATTGGCCTCATCACAACAACAACAACAACAACAACAACAACAACAAAAACTGCTGTCATTTCTTTCATTCAACTTGATTGCATTTTTTGGGCTGCAGTTGCAACAGCGGTGCTTGCCACTGGTAGGAGGTCAATGACGCGTTCCTCGCCTGCAGGAGACAAGCTTTAGAGACTGCAACAGCAGCATAGAGTTCTAGACAAGGCACACACACACACAAAACACCCAAAACACACACAAAAACAACAAACACCAACAACAAAGTGCAAGGATGGGCCTGGCTCGCTCCTTGTTGCAAGCTGCTGTTCTTAAGGGGCAGGGCCATCAGTCTTAGGGCCTATGTCTGTCTGTGTTTTTGTCTGTGTTTCGCTTATCATAAAAAAAAAACTAGTTTCGTTTCGCTGCATTTTGTGTTGCATGTTGTATGTAGCATGTAGCAGCTTGTCTTGCCACCTACAGCCAGAGCAGAGCAACAACGTGAATCTTTGCATCAGATGCGGCTGCAACTGCGGCTGCGGCTGCTGCGCACAAGAAGAAAGTGTTGCAAGACGCTTTTGACTGGTAAATTGGCGGCCTGCTTTGCGGCAAGGCGCTGACTAAACATTTATCAGAGAGCCGAAGGAACAACTGCAGCAGTCCATTGAACTTCCCTTTCAGAATATACATCTATGCATGTACACTTACAAAAAAATTGCCTTACATTTCAGTACAATTAAAATTGCCCTAAAACCATAAAGGATTTTTGGTTTTTTGATATAACTTCTAAGTATTAGAAAAAATATGCCTACAATTTGGAAATCTCAAATGACAAAACTATAACGAAATTTTATATAATATAGAATTTTTTTTTATTCTACCATAATCCATATTATTGGTAAATTTTAGAAAATACAGAATAATAATAAATATAAATTTTAGAAATGTACTTTCTGTGTTATAATTGTTCTCCAAAGTAAAGCGATTCACTCAAATTTAGGTCGATTGTTTTTCTGAGTGTATTTATGCAACATATGCAATTTATTTTGCACCTAGAGCTGTGGGCGTGTCGCCTTTGACGCTCGACGCCCATTCGCCATTCATATTTTTCCACTCGACTGCATTCAGACAAATATCTCCCGCCCAACTCAGGTCGGTCGCTCTATCTGTCTATCTGTCTGTCTATCTGTCTGTCTGTCTGTCTGTCTGTTCCTCTGTCGGCTTGGGCCAAAGGACATTGACAGCAGCCGTCGAAAGGTAAACTAAAAGTGCACCCAGTTGTAGTTACCAAAGGATGCGGACAACGTTCATCACAGAGCAAACATAGTCAACATTCAACATTCAGCATTCAACGTGCAACGTGCAACGTGCAACGTAAATCCAATTGCAGGTGACAGGCATTTCCAATAAAACCGCGACAAGCGACTGAGAAAAGAATGTCAATGAGTGCGAGAGAGGGAGAGAGAGAGAGAGATAGATAGAGAGAGAGAGAGAGAGAGAGTGGAACAATAGAGAAAGGCTGCAGGAACCAGAGGTGGTTGCTAGGATTGGCAGACCTTTCAGCGATTAACTGCTGGCTGCTGTTGGCTGTTGGCTGTTGCCTGTTGACAATGACACCGCCGCCCGTTAAAGCTGACAAAACCAAACAACACAAAAAAAAGTGAAGTGTGAACAGCTTCACAATCAGACAAATATATATATATATATATATATATATGCATAGGTATTTAAGCACTTTCTGACCAGCTAATCTACAAATATGTGATAAGAGCAGGAATTTAAATTGAAATTTCGCTTGTGACAATAAATTTATTTATATTTAATTGTCTCGCTTCTACAAAATTTATAAGTGCGATTAAAATAATCTAATCTAATTTCTCTTTCACAATTTACTTGATTTATTTCGATTTAGGAGTGGAGAATTGCCAATAACGATGACCCCAGTCGAAATATATAAATTTTGTTCTCTTTACGAAGTCGAAAATCATTTTACAAAATCTATTCTGGTAAGCAGCGAATTATCGGTTTTTATATAAGTATTGTTTTGTCAACTCCAAACAATAATTAAACATTTCTACACTTGTTTTACATTTTGTTAATCAATAGCTTTTTCTATCTAAAAATAGGGCTTTATGGAATCCAACTAATCCTCAACTGCCTAACTTTAATACTTTCTAGTCTAACAGACACCATTTTAATTATATGCTAGGCAAAGGTTCTACAGAACTTGTTCTACATATATATATATGTTATTTACTCCTTAATTCTGTGTATTCATAGCCAGGTAGATTTAAAGCATATAAAACCCTTGAGACTTATCAGGTTTCACTAAAGTTCACCCTTCAAAATGTTTAACTAATGCACAACTCACCTAAACAAATTTCTAGCCTGATTTTCACACACACCCAAAAACAAAAAAAACACAACACAAAAAATCAATATTTACACAGACATACAGCAACAACAACAACAACAACAACAACAATAACAAGAACAACAAACGTATACAAACATAAAACAAAAAGGCAAAACACATAACGGTTATGATTGTTGACTGCGCCCAGCTTGGTTTAAGGAGCTGGATGGGGTACAGAACAGAAGCCGGCCCTGGAATTGGAACTGGAACTGATGGCGAAGAGTACGTAACAAATTTGTGTGTTGTTGTTCTGCTTGTCTAGCAGCTGCAAAACCAACAACAACAACAACAACATCTCGCAATGGAAACAGACGACAAGAAGAAGAAGAAGAAGAAAAAGAAAACAGGCGACAAATGCTGCCCATTTCGAAGGGGATGGGAAGGAGGGAGTGGCTCAAGGGGATGGTCTCGGAACATTTCAAGAAATGCGTCGCAGTCATCGTCAACGTCGCTGTTGCTGTTGTTGTTGTTGTTGGGGTTAAAGTACCGTTGAAATGCTTTCAGCATTTCTCATATTCATAACACGGACAGAGAAAGAGGTGGGAACGCTGTAAAGGAGGTGCTGGGGGGAAACTGCATTACAAGAAAATAAATAAAAGGCGTAAACACGTAAAAAAAAAACATAATGTGAATCAGTCGCAAAGCAACAGAGCTTAAACGAGGGTTGCTCACAAGCCCTACCCCCCCGTCAAGCAGTCAGCGGGTGCAATGGCATGTGCCGCTGGAAGGGTATGGGGTGGGGCTGCTATGAATGGAAAATACCTTTACCTGATGATGTGGTTGTTGTTGTTGTTGTTGTTGTAAGCAGAGTGAAAGGCCAATGCGACTTTCCAAGTTGACTCTGTGTTTGCTTTGTATGTCAAAGTCATTGGCCAATGGTCAATGTGGAACAATTGCAGAACGAGACACACGAAGCAATAGCAACAAACAAATAGCAACAAGCAACAGTAACAACAATAAGAGAAAGAAACAACAATATAAAAAAAAAAGAGCTCAAAGTCAAGGCACGTTTATTTCATTGAGAACTCCGTTTGCCCGATTATTGTTGCCGCATGATGATCATGACGCTAATCGATTTGATGCCAAACGTGCGACCAACAATCAGCAACAGTCAACAAGAACAGCAACAGCAACAGCAACAACAATCTTGACTGGTCAACAAGAAGCAGCAGTGATCGCCCAGCTCGAATCGATCTTCATTGGTTGCTGCTGCCACATTATTGCAGCCACATTGGTTCTGGCCACTTGGCCACTTTTCTAACGTTCTGCGCTTTTTCCTATTTATGTCACAAACTTCTCAACGCTTGCTCTTCCACTTGCGCCCCTTTCTCCACTCAAATGGTCAACACTGCGTCGGATTTTCTTGAGCAAGCTTTTCCAAATGCCCGCTGCATGCAACAGCGAGCATTGGACATTAAATTAATTATGGCCAAACTGCCCTCAATTACACTCAGCAAAACAATATTTCACTTCATTCTATGAATTTAGCTAATTATTCTAATATATGAGTCGATATGAGGCATGCCTTTGAAATTGTAAGAAAAATGTTTCCTTATATTTAGAAATTGCTGCTGAAATCAAGAAAAATTCAAATAGATTTTTTCTGAGTGTATACTTTGGCTGTCTGTGCGCATCTTCGGTTAACCATCCCGGTCATTTAGTGCCCAGCCACCTGAATAAGTGAATAAACAGCCCTCTGTGCACAAGCAGAAAATTAAACATTTCCTTTATTTATTTTTCTTGGATTAAACTCAAGCAATGCGGAAATGAAAACCTGCCACAATTCCAGATGTAAAGACCTAAAAACTGTTGCACAAATGATCTGGCTTTAATTCTCCTACACAAAAAAAAAAAATAAAAGGAAATATTTATTTGAATGAAAACTTGGCATCAACTTGGTTCAAACCGAAATATAATGGACCAAAGTTAATTCACTTGGATGCAAATTAACTGTGATTCGGCCTGGTCTGGTCTGGTCTGCCCTGGCCACAAAACCGCATTCTCCATTAGCTGACCCGTTTAGACAAGAGCCCGAGGCGGAGTTCGTCCAACTTCCAAGTTAGTCGCCGCCAGCAGCAGCAGCAGCAGCAGCCAAAAAAAAAAATAAGCAAAGAGAAAAACAAACAAACAAACAAAGCTTCCGTTTCGATGCACTTCAACACGCTGCTGCACAAACTGGAGGCAGGCAGCTAGTGACCTAAATTGGCGACTCGTTGCTCATAAAAAGCGCCACAGGAACCAGCAGCAGATGAGGCAAACACTCTGCAACAACAACAACAACAACTGGCAACAGTAGCGACTGCAATTACGTGTCACCAAGCCAGCAATTATCTGACTCCGATTGACAAATCAAAGCAGAGGAAACACATTGCTCTTAAGTCAATACTCCTCAGCACCCCCTCACTTCACCCACACCTCAACAACCTCTCCCTTGAGGTGTCGCGTTGCAGTTGCTACAGTTGACACAGTCCATCAACTTGGCCATCGACTGTTGTTCATTTTGAAATTAAAGACGACTTCGCATTGCCACATGACAAAAAAAAATATTTAAAAAAAATAGAAAAAATAATACTAAATAAATATTGCGCATACGACGCGTGTGTCGCTTTGGGGCAGCAGACTTATTGAAAGTGCACACTTTTTTCTGAGTGTACGCTACGAGGCGTAAACAATGCAAACACTCTAAAAATAAAATAAAAATCAGGTGTGAGAAATCAATAAAATAGCCGTGAATGCAATCAAAAAAGTGCAGATATATAGACACATGTGTGTTATATGTGGCATGTGGCATATATATATATATATACATTTGTGGCATGTGGGGTCTGTGCTGACAAAAGCCACCTGGCTAGCACTTTTATTTACGCCTGCAATATTAACAAGACGGCAAACATGGCTTAAATGCACATTTGGTAGCTGTTTTAGCCAGCTGCCACTGCTTTTTTTTATTCTCTTTTTCTTTTTTTTTTATGGATTTTTTTCACTCTGTGTTTGGCTGTCAGTTGAAGTTGAAGTCAAGCCTTTAGTCGTCCCAATTCACGGAGTCGCCTCAAATTTGAATCTCTGCCTACTCCGCCAGAGAATCCCAAGAAATGCGAAAATGCAATTGGAGAAGTCCAACCAAAAAAAACCAACAATAAACAAAAAAACATAGAAACAAATCGCAAATTTGTAGCACAGAACTTAACGGTGAATATAACAACAACAACAACAACAACAAAAAAAGGGTGCCCGCAAAAGGTAAAAGCTGCTTTAGCTGCGAAATTTATGCGCCGCTGCAGCAGCTGCCAACTTAAAGTTTTTCTTCGCTTTTTATTTTTTTGTTTTTAGCTAGAACTTTGTTATGTTTGTTGTGTTGTGTTGGTTGTTGCTGGTCAATGCAGTTAGAAAACTGACCGCAGCCATATTTGACAACGCCAACGGAACGTGCTCAGCAGCAGCAGCGGCATCAACATTAGCTACACTCGGAAAAAAGTCGACCAGCATTTGCAGAAATTTGCCATAGTTTTGATGCCAAGAATTGCTCATTTCCGTAAGCATAAAGTTAATTTGTAAACAATAGATTCTTCTAAAAACCTAGAAATCTATTGCAAAGTGTCAAAAGAATTATGTTTTTCCAAAATTTGATTTCCTAAATTTCAGTGACTTTTTTCCGAGTGCAGCAGCGGCAGTAGATAGGAAGCTGGCCAGGTTTTCTGCCCCAGCAGCTCTCCAACAATTGTCCAAATGGCTGCCAGATGCTGTCCGCTGTCCACTGTCTGCTGACTGCCTTGCTCCATCCGTGTCCAATCTGAAATCCCGTTCGCAATCCCATTCCCATTCCCAGTGCGAATGCCAGTGCCAGTGCCAGTGCCATTGCCATTGAAGTTGGTCGTCGTTCGTTGTTCTCGTTCCACTGCATCAGCATTAAATCAATCGACAGCGAATCGCAGTTCAAAAGAACGTTTTTTGTGACCATCATCATTGAAGCACTCTAAACGGGAGTGCAAAATTGCAAATGGTCCATTTGCGGTGCGGTCTGCCCTCAGAGTGGAGGAAGGAGCGGGGAGCTGGGAGCTGGGAGGAGGAGCTAAAGCTTTAGTTGCAATCTGCAACGAATCCATTATCTAGGGACAATCACAGCTGGCATTATAGACATAATACTGACCATATATACATATTTATATATATATATTTATATATAAATATATATATATATATATACTACAACAAGTAAGAATGCAACAATTTGACTAGCAAATACCTTGTAGACTTTTTGATTTTAGTTTCTTTTTATATATTCTCATGAAAAATTTACAGAAATAAATAAAATGTCAGGTTAGCAATTGTGTTATCGGATATCGATTTGTTTTGATATTCAGGAAACGAATGAAAATATCGATCAAATTAAATAACCTACTTTTCCAACTGATATTCAAAATTCTTCTCTAATTTTCAAGTCTCTGTGATAGGCGGTTTAATACAGATGAATAGGTTGACACTGCTAAGTCAAATAAATATTTCATGCTGATCAAGAATATATATGATAAATGGACTCGTCTATGCTTCCTTCTACCTACTCTTTTAACAATTTCGAATTGAATTTAGGGCATAGAATTAAACTCTTGTAACTTGTACTGCAATTTGAGATAAAACTAGTAAAAAGCTTTCTTTATAGAAACTTAAATTCTAGTTTTGATTTTAGAAATGAATTTGTGATTAGTTTTTGTTATTTATCAATCTTTGATTGGGGGCAACAGCTTTGGCTCCTTCTTGTTAGCTGCTCCGGGTCAGCATTCCTTTTCCGACAACCCACAGAATCCCTTTAGAAATTACGACTTGCATAAGTTAGATTTTGAGATTAGGTAATTGGTTCTGGTTTTTATATCAGTTGGCCATCGATGCCGCACAGCTGGCAATCGGCCAAGTGTGATGCCAACAACACCAATGGCAAACCCAAACAGAAACCAATACAAATACCAATATAAATATCTACACTCCGAAAAAAATTGGCATGAAAGGTTACAAGAATAAAAACATTTCCAAAGTGTAAAAAAGCAAACGAAGAAAATTCCATTCCTCAAATACAGAAACAAAATAACATTTCTGATTTTTGGAAATATGCTTTCTGAATAAAAGCGTAATTTTTGTATAAAAATTGTTTTTCTAAGTGTATGTATGTGCAATTGGCAGGCTATGCACGAAATATCACAGCTCGTAAATCGACAGCTGTTTATATATTATATTTATATATACATATATATAAACATATTTACAAATCTAAAGTCCCGCAATATGTGTCCTCTGTGTGGACTTTTTTTTTTTGGGCGTCGCCTGGCGCGCGAATTATGCCACCAAAGCGGCATGTGGCATGCGGCATGAGGCAAGGCAGCAAATGAAATGAGCACCACAAGAAAAACAAAAAATAAAAAATAAAAAACAGAATTGTTGGGATTGTGTTTTTCATGCATTGCCAAATTGGCTTTGGTTGAGCTTGAGATGCAGCCTTGCAGCAGCCACCTCTTTGTGGCAGTTAGTTGTGCATGTTGCACGTGCGCCTATTTGGTGCGCGTTTTCTGGCCAGGCTAAAACGGGTTTTTCACTTTGGGGCCTTGCGCACACTTTAATTTGCCAAATGGCAGCCACCAAAAGATAAGCGACCAAAACCAAGACGGAGACTGCAACTGTGGAGCTGAAGGACATTTGGCGTCTGGGCAAATGAGCTGGAAAAATTGCGAAAATGCAGCCGCAACAAAGTCAAAAACGCAGCCATACCAAGCCAAAGGTACGCGAAAATCAACACACACACACACACACTCGCACACACACACAAATGAATGTCGAAAAGTCGAGAGGGAAAAATAAAGGGGGCTAAAAAGAAAGGCAGCTCTGCACAATTGTGGCTAAGTATCTTTGGCTTGTTCAGCTGCAGGCTTATTGTTGTTGTTGTTGTTGTTGTTGTTGTTGTTGTTGTTGTTGTTCTTGTTGTTGTTCTTGTTGTTGTTGTTGTTGTTGTTGTTGCTGGCTTGTGCTAAAGTCAATTTTACAAGCAATGAACTTCGAGCAAAGATATCGCTGCCATTTTCCTAACAGTTGCCTACGGTCTACGCTGGCGTCAAACTTTTTTACACTCAGCGAAAAAATCTTAATGAATATTTGTAAATTAATATAAATTTGCAGCTAAAAGTAATTAAATTCAGTATATAACTAAACATTTTCTATTAGCTTTAAACCTTTGTAAACGTTTGTTTTTCCTATATTCAAAAAAAAATTTCTAGGAAAGAGCAAATTCTCAGCGCGATTTTCTTAAAAGCAAGTTGCGATTTTTTCGCTAAGTGTACTAGGGCCTGCGTGACACGCCTCCAAAATTGCTAGCATATTTGCGATGCTTATAATAACAAGCAGAGCAGAGCAGAAACCGCGATTCGGTGTCATTTTGTTGCTTTGCCACAGCGCTTAAAGAGCTCAACTGATGCAAAAAGGGAGGAAGAGACAAGGATGGAGAGTAGGTGGGAAGGGGAGGCGTGCAAGACACTCGACCTGCACACTAGTTGGGGGTCTTCCTGCACAAGGAACAGTTATGGAGCACACACACACAAAACGATCAACTCGATGCTGTCCATCCAAATGAGTTCTTTTTCGAGTGTTCGACTAACCCACGCCTTTTGACACATTCTGGAATAGGCTCCGAGAAATGTGTCCAACGAATGGAATGAATGTGCCATTAAACCAAGCACTCAACACACAACACTCCACATGACATTGTGTGGGCAGCAAGTATCCAACTATATCTTGATATGAGCTTGATTTGAACGCATTATGACACTCGACCCTCCCCTCTTAGCCAAGCCCCTCTGCTCTACTCACGCAGCAAATGTCACTCAATTAGTGTGAAAAAGAACATTCACTTGTATAAAATTGATTGAATGTGTTGCTGATGGGTTGTTCTTACCTGCAAGTAGAAGAAGTAATAAATAATAGATTAGAAATGAGCAGAAAGAGATATAGATTATTATTGAGAGCAATTAATATTTAAATTTATGTTAATGTTAAACTATTTAAAAGGCTAAAAGCCAAACTGAATTTAAATTTCACAAAATAGGTTTAAGAGACGGGTAACTTCTGGGCAAAAACCGACAAAGATTCTGGCATTTCTTCTTGATGGAATATATCTAATGAAGCTCCCCAACAAAGTTTTTCATATCCGATTTTTGTTTAGCAAACTCTGCTCAGCATTTAAATACTGCTGGTAGCATTGGGCATTCATTCAATAATTTGGACATTCATTATTATTGCTATATCCGCTCAAAGAGAGCAGATGCCGGCTTAAGCACAGACAGGAGGCAGAGCTACGCATCAAAGTTCCGCAGCATCATTCAACAATTTTATATATACAAGTGAAAATATTTGTTTGTGTTGTGCCCACAAATAAATTTTAAAACAAATTGACGCAAACTAATGAATATAATACACAAAGTACAGACACATACTCCCGCACACACGCACACACACACACACATGTGGTAACCGGAAATGCTTCATTGTTGTTTTAAGTTGCCCGCAAAACAGCAGCAGCAACAAAAACAACAACAAGAACGTTGGCGTCGGAAATTGAAAAGCAACCCAAAACCAACATCAAATTTAAATGGGACAAAAAATATTTGCAAAAAAAAAAAATTACAAAAAATGTACAAAAAAAAAAGTTTAAAATAAAAATGGTATTAAAAATGTAGTTGGAGGGCAGCTTAATAGCAGTTTGTGTGTGTGCGTGTGTATGTTGTGTGTGTGAAATTGAACTTGCGTTGCTCAATTTACGCCCGCAGCATACACAACACACACAACAAACACACACAACGAACATAGTCGCACAGAGAACAGTTGAGCGACTTTAAACAGTTTGACAGCCATTGGGCTTAGTTTTTGTTGCTGTCGTCTGCTGTCTCTGTGACAAAATAACAGCAATTATTTTCCATTGTGCCTCATCTGTAAATTGTATATATTGTTAACTGTTCCTCCCGACACCTAACCCCCTTCCCCTACCAACCATTTGCAATCTGCGTTGTTTTTTCCGCTTTGGCGCTTTTGTTAGGGCCAATTACTCAGGGCTTTATGCAACTTTCATTCAAGCCACAAATAAAACATTTTACAGTAGTTTCGAGCCAAACACAAAATTACCGTTCACAGTCAAGGTCATTTGAAGGTTTTATTTGCGGCCAGTTCTCCTCTGTGTTTAGCACATTCAATTTGACCTTTAATATGTCGAGTTCAATATTAATGCAAATCTTCTGCTTTTATTATAAATCTTTTTATTTGTTTTGCTAAGAAATTAATAAAGCGTTAACAAATCAAAAGCTCAAAACAATGACAGTGTCTATGCTGCAAATTAATCCCAATTCACACATAGACCGATTTATTGGTGGATCGTAAAGTTATATATAATAAATTATATATATATATGTGTGTAATTCAACTGTCACAAGTTAATCACAAGATCTCTGAGCGAAATAACTTGGTTATTTTTAGCTGGTTGTTTCTGTTGCCTTTGGCTAATTGTAAATTGTGTTATTTTTGTTGCGACATTTGCTGTCCGATACAGATAATAAAAGAGAGAGAGAGAGAGGGGACGAGAGATAGAGAGAGAAAGATGGAGGAGCAGAGAAAGACAGTGAGTTGTTTTAAATTTTCTTGACAAGCTCTGATAACAGTACAAAATAACAAAATTATCAAAATAAAAAAACTGTCAAATGTAAAGCAAAACATTTAAAAATACAAATGCTAAAAAAAGGTGAGCTTGAACAAGGCTGAGATGCTCTGTAAAATAATGAAGATAGCCCTTGGATTGATAACTTCGATTACTCTCTTGCCAAGAAATAGATTTTTATTTTTTGGAGTTGTCGATTTGGGGCAATCCCTTTAGTGTTTTCTTATATGACTAGAAATTACTTCGATTTCTTGCCAAATTTATCTGAATTTATTTACAGGGTAAGCGAATCAGAAAACACCACTTCGGCGCCCAATTGACAGTGAGAAGTGGACTTGGCAGACAGCGGTTTGCCCAGTTCCTTGGCAACGGCATTCGGGAGACGGGGCGTGGTTTTTGCAACACGCTCCATTTGTTATGCCCGAAGCGCTAAAAATCTCTTTTCATTTTAATTGAATTACAAGCGTTGCGGGCTGACAGCGTGTGGCAAAGGGGGGCAAAGGCGATGAGGGAGAGGGCGGTGTCCTGGTCGCGTGTGTTGCCTGCCTGCCTGCCTCACTGGCCTGCCATAAATTTGTAACTGTTTGCTGTACTTGACACATTTCATAGTTGTAGTTGAAGCTGGAGCTGGGAGAGCTTAGAGTGGTTTGCAGAGGTATGACTATATGTGTGTGTGGCCCACACACACACACACACACATATATAAATATATATATTTACTGTTACAAGCTCTACAATTTGTGCAAATAATTTGCGTAGGTGTTTGACTGAGTTGTTCAGTTGTTTAGTTGTCGCGACTCTGGGAATTTGTGTAAATTTAAATTAGACTTCATTTAACAACAAAATAAACAACACAAGTGATAAATTTATAATTTAAGCAAAACAGCAGCTTAAATACCCTTTCATATCCTCTTTGTTTAAAATTGAAATAAAGGTGCCACATCGAGAAAAAAAAACAAGAAAGCAGCTTTCACATTTTTGATTTACGATTTCAGATTTTAAAATAAGTTTAAAATTCTGCACATGACAAAAGTTCTCTCAAGATTAATTTATCTTTGCAGTTTTAATTATGATTTCTTAGAAATACTTCCAGTTGCAGTTGCAGTTCAAAAAAAAAGGACTCATGCGGGTTTAAAGACATATTTCGTATTGATATTTATGTGACAAAAGTAGCCGAAACCAACCTTAAACCAAAAAGCCACCTGAATTGCATTGGTATTGTTGTAATTGTTGATGTGGTTGTTGTTGTTGTGGTTGTAGTTGTTGTTGTTGTTGTTGTTGTTGTTACATCGTTGGTTTCCCATTACGTTAATTTATTGAGGGTCGGTCGCATGACGAAAGTGCAAGCGGCCATTAAATGTCATTAAGTATCGCATAATACCCACAATAAAGTATCGATATCAGTCGACAGACAGTCAGATATATATATATATATATTTATATATATAATCATCATTAATCAAACAAAACATATGTGTGTGTGTGAGTGTGGTTGAATGAGGGTGTGTTTAAGTGTATTGTTTGTTCGATTAAATTGTTATGTTTCAATGGTGGCATCATCGTAGTCATTTTTCAATCAAGTTTTCATATCCATTTTTATCCATGTTCCAATTGGTCAAGAGTCGTCGTGCAGCGGGTCAAAAGCGCACATTACGCATACGCAGCGTGTGGCAGAATGCATGAATGTTGAATGTTGCACCAACAAATATCAGAAGCGGTTGTTGTCGTTATTTAAATAACGCATTTTTTGGGCGTTTTTATTTGCACATTTGTAGTTTTATTTGTTGTTGCATTTAATTAAAAGCGAAGCAGCAGCAGCAGCAGCAGCAGAAGCAGAAGCGTGTGGAAACAAAACATTTTAATTATTAATAACACAAAACAAAAAAAAAAATAAGGAAAACGCCAACTTGTTCTGGCCATGTCTGTCATGCTTTCATGCTGTCAATGTTGTCAATGTTGCTGTTGTTTGCTGGCTGGGATTATGTACTCAGCGTAATGTGACATTTACATGTTTAGCATACACAAAACAGAAAAAAGCGTACATTATTTTAAAAAATATAAAAAAAATAATACATATATATATATATATATATATATATATAAATTACGCATACGAACGAGTGGCTGACAATGCAAATTTCCTTACACGTCCTTTTATGGGCTGCTTTACGAGCTTAACATCCATGTAGGGATACATATATATATATATATATAATGGGTAATGTAAATGCATATTTTATGCTCAGTATGCAAATGAAATGTTCTCTCCATGCTCTCAAAAAATTAAAAAGATTTCAACATTAAATCAAAATGAATGTTATATTGAAAATAATATGTGAAGCACTAAAAACTTGAATAAAGATATGCTAAAATATGAATTTTATACATTTTCACTAGAGATAGTTTGTGGAATTTATTGCTATGTTGGTTTTCTGTTTTTTTATTTTTTATGCTAGTCGGGCGAATATCAAAGAAATTTATGACAATATTTACTTTGAGCGGTTGGTTTAAAACAAAGCACAACGCACAAAAAAAAAAACTTTACTATCTGATGGCAATCATGGACTATGTTTTCGATTCCATAAAACTTTACCACTTCATTTGACTGACAAGCGCAATATTACCCAACCCTGTCGACCCCTCTTATCTTTGTCGCAAGAAAGAAACTTCAAAAATATTACAGAGCAAGAAGAAGAGTGCATTATCTGTGTCGAGTTGAGTTTTCAATATATATATGTATTTTTTTGGGTTGTGTTTCGAACTTTTAGTGGCTTATCAGTGCCATCTTTATTGTGCCAAGGCAGCGTAAGTGAATCTTCCGCATAAAAGCTGTGCAATTGAATGGCACAAGAGCAATAAGAAGTGGCAGACTGAGAAGAGGAAGAAGCAGAAGCAGAAGCAGTGACTAAAACTATGCCACACTGCTGCTGCTGATGCTCCTCGAGAAATCAGGCACGTCGCAGGACTCGAAATGTGGTTTGAATAATGTGCGAGTGCGATAAAAAAAAAAAAAAAAAAAATAGAAATAGAGAGAAAACAGCTTAAGGGAAAATGAGCGAGAAAAGAGACGTCAGCTTCTGTGGCAAGTGGCAAGTTAAGATGGCACACAAATTAACGGTTCAATAGAGCACACACAGCAGAGAGCTATACCCAGAGAATGAGGTCTTTTTCTTGTGTGTGTGTGTGTGTTTGTGTGTGTGTGTGTTGGTGTGTGTTTGTGTGACAGCTTAAACCAGAGACAGAAATGATGTCGTGCGTGCCCAAACTATGCATTGTCATTAAATCTAACGAGCATCTTGGGTTTTACATTCGTGACAGTTAAGGACAGGGGGGGTGGACGGGAAAGGAACACGACTCATGCAAAATAGCTATATTCCCACAGAGAGAGAGAGAGAGAGAGAGAAAGACAAAGAGAGAGGGAGAAATTAGATTAGAGAATTGAAGCTAATGTTTTGACAAGCTGCCTCGCCAACTTGGCTTCTATGCTTAAGCTCTGACATTAAACATTAGTTTTAGGTTAATTACATCATTTTATATATATATATATATATATATATATAGATGTATATAGCTTTGTGCTGCTTCTTCTTCTTTTTCTTAGACTATGGCAATTTCTAAGCAGGCACTGATTTATTTGCCAATTCAAAATGGCAAACATTTAAATTGATTCAAGTTTGCCCATAAAATAGCCAGATTCAACAAAGAAATTGCTGCGGATTAAGTTGGGCTGATTACGATAAAAAGAAAAAGGAGGAAAAACTTGGTCACAAATGCTTCCGCCACCCTTTGACAAGCGCTGTCTCGCTCTCTTGCTCCTACTTTCTCTCTCTCTCTCTTTTTCTCTTTTACATTCTTGTGGCAAGCGTCGCTTTCAACTGTGCTCAAAAGCTTAAGAGCCAATCGACTCTGTGCGACACACGCGGGCCCCAAAACCCCCCTCTGTCAAGCCCAATAGGGGCAGCTTTAAGGCAAGCTTCATGGATTTCCTTAAAATGCAAATTTTTATATATTAAATTTATGCATATATCAATTTTTAGAAATATTAGCATCACAACTTTTTCTTTATTTTGGAAATGATTTATTGTGCTCAAATAAAAGATGCATAATTTGTGAACAATATTTTATAACATTTGCCAAAACATACTTTTTGTTGACCGCAGCTGTAAATTATATTTCTACGCTGAAAGTCCTTTGAATGTATCAAGGGAATAAATGTAACATTTTTTTTTATTTATTTGAACATTACTTAAAGTGAGCAATATTTGATTTTGTTAAGTAAAATGATTTCTGTGCTCAAAAGTGGCTCAGTTTAAGTCTCAGTGCATTGAAATTGCTGCTTGATATTGGATTTTAACGGGGCTATTAATGGGTAGACATTAGCGCACATGTTGGGGATAACTTGATTGTTGAATTGTTGATTGGCTGCTGCCAATGCAATGTTTTGTTCTGGCCATAACAGATGGCCGGGCATCTATTAGAGCTGCGCATTACATGCAAAACAACTTAACCAAACCGGTAACCGGTCAATCAGCTCTACTCGTCGGCTCTAAGTTGCCCGCCCACCTCGGGAAAAAAAAAAACCAGAGTTCAGCTAGAGAAGAAAGACTGAGAAAGAAAAAAAAAACTACCTCCATGAGCTTAGTGGCGATTAATTTGATTAGCAAGCGGAAACCAAAGTCAATACCAAAATCAAGAGCAAAACCTAGACAAGAAATAGGCCCACACGCACAGCGTGGCTTGCAACTGGATTATTGATTGATTGACTGACTGACTGACTGACTGAAATGTGCTTACTAATTGTAGTTGAAGCAAGTGCGCAATTCCACACAACGAATCATTTTATGGCCACTCATCATCAATTTACAACAACTGTAAAAATGATAAAGCAAAGATTGACTTCGAGTCCAGCGAACGATAACGATGACGACCGATAAAATAATAAAAGAATAGCAACACTTCTGCTACATCTCTATCTGTCTTTCTATATATAAATTTATATATATATGTATATCTTTCTCTCTCTCTCTCTTCATAAAATGTGTAAATAATGCGCATTTAGCAGACATTTGCCATGATTTAAGATTGCAATCGAAAATTGCCACTCATAAACCCCATGGCACCTGGAAGTAGACCTGCCGGTGAGTGGCAAATACCTGTGCGATGATAGGCACCAAATGAATACAATACACTCAGCAGCAGCGGTACCCAGACCAGACCCACTCACACACAGACCCATAAATAACTTGGCGAGTTGCGTGTAAGAGAACAGGTTGTTTACATATAACACGCTAACACAATCTTTATATATATATATATATATATATATATAGGAGCAGCGATAAGATATGAGCAGCCAGCTGATGCGTACCAGATTAAGATCAATTACGCTCTAATCGTCTTATACGTATTTTTTCAGCATTTTAATTTTGAACTTTGCTTATTCTGATTCTAAAGTACGTTACAAAATATGCTACACTCAGCATGAAAATCTAAACTGAAAACCTGAATAGAGTCTTGATTTTAATCTACAAAAAAAAAGGGTTTTTTCTAAGTGTAGTTACTGTTTGTATTTCATCATATCATATATAAAGATTCCCCCGACTCACAAGTAGAAATAAAAGCACAAAAAGTTACTCAAGAATGTTTAAAGAATTTTACTTGCGAGTTAATTTGGAGAATTGCACATAAAAAATCAGAAGTTGTACCTTTTATGGGGCTCTAACTTACCCCATTCGAATAAATCTCACGCTGTTCGCATGTTGGCATCATGACATGCTCTGCATGTGCCACAGAGACTCACACTCGACTCGCAAGACACTCACGAGTAGCACTCATTTAGCTGGACACCCACATGCCACATGCCCGATATGCAAAACGAGCAGCGTTCAACTCTGCATTTGTAATTGTATATGTCGGTCCACTGTGGTGGCATGCCACATACACTTGACACCAGCAACACCCAGACACCCTGCACTCCCCTCCACCAACATTTGCAGCGCCCACAACTCTTGGTATTTGTTTGCTATTAATTGGAGGTCGCATGTTTCATTTGGACCAAACAAATTTTGGCGGTTTTTTTTTTTTTGTTTTTTGCGGTCATCGGTATTGAAATGGGGTGTGGAGCAATTCTCGAACGAGTTTGTTAAACAAATTGTTATTAAATTGAGCCATGTTCGACAACTGATTGGCCATTGTGTCAAGTTAATTGCAAACGCACAAGTTCAAAATAAACAGCTAAAGAGAACTGCAACTCCCCGTTAGAGCCACATATTCACGGCCCTAAAAACCAGTTTGAGTTTTTCATGTTTTTCCCTTCTTTTTTTCCATAGTTTTTCTTTGTTTTCTGCTTTGCTCATTGATTGGTTTTTTTTTTCAGCTTTTTGCTGGTTTTTTTCTTCTTTGTTTTTTTTTTTTTTTGGGGCAGACAGACTGTCATTCAATTGTCAATATCTGCGAGACTTGATCGTCACGACTTGCTGCTCGGCAGTCGGAAATTGGCTTTGCATTGAACTTCAATTGAAATTGCACGCTGGCAGACCCCCCTCCCCCACTTCCCCACCCTTTTCCTTGCCGCTTGCTGCTTGCAACTTGTACTTTGTTTGCCGTTTGGGCGTGCAAGGGGCGTGGCTGGGCAGAGCACGTGGCACCAGCTGCAGTGCCAGCAACATATTATTTCAATAGAAAGTTCAAATATACATTAAAAAAAAGAGCTTAAATCCAATTAATTAAATCGAAGTCGCAATTGCAATTTTTCTTTAAATTTCAACATTTTTCTGGCAGTGAAAAGAATGAAGTTTTAATAGGATTTTCGTGTCTTAAATTTGAATAAAGAATTATTTTTAGAGATCAAAACAGATTTTGTTTGTAAATCGGTTTAGTATTGACGAATTTTTAGCGAGATTTCTTCGAAATGGGCATTCCCCGAATTGGATTTATGGCTTTAAGCAAATTTACAATTTAGCTGATAAAATTAGCTTGAATTTAAGCAAACTCTGATTTAGTTGGATATATATTTAATTTGTACACCTTTTGGCCGTAAAAAGATAAGAATGTTAGGAAATTGCTGCTACTTCTTCAGTTTGAAGACGGGCACATTTGCCATAGCACTGACAACGACTCTGATCTATGGCATAACTGTGGCAATAATGGCCCTCTTTGTGGCAGGTGTTCTGCCAGGTAAGCGTTTTCGAATTTTGTGCCACGCTATATCTATTTACATACTATATATATATATATACTATATATATATGTAGTGGAACTGTCCAACAGTTTTTTTGGAATGGATGTAAAAATTCGTGTGCTGAGTGCAGCAACAATTTTGCTGATTAGCGCTCTTTTGCTGGTCTATGGCGCCATAATGGTAAGTGCCAGATTGCCATATTACTAGTGATAAATGCTCTATCTTCAACTCTAACTCTACCTGCAACTGCAACTGTAACTGCTCTAATTGGCTCTAGGAAATACCATTTTTTCGTGCTTCCTTGGCTGCTATTCGTTTGCACTCATATTTTTTTCATGATTGTGACATTCGTTCTGATTGTGCATCACAATGCACCCGTTTTTATGATCATTATCACAGCTATTAGTTTGGGTGAGTTATTTGTCAATCAAGTCTGGAATCACTCGGAAAAAGAATTACATTGAATTTTAGAAAATCGCTATGAAAATGAGCAAGTTTTACTTGGTTATAGAAATAATGTTACATTCACTGTAAGATGAGAAATCCTTTTTAGGTTTATTTCTAATTAAATTAAATGAATTTTATAAATTATCTAAAATAACTAAAATCTTAAAATGAGCAAACGAGTTGCCTGAAAATTAAACATACCAAAAAACTTCTTTTTTGTTTACAAATATGGTGAATTTCTAAAACTCAAAAAGATTATATTTTTGCTGAGTGTATAGTATGTATAAATTAAATATTATTCCTTTTGCAGTTTTGTATTTGTATTTTTGGCTGGTTGTCTTGTCCTTTCTGCTAGACATGTACGATTAGCATTTCTCGATATGTGCTTAGCAAACACAATCAAAAATCGTAAGTGAAATTGTTGAAGTAGAAATTTTAATTATTTAATTGTGTTAAAATGCTCTTTGGTCGCTGCTGCTATTGTTTACCACTTCGCACTGGGTGCATAACCATTGGCATTTTGTTCAGCTTTTGGTTTCTCATCGAGATGCTCTTCTATGGCGAATCGGCCATATTCATTTGTAAGTCGAAACCTGAACCATATATGGATTACATAGATATATATGTATATTTCGCATTGCAGATTATAAATCGAGTTCCTGGAATTCTGTGCAGTGCATCATTCTGTTGTGTGGCATCATTTCATCCGTTTTTTTAATCTATGGCGCCTATAAGGTGAGTTGATATATCCGACTTATGAGTTTTCCATATTTCTATATCTATAATCGTCCAGGAATCTCGCTGTCTACATTTCCTTTGGTTATTCACATTTTTTTTAATACTTCTGTGTTACTTGGCAATGACCATTGTGGACGTTTGCCTTGTCAAAATAAATCTGGCAATTTTCATTCAAATGGGACTTGAACGTAAGTTTAATTTTTAATATTATAATTTTAAATAATATTTTTTATGAACCTTTTTAAAGTGATTATAATCTACTCATTGATGATTGTGCATTCCAACTTCAACGCACTGAAAGATCCTCAAAGAACAACACTGCCACTTGAATAAATTCTCCAATCGAAGTTGACCTTTTCCAAATTGTTATTTTGATATAGATAAATAATTATTTTTGTTTTGTTTAGTCAACGGAATACATTCAAAGTTTACATTCAAATTTCGTCCTGCTGCTGACTTGTAATAATTATAAAAATGGCCTGTCGCTGCAAGTATTTCATAAAGATCCTGAACAGATGCTGCTTCTGTTTCTCGCTCCGCACGGGAACATTGCTGTTGGGCTGCATATTTCTCACATGGTTCAGCTATTTGTGCCTGGGCAGCGCCTTCCTCATGGAGTGCATCTTCCCCAGCGAATACCAGCGGAAAGAGTACGGTCCGCCGGCTGCACCCAAGACAACAATGGTCTTCTCATTCTTTGGCATCATTGCGTCTGCAATGCTGTGCATGGGTGTGCACAATGTGAGTACTCCAAGAGATGCACCATAAACACTATATTTAATTGGGATTATCTGCAGAATAACGAACTGTTGTTTGTGCCATTTCTGGTGCTGACGCCCTTCTACATCCTGGTGCACATTCTGGCCATGATTGTCTACGCCTTTGTCTGGGTCATAGTCATTCTCTTCATCATCACTATACGTAAGTCAAATGATTCTGGATTTATCATATAACTAACGTATACTCCCCATTTTGATAGTTGCCCTGATCTATGCCTGGATGGTCATCTTCTCGTATTTCACCGAGCTGCTCTATGCCTTCGATGATGAGCAACCCCAACACTCCCAGCACACCACCTACATCTGAGTTCATTGTTATTTACTTGATTATTCGAATTTTAGCTGCCATACAAATTGTGAATGTGAATAAAAGTGAGAGAGAATCTCAATACATATTGACAGATATTCCCCGAGTATAGAATGGTTGGGATTGAGGACTATATACAGGGCCTTAAAGTTAATGGGCAAACCACAATTATCTGGCTGTCATGCGAGATGCTGTCATGCAGATGGATCCAATTGGGTTTCAAAAGGGGCAAAAGTAAGTACTCACCTTGGGCAGCGATGCGAGCACCTGCTGTTTGACATCCCAGACAAGGCGCTCTGACGGGAACTGGAGACACTTGTAGACATTCAGTTCGGGCACATGGATGCGCACCAGAAGCCAACCGTCTCGTGGCTCTGGCGGCGGCTCATCGTCAAATGCACCCGGCCCGGACGTGCTGTCCATGTTGGCCGGGTTCTGTTTGACTTTGGGCGTGGGTGGGTGATACGTCGTAATTTTGACGGCTTTTTCCGCGTCAGCGTCACAGTAAAGTGGTCGAAAGAGAATATGAAAGAAAACAGCAACTTGACTTCAGTTGCCTCTTTCTTTTACTTGCTATTTTTTTGTTACTCTTTTTCGTAGTGTTTTTTATTTTATTATTATTTTTGTTATTGTTCGTTGGTTTCTCAAGTGTTTATTCTTGTCGCAATTACTTGATTGAGCTGGCTGCTGTGTTAGCCATTAGCTGAAATACGTTTCGATTGTACATTACTTTGTTGCTGTGGATTTTCCTTTCATTAGGCAGCTTATCAATTGGAATGTGCATCATGCTGCAAGCAAAAAAAGAAAAAGAAAAAAAGAGAAGGATTAATTACATAATATGCTAGTGGAGTAGTTTCCCACAAACTTAAGCTGTGCATGTGCAGCCGAGTTGTCAATTGAGAGATTTAATTTGTAAATTGGTTTACTTTTTCACCCAACTCCCACTCTATCAGTCTATCAGTCTTTCTGTCTGACTGTCTGTCAGTCAATCGAAGGCTGTCATTGTGTCAGTCGCACAGACACTTTCCCATAAGCTCCATAAATTGTCAAGGCGGGCAAAAAGGCAAACATATTCGAAACATTTACTACAGCAACAGCAAAAACAATTGTTGCAGTTGTTTTTGTTGTTGTTGTTGATTACACACTGATATTGACATTTTGTGGCCGCTGTTGTTGCAGTTGCAGTTGCAGCCAGTTGCAATTATGCACAAATTAAATTCACACGCTAACCTCAAAAGCAAAAAGATAAAAAGGCAAAAAAAAAAAGACTGGGCAAAATGTCATTTTTATAGCAAAATGTGTGCCAATTTGCAACAAGCGTAAAGAGAAAGGAGGTGAAGCAAAGGGGGAGTGAGGGGTTGTGTCATTTAATGGCAACAGTGTTGAATACAAGCACCAATTGATGCATTGATGCACCACTATTTAGTAGTAAAGAGCCAGCGGGTGGCAGATTAATTTCTCAATTGATTAACTGGCCCAACACACAAAGTGATAGTTCAACGGGTCGCCAAAATGAAAGAAACAAAAGCAAAAGAAAGAAGAAGCGAAAGAAGAAGAGCGAATTAAAAAGAAGTCAGAATGCTAGAGACGAGACAGCTCGACTGAGAGATAACCCCATAGTAGAACTGTAAATAGTAGTTGAAATTAATTTTAGGTTAAGAAAATTCTGCGTTTGCAAACCGATTTCTATAAAAAGTTAACAGTTGATCGATATTTTATATATTTAACTATATTATTATTATATAAATATACATATAAATTTTATGTCTCCAACTCTTATACACTTTAAGTTCAACTTTTCATACAGACAAACAGAGGGAAACAGCTTAATCGAATCGACTCTTAATGTTGATCACGAATAAATATACCCTATAAATTCTTCGGTTCTAATGAGTAAACATCGCTTAAACCAAATCGTTTAAGCTGAATGAGCTATTAAATTGTAATTAAATACACTCGAAAAGACTGCAACTCACCTTGACATGAATATTAAGAGGCAACTAGAACAAACCAAGTGAATTATTATCTGGTTGGCTTATCAAAAAAAACTTTAGATAGTTGCACTCTAATTATTCCCACAGCAGAAACAAATAGTGTTTAGCAACCGACAACAAGTAGAAAGCACATTTTTAAAAGTGAACAATGGGAAATGCAAACTACCATAAATAAAATACTTTTAACTTAAGTTGGTTCAGTGCCCTCAAAACCAAAACCAACACAAAAAAAAGCATAAGAATGTCAATTGAAAAGATGTCACGGTCAAGAAACAGTGAACGCCTTACCGAAATACATAAATT
The DNA here is from genome assembly GCA_035042125.1 of Drosophila longiperda. NCBI lineage: Eukaryota > Metazoa > Arthropoda > Insecta > Diptera > Drosophilidae > Drosophila > Drosophila longiperda. The sequence goes on from JAWNLV010000107.1 coordinate 890,975, forward strand.
AAGTAAATACATATAAATTAAAACAAGTGAACTGACAACAAAAGCCGTTTACCTTGGTCACCCGCCCACAAGTCACTAAAATAAAAAGGCCAGGTGAAAATTAACAAATCAACAAATAACTCAACGACGACAACAACGATTCCAGCTTTTATTTGAAGTGATAAATGATAAGCAACACAAAAGCCATTTGAAGTGGGCCGATGTCATTCGCCAACTGATATGGCTGGTCAAGAGGTGGCTGGCCAATAGATTAGCCACTCTTCTGAGCTGATAAAATCAGCAAACGTTAAATGTTCGGCGCCTAATTAAAAATTAAAAAGTTTTAATTAGGCATGCGTCACGTAGACAAAAGTCACTGAACTGAAAACTAAATTAAACTGAACCAAAAGCCAACATTATTATTTACTATAGAAATGTAATTCAAGTGTTTTGCAACACAAGAAATGCAATAATGAAATTTTAGAGCCAGCGACTTTTGTGAATTTTAATTGAATTGCATTTTCAACGTGGCTTATTTCTTGCCATTTTTTCTTTGTGCACACAAATCAAAAAGTTGGTGGCCAATTGCTATACTCATGAAAAGTGATAAGAAATGAGTATAATAAAGTTGTGCTTAAGTTCGTAAGAGGCAGAAGTATATATATTCCTGATCAGCATTTAAATTCAAGTTGATCTAAGCATGCCCCTTAGTCTGTCTGCCACATTTGTAATATAAGTTCTGCATATATAGCTGCAATATTTATTTTAATTTGATTTGTGTTAGCAATTAAAGATAGAATTGTCAAGATATGGTTTCCAATATTGATATACAATAACTTTCAACATCTTAGTTTAGGGTATCAGCTAGTTAACCTTAACCAACTACAGATTTTTTTCTAAGAGTGAATTTCTTTTGTTTTCTTTCTCTCTTTCTCTCTTTCTCTCTTTCTCTCTTTCTCTCTTTCTCTCTTTCTCTCCATCTCTCCCTCCTCTTTGAACCTTTGCCCTTGCTCTCTTCGCAGTTTTAAAGTGCACTGATTTGTTAATAGCGTTTGAGCAACAGCTCAATTATCACAATTATGGTGCGAACCTGCAACACGAAACAATAACAAACAACAAGCAACAACAACAAGGAACAACAACACGCAACAACAACAAGAAAGAAGCAAGAGCAATAGTTTGCCACAATTTGCGGGCAAAACTAAGTGCTGCGATTTTTCACTTAAATGCGAATAATCATTTGGGTTTCATTGTGCACCCCTTTTTTGATTGAAAAATTATGCTTAACCTTTGCGCCGACTGTAGAGCAAATCAAAATTTATGTTGCCCCCAACAGATTCCAAGTCGCCCCAATTGTTTAGCATATTACCTGACAGCTGTCCGTTGTGTGTGTGTGTGTGTGTGTGTTTGTGTGTGTGTGCGATTGTGTGTGTGTTTGTATATGCTGTCAAAGCAACAATGGCATTCAACATCAATTCACGCCCTCGCCCTCAATCCAGCTGACAGTTATTTACGCTTCCCCCAATTCCCCTCATCAGAAGTTCCGCTCTCAGCTACTGTAATCCATACATATTCGAGGAGGGAGCAGACAGGTCAATTTCAATCGCTCTATATGTTTATAGCAATTTATTTATTTCTGCGCTGATAAAAAAATGATTTCTTATTTTTAGAAATAATTTCCTAACATTTCTAAAAGTTAATAAGTCTTGCTCTTAATCGACTGTCCAAAATGGTTATAATTTTTTTAAGTATTTTCTGTTTTTAAGCTGTATCTAAAAAGTAAAAACACACTTTATTCAAAGTAGAAATACGAAATCTCATCCTTTTTAAAATATTGAAATAAATAATGAAATTTACTGACTTGTTGTAATTTTGGAGTTTATTTGGCGTCTGTCTTAGACAATGAAGTTTTACGAATTTATAAACTATTTAAATATTTGTTTGATGAGTGTATGGCTCTCAATCTTGACACTTGACTTTGACAATCTAAAAGACTTCATCATAAAGTTGACTACATTTGAGCTTTTCTCTTTGTTGTCAAGTCTTACTTTTTTGACATGGCTTTGGCAACATAATCTGCTCTTTCAGCTCAGAGGTTACAACATAGTTGTTAACTTTTACACTGCTTGTAAAACACACAAGTTTCGACAAGCGCTGCTGCTTCTTCCCCTCTTTCTCTCTCTCTCTCTCTCTCTCCCTCTCGCTCTTTCACTGTATCTGACAGTTGATCTCAAGTATTTGTGACACTTTTCGACAACCGTCAAAAATCGGCACAAAAAAAAAAGAAAAGGTTTTTGAAGAATCTGACAAGGAGCAGAAAGTGTCAGAGAAGTGTCTGCAGTGCCTCACAAGACTGCAACAGTCAGCTGCATATGCTTTACGCTTTAAATGTGCCACATCAAATCCAATGTTTTTTTTTTTAGCATACCAAAAGTGACTTGAGCCGACTCGACTCGACTTGGCTGGACTGTAACCCCCAAGGGGTTTCACTGTACTGTGTGATTTGTGGGTCAGTATGCTGACTAAATGTCACTTAGTTGCTGCAGCACTCATGACTGCACTCATGCAACACACGCAAATAAATAAAGCCAAAAACGAACATGCTCTTTGTATTCATGCATATTTTACTTTAAAAAGCAAATTACTTTTGTCATTTTAATGGCCATGCTTAAACTGAGTTATACACTGTGATTTTTGTTAGCGATGCCAGCAGCAACCAACCAGCTGTAGTTTTTTGCGGGTGTGGGTGTGCATGTGTGTGTGTGTGTAGCAGCAACCACCACCAATCTTGTCGGATGCTGCAAATTATTTGCACTAGCAACGCAGTGCACATTGCACCAAATTGCCAACAAGCCACTGCACAACAAGGCCGACACGCCCCAAAGCCCCCTTTCCACCACAACCACACCCTCCCTCACTTTACACCCACTCCCACCCACTCGCAGCGACAACTTAATAAATGACTAGCTACTTTTCTTAAGCAGTCGCACAGTGCAACTAAATTATTCAACATAATATTTCAAAACTTTTTTTTAACCAACTTATAAAATTCAGTTTATTTTTTTAAATTTGAGCCTGTCTTTTGCTAACTGCATTATGTTGTGCCACTGTGCGTTTGCCGCTAAGTAAATCGAGTCGCCATTTTGTTTAAGTGGTTCTTAGTGCACCGGAAACGGAAATGCGCACATAATTTTATTAGAAAATAGGCTGAAGGACAAAGCAGATAATTCTTAACGCGTTAGTGAATCTGGAAACTGAAAATGGATTAATAATGCAGCTAAACTGAACCACAGACGAGCTTTAAATTGATATTTATATTATTAAACAAATAAAATTGAAGTGAAGATTTGAAAATTCAAATAAATTAGTTAAAATAATCTAGCATCTTCCCGATACAAGCAGAAAATTGTTAAAGGCTTTTAGCTTCAAATTAAGCAGAGTAAAAAGTTAAGAAAAGAGAAGAAGTTTTTGGCCATTTTTCATGTTGTTGTTGTTGTTGTTGTTGTCAGTCTTTTGGTTGCTGAGGACATTTATGTCTCTTGTGTGGTGCATAAACAACCAAGGAGCGCAAAAACATGTCGCTCAAGTTAATGGCAATGTCAAAGTTTCTTGGCTAATTTATTTCACTATTTTTTTCGTATGCTTTTATTCAAGGCAGCCAAGTAGAAGAACAAGAAAAGAAGAAGCAGAAGAAGCATCAACAGCAACAACAACAACAAAAATAGCAGCAGCAGTCCAAGAACAACAATCAAATATAAAAGAGGCAAAAATAAAATATATGAAAAAAAAATACAACAAAAAAATAAAGTATAAAGGAAACCGAAAACTTGTTTTCCAGTCACGTTCATTTTCAATCAAGTGGCATCATTATAGCCAAACAAACTGCACAGTTTGTGGGGAGGGTTGTGCAGACAAATACAATAAGAAAATTAACTCTGACCCAGGCCGGCCACAAACACACACACACACAACATGTGTGTAACCCCTTTAACCCCTTCTTTCCCATATGTGGTTCTTTGTCTAGCTTCAGAGAAGAGTTGCCTGAATGGTCATTGAAAACCGAGTTCAGGAACCACGGCAAATTACGCTAAAATCAAAGTCGCTAAAGAAACCACACAAAACTTCCTGTGTTCTGAAATCAGGCACAAAAAAATAAAACTGAAATAAAGTTTTCTTCATTTGATTAAAATTGTTGCGATTTGAATGAAGCAAAAAAAAAAAACAGAATTTATTTATTCACTATCACTAAAATCAGTTCAAAAATAGAATGAATAAAAATTATTTAAATTAAACATGTATCAACAAATTCCTTTGATCGAAGCTTAGTAAACCGGATAAATTAAAAGGCTTCGTTTACAGTTAATATGACTAACAAATTTGAATTTATGGTAAAAGTATTCACTTCATTTACATCTTAGCCAGCTTAAGCAACCAATTCGGGATTGCACAATTTAAATGACACAAATTTCTTACTAATCTCAGCTGCCGAATTACGTCACACACAAATCGAGCCATTAAGTCAGCAACTTATAAATATCTGGCTTTATAACTATAAAGTACATACATGAAAATAGATCAAATTACTAGTTGAAAACATTAAGCTATACACATTTTAGTAAGCCACTTGCAACACGCTGAGCAACTTAGCAGTTTAGTCAAGTGCAAGTTTGACAACTCTCAAAAATATAATTTTTTTTACGAAGCATATTAAAAGTGCATATTTGAACATTTAAAAGAAAAATAAATAAAAAGTATAAAATCCTCGTTCTAATTTGACCACATACATAAAATTACAATCGATAAAGGACCAAAGACGCTAAGAGCAAACATCCCCCCTGCTCGCATCAAACTGCATCCAACCCCCAGAGCAAACGCTAACAAGAAATCTCTGTGCAGCAGTTACGCCAACGCAACAGCATCGGAATCTGATTGGAGCGGCAAAACCATAAGGCGATATTACAATATATATATTTAAAGCAAGCGTATTTGCTATTTTTATTATTGTTTGTGTTTGTGCCGTTCACAGTTCGAGCAGCAGCATCAATAATGGTGGATTTCCGTTTCGACATTAAACCGCTGTTTCCGCAGCCAATTATTAAAGTGGCATCCAATCTATTGCCGCACACCTTTCGAGGTGATCGGCGTCAGTGTTTAGATGCCACCTCAAAGATGTCCGAGATAATCGATCGCCTCGGACAATTATCGGCCGTATCGCAGGGCCTGAGTAAACCGGTGACAACTGCTCAGCGCCTACGCATGTCGGAGAATCAGACAATCTATTTGCTGGCCGATACTGAGGCGGGTCATAACGGCGTCGTCACTGGCCTGCTCAAGGTGGGCACCAAAGATCTCTACTTGTTCGACGAGAACGGCCAGACACGCAAAATGGAGCATTCGCCTTCGATTTTGGACTTTTATGTGCACGAATCGCGTCAGCGTGCCGGGTTGGGTAAGCATCTGTATGAGACCATGTTGAGTGAGGAGCAATGGATGCCAATTAAGTGCTCCGTGGATCGTCCATCGGAGAAGTTATTGGCCTTTCTGGGCAAACATTATGGTTTGAAGCGCACCATTCCCCAGGCCAATAATTTTGTGCTCTACGAGGGCTTTTTCGATGATGGCTCTTCACAGAATGGCTCCCGAAATGGACACGCCGAGTCACCGCAGCGCACCAAGAATGGCCTGCACATAACAAACAGTCCTAACACACAACTCTTTGGTGCTACATATTTGGGCGATGAGGCTAACAAACGCAACAATCGACGTGACAGCGGCTCGCAGCAGCAGTTGCAACAACAGCAGCAATCGACGCTGCTGCATCAATTAACACAGATCTCTCCAAATGGACGCTATGGTGCCAAGCGCCCCACATGCAGCATGGCCGAGGTACTCACTCATAAAATTTAAAGTTCAAGTTCAAGTTCAAGCACCAACCAAGGCCCCTTACAGTTTGAGTCCTGATTGAAAGCCAGTGGATTTGATTAGTTTATGGGATATAAAATTTCAATTTTTAAATAATTCGTACTTTGACCTCAGTAGGCTTATATTTACGAATCATACCCATTTATTTCCCCATCCATCGGAGCTGTAGAAATAGTTTAGTAAACATTCGTTTTCGCCACGTTTCACAGAGAGTTTAATTTTTAGTTTTCTAGACAAAACACACAAATTATATTTTATTTGTGTACCATTTTTGTTATTTAACTTTGACGAAGCGAAAATCAGAATCGTATAATCAATTTTTCGTCGTGATAGTGTGCCAAAGTTTTACGTGTTCGGTTTTTCGAATTGTGCTGTTTTAATTAATTGAAATCATTATTATCATTCATTTGGTCTTCTTGTATTATTTGGTCACCTCTTGGAGTAGCATTATTATCATTCATTTGGTCTTCTTGTATTATTTGGTCACCTCTTGGGGTAGCATTATTATCATTCATTTTGTCATCTTGTATTATTTTGTCATCTCTAGGGTAGCATCCTTATCAATTTTGTTCTTACTTTTTAAGAGTCTTCGACAATCGTATAACACAAAACCCAAAAATAACAAAGTTGCAACAACACATGCTACAGCAATATACCAAATGTTAAATTTGGGATATTTTTCATAATAATACTCAACAGTTATCTGTGGGAAGCAAAACTTCGGAAACTTTAATTTCAATTGATTAACGTAAGTCCCGATAACGGTTTTCGGAAAATCTTTAATACGTATATAAGATTTAAGATTCTCCATTTTTGAGTATTATTCAGATAAAGTTTTGCTAAATAATTCATTGCCTACTTTATTTACTAAGCCCCGTCAAAAGCATAATTTTCAAAATCGGACCATTTTGGATGTCATTCCGACAAATTGAAGTCCAGTAAACAACAATAACACTTCTATATATATATATATATAGATGTTTGTCTCATAAGTTAGCCTGTTGCTGCAATCAATGGAAATAAATTAAAAGGCCGTTTAAAAAAGAACAAAACTCTATGCAAATGGAGACTCTGAGACCGGTTTTGGAATGAATTCAGCGCAGGTAAAAACAAACGACAGCCAGCAGACAGCAAACACACACAGTACACACAAAAAATATATACTCGCACACACACACACACATACACAAACACACAAATCCCATTCGCAGAAATGTGTTTTATAAATCAATTCAAAAGCGTTTTAAATGCAAACCGAAATATCATAAAAATTAATGCGCAACTTGGCAGACAAAGTCCAAGTCCCACAACCATTCTCCTTCCCCTGTTTAACTTACCCCTTGCGCCCTAATCAGGCTCAAACTGTGCTGCACATCATCAGTGAAAGAAATAGCTGTCAAGAGAGCGAAAGAGAGAGAGAGAGTGTGAGTGAGTGAGTGAGAAGATATAGTTATTGCAGTAACTTAATTTCTATTTAACGTGCAAATATTTTTCCTGCCAATTTTGATGATAAACGTAATTTATTTGCCCAGCAGGCCAGCAAGTCAGGCCAACTTCTGCAAGTCTAATTTCATATTTTGCGTGTGGTTTCCACTTGCTCCGCTTGCACGTGCCCAACCACCCCCCCTCCACTCCTATATATGACTTGCTGCAGGGCCATCAATCATACGCCATGTAAGCAGCAGACGCAAAAGGCAAAAGCAAATCAATGCACAGCCAGAAAAAAACACAACAACAACAACAACAACGCTGCACTGCTGTGGGTGGCTATACACACACACACACACACACACACACACAGAGCTCACTTGGAGACAAACAACGCCCACAGCTGCCTCATGGAAAATTGCATGGCAATTGGCAAACAGCGTCGAAACAAATTTTCGCTCTATCTGCAAAACGACAAAAGCAACAAGAAATGGCAGCAGAAATATCTTAACTTGCGGCCAAATTAACGTGTGGCCAATTGAGGCATACACTTGGCCAGGCCAAAAACAGGGCATACCACATAGTTAGAATGCCCAAGTCGAGTCAGCTCGATGAGCTCTTAAATGGTAGAATTGTTTAATAAAATTTGTACAGTTGCTAAATAATCTATTCGTGATATATAACAATCAATTAGAAGGCAACATTTTAACAATTGCGTCTTTAAACGCAAATCGATAAATGTTGATTTTATTTCATGATTTGAAGACATTAACTCTCATAGACCCTGAGATGGAAGCATTGCTAATGTTACTAATAATGTTTATATATATTATTATGATCGTATTTGCTTTATTCTGGCATTGGCCATTCGCCAAGGAGAGAATAATTAAACTTAATTGAAAAAGCAACTAAATTGTATAGCCAGTAATTTAATTAATTTTATATTTTATGTAACTCATCGAATTATTCATAAAAATATCATTCAGAGTCAGCAAATCAGTTAAGGCCAAGTTTAAGCAAGATAAAAACAGAGTATTTAAATTTCGGTGAGGCATTGAACATGCAACATTAATTTTCTTATTTATAGAGCCACAAGCGTTGTCAGTCTGTAATCAGCGTTGTTGTTGTTTTCATTGTTGTTGTTGTTGTCATTGTTGTTGTTGTTGTCTTTGACACCAAACAACTCTATGAGTTAATAAAGGAGACCTCGATCAGTGTCATTTGAGATATGTTAAGATCTTTGAGCATTGCATTTTGTTGGTTCCTCAATCACTCAATTTGAGCGCTGGTTATGTAAATCATCTAAGCCACAAGCAAACTTGTGTTAGCCACAATACTTGTGTGACAGGCCTCAAATATAATTAAAAGTTATTTTACACACACACACACACACACACACACTCGAGAGTGGAAACTAGACACTCGGTTTTTCGTGTAATTAGGGGCTGCATTGACTGCCAAAAATAGCTTGGCAAAAAGCTCAAAGCGCTTTTAGTTTAACGACTTTGCCTTTAACGGACAGCATCATTTTGGCTAACCGAAATAGTGGCCAGGCCAGGCAAATGATTTTTAATAACTTTGACACTCATTAAACTTAAATTACATGCATTTTTGATTACACACTTTTTGCATTTGGGCTCAAGTTAAGCCGCTTACGTTTCCACATATGGCTTATAGCATAAAGCATATATGGCCATAAAGCTATTTGGCTATTTGTTTATTTGTCAATGTGTCTGTTGGCCGAAACGGTAAAATGACGCGTTCAAGTCTCTTCTCTTAAACTATATGGTCACTATTCGATGTGGCATCTGCTGACCAAATTACGAGCCAGGCTTTTAAGCCGCTTTTTGTTAAGAAATACGCACAGCTTACACTAAAAAATTGTCTATCTAACGGGAAAAAAAACGGCTAATTGTCTAATATTTAAAAGTGTAACTATTATTATTACATTAATAAGCTATTTAAATTAACTCCAACAAAAGTCTACGCTTTATTTAAGATACATTTTTTGTTTTTAGAAATATACTTTCTGAATAATAAATTGCTTTGATTTTTTATAATTTTGTTTTAGCATTTTTTCAGAGTGTATTATTTGTTGAGTGATTAAATAGTTAAGGCTAACTGGCATTGTTAACATATTTATTGTCAGTCTAACAACAAATTTCACATGGCAACATATCTAAAGCCTTGCCTCGTCTTGTCTTGTCTTGTCTTTTGGCCACATTAGTGATAAAAAGCTAATCAAATCAAGTGCTTAATTAGTTTTTAATTGAATTTAATTTGTCTCTGTTAACCGCTTGACCCTCCCTCCCCCCCCTTGTGGACTCATTGAACTGTTTACATTAAAATTGAATCGCTTTACGCGTGCAAAAAAAGACAAAAAAAAAACAACAGCAAAAAAAGGAAACTCATTAAATCAAGTTAAGATTCTCATACAAAAAAAGTAGGAGGGAGGGGAGGGTCATCAACAACACAAACGATTCTCAGCAGGGCGGGCGAAAGGGGAGAGTCGGCGTTTTGGGGCGTGGCTAACTGGTAGATTAAGATGCAGTGCATCGAATTAATAACGCGTTTTATTATTATTATTATTATTGTTGTTTTCGCTGTCTTTTTCTCACATTAAGTGTGACTCGAAGTTGGACTTGGACTTGGGGGGCTTTTGGCTGTGAACATTTTAAGTGTAACTTGCCCCCTCCCACCGGGCAAGTGTTTGCCTTTGTTCGTTTTTTTTTATTTTTTTTTTTTACCCATAACCCTGAACTTGACATTTATAAACTCTTTTTCCGCTTTACGACCATTTGGTCATTTGGCAGCTGCTGCTTTATCTTTCGTCTTCGTTTTTTTTTTTTTTTTGTAGTTATCGCTCGTGTCGCGACCATGTGCTAAGTTCTTTTTAATTACCCCCTCTACGCAGACACACTCGCACATACGCACACGCACACAGCCCACCTCCCCCCTCTTAACACACGCAAAAGTCTGCTCAGTTCCCAGTTCTTGGTGTCGGCCATAAACTTCTGTTTTATGACCCAATGCGATTTAGAACGTGCTTGTCTCGCATGAAAATTAAAATGGAATGGAAATGCAATCTTACCACATTTCCCCTCACCCTGTCACTCTGGCCTCCAGCGTAACAGCTTCTATTGTGCCCCAACTGTTGTGTGGTATTGTTACTTGCCTGTTTGCGGTTCTCAAGTGAGTGTCATGGCCAAGTCGTGGTAAAAGCCAGGTAGCCAGGCGTTGGCAGGTCTACAGGCCAAATGTTTAAGACTTGTTATTGGCTTTTAAATGTCACGAACTACAAAACAGACTTATGGTCATTCAGAGACGAACATGGGAATATATATATATGATCCCAAAGCAATAACACCTTCTACTGCATGGGCAAAAAAGAGTGAGGGAGCACGGTTAGGAGTTCTCCTAAGCAAACCCGACAACAAGGACGAGTTAAAAATGAAGATGAACAAGTGCCGGAAAAGAGCTTCAATTTACTTGAATAAGCAAAATCTGAGATAAACAAGTAAGAAGGATATGGTAGAGAAAGAGACAGAGAGAGAGAGAGGTGGCAGAACCAGCCGATAAACTTATCGATAATAACTTGATGAATATGAAAATATATTTTGATAAACAAAGCCTTCGACCTTGATAAAATGCTTAAAGTTAAAAAATAATATCTTAAATTAAATGTTCTATATAATTTGGAAAGCTATATCTTTACATTTTTTATTCCCATCGTAAATCGAGTTATACCAGTTATCTATAAAAACTGAGAGAAATGAGAAGTATCTAGTTCTTACAGTCTGTAGGACTTATCTAATTGGCTCTTTTTGCTAATGCTTATCATATTTATTTTTTAGTAGTCGTAAGTAGTTCCATCTATATGTTTTATGTCTTGGCTTTGAATACACAACAATTTCAACATTCAGACAGAATTTCAGATTGATATTCTTAAATATAGCGCAGCTATAAATTACTTACACTATCATTCGACGATTCACTGTTAATATTACAGTATTTTAAAGTTTAGTTTAGAGCAGTTTTCATCGGATTGGCAAATAATCGTTTGGTTTTTTCTTTCTCGACAGCACTATTAATAAACATTAATTATCATTTAACCAAAAAGGTATTTAAGGACAAACAACATTAATTGCAATTGTAGCTGCGTTGTTTTCAAATAAACTTTACGTAATTGCAAATGACAAGAAACTTTCAATCGTCTGATATAGAACATGCACATATATATTTAAATATATATATATATATATATGTATACATAGTAAGAGTAAGCAGGTGCCGAGAAAGACGCAGCAGCATGATGCTGCAGCAGAAGAATAGACTAAACTTTAAGCCCAATGGCTGCAGCTGAAACAGTTTGGCCTAAATGGCAATTTAAAGGCTTGGGAAAATGCTCTGGAGGCGCCTCCTTTTATGTGTGCACCTCCTTTGTTTGCTCTGCTGCACACTATAAATATGTGCTATAAAACTGTATTTGGGTTAGTGATTGCTCAAAAATTTATGAAAGAGCGAGGAGACAGCAAGGAGAGTGGGCGTTGGGCAGGGGGGGGAGGTACAGAGCCATAGATAGCATAAAAGTTGACTACCTGCTTGCTTGGTCTTTAGGGAACAGTTTCAACAGGCCCCCAGAAATCTCTCAAGTTATTCAAAGTGGGTACGCTTTTTAATTGTGTGTCCGCTGCTGGCAGGCACTGTAACTAGATTGATACACTCTGAAAAAAATAGCACTGAATACTATTTTTTTTTTTTTTTCTTTTAGAATAATCTAAAAATGATTTGACTATGGAATTTACTGGCTAATTTCAATGTTTAGAAAATTTATATTTTAAATATTAGAGAAATACAAAAGTTTTTGGAAATATTCTTAACAACATTTCTAAAATATCAATGGACTTATTTCTGCTGAGTGTAGCCGTAAGTATTTATTATTTATGGACTGAGTCTATTCATCTTGTAGCTGTTTGCTGCTGCTGATGGTTTTGCTCGTATTTAAAGCAGGCCACCCACTCGATGTTGCCACTAATTTGGTGAAATATGGCCTGGACAAGTGGCCAGCTTGCGAAGAGACTTTCTCGTTGCGGAAGTGGGCGAAAGTTTGAGTCTGAATTGAGTTGAAGTCGAGACATTTGTCATTGTTTTAATTGCATTTTAAGTTGAACATTTAAAAACATTTCATTAGCCAGCAAAGAGGTTTAGTTTAAATGCTTTGAAAAGTGCATCTAATCTGCAATTTGCAATAATAATTTTACAATTATATTTCCACTTGCTTTTACTTTAGAAATTTGTTCAATATTCAAGTTAAGTGCACCTAAAATCTGAGGCAAGGCAAAACGTATTCTTTTTGTGTTTCCCACAATACTAATAACAATTTTCATTTATATATATAAATTGCTCACGATATGTTGACAATTACAATTTGGTAAATCAACTGCAGCAATCGATGCCACATGAAATATGCAGCCAATTAAACGTGGCAACAAAGTCAACTTCGACACTTGCCACAAAAACATTGGGCAAAAATGAAGCGCAAAGATGATCGGGTAACAACAACAAAAACAGCAATAACAATAATGAAGAGAAGACTAACCGTTAGTGGCGACGATGATATGCAAAGTGTGACCAAAGAGGGGAGAGGCAGGGCAGCGGGTGCTTCGTGTTGCAACAGCAGCAAAAAACAAAAGGCACACATGTGGCACACTAAATTGCAAGCTGTTTAACCAGCCAGCGGCAAGTGATGAGGGGAGGGGAGGGGAGGCAATGGTATTGCACTCGATTGCAATAGAAAGAGAAAGAGAGAGGAAGGTATATATAGAGACAGATGGGTGCAGGAAGGGAGAGGGAGAGTGAGACAGATAGATAGACAGACAGACAAGTCGCGTCAGTCACGTGGGAAATTTTCAAGTTCAAAGCAATTTTCCAAAGAGACAACTGTAAAAATGACAACAACAGCAGAAAAACGAAGAGGTGGAGGAGGAGACAGATTAAGAAGGGGAGGAGGAGGAGAAGGAGGAGCTGACAGGGCTACTACAACAAAGCGTGCACTCACGTGAGGCAGATATTAATCGGCTTTTGAATCGTGAGGAGGCAGCTCAACGTGAAGACACCAAATACCCAAATAGACAGAAAGACAAGCAAAAAGAGAGACAGAGACAAACAGAGACAAACAGAGAGACAGACAGACAGGCAAAGCAAATACTTGCATACAATTCTAATACTTGAATGCACTTTGCTGTGTGTGTGTGTTTGTGTCTTGTTGTGCCTTCTGCGGAAGCGATGAACAAACAGGTTGACAAGAACAATAACAACAACAACAACAAAAAGGAAGACTAAGTGTTCAACGGGCGGCTGTTCGGGCAGAAGGGGTCACATAATGCCATAAACAATGGCAACGCTCAAGGCTAGGCTAGGAGGCGTGCCAATGCCTGACGAGCTCGGCTCGGCTCGTGAGTGACGTGAGTGTCGTGTTGTGTCGTATTTTTAAAAATAGCTTTTATAAATAGCAAGTCGAAGCAAATAATACAAAAAAAAAACAAACTGTGGATCACCCTGTGATTACCCATGTCGGGGAATAACTGCACAACTGGAGAACTGACCAGAGTCTTCTTTGCTCAAGCAATGACTCCAATATCGTAAAAGATAATGACTAACTTTTTTTTAAAGATATCGCACTCTACAATCTGAATATAAGTTGTTTACTCAAGATACTATCAACTAAATCAATTACTTCGACAGATGGTAGAGAATTAGAGATGATTATGTGGAGTGGAGATGACTCTAAAGGGATATGACTAGATGCAGATCTGATGAATACTCATAAATTATTATAGATCTTAGCGAATGTAAAACAAACACAGAATAACTCTCACTTATAATAAATAATATATATTCTTTATATATAGATAGATTCTGCTGAGAGCTCACGAGTCCATCTCTTGGCCCACTTGACACTTGTCCATCAGAGAAGAGCCTGGGAGCTGCCCGCCTTGTTACGCAGCTGTTCCTGGTTTAATAGCATATTGGCATACTCATCCTCATCCTCCTCCTACCTAACTCAGCCCGCTTTTCCGTTTGTGTTTTGCTGCTATTGTGCCACGCCCACTGATTGCTTGGGCTACTGTTTAATGGCAAACCGCAGCGGGTGCTGTGCATGCCACCACAACTGTGTGGCAATAACCCAACAGTTAGAATTAATTGACGTTAATAATGCATCGATATCAAGATTTCTGCCAAGACTTGAAGCGGGTCTTCATCAGACAACAACTTGAGCTGCCTTGGTTAGCTTCTATTTGCTGGGCTCGTGTATGTGCAAGTGTGCGTGCGTCGTGTGTGTTTGTTGTGCGAAATTCAGCATTGGTCCATTCACTGCAACGGTTCTTCAAGCCAAGCCAAACGATTTGCCCCAAGCCAACCAGAAGAAGCCCCATCAATTTTACAGCTGCTTCTTTGTGTCAGCGTTTTGCATTTACCATTTTTCCATTTTTATGAGTGTGTTCTGTTGTGTGTTATGTGTGTAATGGAAAAATCTACAACGATAATCGCTCGTTGACAATTTGTCGTACCGGTCGGCCCATAATTCAGTTGCTGCTCATAAAACATTTGACAGCCAATCTCGAAGGGGGGAAAACGCAACTTTTTTTTATGGCCCTCAGCGTCTTGCAACAAAAAAAAAACCACACATTAAATGCGAGACAAGCGTATCGAGAAACCCAATTGACAAGTGCTATTACAAAAAAATCATAATTTATGCCAGATCATTAGTCGATGTGCTAAGAAAATAATCTGTGCAACTTTGGTGGTTTTCATTATAATTTTTTACTGTTACAAAAGAGAACAGGCGATATGGAATATGCCGATTATACAAAAACACAATAAAGTATATAAAACAGCTATAATTGATAAAGGAAATGACTAAATAAAATATAATGTATAATAGGAAGCATCATTGACCCCACAAGGTATATATACTCTTGATCAAAATTAACATTAGAGTATACTTAGATCAAGTCTATCTCAGATACTCTAAGAGCTAATTTCTGATTTACTACCAGCAACTTAAATCTATTCCATCAATTTTCGACAGTAATAAGATATACAATTTTAAGTAAGTTAAATTTCCTAAATACTTTGAGATATTATTTATCAACTGTAAGCATTTTAGCAGGACTGTTTGAGAAACGAAGATTTTGTTAAAGGTATTTTACATTGATAAAACGACTCTCGAAAATCTTAATATTTAACAGCTATGTTAACCCCTCTTCCCCTCTGTCAGCTGCTCATTTAAATATGTATTTTTATTTATAATTTTAACAGGGCATCCTGCTATCGAGCACACTCGACTATTACACATTCCTCAGCAGTTATCTTGTGCAAGTGAATTGAAGCGCCTTTCAGTCACTTGTTCATTTATGCCTTCGTCTCATTTTCATTTCATCCCGACCCCCCTTTCTCGTCTACATCTGTGTTTTTTCTTTTCGCTTCCTACACACGTTCATTACAAGCTGCTGTTGCAGTTGCAGTTGCTGCTGTTGCTGTTGCTGCTGTTGCAGTTGCTGTTGCTGCTGTTGTTCTATTTTGTATCTGGCCACTTGTATCTTGTACTATTGTCGTTATCTACAATTGTAGCGACTTCTCCTCGGCTTTCACACACACACTGACACACACACATACACACACTTCATGGCCAATTGTCTGCATTTGTAGCTTCTACTTCTTCTTTCACAGCTGCTTCTTCTGCTTGTGTCTTTGGCCATGTGAAACTCAGTCATTAATTTGGACGGCGTTTTTACTTTGTGGCAGCCTGGCAGCGTGGCAGCGTGTAGAACGTGTGGCATGCAACAGCAGCAGCGCTTCGATTTTCCTCTGCTCATATTTAGCATTCTTCTGCCATTTTCTATTTGCTGTTTCTGTTCTCTCACTCATTGCAATTTTCTTTTGTCTTGCAGCAACGCAAAGTGTAGTTTTTGGCTTGAAAAACTTTGCATTTAATTACTCTGTGCACATTTCTCAAAATTTCACTCGCTACTTGACGCTATTCCATCTCAACCCCCTCCCCCCCTACCATACCCCTAGCGCTGTCAACTGCATGCTCAGGTGTTGTGGCATACACAAACACACACACACACACACACACACACATGCATTAACATTTTCATTATAATCGACATCGTGCAGCGGCAACAGACAACGTTATGCTCATTATGCATTTCACTTTGCATGATATTATTCCCCACCCCTTCCCTTCTCTCCCCTTCCACCCATGCAAAATTCTCCATTTGCATTTTTTTTTTTTGCCTGTGCCTGGGAAAGTTCTGCGGCTGACATCGTTTTGTGATTTTTATGGCAAACATTTTCACAGCCATTTCGATAATGCACTAATGTTGTTTATCTTGGTGTGTGTTTGCGTGTGTGTGTGTGTGTGTGTGTGTGTGTGTGTGTGTGTGTAAGTAAAGTGATTTATTATTGTTATTGAAACATCCAACGACCATCGTTAATAATAAGTCAACTTCTGACTTGTACAATTGCAATTATAAATTATTGTGTAGCTAAAACTATGGATTAATTTAAGATTTGAGAGAAACAATAACTTGGCAAGTTTAAATTGCAAAGATTTAAATATATATTTAATATGAATGCAACTCCAAGAAATAAATCATTTGTTTTCATACTTAAAGAACTGTAAAACTAAAATTAACGACTAAAAACATCGTTCGATTTTTTATGTCAACTGTTTTTAATTATTTTTCTCTCATCTCTCGTTTAAATACAAGTTGCTTACCCACGAAATGGTCAATCAGTTAACTCGGATGGATGGATGGATGAATGACGGATTGGCGCAGTGGATGACTTTTGCTGCTGAGAGAGAGAGATGAGATCGAGCCAATTATTGGCTCACAGTTTAAACACCGTTTCTTCCACTTTTAATTATGCGCGACTTGAGCAACTACTCGAGTTGCAACAGCTGCCTGCTCGTTGCCTCGTTGCCTAGTTGCCTGGTTGCCTGGTAGCCTGCCCCAAAGTGTGTAGTGCACTCGCTGCTGGTGGCAATGTCCATGTCAAGACAAAGACAGCGTTGAATTGCAGGTGCAACTGCCATCTCCATCTTCATCTCTCAGCAGCAGCATTGCGGTAAAAATGCAATAAAGGGGTATGCAAAATGCTAAATAAGATGCCTTGGCAGTTTGCATTTTCTTGCCATATGTGTGTTTACGTGTGTGTGTGTGTGTGTGTGTGCCTTAATTAATTTTGATTGCAGCCAACAACAACTAAAGCAACAACTAGTTAGATGGCAACAGCAACGGAAATGTTCATCACACGATGCAGCAGCAACAGCAGCAACAGAAGCAGCATAAAAAGCATACTTGGTAAGCGCTTTTGTGCTGCACTCGACTGGCTAATTAATTGAATTAAATGAAAGGCCGCCAAAGCGTTGAATAGAGCACCGTCCTAACCCATTCTATTGCATCCAATCCTAACCAATCTTGTATAGTACACTAACAAAAGAAAAAATCAACCTCAAGTTTATTTTGTATTTAAAAATAAAAACTGAATTTAAGAAAAACAATTTATACACCTGAGAAATATTTCCCTAAAATTGACAATCCGCAAAATATTCTGTTAAATTATAATTTTTAGAAATATTTTCTATTAAAAACTGCCCATCTAAAAAAAAAAATATGTTAAAAAAATAAAATACTTATATTTATTATTTATTAATAAAGTAAGCAGTTATATAGAAAATCATCAAAAATATTAGATATATTTTGGGTCGATTTTTTTCGAGTGTATTCTAGCCGATCCCATCCTATATCTATTATTATTAGATGCATCGCTTTTGAATTGCATGCAAATTAGACTAGCATGAGGAAAGAATGCCACGCCCCCATTTGTAGGCAAGGCCTAATGGCAACCAATCACTAAAGTTAATAGTGCTATTAAACTACTAAATGGCTAAAAGTACAACTACCTTTCAAAAAAAAAAAAAAAAAAGGCCAGCTGAATAAAGCAGCATTTTTCCATTTAAGTGGCCATTACTTGTTGACCAGGCCTTCACATCAAATTCACATTAAATCACATTTGTTGAGATGTGACAAATGTGAACTGTAGCTGGCCCCCCTTCCAGCTCTCTCTGCTCCTTACAGCTCCCTTGGCCTGAGCTTATTTATGACCATAAGCCGCTATTGAAATGCCGAAAGCGAACAGTTGCCCAGCCATACTAAGATCTTTTGTCCATGGAGCTGCCGATGACTGCGCATAACTGGTGCTTATTTTGTTATTATTTTTTAATAATACTAAACTTTGGGTCACATTGACCAAAACAGAGAGTCAACCTAAAAAAATAAGCTTCTCAGTTTCTCATTATGTAAGTCGGAGTAGGCCGAATCAAATTATTAAACTTCTATAATATAAATTCACTTAATTAAATAAAAACTGAATTGAACTTCATTAGTAAACAACTAATATCTCAGTTAAACATTATTTAAACTAAAACAAAAACAATGAAAATTTCAATTGAATTAAGCAAAGATGATTCAATTATGATTTGCAACTTGAAATTAGTTTATTATCTTGTTCATTAAATGCTTAATAGTTGGTAATAATATAAAACAATTGAGATTGTACCAGTCAGTGGTATTCTCGACTGCTCAATACTCTGCTCTCAGTTGAATTTAATTTCTATAATTATGAGTGTTTTTCAAACAATATTTATTATTAATCCTCTCTCCCATATACGATTAATTTTATATGTGATGTTGGCTTCCTCTTCTCTCTCTCTCCGCGTTGTTCAACACCTTCTTCAACAGCTTCTCCTTGGAAGGACGCGTTAGTTGTTCAAAAATGAGCACTTATTTATTAAGGTATTATTCACGTATTATGGAGGATAAGGAGGAGGAGGAGTCTGCTGCTAGGCGCATGTCTTCCAGCAGAAGAGGGGGTTGAGGCTTAGTTTATTATTTAATTAGTAGTTTCGTCGTAACCTTATCGCCTAAATCCAGGCTCGTTAATTAAAGTCACGCAGACACCCGCCCCGACTCCCGATTAGTTACGTAAGCGGAAGAGTTCAAATGGAGCTGCAGGTGTGGGTCACAGTTGTAGTCGTAGTAGGAGTACAATAAAATATCCTCGGCACACTGGGGTTAATTGTCAGCCAGTTTTGCCAGTCACGAACCAAATTCGACCATCAATTTCAATTAGAAAGAGACTTGAAGAAAAAAGCACAGACTCTCCCAGCTAGAATGCCTCAGAGCCTTTCTAACAGGAAATCCGTTGAGCTGTCAACGGGCCACAGAATTTATTTGGGGTCAGGTCAACTGTTCAACTATGCTCAGCTCTTCTCAGCTATACTCTGCGTGACCCACTAATTTCAATGAATATGAATAGATTTCACGGCAAACATTTCGCACCCAAGTTAAAAAACTATGCACAGAAGAGTCGCCAAATGGCTTATGCAAATATATTTTGAAGCTGAAGAAAAAAATAACAAAAAGCAATTCAAAGAAGAGCCACGATTAATTAACAACCCAAATAAAAAATTGAAAAAAATAAATGCGAGACCTTTGAGACGTGTTCGTGTGATTTCCATAAATGCGACCAGCGACCTTGTCAAGTTAGTGCCAAAAACGCCAAAATAGCTCTTCGAAAATGCGCCATAAAAGAAAAGATCACTTTTAAAATGTGGCGTCTCCAAAATGAAAATAAAACGATCGTTTTGTGTGCATGACATAAAAATTAGTTCAGAGTGTCAACAATATGTTGCCACCACAAGCAAAAGTGAACTCTTTTCACTTTTAGCGGACAGACACAGACAATGTGTGCTTTATTATGAATCGCAACTGGTTATTTTTAAAAATGTTAAACAACATAAAATAACAAAAACAACAATATAACAAAATGTAAACAGCTGAATAATCTTACAGAAATGTGCCTTTATCTGTTTATCAAACTGACACAAATTTAGATACCAATTCTAATTCAGGTTTATCTTCCTGTTTAAGATACATTTTTTGAACCACAACTAATTTTAATTAATGTCTACAATTCCTATTTGTTCGCTTAGCAGCAAGTCTTTTGTTTTTTAATTAAAACTAAGCTCAGTCAACTTAGGCAGCTATTTCAAGGCTAATTTTCAGCTGTATATTTGAATAGCCAAATTGAAAACAAAAACAGAAGCTAAATTTAAAAATTGAAATGACTTAAGCACATTGGCAAAATGATTTATTATACAAAACGACAATAAGGCAACGATTATTTATAGCATTTGAAACTCATTTCAAATTCAAATTCGCTATAAATAAGCTGCAACAAACTCAACAATAAGTATTGCCCCTCCTCTATCCGTCCCCTTTCCCCTCATTAACTTTATGCCCGCTAATTGACAGCACTTAGCTTTAAAAGGGGGAGCAGGGAAGAAGCTTCTTCAGCACGAGCCAAAAGCGAGTTCATTTTGGTCACTTTAAGCAGACATTAGAAGCCCATTTTGACCAGCAGCGAGTCAGCCAAGCGTAAACTGTACAAATAGTTAATTTTCTGGAGAACCCTTTTCTCCCCTTACTCCACTCCAGCATACACATAACAAACAACAAATGCTAATTCTCAACAAACACAACCCAGCAACAACAACAACAAATCAATGGCAGTTGGAAGAAAACTCAGTTCTTGTTATTTGCCAGACAAGTTGCTGGAAATCTGAATGATAATTGAGGCTAAAGGCAAAAGAACTTCAAGTGTGAAGTTCTTTAGTGATCCATGACCTGTGACCTGTGACACGTGTTAGGCACTTGGCCTAATCAGCTGCTTATGATGATTTAATTTTGTTGCTTTATTTGTGTCTAACGGTTGATTACGCTTAGAACAAAAATTGACTTACATTTCTAGCTGCTGATAAATTACTGTGAAAAGTGACCTGTGAACTGTGAACTGTTACATGAGCCAAATCATTGGCTAATGCTGAGCGAGATTTTTGTGTTTAACATTTAACTATGAACTAGATTATGGAGCAGCAGTTAATAGCCATGGCTTTAGTGAAAGTTGAGTTTATCACCTGAGCTAATCAAGCTAATAACCGATTTTCTTAATACACAAAAAGACATCGTTCAGCAGAATTATTGCATGTTTGGGGCACATTAGGGACAGGATGTACTTGGGGGCTAGGATAGAAAAGTGTCGGAACAACAGTAATCCGGCATTAACCAGACCATACTTTATTCCAGAGGGGTCATTAGCTCGACGACGACGACCCAGTGCTGGTAATGGCTAAATAGTCCGACAGTGGCCTATTGAGTAGATTCCCATTCTACAGAGACATTAATAAATTGGACACCATAAAGTGCGGTCTCATCTTTAACTCGAACTAAACAATAAATAAAAAAACAAATGAATAAAAAACGCTGTTTTCTTCTTTCTTTGTATACCGCGCCCCTTTTGGCAATTTCTGAAAACAAAGGCAAAAATGTTTTATTTTTGTGAATTGTGCTTTTAACTCTTCGTTGTTGAATTTTTTTTGTTTGCCATTTGGCAACGTTTTTAACACGTTCTTCATCTCCTTTTTATTATAAATGAGACTTATTTATTTTAGACGTCCCACATTCCGTAGAATCGTTGAAAGATATTCGTTTAATTACCTGAAAGAGATAGAAGAATACAGAAATTAGTTAGGCAAAACAAACAAGTTAGAATTGTATGGCCAAGACCAGAGATCTCGACTTGTAAATGCTCTCATCTTATATAAATATTACACCTATATATAAAAGTTGTTATTTAATATTCAAGTACGAAATACAATATCTCTATTAAATTAAATGTTTACAATTCTTCTAGCTTCTGTTACATTCCTGTGAACAACTTCATTATACCCCTATTACCAATTATAATAAAGTTCAGTTTATACAAAAACATTCTCAAATTACTTAAAATAAATTCAATGAAAATGTAAACCTTTCATGAATGTGCATTGAGCCGCATAAGTCGCAATTAATGTGAATAAACAGCAAATAAACAGCAAATTCTGTCAATAAAAGCTGTCTTCTCTGATATCAAACTTAAAACTTGATTGTAGACTACAACAATTATAAAAAATTCTGCTATCGCTTAGTAGAAATTGTTAGTATTAATTTCAAAATCGAATTTCAAGTTTTGCGACAGCTGTAACTACAACGCAGTTGCTGTGAGCAATGTACACTGTAAAACACTGAAAATCGCTGTCTCTACTGATAAATTAAGTACTTTTTTTCAAATTAATTTATGTTAATTTATAATTGAAATAAAATGTGAAATATCTTAAAAAACTTTTGCTTTTAAGACTGGTTTGTTTACATTTGTAAAAAAAAAAAACGGTATTGAAATTGAAGATCTTCTTTGCTAAATTTGAGAAAATTCTACGTTTAATAAAAAAAAAGAGATAAGCCTTTGCTTTAATTATACAATTCCTGAGCTAAGCAGTCCTTGCTTGATTTTCTATGTCGATTTTTTTGTCAAGTGTATAAGCAAGAACCAAAGGACGCGGAGTAAAAGTTGAGTTCCCAACTCTGACCTCTGTTGCAGCAGCAACTTTGAACCTCTTCGCTCGCTGCTGTTGGCTAGCTAGCCCGGTAATTGCTGCCACAGCACGTACAGCATTCATACTCCTTCTCCGCCTCCTGCCACCCATTCCTGTCTTGCCACCTTGCCCCTTGGTACAGAGACACCCACAATTGCAGAGACTCCTCCGATGACTCCCATTGAGTTATTCTCTTGACTGTTTGCATTCCCATATCCCACTCTGATGTTGCAAAGGGCAGATGATGCCACTGCTGCCTCAACTCTCTGCTCCCCTCCTCACTCGCCCCTCCTTGCCAACTTCTGACGGCGCAGGGCTTTTGTCGCCAGCCGCTGGGTTCGCTTTGGTTTTTCCTGGCTGGGCATGTTAATGACCCTAGCTGCCTAGAGATTTGCATACACACACATATGCACACATATGTAAAAAAAAAAATATATATATATAGTCAGTTGCTGTCAAACTGTGCAATGCTGCTGCTGTTGTTTTTGCACAGAGAACGCCTCGCCTTGTTGGCTGCCGCCTCGCATCGCTTTCAATTTAGGCGTCTGCGCATAAAATTGCATCGTTGTGGCATCCACATCTGTCTGCCCCTTATTTTTTGCTAATTTATAAAAATAATACCCAACACGACGACGACGACGACGAGTGTCTTTTTGTATATACAATTCACGGAAAGCTTTATTTTGCCTATGAACTTGACACTAGCAGACAGCAGACAGATGCAGATTGAGATGCGGCCAGTGGGTCGCTCTCAAGTTGTTTGTTGGCCAACAAACCAATAAACAATGAAACAAACAAACAAACAAATAATAATAATACCAAACAGCAACGATTTTGAAGTGCGATTTCATAACGCATAAGCTGATCGAGAGATATCTTGCGCCAAATTCGTGCTACAAACACATATTTGTTGCAACCACAACAGCCAAAACAAGTTGGCAAGTTTTAGTCGTGTGCAGATACCCTACAATTGAAAGTAGACTTTCTTATAGTGCTTAATAATTATTCTTAACAATTGTGTCTTTTATACTCACGTTAAAAGTATTTTCTCTGAGTGGCGGCTAAATCGACTCTTCTGATGCTTCCTTTCCATCTGCCTGTTTAATAATTTGACACAACTTTAATATACCCTTTGAACCCATTGCTGGGTATAACAACGATCACATAGCGCCTTCAAGGCATTTCAAATTGTCAGACTTCATGTCGACACTTCAAAGCTAGGCTTTTGCTTTATGTGGATGTGGTTTGGAGGCCGTTGTTGTCCCTCTCTTTCTCTCTTTCCCACTCTGACTCTCTGTCTGCATTTGGCTCTCAGCTTGTGTCCCTCTGTGGTTTGAGGTGTGGGCGAGCTGCATCCAAGCCAAATCCAAATCCACAAAGTGAGTTGTAAATGAGCCCACACATGCATGTCTAAACTTGAACGAGTTTCGTGTCTGCATCTGCATCTGCATCTGCATCCCAGCATTGCTCAACCAGATTTAGATGCACAGATACAGATTTAGACTGCGTCTCCAACTCACACACACACACACACAACAACAACAACGAGAAGCGAGTGTCGTGTTAATTGGCAAGTACTTTTGGCTCAGACAATTATTACGGTGATATATAGACTCCGATACTCGGTTTGTGTACAATTTGTTGATTTGCTGATTGCTCGACGTATTTCCAAACAACACTCGAGTGCACTCACACTCACATTCACATCAACATTCACATTCACATTCACATTCACATTCACTTGGGCAAAGTTTTTTTTTGCATGACAGTAAAAAATTGTGAACTTATTGTTGAGTGTTGTAATCCTTCAAAACTGATTACAGACTTGATTCGCTATAACATCATAATAATCTCTATAGCAACAAGTTAAAAATGATTGACTAGCAGTTACCCTGATATAAACTTGATGTGCTTAGGAAATATAAGAATTAATATCCCTAATTCGCCTCAAATATGATCCCATCTCTGGTTTAAATGCAGCCATTTATCATCATCAAGAATTCTGCATTTAAGCCTAAAAATATCTTAATTCAACAGTTAAGAAAACTTCAACATTTAGTTATATTTAATATATGAATATTCTCTATTTCCGCCTGTTGACTACTTTTGAGTACCCTTTTAACTATTTTTAATAGGTTCACTTTGATTATATTAAAATTGAATGTGAATTTTTCCACAGCTAAAAGTCAGGCTGAACAACTTCAAGTTCACAAGTACATGCAGAAATATATATTTATATATATATTTATAATTTTTTTTATATTCATGCAGATTTTGTGAAGGCATTCTGCATTCTGGTTGCAACCAATTAATTTTTTCTTCTTTCGTTCTCACGCAAGGTTAAAGGCCTTTACCATTTCCCATTTCCCATTTCACGGCGTTTTTGAAGAACCAAGGGCCAGCCACTTAAGCCACTCATACTTCATAAATATGTGTATAATTATTTTTCAACTCTTTCCCCACACCCCTTTCCCCATTCACCTCACTCCGCACCAAACCCCTTCCCCACAACCACTTGTGTTTTACCCCTGTTCCACATTTCACCATCAACATCATCATCTGCGTCAACTGCTGCTGCCTTTAGTTGAGGCAACTTTTCAACCATAATAAATAAGTAGTAAATTTTTTTTTTCCGATTTTCAGTTTTTCAAGCAGCTGTCAATTTTAATTAATGCAAATTGAAACGCACAACAAATTGCCATATCGACATAATTATGCAATTTCACACAATTGAATGAAGTCGTAACGTCTGTTTGAATTTTAGTTAGTTTATTATAGTTTATTGCATAATCACATTGGGCAAATCAGCACATTTTATTACGATGCAGCTGCAATTTCAAACGAAAATCCTTGCTGGCTGCCAATTTTAATTTGATATTTATACGGTTGCATAAGCGACAAAATGATATCAAATAACCTCGAAATGGACAACGACTAAATTCGAGACAGACGAGACAAAAAACCAGTGAAAAAGACACTTGAAAACCTCTTCTGCTCAGGGCCGGCAATCAGCGATCCATTATTATTATTATTATTATTTATGAAGGGAGAGAAAAAAAGAAAAGAGAGAGAAAGAGAGAGAGAAAAATAAAGCGCAGTTTGAAGCATAAATTACTTAAAATGAATTTCAATATAAAACGAATTTTTTAATGCTGACCCATCAAAGCCAAAGCAGCTTTGCCACCAACTGAGTCCAAACAAAAATACCCAAAGCACGCCACAAAAAGAAAAAATACAAATACAGATGTAGAAAAGAAAATGAATACAAAAAAGAATACAAGAAAAATGTCTCTTTATACAGGAAAAACTTGGAAAGCAGCAAACAAAATGTGCACAATATGCAAAACCTGCAAAAAAAAAAAATAACAAAAAAAAACAAACAAACCCAACAGAAGAAGGTGAGGCGGTAGTGGGAAGAGCGCAACAACAGTGTATGCTGAGCCAGAAAGAGAAACACTGAGAATATCAATAAAAGCTAAATAAAAACACAATAAATCATAAGAAAGAAAAAATTTTACTTACGCTGCGTGAGAAATGAATTGGAATTTTAAAAAGGAGTTACAACAATGAGAAACGAAAGCAAAAAAATAAAAACAAAAATGTGGAATGAGTTAGAACTAGCCGAAAAAATGTAGAAGAAGCTGAGAGAGTTAATGTGTGCTAAATAGTCTAACAAGACAAAGAGAAAGGTAAATGGAACAAGTAAGCAAAAAATAAGTACTCTTGTTGAGGCCACCTTTGCAAGTAGCTAATGAATGAAATGAATGAAACAAAGCAACAGCTATCTTACATATTGAAGCACTGTTTTCAGAGCCACACAAAAATATTTCAAAATAAAAAGGTCTGCTGAGAGACAAAAAATAATAATTAATTACTTTCTCACATTTACAAGTAAAACAATTTAATTTCTCTTTTACAATTTATCTTTTGCATTTCGATATGAAAGTGGAGACAGCGGATAACCTTTTCGTTTTTAAAACATAACTTTATGATTAACAAAAGCTCCACAATTATCATTTTTATTTAAAGGGGATCCTCTCTGTGTCTCTTAGGTGCATGTATTATTTAATTATATTTATTTAAACTATACACAAGTTATTAATATTGATTGGCCTAAACAAGCAAAAAAAACAAATTGCCAATCATACAATTAGCGTCTGTTTTCTTTAATCAGAAATCGATTTGTCTGCAAATTCAAAGTCTCTGAGAATTTGGCACATTGAAAATGGAAGGTCGTCAAGCAAACCAAAATTATGAAAAAATGATAATATGCAATGCGACAATCTGGCGAGGCGAGAGACCTTTTCAGGTTCATTCAACTTACAAAACACAAATTCAATTTGGCTGCACAGACAAGTGTCTGCCCCTGTGTCTGACCCTCTGTCTATGCATCAATTGGAACAGTTGTCGCACATTAAAAACACACACAAATAAACACACCCAAGGTGTGCTGTCATAAAACGTTGTGTGTAACGGTACTCGTAGATGTAGTAAGCGAGGCGCTAAGCATCGAAACGGTAATTTCAAATGGCCCCAAAGAACACATTACGCTTTATCATTACGTGTCTAAAAAGTTGAAGCACTCAAAATTGATTTCAAACTGAAGAAAATAAGAGAAGAAAAAGAATGCTGCCCCTGTTCGACGAGCCAAATAAAAAAAATAAAAAAAAATAAAAAAAAAACCGGTTACCGACCTTTAGGAAAGTTGTTTTCTTGCACGTTTAATTTTTTTTTTTTGGGAGTTGAAAACCAACATTTTACGATCTTGTTTCTTACGACTTCAAAGCGTTAATTGTTGTGATTAAAATTACATGATTTCAATACTAAAAGGGTGGCAACTCTGCGCAAGGCTGACACAAAGCTGATTGCTCTCAGCAATCAATCAATTGTCGCAAATCGATCAAAACAAACTTAGTAAATAATTACATAGCAAACTTTAATTGTCGACATTATTATTATTATCATTTTGAAGTGCAGCAACAAACTCATTAAAAACAATAACAACAACAAAAACTCTCTGCCTTTAAAGGAGTTATTGAAAATATGTGCAACGCCTACGAGAGCTATTAGCTACCAAAAGATTAATCAATAAAAGGCCAGGCCAAGTTGTATTTATGCCCAAAAGAAACACAATATACAGTTTCTTAGTCATATATATATATATATATATATATATATATATATATAAAAATATGTGTATAGATATAATTATTGCTTTCAATACATTTATTTATTTTGCAACCAGTTTTTTGTTTCGTCAACAGAAATAAAATTCGCATTTTTTTCTGTTTTTATTTATTTATTTGTGTCGAGTGTTTATTTAGTTGGTGTTTTTTTTTTTTTGCGCTTGCGTCGCAGTTTTGCTAAAAAAGCAGAAACGGGAGCCTCTCTCAGCCCTGGCGCCTAGTTGTAGAAATAGAACTCATACTCCAAGGCAATTATATGTTATTTGGATTCCTGCTGCTTTTCGATTTCATTTTCTGGCAGCCATTTTGAATTGCTGAGTGCCTCAAAGCAGCAGCAATAACAACACCATTTACAAAATATATATCTGTACTTCTTCTATATGGATGATGAATAGAGACGCGTTACACGTGCGAGGGCAGCTTAAGAACTATGCGTGAGCTGCATAAATTGGCGGCTTAATGGTTCTTCTTAAGTTGAACACGCATAATCAGCCAATAAGAGTGAAATGCTGCATGATAATATATTGTTAGCATCCAACATTTATGTACAACGAAACTTTGTCAGTTAAATGCTACAAAATCTAAAAAAAAATTATAAACAGTACAAAATGTATATTTCGATGTATATTTTGCAATTGTTTTGCATTCATTATTCATTATTTTCTCATTTTATTTATTTGTTTAATATGGACACACACTAAGGGACAAACTAAAATTGATACTACTTAAGAAAGAATAAAATAAAATATTTACTTAATATCAGCAAACTATATACATATAGTACAAAAAGAAAATAAATGAAATGAAATAAAGTTAGTAAAATTACAAATATTAAAAGCACCTAATGCGTCTATAACTCCTATTTTATAATTATGGTTGAGACTTGGTTTCTTGTCTCTGCTCATCTCACTTACTGCCTCGCTCGATGTTTAAGCCATATTTTACCAAATAAATTGATTAATATGATCATAAATGGTAAAATTATAGCTATTATAAGATTTATGTGCTAGCAATTTAAAATGCATTTTTTTATAATTTTTCTATTTTTGGGCACTTGTTAAGCTGCCCTCAGAGCAAGCAAAGGTTGCTCTCATGTCTACTTTTTTATATATTTTTTCTCATCTTTTGTGCCGCGCCGCGCCGCGCCGCTTAAGCAAATATTTGAGCCTGCTTCAACCAATGAATGGTTTAATGATGATGATGATGATGATGATGATGATGATGATGATGATGATGATGACGATGATGATGATGAGGAGAGTTCTTTTGCTTTTGGTACTGGCTGTGTTCATTTATTCATTTGCGCTTTTGTTTGATGATTTTGACGCACTTGTCGTTTACTCATGCTACAAGAGACAAATAAAATACACACACTCTCACATATATACGCACACACACACACATACAAATTTGTATTAGAACTTAAGTGTATGGAGCACATTAATCAAAAGAGCGTCAAACAATTGGTTATATTGTTTTCCAAAGAGATATAAAAGTTAACCGGATGTTTTACTTCATAGATAGAGAAAATACATTAAACAGCTCCTTGGAAACAGCTCGGAACGCATAATCAGACTACACGTTGAAAGCCGCAGGCTTGCTGCAGATGTGTGTGTACAACACAGGCACACACAACGCACACACACACACATAAATATGTGACTTAAAGTATCTTTTTTCTGTTGTTGTATTTGCTTAACTGTATCTCGCACGAGTAACATATATGTTAGCTGTTAGCTGTTGGCCGGGCTCAAATTGCCAGCAACAACGACGTGATTTGCATTTTAATGCTAGTGTGTGCGAGTGTGTGTGTGTAGCTTTGTGTGTGTGTTAATGTATGTGTACAAATATGCCCCTTGGTGCCGTTTCAGCGTCTTCTGGGCCCAAAAAACTGCCCAGCGGCATTTTATGAGTTATCCATAGATACTTAGATTACAAACACTCAGAAAAAAATCGCCTTACAAATAGATTTTTTTTTTGTTTTTAAAAAAAAATTTGTATATATATATAAACAATAACAGTGAATAAATATTAGATCGTCTTGCCCTGAATCGACAAACCCAATTAAATTTATGTTCTATATGGTGACCGCTGCTTGCCGACAAAAGTATTGTTTTTCTGAGTGTAGATACACACACAAAACACACTTGTTGTCTGGCTGGCATTTATTCCAATGTAAACAACCACAACAAAAACCATCGTAAATTTGGTTTTTCATAATTTGCCACAGACTTAAGGAAAATAAACATAAAACTGAAAACCAATTTCAAATGTGATTTTTAACTTGATTTCGGTTGTGAAAAATTTTCTGTTGGAATAAATGAGCTAAAAAATAATTGGTTAGGCGCCCAAAGGCAGACAGTAGACTCAAAGCGGACTCGTTTACAGTTTGACGGGCATTAAGTGTGTATTACCAAAACAACTCCCCAACCCACTCCTCACTCAGCACCCTTTTTTCTTTTGCAGCTGCGAATTACGCAATTTGTTATTTAATTTTCTGAGAAATATTATTATGCTTAGTAATCTAGCCTTTTAATTAAACTCCACCTTCCCCCATCATTAGCTGATTGATTACAGTTAGTTGGCTAACTGTTTTAACTGTCTGCTGAACCACGCCTAACTCTCTGTCTCTGCCACGCCTCTTGTTTTTTCACTGCCTCTGTAGGCCTCTTATATTCTATTACCAATATATTCTTTTATTATTTGTGGGAAACAAACGGGTTTTCTATTTCTATCTTTAAGCTGTCTTCAATCGCTTCAATCTGTGGCATCTTTCTTGCCACACTTCTACTCACAATGCGGAAGCTCTTTTTACCAGGCACTTATTAAATTTCATTGCCTTTGCTCTTGTTGTGCCCCTTCAGTTGGGCATCGATCAAGGCTCTTCCCTATGTGACTCTTGATTGATTTATTGATTGATTGTCGCTTAGCTGTGTGTGTCGCCAAAGCAGCGCGAAAATAGGTTTTAGCCTTCGTCTTCGCCTTCATCTTTCACATCGATGCTACTTAATCTGCCTGTTTTATGTGTTTATATATATTTCACAATACTTTTTTAAAAATATTCTTTTGCATTGCTTGATTGTGACTCTAAATGATTGTCGATGAAACCTTTTTTTTACACTCTTCGTCTCCCTTTTCCTTATCTCCCTCATCTTTCACCACTGAAAAACACTTTCTACAATTGCAATTCATTTGCTTGAAACATGTTTTAATATATTTTCCAACACTTTCGAAAGATATTCCCATATATTGTTACTCAGTGTTTATCATTTGTTAGCTTGCCCAATTTCTTGATCGCTTTTTGTGCCAATTTTTTGACAAGTTTGACGCATAAAACTTTTAAGCCAATTTCTGCTTTTGGTGTCATTCCCCAAGCGGCTTTTTTTCAATCAAAAATTCATTACGGTTTGTATACCCTTACGGGAAGCGAGGTATTATAATTTTGTTAAGGAAATGAGGAAGATAACTTCAAACTCGTTTGTTACCAAGCTATCCGAATAAAATTTATAAATTTAAATATACAAAAGAATAAATATGTTTCCCAAGTTTGAACAATAAGTCATCCAGGTCAAACAACTCTATCTTATTGCATTCTTTGAAGAAATCTTAAATGACTTTCATAGATTGTTTTACTGTAGGGTATCTAAAGTCTGACTTGCTTGTTTTTCTGATTTATGTTTGTTCATTTGTGCCCGTTGTCATTAGATTTAAGTGGGTTTTTTGTTGAACCTTCCAAGAAATTTCGCAAGCGTCCTTCACATTCTATATGGTTGTTGTCCCCGGAATACCCCAAGCGCCATCCATCTTTAATACCCCAACTCTGTCAGTCAGTCATTTGGTCAAA
The DNA here is from genome assembly GCA_035042125.1 of Drosophila longiperda. NCBI lineage: Eukaryota > Metazoa > Arthropoda > Insecta > Diptera > Drosophilidae > Drosophila > Drosophila longiperda. The sequence goes on from JAWNLV010000107.1 coordinate 922,878, forward strand.
AGCCATCAAACATTAGGCCACACCCAAAATTGAAATTCCAATGCATCTGCGGGCAAGCTTCGCTTTCATTTTTTTTCCATTGATTTTGTTTTCCATTTCATTTAATTTCTTTGAACGCTTCCCTTTTTTTTTGTGCTCGTTAGGTTTGTTATTTGTATTTTTTTTTTGCATTTGATTTTTAATTCAATGTCATTTGTTGGGTTTTTGTTTACTTTCTAAACAATATTGAAAGCTTTGCTGGCAGCGGAAAATTTATCATCAAGTTTTATATAACTCTTACGTTTTTTTTTTGTCGTTCGCCACAATTTGTTGCCATTTTCTTAACATGGCTTTCTTTGTAGGGCCCAATTCAGGCAATTAGCGTAATTTAGCTGCACTTGGCCAACGGAAATGGAAATATGAGAAAATATTATTATAATTATTGTTTTTTGTTGCTATTAGTTTTCTTGCGGTTTTGTAGACTTCGTTGTGGGCTCTTTCTCTTTGTTGGCTTTGGGAATTTTTTCTTAATATTAAATACCAAATTGAATTATTTTGCCCTTTCTCCCTTCTTTTATTTACTTTGTGCATATATTTAGTTTATTCAAAGTTTGGCTGCTTAAATTAAATACTCTTTATTTGAATCAATAAGCACAAGACTTGGTCAAAAAAACTTAACTCGACTATTTTCACTTAGCAGCTAAGCCCTCTCATAATCCCCGCGTAGACCGATAGAACTTGGCCAACTTTTCCATGACTTGGCTTAAAGCTGTTTATATAGAATATAATATATTAACGCATTGCGTGCTTCAAAATCGATCGGCAACACCTCCCCCTTTCCCATCCCATTCCCTTCCTGTCTTCCCTTTAGTCACCCTACTAAGCACAAATTGTATGCAACTTCCCCTTGTACGACCCAACATTCGGGTCGATCTAGCCATGTCCATCTGACTCTAAGAATCTAAGACTCTAAGAGTAATAATTTTAGTATTTGTGAAGAATTCTTAAGACGAAATGTATCAAGTTTAAATGGAGAATTGATATAGATAAAATAGTAAATTCTCAGACTAGGCAGTGGACTATGCTGATTTTGTGATTATCAGGCAGAATCCCCAAAGCAAAATATTTAACAGGTATTTACAGGATATTTATCAGTCGCGCTTTCTTTCACCACCTATTTCTCATATTAACTTGCTTTTTTGGTTGGCATGACGTAGCTGATTCCTGCAAAAAGCATTATGCAAATGAAAATGCTGATTTGCCATTTTAGCGGTTTTTGAATGAGCTAAATAAACTAGAATATATTAACATGTTTTTTGTAACAACAAAAATAATAATAACAATACCCATTTCAAATTGATTACCAAAAATGTTTTACGCATTTTTATTGTTATATGCAGCATAAGTTCAATTTTAATAATATTAACAAAATAGTTGCGATTTTAATATATAAAATTCCAGGGGTAGACCGGAAACTGTGCAAAAAATGGCAGCCACATTTTGTTGTGGCAAGTACGAAAATATTTTATATTATGTGCCACTAGCACACAAATAAAATTAAATAAATAAACGAGTATCAAAAACAAATTGCAGCAGAATTTTTACATACAAAACGAATAAAAAAAATGTATATATATATATTTATATATATATGCTTTATCTGCAGGCAGTTCTATAACTTGAAATTTCGACTACCAAACTGATAAAATTCATTATTCAAAATATACATATGTAACCTATATAATAATATATATGTACCCCATGCAATCTGTAATGCAAAAATGAAAGCAAGCACCAAAAAACAAGATAAAGATTTCCTTGTATGAACTATAAAAAAAGAACCCAAGCAGAAGCTTATCGCAAACATTATTCAGAGTTTAACTGAATCCCCCAGCATAAAAGTTATTCGGCCTAAAGTTTTATATATATTTATGATCAAACCATAAGAAAAACCGAATGCGAGAGGGGGGGGGGGGGGACTCTTATTATATAAATGAAAACGAATAGACCAAATTCAAAACAAGTCAGCACGACAACGACTACCCTTCACGCGGCTATCCACAATATAATGAAATCAATATAAAAATGCGCTCAATATGAGAATCCCTTTTCGAATATATTTTTGATGTTTCTGATGTGATCTAAGTACACCAATAATATGTAAGTGTAGGTTATAAATCAATAAGAAGATTATATAAACCTGAAGGAGTCGGAATTGCTTCCTTCTGCCTTTTAAATTCCTGCACAAATATGCTATATATTTATGCTCTATAAAGAGTATAGTATAGAAGCCACCCCATTTTAGTTATTCCTTTTCGTAAGGACAAAGCAGCTCGGTCAGTGGGCACCATTAATGATGGCATACATTTTATGGGTGTTATTCAAATGTTGTCATTTGAAGAGCAGAGCAATCGGGTTTGAAATAAAATCAGGCATTAAATTCAAGATGTGTTTCCTTAATATGTATTTGGAACTGGGTGCGAAGTTTGCTACAAAGGTCATCTACTGTTTATTTCTTCTTTTCAGTGTAGCAACAACAACTATTACGGAATGTAGTGTTTCACCTTTCTCATTTCTCATTCATAATGCAAAAGTTTCTTTCTTCTGTGTGCATTATTTACAGCATGCCACGCCCGTCACACACACATTACGCCCACATTTGCTAGGCATTATCCTTGTGCCAAATTGATTTTAATACCCTATACTGTAAGGTAAATTAAGGGTATATCAACAGACAGCAAAGAGGATAAAAGTGTGATGACATCGATATGCCGAAATGCTAGCTCCTATAGTCTCCAAAATCAGCTTTATAATACTCGACACTGGATACTGATCGAGAATATATATACTATTTGGGCAAGTATATTTCGATCTGTCTTTTGCCAACTTGAAATAATATCTATTGATTTTTTAAAAGAACTACTTACTAGGGTATTTTTTGGTCTGACATATTTTCGTATTTTCATAAATTTTTCTGCTTGCTATTGTTGTAGATGTTGTTGGTTCTTCTTTTTCTGCTTATTCCTGTGCATCTGCTTCTCCTTCTCGCTGCACATTGTGGTCGTTTTTTTCACATACTTACTGTATTGATTTTTCTTCTTTTTTCCGTTGGTTAAGCGAGAAAAAGAAGAGGAAGCAATAGTACAAAAAAGCACAAAAAAACATAGAAAATAAAAATATATATGTTTATTTTTTTAAGCTGCATGCACAGCTAATTGCCTGTTAGGGGTGAAGGAGTGAGAGGGGAAAGTGCGTAAAGGAAGGCAATCAGATGATTTTTCCTTAAATTTTCATTCGCTTTCATATGCTTTTGCCTTAAGCCTGGGAAATTGGTTCAAAGATTAATTGACTTTTTTGCAATAACAGAAAAATAGGCAGCTCAAATCTAAAGCCAAAGTTGAAGTTATAAAAAAGTTTTCTTAACGATTTTTTTCTAATTAAGTTTTTTTCCCAAAGCTTAATAAGTAAATAGCAAATACTTTGAATCACTTTTATGGTCTAGCAAAACTGGACAGTGAAACAAACAATGAAATATTATATTTAATGCTATAGTGATTTATTTTCTACTTACTTTATTTAATTTAGTCGACATTCAATAAAAAAATACATTTATCCATTTTAGGCAATAGTTCATAAGAGGACAGAGAAAAGCGATTCTCCCTCCCATTCTCTTAAGCCCCTCAACGCTCCACATCAATATCCGTGCTTACATCCCATGAAGGGGTCGCCATTTTTATCTCTTTCTTTGTATGCTCTTTACTTATTCTCTTTCTCTTCCTTTTTGGCTTACTCATAAATCAGCTCATCATTTGCTAGGCAGCATCATCCATTTGGTAGCAAGGTGGCAAGGTAAAATAAAGCAGATAATAGGGCAACTTAAGCTCTGACGCGTGGCATAAGATATTCTTATCTGCAGCTATCGCTGCAGCAAACTGACAGCAGACATATTAACAAATGGACAACAAGCCAATAAACCAAATGCCTGACAGTTGAATTAACTAAACATCAGCGAAAGAGAGAGCGAGAGAGTAAAAAACTAGTCAAAAGGATTAACTAGCTAAATAAATATGCTAATCATTTGCTATTTAAACGACTCCAGTCTCCCCATCTCCATTTCTCATTGCGCCTTCCAGGCACATTCCAATTTCCAAATGTGTTCACAGCTGTTGGCGAAAATTTGCCAAAAAAAAAACAGAGACAGAGGCAAAAGAAAGCGCGTCAATGAAGTTGACGGAAGGGGGAGAGAGCGTGGGGGGTGTGAGAAAGGACAACTGAGGGACGAATGCTGAGTGAGTCTGTCTCTTTCTCTCCCACTTTCTCTCTCCGTCTCACGCCCTAAGTGCCTATAAAAAAAGAAAAAGAAAAGGAAGAAGCTACGCATGCATATCTGAGTGAGAGCGAAAGAGAGAGAACGATTTGTTCCTGGTGCTCAAATCATCTGTTTTAAATCGATTTTCCTTTCTGTTATTTGTTGTTGTTTTGCCTGGGCTAAATTTGAGTGTATGTGTGTGTTAAGGTGTGCGTAGGTATGAGTGTGTATGTTGTGGGAGTTTTTTCCTTTTGGGTATTTCTCAAGCAAAAAACTCGCATATAAAATATTCTTATATAGAAATACTAAATATCAAGAATCGAGAATTAGCATAAATATGAAAAAGAGAATTCTTAAATTTATTTAATTAATTTCCAACTGCTGGGAAATGTGAGCTAGCTTGGAATTTAATTGCTGGCTTCCAGTTAAATCAGTTATCACTCAACACACGCTGAAAATACATTTCGCGAAATCACATTTTTATACAGTTAGACTAATGGAGCAATAAATTTAAACAAGTCATATTCGACTGTTTTTATATTGACAGCTTTGCGTTTCGTTTAATTTAATTGACCCAAAAAAAAAAACGCAGCGATGAAAAATGCTTTCAATTTGTACAGCAGAAAAAAAAAGCTAAACAAACTTAAAGCCAGATCTCCGACATATTTTTTTGGCCGCCTACGGCCGACAATTTTTCGTCATTAAATAAATAAAAAAAAAAATCTGTTTATACGCGTCTGACCATAAAAGTCAATTTTTTCCATTCGATATATTTGTTGTTGTAATAACCAATTTATGCAAATTTGTTGAAAAATGCCAAAAAAAATTATTCAGCATTAGCCAAAAAAATGTCAATTTGTGGGTCAAAATAAAGGGGACAAAAAAATGCTTATAGACAGTGTGATCTGATCTATTCTCTCACTCACACCTTAGGCGAGAACTGATCTATTTTGATTTATTCTCTCGCTCGCACTCTTAGAGTCGCCTGCTGTACGTGAAACAAGCCGAAAATTATAGTGCGAAGCTGGAATTACGTGCACAAAAACAATTAATGCCTACAGTCGTTCGTCTGATAAGAAAAACAACCACAACAGCGAGAACAATAAAGAGAATAATAATAGTAAGAAAAAAAACACATTTCATGCTCAGCAAGCACGCCAAAAAATTTAACAGTTATGCAATTCGAGGCTACATCTAAAATCTGCACATTTTTAGTTAATTTGCAATTGACGAGTTTAACTCTATAAATAAAAAAAAATGCTATCGCTCAAGAGTGAAGGTCTCCCATAGACGAGCTATAAAAATAATAATAAGCAAGATGTGATAAGGCCAAATAAGAACTGGAAGCAACAAATAAATTGAATTAGCGCATAACAAATAAATGAACGCATTTTGATCTGTAGAATAACCGAAATAAATATTAATGGAATGACTGCAAGTAATATGACAGCTGCCATAAAATCTCCGTATGAGGAGATTATAACGAGTAAACAGATTTCCTTAGTCCTCTCATTCCTTCTAACAAGCATAAACGTCTTATAATTTGTAGTGTAACTGTATTAATTAAAGTCTTACGGTATATTTAGACAGTCTTTTAATAAATAGAAAGCTTCCATTATCTTATTACTTCCAACAAATACACAAACACCTATGTGTTTAGGGTCTTTTAAATTGCTTCGATCCTGTCATTCCTTCCCACTCACAAACGTATGTAAAAGTCTTCTAATATGTTGTCAGCTTATTTTGATCTTCCCATTCCTTCACATGCACTTATACGTACTTTAATGAATTAGCTAAAGTCTTATACTAGGCGAATACTGACCTTTATTGTTGTTGTTTTTGCCGCTGCTTTCGCGGTAATTTGTTTACTTTTTGGCTGCTTCTCCTTTTGTTGTTGTTAGTTGTTTCGTTAAGTTCTCGCCTGGGCCCCAAAATAAAAAGGACGAAACTGACTTTCGTTCAATTCTCTCCCTCTATAGCTTGCTCTCTTTGTGTGGGCCGCGCAAACTCAGCAAATTGATTTTCACTTTTGGTCAAGCGACGACTGTCAAAAAAATAACACACACATACACTCACTGAGACAACGCAGGAATTTTCACTTGTGCCACTTTATTTTATTTTTGTTGTTGTTGTTGCTTTGTTGCTGAACAGGTTTAAAAACAACAAAACACAAATTGAGGCAAAAATTTACCGGCAACCAAAATTCCAACTGATTTTTTTCTCCTTTTTGCTTTTTCTCCTTTTCTTTGCCTCTCTTTACTTTTATTTTGGGGGATTTAAGAGAAAGACACAGGCACACAGGCACAAAACTGCTGCTGAGAGCAATACAAAAATTCTTTTGCTGCGTTTGGTTTGGTTTGCTTTGCTTGCTGCTGTTGTTGTTGTTGTGGTTGCTGGGTGCAGAGTTGAACCGGTTTTTGTTTTTGCACTTCACTTTTGTATTTGCTGCTGCTTTTTATTTTGTATAATTTTTTTCTAATTTAACTTTAAAATTGATTAAATGCGTAATTCGCAATGCTCAGATTTAAAATGAAATATTTCGCTTGCATTGGAATTAATGCACCGTTATGTCGTTTTCCGTTTGCACGCCCACTTTGTATTTTTATATTGCCGTTTCGCTCGCACACACGTTTGTAGCAGCGCGACGCGCGAACACCAACCGTACCAAGTCGAAGTCGTATGCAGACTAAATCGGCTTCTGCTCTTATAACAGCCTGAGCGCAAGGTGCGCGATTGACAACTGTAAAACTCAAAATGGCATTGCTTAACATTCGCTGCAGCAGTAAGTGCTCGTGACTCTCTTTTGCGACACTAAAGAGTATCTAACGTTGTCAAACTGTTATGTGATTTAACATTATATTCCCCGTTAAATTTAAAAGTGTTTTTAATAATAAAATAAGAAATTCTTTATTATATTTAAATGGTAATAAAATTCATATATGTATTTGTTATTTGTCTTATTTATTTATCTTAGTAAAATTGAGCTTACTGATAATTTTTACAAAGGCACAGCTTTACTTAATATACTCCTTTAATATTGAAATAATAAGTTTAATTGACTCAAAGTGAGTTTTTTTTCTACCTGTTCTATCAGGATTAAAAAAATAAATTGATGAATATTTTTACATCACAATAAAGAGTGTGATTAAAAAAACTGAATTTCCAAGCTAAGAATTCGTTCGTTTAAACTTCAGTTTTTCTTTTAAATTAAATTTAAAAACTTTTCGTACAACTTATTTCTTACAGCTTATCGATCTAATTAGATTATTTCATATCGATTAATTATCATATGCACCTTCTTCTTCTTCTTCGTCATCCAAGCCAAACAGCACTCAAGTCATAATTAATAATAATAATAGCTTTCTTCATGCTGAGGCCATTTTTAAATTGCGATGAAAATCTTAACTCATCTCAAACATGCAAGACTTCCACATAGCCTGCAAAACAAATGGAATTTAATTTAAATGAAACAGGTAATCACCTAAGAAAAAATGTTAACGTGCTGCTATAATTTTGACTGCAGCTGTCTATGGAATATTTATAATATATGGAATATTTATAATATATGGCGAATATTTACCCATTTTGCAGCTCCTACATTAGATATCCCTTACTGCAACTTCTGGCGGCAACAGGGCCACAGGGACAAGTCGAAAGGCTTCTCCCTCCAAGGTGTATTCGGAGTAAATTTCACCCGGCAAAAGTTGCGACGATTCTCGATTTCGGGGCTTCACCATTTCTAGCACAGTCACCGGACCTTTGATCAACAATTGCAGCGACTTTTGCTGTGGCTCCAGTTGTTCCAGCTGCAGCTCCTCTTCCTCCTTCTCTTCGTGCTCCAGCTGCTCCTGATACTGATCCAGCTCAAGTTCCTTTTCGTGCTCATTTTGCTTTAATTCCTTCTCCTCTTCCTCCATTTCTTCATCAGCGAAATGCTCAAAGGATAACGCCTTCAGATCGCCGGGTTTGATCTCCACTGTGGGATGCTTGATGCCCATGTGGCGACGCAGATGCGACCGCGTTGTTCCCGCATAACCGCAACAGGGGCACGGAAAGCGCTTCGAGCGCCAGCGCAATTTCTCGTGCACCTTTTTGTGGCGCTGCAAGTTGTAGTATCGCTGACTGGCATAAGTGCATTTGGGCACCGCACACCTAAAAACTACGGCGTACTTCTTTTTCTTCGCAGTCTCCATGATTTGCCAGCGTTTTGCTGCACCAAATTTCGTCCAAAAATTGTTTGTTTTGTTTTCAGCTGCAAAAAGCGATAAGTTATTTTTGTGTGTGGAGGCTAGTCAATAAATACTAAAAGTAAAAATGACCAATTTGAGTATTTGCGATGAAAAAATACTGCAGGCTACAGATAGAAAAATAGCATTTTGAGTATTTGCGCGCACTCGTGTAATTATTATGTTAATTGACAAAACTCAGCAGCAGCTTAAATACAAAGTAGTTTCTAATTTTATTTGCTTTGTCTTGGTTTATTTTAGAATAATTATATTGTTATCTTTCTGATGCGAATAGCGATATGTTGTTTTGACATGTGGCGGTCAGTCGATAAGTAATGAAAGAGCATTTTCGCGCCTTTAAGTGCTCTTTTTCATATTAACTTCCTACAACTCTTCACTGTAAGAAAGAATACATACATACATACATACAGAGTGGTTTCTCTCTTTGAAACTCTTATATCTGCTGCTCCACACACAAGTTACTCAGGACTGGCTGAGGATATTACATGTCAACTTACAGCGTGATGAAGTAAATAAATGTTAAAGCACGTAAGGAGGCATGAGTTACTTAAAGGTAACACACTGAACAGCTGTTAAATTTGCTTGTCTTTCATGACTTGGCGAGAGTTCGATTCATTAAAATAATTAAGCACACATAATATTGAATTTAAATTTTTTAATTATATTCTTAACAAATAATATTGAAAATTCTATAATTGCATCTATGCAAATATATGTAAGCGCAAGCTAAATTTAAGAACAAAATTTTGAACTGCTTAGCAAGCAACTTAACAGAAGAGGCAATACTGCTGTTAGAGCGGTCACTCTTATATTTTCTGCTGCCCTGCACACAAATACCGCCAGTCTCCGTTATGTTATTTAACAGAGTGGTCAAGTTAACAACAGTGCAGGCTTCTTCAGCTTCCCCATACCGATGCTGCTGCTGTTGGTCAGTTTTGTCATTGAGTGCAAACATCAAAGTGGACAACATGTTTTCGCCCCCTTCATTTTGACTCTCCTTCTCTCTTTCACCAACAAGTTCTGGGTCAGCTGGGCGCACTTTGCTATTTTTTGTGCTTTACCTTTAAGGCTTTTCCGCATCTGTTGTTGTTGTTGGTTGATTGCTTTTATTGTTTTGGGCGACGTAAAACACTTGAAAACATTTGTTGCCCTCTATTTGCCACATTGTTGGCAGCACCAGTCGTTATTTTTATTTTCTTTTGTCATTTCCAGAAGCGCCCAAAGGAGTTTAACTTTGAGGTTATGTGGAATGATTGGCTACCAAAATGGCGTAGATTTATTTACCTTTTGAGGTTATGTTTAAAATTGATAGAAAAAAACCAATACACCTGATAAAAGTAATTAGAATAAATAAATTAAGCAGCTTAAACGCACATATAAATTGTTCCTCTTCAACTTGAATTTATTTTATTATGCAAAAAATTTTGAAGTTTCTTTAGGCGGGAAATTACAATTTTTTTTTGTTTACTTTTATGTTTAGAATTTAAAGATCTAAGTTGAATTATTAAAATTAATAAAAGTAAATAAATACAGTTTTTTAGGCAAAGAATTTTGTGGCTTTTATTGACATTATTTTCAAATTATAAGCTGTCAAATTGAACTCAAAAATTCAAACTTGACACGAAAACCAAACCGGAAAATTGCGTCTCAAATCAAGTGCAAACCAGCCATGAAAAGAATCTGCTTCAATAACGCTGCTAGCCGAAAATGTGCAACGTGGCATGCAATGAGTTTCATTAGCCACCCCTTGACCCCACCTTCCCAAGCCACCATAAACCCACCTCCCCCTCACCGGCAAAGACTGCTGTAATTTGGCACGAATAAATTTAGCCACGCAAAGCTTTTCAAATTTTACGCCCTATTTGATCACAAGCACAGCAGCAGGCAGAGATAGAGAGAGAGAGAGAGAGACAGAAAAAGTGTTGGAAAACTCCCCACACACAAAAACCCAAACCACAACCCCAAACCCTGTTACCACAACTACCCACACCCCTAACCCTATCCAGATGACTTCCCATTGACCATTGCAATTATTTGGCCCTTTGCATAAGCACTCAAAATGCATTTCCAACACACACACACACACACACATCCCCCACCTACACACACACTCACACACAGCAGGTAACGGTAGCTTTTGAACCAATTTCCGTTTCCGGTTGCCCAAAATGTTGCCAACTAAGGAAAAATTATAGTGCAAGAAGCAGCTGGAAAATTATTGGATTTATTGACACAATTTAAAATTGAAATTTGTGTACAAAATAACAATTTAATTCAGCTATTACTTTCAATTTCTACTCAACCAGCTTGAAATATAAACTAAACAGTTGAATATATTTTACGTGTGGTATTTATTTTATTGAAAACATGTTTGGTTCTGAAAAATATGAAAATTAGAACCGCTCCAGGAAAAATATCGTAAAGCGGCAATATGAATTCCGAGTCAAAATTACATTTTTAACTTAAAATGTGGCATAAATTAAGAGATAAATCCAAATAATTTTAAAAATTGAATAATTACAATTTTTTTGTTATTTTATAATAGACATGATTTGATTAAAAAATCTTTATTATTGTTTTTCTAGAGTTTTAAAGATTAAAAGATTGGAGGGGATTACAAGGTTAAAGTTGAATTATGAAAACAAGAAACCTATTTTAATATTGTTATTATATTATTTGTAATGCTTACACGTGTGAAGCTTTGTCAATAAACAAAGAATTTAATTTTGTTGTTTTGCTTTTGTGTAATAAACAAAAATGTTTTGCAGAATGGGTCAAATGGTGCCGCCGACGCGTGTTTTAAATGTTGTTGTTGTTGTTGTTGTTTCTGCTGCTTTACAACAAGATGTTTATGTTGCATGTGTTCTTGTTGTTGCTTCTGCAGTTGCTAATCTGCTTGTTAAACAAGCAACAACAACAAAATTGTGGCCAAGCTTTTGCAGCTCTCGAAAGACTGAAGAGTTTTCTTTGGTTAGATGATCAGCCAATGAGAACAGGCCTTCGGGGAGGGGATTAGTATAGTCAAGTTGGGGAAGGGGAGATCGGGAAGTGAAGTCGAAATTGAAAACTGCGTTTTTCACAGCAGAAGCATGTCCAAATAATATCAGAATTAACATTAAAGCAAAAGTGGAAAAAAGCAGACGTCTAAAAATGTTACTTTTCATTTTGTATTTGTTGTTCCAACGAAAATGCCTGAACGTGTTGTTGTTGTTGTTGTTGTGGTTGTTGTTGTTGTTGCTATCGTCTTTATGAAATCTGCCACGTGAGGCAAGCGAACGTGCACCGTGGCAAATGCGGCAGGCAATGCTTTGTGTCAACAATTATATAACACGAGTAAATTGAAAATCTTTCATGTCCCCAAAAAAAATTTCAAAAAAAATCTTAAAGAAAGTGCCTAGCGAAGAATATTAGAGGAAAGTGTTAAGGGAAAATCTTAAAGAAAATTCTAAAAAAAAAAGTATTTCCTAGACAGCTTTTTATTGATTTTAGCCAGGTCCTTTTAAATCTCTATTTCAATAAACTGATTTGCAAGTGTGAAAATGATTATAATAACAATGAAATAATAAAATAATTATAACATACCAAATAATTAATATTATATATATCATATAAATATCCAAAATATTATAAATATATACAAAATACATTTAATTTAATATTATAATATAAATATTTTAAATTTAAACAGAATGTCAAATTATAAAATTGAAACAGTAAATTCATATGTTTTTGCCCACTGTGCACTCGCATAAAGTACAATTTTGATGCGTCGCTGTGGCAACATCATGAAGAAGCAACAACAACAAGCAACATTCAACATCCAACTAGATGCAACTGACAATGTTTTTTTACATTGTTGTTGTTGTTGTTTTTGATGTTGCGTCTTGTTGCTGCTTGGATGATTATCCGAGCATGTAAGCAGCCTCTTTTAACGGTCTTCAGCTAACAATGCAACAATCCGCACCTCCGCACCTCCCCCATCCTACATTCAACCTATTCCGAGCTAACGCAGATGAGCCCTCTGCCGCACAGTTTGACAGTCAGTGCTGCAACCTATTATACGATTTATGGAGCAACAACAGCTGCTGCTGCTGCTGCCACACATTGCGTGCATTTTTGTGTACTGGTGTGGGTGTGTGTGTGTGTGTGTGTAACCAACTCCCCTCCTTTACCCACCCTACACTCCCCCTTCATTTCGTCTAACCAGATAGAGTCAAAAGTAGCAGACGAAAATACAATAAATAACAATCAGGTAGCTGCCACTTCAGTGGGTGGCATGGGAGGAGAAGGAGTGGTAGTGGCAGTTAAGGTAGGTGGCATATAAGGCGCAGCTGCGGGCCATACAAAGTGATAATTGAGGGGAGTGGGGGAAAGGAGGTTACGGCCCACCCGCAATAAAACAAGCGTTATGAGGAAACATTGTTGGCAAAATTTATAATGTTTTTCGGTTTGGGTATTGGGTAAGGTGGGTTTGAGATTTGTGCTGAGAATTAACCACGATGTATGCAAGAAGAAAGGAGACGATGCAGTGAAAGTCGCTGTTACAATGTGATGGCTGTCAAACTGTAACAGCAACAACAACAACAAGCAGGCATGGCTCACTAACCTCGTGATTTACTATGCTAACTCAATGGGAAGACGCAGACGCCGACGCAGACGAAGAAGAAAAACGAAATCAAAGCCAGACAAACCGGCTGCCAGAGGCGGAGGGGCGTGTCATGCGTTTTAGCATAATAAAGAGAAAGAGAGAGAAAAGGAGAGAGAACAGCAAATGAAGAAAAACAACATTTGCATTTTTGCCTTTTGCATTTATAAATTTTTGCACTTTGCATATTTTTTTTCAACTGCTCAACTTGCCAGAAAGTGAAAATTGCATAAATAACTCCAAAATAGCAGTAGCTATAATAACAACACCAACAACAATTGCAACTAAACTGTTGAAGCAGGTCGGCTGTTAAATGAGCGAAAGCTTTAGCGAAGGAGGCGAAGAGAGCGGAAAACAGAAATTAAAAATGTGAACAGGAAATGCGATTGCTGTCTGCAGTTGTTGTTGTTGTTATTAGCAATTGACAGCGGCTGTCAAACTGTGAAGCATGACTAATGGAGTTGAGAAAAATTGAACAACAAAATGATAGAGAAGAAGAAAGGGAAGAGAAGAAAGAAGCAGCGAGGGATTCCAAGCGATCCTCAATTTTAACTTTATTTTAAATAAATATTAAACAAAAATATTGAAATAAAATCTAATCAAAATTGATAAGCTTATGGCATTTGACAGTTTGAAATCTTCCTGATTTTAAATTTAACTATATTTAAAACATTTATTAATTGTTAAATATTTTTTGATTTAAGTGATAAAGCTGTAAAGTGTTAAAGTGTTAAAAATCTTAACTTAAAGTTACAAATTATATTTGAAATTGTTGTTAATTGTTGTTTAAATCTTGTTCTATTTGATATGCCTTTGGTTAGACTTAATTCTATTCACTTTTCACACTTTTGACACTCAGATGGGAACTGAAGGATATCCAATCCCCGATGCTGGGCATCAATCCCAAACTGAAACCTATAATGAGATGGGAATTATGCAAAATGTGCGGTCGACCAATTCTGCGGAAGGAATTAAGCAAAATAAATTTATGTAAAACTCAAAGTTGGCTGTAAACTGTCACACAACCAGCAACAGAAACAGGCAACAACAAAAAGCTGACATTTCTTACCTGTTTTGGCAGTTGGCAGCAGCAAGCATCCAGCAAATGTGTTTGTGGCCATGAAGCCGTAGATGACTCAGCACTTACATGAATTACGCACCGCCGTCAGCCGAATTGTAATTCATATTATTCCAGGACAAGCTGCCAGGCTGTGCTCCATTTCAAATCCTTGGGGACCACGTCAGCATTGCTGGCTCTTTCTTATTTTTAGCACATGGCCGTTGTGGCTGCCTCAAGGTTGTGGCTCCCACAGCTGTTTCCCTTCTCCCCTCCTCTCTCGGTTGTTTTTCCTGCCGGTGACATTACTTGATATGCATGCTTGGGCAGCGGTCCGCAGAATGAATGCAGAGCTGAGGAGATGGCCAACCCGACTTCTCTCTCACTCTAAAACCTAATGAAAAAACATAAAAAAAAAAAATATAAAAACAAATTTAGAAACATTTTATACGGATTGAGGAATTTTTTTATTTAATTTAATTTAATTTTGCGATGTTTAAAAAAGAGTGCATGGTATAACATAGGAATTTAAAAAATAAAAAATAATTAAATTGATTTATGAATATTTAAAGTGCACTTAGTTGCTTAAGGTGCTTGTCAAACTGTAGCACATGCAACTTTTATTTTTCCGACTATTTTTCACTTTGAGCGATTCGTTGGCAGTTGACAAGCTGCTTTTTCTCTCTCTCTCTCTCTCTCTCTCTCTCTCTCTCTCTCTCTCTCTTGCAAACAGGCAAATGTTGTTGTTGCATCTGTTGTTGTTGTGGTTGTTGTTGCAAACGTCAGAAATGTTCCACTACGTCACATCACATGAAATATGAAATTCAAGGCGGAACGGCGCAATCCTCTCAAGAAGAGTAGCGTATCAAAGACAAAGAGAGGATGAGGCACAGCGTTCCAGCCTTGGAGCATCACGTGACTGCGAAGTAGTGGCCAATTCCCGGAACGTTTTTTCATTATTTTTGCCACTTTCGATTTTGTTTGCAGCAAGCCAAAGAAAAATGATCAAAAAGAAAAAACGAGCCATTGAAAGCTATTCAAATACATTTTCGATGAGGACTCAGAGGCACTAAGCAGCAGCTTTCGCAAATCCTTGCCACAAATACCAATAAGTAAAAGATGAGTAGGATAATGGTGCAGGAGGATGGGGCGGGGAGCGGTGCATTTGCATTTTGCACAAACTGCATTTGATTTTGCATAGTTCTAGTGGAAAAACGCTGATAGTTTGTTTTACAAATGTGGCAATCACTTAACACCCCCATTCCCCCCCCCCCACCCTTCCTTTCCATTCACCCTCAAAGAGCGAAGCTTAATAAAATGCAAATGATGTGAAAATGCTAAGAGCAGAGTGAAAAACCAATGCGGGGGCAAGGAAAACTCAAATGCCACTTACATTTTTTTTCCCCCCACAAAAAATGCAATTTTGCGAATTCGCCCCCAACCCACCACCAACACCCTCTCCCACTGGCACTCTCAATATTTTGCACAGGCAAATAGAGCAAATTTCGCTGCCAGGCGACAAACTGATAATGCAGCAATGATTGAGTATTACTCACTGGATGGATGCAAAGATAGAAGAGGCCGGAGAAAAGTGGACTGGGAGAGTGTAGAGGGAGGGAAAGTGTGTTGCAATTGAGTTTCTGTTCATCCTGGTCTCCTTATCCACAAATTCACTTTCTCTAGCCAAATTTAAGTGTGTTTAAAATGAAAGCGAATCAATTAATACAAAGTTTGAGTTGAAGTCAATAAAATTATAATTTTAGTTAATAACAATTTTCTAAATACAATTTAAGGATAAACTTTAAAAGCTTGATTTTTTTGGCGTGTCCTTTGGATTACGTAAGAAAATATTTATATTTCTGATTTTATAATTTATCCAAAATTTGACTTAACTATTATATATATATATAACCTTGGATATTTATAGACACAGCATGTTTAATACCATGTTTATTATTAACCAATATGGTCACTTTCCGTTTACAAGTGTGTCAATTCAGTTGAATAAATGAGTCCATTAACAAATCAGTCTAGAGTCGAAATAAAATTGAGATCTGAAACCGATCAAAGACTAAATCATGTTTCCCGCCTGCCAAGTGCTTTGAAAACTGCAACAAACAACCAGAAATTATGTTTGAAAATAATTTGAAAATAACGAACATGTCTCAAATCGAAATTTGAGTTGAGGTTGCAATTGACGTGCGGCAGGGTGGGGGCAGGTGTGTGGCAAATGGGGCGGGCAGGCAGCAAAACTGAAACCAATGGGGAACCCACTGTGCCTACAAATTGGCGCAAATTAAACGCCTCAAACCACAGGTGGTAAAAAAGAAGTAATAAACCAAAAACCAAAATTAAAACTATCAAGAAAAATATGTTCAGCAGTCCAAGAAATAAACACTTTAAAATCAAACTCGATTTGAGGCCTGGAATTATTTTTTTTTTTAAATTGCGTAAATTGTACAAAAAAAATGTTGATTGTTTTTTATTTATATTTTTTATAAAGTTCTTCTCAATTGAGGCACACTTTTAGTTAAATTAACACTTTTGTTTTGCGTTATCCTTAAAACCTCCACACCCGATCAACTTCTTCGCGTTACTAAAAACAAATCGCAGAATTAATAAAGCAGTTTCTTTCCCAAGGCGACGTCGACGCCAAATGCACAATATAAATATATATATATATACATATTTATATATATATATATATATATCAGATATAACTTCACTTTGTGGTACTGTACACAAATGTAATAAAATATATCACAGATATATGTATATATATATATATATATATATATATATATGTTCGTATGAATGTTCAGTTATATATAATTATGTTTATATGAGAGCACATGGTGAAGACTCAACAAAATGATGTCTGTTCGTCTGTTCGTCTGTCTGTCTGTAGTTGTCGGATCATAATACCCTTTCAAAGTCTTATTATTAATTGGCTTTGAGGTGTGATTATGAAGACTAAGTACAATGGATATAATTGATAGAGAAAGTATGTACAAAATTTAATAAAGTTATAGATAGATAGAAAATGGGAGATATCTAATATATATAAAAGAGAGTTGTCTCCTTCTAAAGTTATTTAATAGACATATTTTTCAAGAAGATAGAAGGTAGAAAGATAATGTCTACTGAATATAATATATAGAATATATGTAATATTCATAATATATCTAATATATATAATAGATAAATATTGATAAAATTGAAGAAATTGCCAGACATAATGTATTTAATTGTCGGCTTGCTAAAGCTAGCTATATTTTTTTTTATGTTTTCGCCTTCGCTCCTTAATACATTTTTGCTGATTAGGCCAAAAAGCGGTACTCCACAACAACAACAACAACAAGCATGACATTAGCTATTGTTGTAGTTGCACTTGTCAATGTTGCTTTAATGCGCCATAAATGAAATTTTAAACGCGCCGCATGCAACACATAAAATGGATAACTGAAGATGTGCTCGATTGCCAATTACCCTAGATTCATATAATTGGAAAACAATATAAAACATTCGATGTAACCGATCGATCTATTATCAAGCTTATTGAAATAATATATAAAATGCTAATGTTATAATGTATCAGTAAATTCTCAATCAAAAATTAAGCTAATGCGCTCGATAGCTGAATAATAATTTATTCAATTAATCCCTTGCATATCCACTACCCCAACCAAAATACCCCTTAAACAAATTGTAGCTTATAAGAACAACAACAAAAAGCAGCAATGCTCAGCATAAAATGCAACAATAAACTCTGCTAGCTACAGTCTTATACCGTTTGACAAGCACTGACCCAGTGCAGCGTGTGAAACGGTGCTTACGTAACGTAGAGCTTCTGGCCTTCGTGCCTTCCTTTCGCTTCGTACATTTTGTCGTCAGTTAAATACCGATTCACGCATTCGCATTCAAATATGTATTTTGTTGTTGTTGTTGTTATAGTTGTTTACCTGGAATTCGCTGAACAAAACGCTGCTGAGTTCTCACGCCATCAACTAACGCTTCCTGTGCTGACGTCGACGACGACGCTGATCACGAAAGAGCAGAGCAGCCAATGGCAGCAAAGGGTTGAGCCAAGTAACCGTAAACTTTAGCTCAGCTCAGGAATTTGCTCCGATTGCTATATATTTCACTAAATATACACAGTTGGTGTTAAAATAATAGCATCACTGCAATCATTTTTCTCACGAATCAAATATATATATATTTTTTAATTTTTTATGGATGTTTTGTGTAATAATCGCTCTATGAATTAATTAAACTTTTAAACATTAATAAAAGAATTCGCTTAATTTACAACTGAAAAGATTTTTTTTGCGAGTGTTGCTGTTATTTTGTTTGGAGCTGTATATCTACATAAAATGGCGCAAATTTCATCAAATATGTACAACTATATGTATATATAGATCAACATATATTTTATATATATTTACTCATATAATAATCGTAGGCATAACTTATGGCATAAATTGAGAATTTCAGTGACCAACTACTACATTTAAATGTACAGAGATAACTTAATCAAATTTAAAATAGGAGGAGGAGGTGGAGAATGAGGATTGGGGTTGAAGTAGAAGTGCTAGTCTACTTAGGCTCGTTGCCCTTGTTCTGCACCGCCAGCGTCGACGTCACGGCCTTGATGATCGTTGTATCCTTGGAGACTGGCAGTGTTCTTCTGTTGGTTGCTGCTGCTGCTGTTGGCTTTGTGACGGCGCCAATATTTAAAACACGACGTACTGCAGCACCCCCTGGAGCCATGGCTGGTATGGTGTTGCTGCTGGAAGAGACCAATGACGAACGATTCGGCATCATTGTGAAGGGCTTCAAGCCCATGCCCGAGTTGATGAATAATTTGTTGATGGTTGTTGTTGGACCAGTAGCAGCACCACCCGCCGCCTTATTATTGATGATTTGAATTTGTGAAATGGTCTTGTTGTTCACACGTAATCCTCCCCTAGCCGTGCTGTTGATTACGGGTGTCTTCAAGTTACGCAAATTGAGCGAACGCAGATGGCTTGCATCGAGCAGCACTTGGCTGCTGTTGCTCGTTGTTGCTGGCGTCGATGTCGTCAATGTTGTAACTGTAGTTGGCTTCGAGGCTGCACTGCTGCTCACAATGCGTATGGGCACCCCAGCTGGCAGTCGTCCTGTGGTTGAAACTCCTCCTCCCGCTCCTGCTCCAGCAGGTGTTGTCATTGTTTTCATGGTATTACGATTTAAATAGACAACTTTGTTGCCACTGTTGCTTAATAATTGCTGTATGTTCTTATTGATCACAATTCCTTTGCTGTTGGTCACAACATTTGTGGCGCTGCTGCTGGTCTTGACGGGATTTAAGGCTTCCTTAATGATCTTCTGACGAATGATTAGTGGCGCCGTGGTGCCGGTAACTGCAAGAAAATAAATATTTAAAATTGGAAAACATTTATATATAATTATTTGTAAACTTACCCGTTTTTAGTTGCTCCTGCTGCTGTTCTTGTTGCTGGTCGGAAATGTTGCCCTCGTTGTCCGCAAATACAATGGGCATATCAATGATGTTCGAGTAATCCACACTGGTACTAGTTGAGGGCACATTTTTGGTCACTTGCAGCATGGTCAAACCGTTGGCATTCTTAATCACGGTATACTTTTGCTTTGTAGCCGCCACAGGAGTTGCACTGGCAGCAGTTTGAAACTGCGTCGTTTGCCCGGAAGGCGTTTTGAGAGTGAACACCTGTTGGCCACTGTGTGTTGTAGATGTGGGAAGTGTCTTCACAATGCTACCAATGCTCGTAGTCGGCGTGGCAGCTGAGGTTGCAGCCGTTGCCACAGTTGCACCGTTACCCGCCTTGCTGATGGTGTAGTTGACGAGCTTGGCCTGGGTGTTGGGCAGCGTCTTTAGCTGCACAAATTGACTGGGCGGTATCATCTTGATCTTGGTGCCCGTCGCCAGTGAAACTGTTGTCGGCTGACTTGGCCTCAGAACATTCGTTGCGGGCACAGGTGCTGGCTTGCCACCAGTCAGAGCTGCAGCAGCAGATGGTGTAACAGTGGACAACGTTGGGCTACCATCGTATTCGTTCAGTATGGATTCGATGGACATATTCACCTCCTCGTTGCTCAATCCTGTGGTTTTGGATACCGCTGTGGGTGCCACGCCAGCTGGCAGTGGACGTGTTCGCGGTCGACCAACTGTGGAGATGTAAACTGTTAGTCGATGAAATCAGGGTGGAAATATGATCAGCATATTTATGGCACACAGGAACCGTAAAAGGTACATTATACAATAATGAGTTAGTTAAATGAAGAATTTACAATTACAATATAGGCATGCATAAGCTTAAATATTGATGATATAATCAAATTAAATTTATATATAAAAAAGCGTTGTTATTTTTTATACTGTATACCATTACGGTCCCTGGCAAATTCTAAAAGCCAATCTAGACGACAATTTTCTTTCACAGTTTTCATGCTTTGGATTTACCCTTTCGCTTGACAGCAAATGGATCAATAAGGCGTGGTCGCTTTGTTTTGGGAATTTTGGGAATGCACTCTTCTGTTTTTGGTATGATTTGGTTTAGTTGATTAATTGATTGATTGGTGCAAAATGCGATTGTGGATTTTTGTTATTCATTGGGACGTGCAATACAACATAAATTAAAATAAATTAGATGAGATTATTATGAATTATGATATATAAATGGAAAATGTAAAAAAATATATAATTTATCCAGCTACCAACTTTTCAAAATTGGTAAATTTGTTGAACTTACTGTGCGGCACAAACTTAGTTTTCGCTGGCAAAAGTCCTACTCCAGAGCCGCCCTCATCCTGCCCAGCAGCATCAGCTTTGCGCTTGCGGCCTTGTCCCAACGGTGCCTTGTTCACGTTGCCATCGCCGAGGACGTGCAGCTGCTGTTGATGACGCTTATTGCCTTGACGCTGATAGAGATTTAAGCCCAGCAGAGCTGTGGGCACCCGAGGACCAGGCGGATTGCTTAGTGTCTTGCTGAGGAACTCATAGATTTCATCCTGCACAAACAGTATTGGAATATATTAATACCACATCGTAGTTCACAGTAAGTTTAATACCCACCACTACCATGGAGTCGACCATGGCCTGGGTAACACCCTCGATGCGGCGCTTGCTTTTTGGCACCCGCAACGCGTCATCGGCACTGCCCACGACGAGCAGCGAGGATTCGGATTGCATTCGCTCGCGCAAACCCTCCATTTCCTCTTGGCTGCTGCGCGCAGAGTTTTGGCCAATTACAAATAAAATGGGCGTCTTAATGTCCAGCAAACGATCGTCTGGGGTGCCACGCGGTCCACGCAACGTGTTGAAGGCAAAACCCATACAAATTACACAAGCAACACTCTCCGACATGGCCACCTGCAAAGCCATAGCAGCGCCCGCATTGAAGCCAACCAATATGATGCCGCGATTGGGATTCTCAGTGCGCAGCTCGTGGATGCGAACACGTATCAACGACACAATTGTTTCGGCCACTTGATCCAGATTTTGGCGCCCTATGCGATCATCTATAACAAGTGAGAATGGTCAATTAAATAATACACAGATATAGATTTAGATATGGATAGTAATAAACGATACCTGGCCTAAAGTGAAAATTAAAATTAAATTGGCTCAATTTTAATATATTTTAAGCTTTTTCATTTAACTATAAACGTTTATTGCACCGGCCAGTTTGTCAGCTACTCACTTGTGTTGGGCAGCGTGATTTGGACGACTTGGGTAATGGTGGCCAAGGCCTGATACCAATTCTGCATGCGTTCTGGAACCGTTCCACTTGTCGGCATATTGGAAACGGTCACAATGATGGCATTATAGGCCAAATGGCGTGACTTGGCCAAATTATCAGGTTGCCAGCGCTTTTTCATGACGGGCGCCAGCAACTCCTGACTATTATTTAACGGACGACCAAAGAGCATTTTGTCCACTAGTGTTGGGAGTTTGTTTTTCAGCGTCTGCATAATGTCCAAGTACGAGGCCATATACGTAGGCGGCAGGTGCTCCATGAGCAAGGCATGCAACCACTGTGTGGTGCGTGGCTCCCACGCTATGCTTGCCAATGTGCGACGCATACGGGAACTCGACTTGTCCACGGACACGCGACGATGCACTGCCTCGTGCTGTCGCTTATCGTTTGCCAGCCGTGCCAATTGATCCTGATCCAAGATAGCAGATATTTTATCGAACAGTGTCTCCTGCATGTATGTCCAGCCAAAGCTAAAAAAAAGAAGGGAGTAAAATGAGTAAAGTAAAGAGACTGCTGCTAGAAAAAAATTCTGTAAACACAAACCGATTAATGCGCTCCTGCCAATCCTGCTCATCCGAATTATTGTTGCGCACATACTTAGCAATGCGTGCGCATTCATTCATCAGCTCCTTGGCGGCAATCTCATCATAGGGCGGTATATGAGCATGCGAATGCTGTGGGTCGGATAAATCCTCATGAGTCGGATACGTGTGACAGGTGGGACACTGGGGGGCATGACGCACCAGAATGGTGCGTGCTGGCGCTAGGCCATTGCTTATGATGTTCGAGGAGCTCAACGAGTTTGTGTTTTCCGGTCGTGAAGGGTCGCGCATATAAGTGTGCTCCATTGATCCTTCGCTGGGCACAGAAATTGTACTGAACTGAAAAAATAAGTAGAAATGTAAATACATAAAACGAGTTAGGGGGAAATAGGATTGGAGAGGATGAGATGAGATGAGATGTTGGTGCGCAGAAAATTGCTGATTGGAATTTTTATTACGCTCTCTGATGGAACCGTTGCAGTCGCTGCTGCTGCTGACGTTGCTGATGGCGTCGCTGCTGCTGTTGCAGTCATTTTGGGAGGCGAGCTCAAAATAGAAGCGGCGCTGCCCAGCTGACCAGCTTTAACTACATAATACGAGGTATTAGCGGGTATTTTAGCTGAAGTTGCAGTTGTAGCTGCCTTGGTTATGTTTGTGTTGCTGTGTATGTGTACTTTTGTGTATTTTGTTGTTGCAGCCCTGGCAATAAATTTGCTTGGACTATATGTAATAATCGAGGCACTTGGTGTCGTGGACGACATCTTTGGTTTTTGCTCCAGCACAACAATCTCGTTTTTATTGATTTTCGTTTGTTTTGCTTGCAGCATATCTAATTATTGTGTTTAAGTTTTTTTTATTGTTGGTGATTTTTTTTAAATATTTTTTGGGTTACTCGCTGATTTGTCTTCTTCTTATTTGGGCTGCGGCGCAGCGTCCGCTTGGCGGTGTCTTCCAGGATCCAAACACTTGTCTCTTTATCAGACAACAGGCCAAATTTAAATTATCTTTTTTTTTTTTTTGTTTTCGCAAATTTTTTATGATATGAATATATTTTGTGTTGAGCTTAACACAAATTACTGGCTGCGTCTTTGCAAACTAAAACATGGCGTGTGCATGAGCGATGCCAGATCTAACCACAACACTGTCTATGTAACTATATGAAGGTCTGGCAACACTAACAATTGCAATCAGTTTCCCAAAATAAGCAATTTCCCACCAGTTATTTGGAAAACATACAATAGATGCTATTGAAATTTCAATAGATTCTCGAAAATAGCCTATACTTACACTGTCGTTTCGCGCAATTGTTGCCGGGAGCATATTATAATTATTATTTGTCTGTTGCTGTTCACTGTCTTCTTTGACAACATTCTGTCCTATATGACCACCGCTTTGCACGAAATTGTTAAAACACTCGAAAAACGAAGACATTTCCAAAGTGTGCGGCAAACAACGTGATACGTAAAGTCAGATCGTACGTTTAAAACAGCTTTTATACAATATACAAAACATTAAAAAGCGAGCGTAGCTTGCTCAAAATATGTCAAGAGTAATGAAAGTGTTGCCACATTATGCACCAATTTCGCTTTGCAGCACTGTCAAATAACAGCTGTTTTGCTACAAGCGACAAACTATCGTATTTGATTTTGAACGCTCACCAATACTAGTTGGCATGCGAGTTTAGTTTAATATTCAATATACGAAACGTTTGTTAAATTTATATTTGCAAAATGGAGGAGCTGCAACAGCTGGAGTATCTATCGCTGGTATCCAAAATCTGCACAGAGCTGGATAATCATTTAGGCATCAATGACAAAGATCTTGCTGAATTCATCATCGACTTGGAGAACAAACATCGCAGCTACGAATCGTTTCGTACAGCGCTACTAGAAAATGGTGCCGAATTCCCCGATTCATTTGTGCAGAATTTGCAACGCATTATTAATTTAATGCGACCGAGCAATTCAAAAACAGATAATGATGACGTTAGCCGGAAAGGCAGTGGCGACGACAAGAAAAAGCAGTTGATAAAAATGTTTCCGGGCCTAGCAATGCCTAATGAGAACAAATACAGCAGTAGAGCGAAGGACGAAGTGGAAGAGGAGAAGAAGGCTGGGCAGAAACCAAACGAAATAAGCGATGTGGATGCAGCCATGTTGGAACTGGAGGCGCTCGCCCCCGGTGACCGCCTTGTGCCAGTGTTGGAAAATGCAAAAGAGAAAGAGAGCAAACGGCAGCCCGCGAACTCCAGTTCAAGTTCAAGAGATCGAAGCAAGCGCAAGGAGCGGAGTCGCAGTCGTAGTCGCGAGAGGCATAGGAATCGTGAGCGGGAGCGAGATAGAGATAGAGACTCTCGTCGCAGGCGCAGCAGATCTAAAGAGGACCGTGAACGTGATCGGGAAGGTAATCGTAATCGTGATCGTGAAGGTAACCGTGACCGTGATCGTGATCGCGAACGGGAAAGTCGCCGGCGTCGCTCCCACTCACGCGAACGTCGCGATAGACACGAGCACCGAAGCAGCCGAAGACGAAGCTCTCGTTCCCGATCCCCCAGTCGACAACAATTGGATAAAATGCCGCCGCCTGCAGCTGCGCTCAGCGATGATCCCGAGGCGGGCAAGATCTACTCCGGCAAGGTGGCTAATATAGTCCCCTTTGGTTGCTTTGTGCAGCTGTTTGGTGTCCGCAAACGCTGGGAGGGATTGGTGCATATCTCACAGCTGCGTGCCGAGGGTAGAGTGACAGATGTCACCGAAGTTGTCGCCAGGAATCAAACGGTCAAAGTGAAGGTCATGTCGCTGGCTGGGCAAAAGGTTTCGCTCTCCATGAAAGAAGTCGATCAGGAGACGGGTCGCGATCTGAATCCATTGTCGCATGCACCCGAGGAGGATGAGTTGGCATTGCGGGATCGCAATCCGGATGGACCATTCAGTAACAGCACCTCGTCCATCCTCAATCTGCAAGGAAACAACATCGATGGGGATGAGCACGAATCACGGAAGCGAGTCACACGCATCTCCAGCCCTGAGCGATGGGAGATCAAACAGATGATTAGCTCCGGCGTGCTGGACAGAAGTGAAATGCCCGATTTTGATGAGGAGACGGGTCTGCTGCCCAAAGATGAGGATGATGAGGCGGACATTGAGATTGAAATTGTGGAGGAGGAGCCACCCTTTCTGTCGGGTCATGGACGTGCCCTGCACGATCTGTCTCCGGTGCGAATAGTCAAGAATCCGGATGGCTCGCTGGCCCAGGCGGCCATGATGCAATCGGCGTTGTCCAAGGAGCGACGTGAACAGAAAATGCTGCAAAGGGAGCAGGAAATGGAAGCGTTGCCCAGTAATCTCAACAAGAACTGGATAGATCCATTGCCCGAGGATGACAGTGCACGCCATCTGGCGGCCAATATGCGAGGCATGGGCTCGGCACCCCAAGAAGTTCCCGAGTGGAAGAAACACGTCATTGGCGGCAAGAAATCCTCCTTTGGCAAGAAGACAGATCTTACTCTGGTGGAGCAGCGTCAATCCCTGCCCATATACAAGCTGAGGGATGATCTAATTAAAGCCGTGACTGATAACCAAATCCTCATTGTCATCGGAGAAACGGGCTCCGGGAAAACCACGCAGATTACCCAATACCTGGGTGAATGTGGTTTTACGGCAAGGGGTAAGATTGGATGCACCCAACCACGTCGTGTGGCTGCCATGTCTGTGGCTAAACGCGTTGCAGAGGAATACGGCTGTCGCCTGGGTCAGGAGGTGGGCTATACGATACGTTTTGAGGATTGCACCAGTCCGGAGACGGTCATCAAATACATGACAGATGGCATGTTGTTGCGCGAGTGTCTCATGGAGGCGGAGCTGAAGTGTTATTCGGTCATCATGTTGGATGAGGCGCACGAGCGCACCATTCACACGGATGTCTTGTTTGGGCTGCTCAAAACAGCTGTTCAAAATCGACCGGAATTGAAACTGATTGTCACCTCGGCCACATTGGATGCGGTCAAGTTTTCGCAGTATTTTTTTGAGGCACCAATTTTCACGATACCTGGACGCACATTTCCCGTCGAAGTGTTGTACACTAAAGAGCCGGAAACGGATTATTTGGATGCCTCACTGATTACGGTGATGCAGATACATTTGCGAGAGCCGCCCGGAGATATTTTATTGTTCCTTACGGGTCAGGAGGAAATTGATACCGCCTGCGAGATACTCTACGAGCGCATGAAGAGTCTCGGCCCAGATGTGCCCGAGTTGATTATATTGCCCGTTTACTCGGCGCTGCCATCGGAGATGCAGACACGCATCTTTGATCCGGCGCCAGCGGGTAGTCGTAAAGTGGTCATAGCCACAAACATAGCGGAGACTTCGCTCACCATAGATGGCATATTCTATGTGGTGGATCCGGGTTTTGTCAAGCAGAAAGTGTACAATTCTAAGACGGGCATGGATTCGCTGGTAGTCACACCTATCTCACAGGCTGCTGCCAAGCAGCGTGCCGGCCGTGCCGGACGCACTGGTCCCGGCAAGACCTATCGTCTCTATACGGAACGCGCCTATCGCGATGAAATGTTGCCCACACCGGTACCAGAGATTCAACGCACCAATTTGGCGACAACAGTTCTCCAACTCAAGACAATGGGCATCAATGATTTGCTGCACTTTGATTTCATGGATGCGCCGCCTGTGGAATCGTTAGTCATGGCCCTGGAGCAGCTGCACTCGCTGTCCGCCTTGGATGATGAGGGTCTGTTGACGCGTCTTGGACGACGCATGGCTGAGTTTCCCCTCGAACCGAATTTGTCCAAGATGTTGATCATGTCTGTAGCTCTGCAATGCTCCGATGAGATTCTCACCATCGTTTCCATGCTCAGTGTGCAGAATGTGTTCTACAGACCCAAGGATAAACAGGCGTTGGCCGATCAAAAGAAGGCAAAGTTCAACCAGGCTGAAGGTGAGTCGAAAAGGAAATTCCTAATTATTCCTTTCTTACTGGAAATCTTAATCTTCTCGTTTAATTACCAGGTGACCATCTGACGCTGCTGGCCGTCTACAACAGTTGGAAGAACAACAAGTTCTCCAATGCCTGGTGCTATGAGAACTTTGTCCAAATTCGCACACTGAAACGGTCGCAGGATGTACGAAAACAGCTGCTCGGAATTATGGATCGCCACAAGTTGGATGTGGTCTCTGCTGGAAAGAATTCGGTGCGCATACAAAAAGCCATCTGTTCGGGTTTCTTTCGCAATGCGGCCAAGAAGGATCCACAAGAAGGCTATCGCACTCTGGTCGATTCCCAAGTGGTCTACATTCATCCGTCGAGTGCATTGTTCAATCGCCAGCCCGAATGGGTAATCTATCATGAATTGGTGCAGACGACAAAAGAATATATGCGTGAGGTAACCACCATTGATCCCAAGTGGTTGGTAGAGTTTGCACCATCATTTTTCCGCTTCTCCGATCCCACCAAGCTGAGCAAGTTCAAGAAGAATCAGCGTTTGGAGCCACTCTACAATAAGTACGAGGAGCCTAATGCTTGGCGCATTTCCCGTGTGCGACGAAGACGCAATTAAGTTAACTCACATTTACATTTCGTTTTGTATTCAAATCTTAGCATTTAAGTAACAATAAAATTCAGCCTAATATCCTTTGTGTCCCCGAAAACGTTGTCGATTATCCAACTGAAAGAAGGAAAATATATTCATCAGCAGGCTTGTTCTTGTGTATCTGTTCTGCCTGGCACTTACCAGCGAACGCTTGCACTCATAGAATGTATTTCGCAACACTTGGCACTCCGGCGGCACATTGTTGTCCTGCAAACACTGTCGAGGCGTTTTCTTGTCCAGCCGACAGCAATCGCTCTCCAGCAGACACATTTTTAGATCGGCACGCACACCGGCACAGGACGTCACGTCCGCCAGCTTCTCATTTCCCTCATAGCGCATCATTTTGTTTGCCTTTTAGTTACAACTTTTTTTCTGATCCAAACAAACTTTGTTATAAAATCTTTATCAGCTGCTGAGAAGTGTTGCCAGACATCGTTGGCGGCAGGTACTTAGTGCTACATTTGGTATCGTTACTTTAATGTATTGTTTTTCAGCTGTTTGGGCAGTATTGCCAGACACCGTTGGCGACAAAAACTCAATGAATTTATTTTGGAATCGATACTTTGTGTAAAGACTTTGTTGCTTATCGGCCCAGCAATTTCGGCATTGTTTTGTTTAAATATAATTTTAAATAACGGGAACACACTCCACAACAAAATGGGCTATGATGAGCGCAGTGATGGCAGCAGCTCAAGCGAAGCACAGGACTGTTTTCAGCGCAGCATGTCCGCCAAAATGGGTGCACCACCAACAATGCCCAAACATATTCCCTTTCCGGAGCATCCAACCACATCTGAATGGCTGAGTGAATTGATAATGTGCGCCTTTACAATGGGTGCAGCAATTGTGCAATTTATCAATATATATCGCACCAATTGGTGGCTGCCACAATTTCAGGCAAGGCACATGGTGGTAAGTTAGGCACATTTATATTGATTTATTATTTAAGTTTTTTTTTTTTTTTTTTTGCAGAACATTGAATTGATTGATCCGTATTTGTGTTATTTGATACTCATATTGAATACGCGTCGCTTTATATACTGCTTGCTGCTAGACAATTGGCGCAGAAAGAAAAGCTTTCTGCAGCTCCTGGGCATTCGGTATGGATTTGGAGGTGTTGTCCAACTGGCTCTGTGCTATTGCGCCTTTAAATTATACCAACGTCACACCTACATGCTGCTCTTCTATTTGAGCTATCCGTAAATAATGCTCAGTAATACGAATATTTATCCAGCATTTAATTTTCCTTTTTCCTTTTTAGAGTTGTGGTTTATCTGATGATCTTTGGCTTTCAGTTGGATCCATTTTTACGCACCAGATTCGATGTGCCCTTCTATATCAATGATCTGCCCGTGCACAGCTGCACTACAAATGCCGGCCAGATACGCGATGAGATTGAAAGGCTTCGCCATGATTTTAATAGGCGTTTCAAGCAGTTGATCTTCACATGCATGCTGAATGCGTATCTGGTGTTGATTCCTTGCCTTCTGGCACTGAGCGTTCAGTATAATGTAATGCGTGCCGCTCAGCATTGCATCATTGTGTGCCTTGGGGCATTTAGTTTGTCGGCCGTTTTTCTCTATCCGGCCAAATACAGCGATACACTGCAACGGGCTACCCTCCATCTGGGCAGCTGGCAGCGAATGGATCGTGATCCGCAGGCGGCGCCCTCCCAGCTGATTGTTGCGGCCAATGCGCAAACCTGGTCTAAATACACTGTCTATGGCTATGCGACGGTGGTGAAGCATAATGGAGCACTCTATCGCAGTCATGGACAGGTCACAGCCGCTATTCCTGGCAATGCTAGCCATCTGCGTTTCTATGTAAGCTGGCAAAGATAATTCGGTATCGGATCTGCTCGTCATTAATTGGTTTTATTTTCACAGAAACTGTTCCGGAACCCGTCGATCATCTATTCCAAGTTGTCATTTTTGCAGGCAGCCGTGTTGCTCGTAGAGATTGGATCACTTAGAGCCACCAGCATTGAGTGGCATTTTGTGCTCTCCGTCAGCTTTGTAGCCTTCACCAGCATGATCGCTTTCTTCAAACTGGTGCGAGATTACCTAATTACCAAGCCTCTCTACATGACCATTAAGTCATCCACAGCCTTTTAATTATTATAATATTCATGAGTAATAAATCTATAAGATATGAGTTTAATTTATATAACTACAATAATTGTAGGATTAAAGCTTAAATATTAAGCGTTGCTTTTATTTTAATATAATATCAAAGTAGATGCAAGATCTATTAATTTATTTATGTAATGCCAAACAATAGCTGTCTAATTAAATTAGAATTTAACCATAATTGAGGCGCTCATATTTTAATCAAATATCTGAGATGGAATAGATATTAGGTTTATCTTTTCAAACACAACTTGACAACACTTGAGGCACCCTCATTTAAATAAATTATCAATAACAAATAAGTAAAACATATATTAAATTAATGGACTTACATAAGATTGAATGGATCTTAAATTTTAATAAAATATCCATGTGAAATAAATCGAACCGAAGATTTCTTAATTTATTTATGTAACAATCAAAATTTGATGGTAAAACTTAAATTTAAACATTGCTCGATACATTCTTCTGTTCGACCAGAGTCCAGGAGCTGCCCTGCTTGTGATCGCGCACCTGGAAGCCATGTCGCTGGAGCAGATCCCTCAGTTGATCACACGCAGAGAGCAATTGTTGATTCTGGATGACAGATTCACCGATTGCCTTCTCGCGCAGCTGTCTGCGCACGGCGAGAAGATCTTCAATCAAAGCATTGATATCCATTGTGGGATGCAGTTGCTCCTGCTCCTGTTGGTCAAATGGAGTGATGCCAAAGTTTTCCATGGCATTGCCAATGAAATTACCCGCCGCCAGTAGCAGATCCAGGCAATAAGCCGGCTCCCGTTCCGCATCCGACTGCTGATCATTGATGCAGCGACTGATACTGCTCATCTGGTCCATGAGCACGGTTAAAGCGCGTGCCGTATCAAAATCATCCCTCAAACTATTGTCAAACTCTTGCGTCGTATGCTTCAGCTGCGCTTGCAAAGCTCCCTCATCAAGCAGCTTGAGCGGTTTTTGGAATTGCATATAGGCGCTGAGATCGGCATGGAAATTCTTGAATTTACGCAACGTTTGACGGGCCGTAAGCATCAAGGAATCGCCATAAGGCATCGCATTGCGATAATTGGATAGCAGACAAGCCATGCGAAACTCATCTGCTGTATATTTAGTTAGCATTTCCTCGACAGAGATAGTATTGCCACGTGACTTGGACATCTTGTGCTCATCACCCACCAAATGTAGCTGGCCCGTGTGCAGCCAATA
The DNA here is from genome assembly GCA_035042125.1 of Drosophila longiperda. Lineage (NCBI taxonomy): Eukaryota > Metazoa > Arthropoda > Insecta > Diptera > Drosophilidae > Drosophila > Drosophila longiperda. The sequence continues at coordinate 954,372 of JAWNLV010000107.1, forward strand.
ATTAACCCATTGATCCGTTTCAAAATGGGCACAACACTGGGCCTCCTCGTTCTCATGGTGGGGGAAACGCAGATCGAGTCCACCCGCATGGATGTCTAACTGCCGGCCAAAGAACTTTCCCGCAATAGCGCTGCACTCGATGTGCCAACCGGGTCGACCAACTCCGCCCCATGATGCAGGCCAGCTGGGCTCGCCTCTTATCGCCGCCTCTCCCACCTTTTTGGCCTTCCACAGCGCAAAATCAGCTGCAGCACGTTTATTGCTAGATAGCGGATCGGGTTCTTGTTGGAGCTGGGGAATCTTCTCCAATTTGCCATAGCTCGCACAGCTAGCGACATCAAAATAAACTGAGCTATCATTGCTGACATAGGCCTGTTGCGTGGCCAGCAATTGCTCGATGAAATGCTGGATGGTGGCTATGTTGGCGGAAACATGAGCACGCAAATTGGGTGACTTTACATTCAGGCGTTGCATGTCCAGCTTGAACTCCGCGGCATAAGTTTGCGCCAGCTCCAACCAATTGCGTCCCGTTTCCCGGCTTCGCTTTATGATCTTGTCATCGACATCGGTTATATTCATAGCCGTGACTAGATTATATTTAAAGTAGTCACGCAATATGCGTTGGATGATGTCCACTTTGACGTAGGTGCTTGCATGACCCACGTGCGTCTTGTCGTACACCGTTGGTCCGCAGGTGTACCAGGTGATCATGTGGGGATTGTGCAGCACTAGCGGTACCTTGCCACGCACAGTGTGATTGTAGATTTGGATGCCGGTGTGTTCCCCGCATGGCTTTTGCCATCGATAGCCATCGGTTGTGGTTTCCGCATTGGAATTTTTACTCATTTTTCGTCGCAGCCATTGAAAATTTCGAATTTGTCGGCTGTATTCGTCGAGGCGACAACTGATAAGCGGAATAACTATATGATTTAATGCTGACTTCCGTGGTTATACAGTTACTTACATTTTCAACATATTTTCTTCTAGTTATATACAATAATTTAAATATCTTTACTATTTACATCCATACAAAATGTTGTGTTCAAATTTTTATCGACAAACAGCTGACGATTGATGTGTTATCGAAAAAAAATGCTTTATAAAATGTATGTTAGTTTTGTTTGTAGCGAAGACATAAACCAGTGCTTCTAAGTTTATCGTTGAGTTCTTCATTGAGCGGCTTAAAGTCTAATAAGGGTTCGCTACCCTGCTGAATTTATTTAAAATGTCCTTGATAGTTTTTAAAATTTCACTTTTTAAAATTTAACTGACAACATCGAACAAGAAAATCAAATCACTCAAACCTTTTCAAAACTGAACCGATTTAGAAAAACAAACCATTTTTTATTAAATTTTGAGTTCTAGTTTAACACTACATATAAATTTGGAAATTCTACTTTTTACCAAACATTTGTATTCTGAAGGAGCTCGTAATTCCTTTCCAATGACATTTGAAACAGATGTGTGTTAATTATGTTGCGCTACTTAAACTCTCAGTTATATAAATAATTGTTAAATTATGCCAGTTGTGAGTTTTTTTTATGATGTGCCAAATCAATATAAAAACCATTGTTTAAGTGGCAAAAATCTTACGCACCTTTGGCAAGGCTTCGAATGCGTAAGCAAAAAATAAAGAAAACAAACGAAATATTGAGGTCAAGGATATTGGGCGTTAGTAGTTTGAGAAATTCAATGGCCAACGAAAAAATAGGCGAGTATTTTTGGTAACTAGTAAATTAAATGTGAGTTAAGCATTTACTTTAAGCGGAAAGAGGTTAACTTAAATTGCAATGAAATTAAAAGAGAGTTATTCCAATTACGAACTGGAATTCCCTTTGAGTTGGTCCCCAAAAAAAAAATAAAATATCACATTTTCCACACAATTGTCGTTTTAGCACAGTAATTCGAAATTTCACAGTATTTTTCCACATGGGTTTGGTCATCATCAACAATTGATATTAATTTATTGCCGGGCATCGCGTGAAACACTTATTCCAATGGCAAATTAGGCTCTGTGGAACAGCTTGTTGCCTCACCCAGCCGCAGTTACAGTGAAGGTGCAGTTGCAAAATAATAGAGATTAAATTGAAAGCTTGTCCAAAAATTAAATTTGCTGCCTTACCTTACCAATTAAGGTCAGAGCTAAATAAAAGGAAACCTAGCCCTTAAAAAAATGAAATGAAGTCTCAGCATTTTTTTGCATGGCCACAAAAATTTGTTTCGACTGATTGCTCAAAGATATTTCTCTAAAAAGTTTCGAATTGAAATACAAAAAAAAAAAAAAAATACAAATTTCAAAACTAGTCATAGAATGTCAGTCTAACAACAACAAAAAATTGCCGCCAGCCAGTGGCAAGTTTTCATGTCCAAGGCGTATTTATGTCAACCGGAAGTAGGTTTACTGACCCACGTATACCTTTCAGCCGACGACGACGACGACTGCTACTGCTCCTGCTACTGCTGCTTCATCGGCAGCCTACACTCAGAGAAAAAATCGCCCTCAAAAAAAGAAAGTTCTTGGTTTTAGAAAAAATTGGAAAACAAATTTATAAATAAAGAAAACAAATTTATAAATATTAAAAAACCAATTTCTAAAGGCTCCATCAACTGCCTACACTCTGAAAAATCGGCTAATATTTAGTACATGTTTCAAGGGTTTAGAAATAATTTCTGAATATTAGAAAAAAACAACATTAAAACTTAGAAAAGTTTGCACTAAAATCCAAAAAAAAATTAAAATTTGCTCTATTTTTAACGAATATGTTCTCATATTTTTTTTGTAAGTGCAACTGGACATCAAGAGCCCAAAGCCAAAGCCAGGACGACGAAGACGGCAACAACAGCAACAAAAGCAGCAACGACAACGTTTCTATAAGAAGGCAATTTCTTTCAGCGGTTTAGTTTTTCAACGAACGGCGAGTGCATCGGATGGATCGATGCAAAAGGCGCGTTGTGCTCTGGCTCTTAATTCGATTTAAGCAAAGTGTATGTACACAAATACACCCACACACACACACATGGCCTCCTACCATATTTGAAACAAGCATTCTACATTTAAGTTTAGTTAAAAAAAAAAGGATTTACCAAAAGCCAAATGTGACTCAAACGACCAAAATAACCTCAAGTTGGTCAATAAATTAGTGGTGCTTAACATATAGTAAAATAAAATAAAAACATATCAAATTTAATAAAAAATATATAAACATAATAAATAATATAAACCTAACAAAACAGCAATAAAAAAAAACGAAATTGCAAATTGCGCGTTTGTTTAATTCTTAAAGCAAAGTTTTGCAAGTGAATGGAAAATTGCTATCACGACACTAACCAAGGATTTTCCCATAGCACATTAAAAGATGTTGTTGTTGTTGTTGCTGCTGGTGTTGTTGTTGTTTCCTTCTATGTGTTGCATGGCAAGTCGTTGGTCATTCAAGTGTTTTGCCTGCCTTGCCTTGCCTGGTTGTTGACTTGACTGACTCACACACACACAAACACAAGGAAAAACATTTGAGTGTGGTGTGTGTGTGTGTGCAAAAAATTGTTGCTATTTTGACCCGCTTTAGTCCAAAGCCAAGGAGAAGGCAACCAAAGCGACTATGTGTGTGTGTAAAGTGTTCAGCCTACATAGAGTATGTATATGTATTAGTAAGCTTAGACTAACATATCGCGCGCGTGTATGTGTGTGTTTATACCTATGTATAGGTGTTAGTAAGCTTAGACTAACATTTCACAACACTTGTCTAATAAAATAGTTGCCACTTTTTGCATTGATAACGCACAATGCACGCAAAAATGTAACAGTGCTCCACATAGACATAAATCCAGATATGTAGATATATATATATACTTATATGTATGTATATGCATGTCTGCTTAAGTTAGGGCACATCGCGTGCTTCAATCATAACAACAGGTGCCATGTGGCGGCGATTCTTCCCTCCGCCTCCCCCACACGGCACACGTTACTCAAGCTAAACTCCTTTCGCTTATGCGGCGAATATTGACGGCGAATTCGGAATTTACCAGCTTATCGATGCATCAAAGTAGATGGCAAACTTTTGAGTGTCGTTCTAATCAATTACAACTTTCGATTTGATTTCGCTGTTGACACTTTATTGATTGCGTTTAAGAACTTTTGCAAAAAAATTTGGAAAAGAGATTTAATGTACTTTATTTACAAAGGCTTAGATATTAATTTGTTAATTTTATTATTAACTGGCTTAAGTGAGTAGCACATCTTTTGTAAAATGTGACATTTCAAAAACAATGGACTAGAAAGAAGCATAGAAAATTGCGATTTAAAAACAGTAAAGTTTAATATTTCGATTTCTGGAATATCCGTCAATTTATATGTTACACATACATTTTCATTATAAAAACAATATACCAGTTACAATTTATTTCATTTATTTAGCAGACGATTTCTAATAAATAAATTTCAAAAAAAACAACTTGCGACACTTTCACTCATTAAACAAAAAAACTTTTGCAGAAAGATGAGGATGAAGAAGTAATTGGCTTATTGTATTAACTTTATAATACAGTTAAAGTCATTGCACATTTGCTGGAAAATCGTATCGAGTGCAGTGCAACATAAAGCACAGCAATTTGCCACATGCAACGCGATTCGTAGCTGTAATCTGGACACGCACAAGTTATGCTCTCGTAAGCGAACGATTTAAGAAAGGCAAATAAATGAGAAAAGCTATACTTAAACAAGCAAATTGCTCGACATTGAAATACCACGTTAACTATGCTTTGGAAGAGTATAAATATTATAGGCTTATAATTCCTCTGACATTTCTGTTAAGGAGGTATACATTTTACAAATATAAGAACTAAAAAGAATGCAATGGAAACTGAATTTAGTATACATATTATAATATAATATGAATTAAGACTTAATTAATTTCAAAGTTATGGAAACATATTTCCAAGTGTAATTTCTATTGTCCAGTTTTGTCTTAAATTTCAGTTGTTTTTGCGAACAAGTTTAAGCTTTTTCTATTAAAAATAAATAATAATAGAAAACAAACGTATATGCCCTTTAGAGGCCTGTTTAGTACAGGGTATAAACACTCACTGAACTGTTAACTACGGGGCATCATAAAAAAGTTGTCTGTCTGCCTGTCTGTGGAGGCTTTATCAGTCTCAAATGGCAATGGCAGTGAAAAATATACAAATAGATATAAAATACACATATATTAGAGAATACAACAGAAATCTGATATATATGAGATATGCGATATATAATGTGTTTGTAAATAATAATTACTATTTTCGCAACTTTTTACATTTGTGTATATTGGCTTTTATTTTTCGTCTTCAGTCTTCAGTTTGTTGGCGGCGCTTCGCGTGTTTGGTGCACTGACACTGCTTTGGCCAGAAGGTCTAATAATATATGTATAATCTATGGATAAATTGGATGGATTTATATATACGATGTAGTATTTACGTTTCGCTTCGTGTCACTTGTTCCATTATTTCCTTGGCTTAGAAGGACTTTAAGTGTTTCGGCTTTCATCATCCACTAAAAACATTAAATGTTTGGCCAAAATTAGAACGCGCTAAATTAAGACTCAAGGATCCATTTTATGATATGTATTTCCATCTCTCTCTCTTTCACAGAACAATGGCACATCTACCAGGGAACAACAACAATTGCAGCTTAATTTGAAACCAGCAACAACAACAACAGCAAAAAGTGCTTCCTACGCTGTGCTTCCTTCACCCCTTTTTTTGTTCATGCCTTAGGAAGTTAGAGAGAGCAGCCCAAATGTGTAAACATGCAGCAAACATTGTCATATTCATCATCGCCCTCACCGACATTCATCTTGACGCCTATCCGACCCCGTTCCACAACGGACACAGCAACACCAATCCCAGTCCCACTCCCAGACCCAGTCCCAATATCAGTACCAGTTACTGTCACAGCCACACCAGCCATAATATCCGTCGACTATAGCTACGATCCCAGGCGCATTATGTCGCCGTCTACGCATAGCATTGGCAATTACAGTGCCGAGGAGCAGCTGTATACGGAGAACAGGACGATGACGACGATGACCTCCTCACAGCTCAATCAGCCGTATAGTAGTCTCTTTGGTGATCCAGTGCCCCCACCCCAGCCAGAGGATTACTTTGGCACCGCTGCATTCGAAACGATACATGCCTCATCCATTGACATGCCCAGCTCCGAGGAGGATACTCTGGTTGCAGCGATGGCTCTAACTGCTCTCAACGGCACTGAAAGTCGTCGCAGGCTCTTCTCCAATGTGCCCTACTCCAACACCAACACTAACACTAACAGCACCTGCCGTTCCCAGCCTTTACCACGTCTCCAACCACCGGATATACAAATTCTGCCCAATTCGAGCGGTGGCTCCAGTGGCTCCGAGCAACTGAATTCGCCCAATTTTATGCTCTTAACACCACTGGACATTCCCAGCAAGCCGGTTGGCTATGACAACGAATACGAGGAGCAAGCGACACAAATTTCCGAACAGGAACAGGAACAGCAGCAGCAGCAGAGTAGACTTAGGTGAGTGGAATAGGAAGCTTGGCTATTGGGGCTCTTCTGGGTCTTCACCTGTCCAATAAATAAATAAATACCCTTCAACCATTCCTTGCGTCCTTCTTTCCACAGACCCAGATCGGAATCGTATGCAAGCAGTGGCTTGGATTGGTACCGACCCGTTTCGCAGCACTTCGCCGAGTTTAGTCGTATCCCAAGACTGCGACCCAGCTCCAAAATGGTCATGTCCATGAAGCACGAAGAGATGCCTCTCTCACCGCTGGCCACCATGCTGCAGGACTCCACGGGCTCAAGCAGCAGCGACGATCAATTGCAGGACAAACAAATATCATCCAGTCTGGACAGGAATCTGATACTCTCGCCCAAGCAATTTCTGCAGCAGCAACAGCAAAGGGAACTGCAGCGGGAGTTGAATGAGAGGCAGCTGATTGAGAGCATGCGGTCCTACGGCCTGGAGACGCCTATATCACCGAGATCACATCACAGCCTAATTGCCGAATCGAGCATAGAGCGAGCAACACCAGACGAAGAGCCGGAGGGGCAGCCGGAAGAGCTGGAGCTGGAGGAGTTGCAGTCTCAATTGCTAACTATGTCGCCGGTGGTCATCAAGGACTCAGTCTCCACGGGCGGTGATTACCGGTGAGGCTAAGAGATTTACTAAAATGTACGGCGATTTTGTTTAGGTACTTTTAATCCCTATTCCTTCTCTCCACAGCGTGGGCGACACTCGACTCCACAAGAAGTCCTCGTTCACCATACTCTCCGTGCGCTCGCCCAAAGCCTCGCCACGACGCACCGATCGCCATCCTTCGATTCAGTCCACAACTACCTCATCTCAAGCCCCGGCTCAGGCTCAGGCTGTGGCACAGTTGAGGCCACGCCGCAAATCTTTGACTGGTCTGCGCTTGCCCCAACTGCCGTTGCCAGCTCCAACGGATGATTCGCCACGTCCCTCGGTGCAGTTCAATATGTCTGGGCGCTATAGTCCCAATAAGCTGGCCATGCCCACAAAGGGCATTCTACAGCAGCGGGATTCGTTGACCTCGTCCGTGGACACCACATATACGCCTCGCATCCAACGACGTGGCTCTGTCTTTGGCCAACAGCGCATCAAGAGTCTGGAGACGTTGCCGTTGATCACGGATGCCTATCTCCGCAGCGCCATACCCCGTTTTCATAGATCCAACATGGAGCTGGACAAGGAGCCGGCAATAATACCACCGGGCACACTGCCGCGTCCGCTCAAGCCAAATCCCAATCCGACGCGCAAACAGCGCGGCTTGCTGAGTATCATAAACAAAGAGGAGCAGGAGGAGCAAGACCATTTCTCCCGCCTTCAACCCCGCTCCAATTGGCTGAGCCTTGATGATCTGACGCTGGAGCAGCGTTTGAGGAAGTCCGCCTTCGATCTGCGGCATCGTCGTCGCTCCAGCTCCACATCGCCCGAGCGCCGCAGCTCCACGCAAACAGCCTCGGATCGACGCAGTTCGAATTTAAGCAGCATCACCACCTCCGACTTTAGTTTCCGCCGACCCACGCTCTCAACACTGCCAGCAACAATAACGAAACCAACAACCACAACTGGAAGAGGAATAGGGACAACTGCTCCTCGTAGAAAATCCATTTATCAAGCACCTGAAAAGTCTCCCTGTCGCAGATCCATTACCAGCATGGACTTGAAACAACTCGGTAAACGTACCAAGATTGCCAAGCCGACGACTCTCTCACCCATCATTGGCACCCCGAACAAGGACAGCGGCAAGGACAGTCCCCTGCATGGGGATGCCTATGAAGCAGCTCATCTCGACACAGCCTCCGAGTTGTCGCTGCTGCGTCGTCGCGATTCCGCATCCCGCATCCCAGTGCGCAACAATCCCCGTGACTCGCTGCCCAACAGTCGTTCCACGTCACCACTGAAGGATCCACTTTCGATGCTCTCCGGCCGTAACTCACAGTCGAGCAACAGTCGATCGCCGTCGCAGGCAACGATTAGGAGCAGTGGCATGGACATTCGATTGACGCCCAATCGTCGTGGTGCGACTTCTTCCAGCCCCAACTCTCGACTTTTCCATGACAACTCCCGAACTAACTCGAGGGATGATTCTCGGGCTAACTCAAGGGCGAACTCCAGAGCGAACTCCCGAGCTGAATCCAGGCCAAACTCGCAAGCTGACTCCCGGGTGAACTCCCGTGCTGACTCTAGAGCCAACTCAAGAGCCAATTCCAGAGCCAACTCCCGGGCTGAGTCCAGAGCTGATTCCCGTGCTAACTCCCGGGCCAACTCCCGCGCCGACTCCCGAGCTGAGTCTCGTTTGAGCGTACGTTCCTCCCTGCGTTCCACTGCCTCTCTTTCACCGGCAGCCGGCAACACCACCCGCAACAGTCGTCACATGGACACAACGCCCAATCGTCGAAAATCCATATCAACCAGTCCCAAAACACCAGCAGCTAAAGCAACGCCTGGACGCAGACCGTCGCCAAGTCCTGTGGCAAAACGTGGCCAGCCCAGTAAGCCCAGTAAACCCAGCAAGCAGACAGCAAAAGAAACCGCATCAGTTGGACAACGTCGGAACTCCCGTTCCCGCATACCCACGAGGAACTCAAGTGCATCCGAGACAAAATCGCCCACTCAGAAAGCAACAGTTGCGCCAGTTACCCAAATAGGCGACAAGTCAAAGGGCAAAAAACCCACACAAGCCACTCAAGCAAACAAAGCCAGTCCCAAGACAAAGTCGCGCAGCTCCAAAGTAGAAAGTGCCAAAAAGAAGATCTCATCCATGAGCAAACTGGAGCGTAACACGAGTAAAACGCCGGCCAAAGTCAATCCCGTGAAGCCAGCGAAACCACAAAAACAGGAACAGGCAACAGCAACAGCAGCAGCAACTAAGACCAATGGCAACAGTGGATTACCCAAGCCACTAAAGCGCACTGGATCCCAGCTGAGTGTTAAGAAACCCGCAACCCAAACACAATCCCAATCCCAAGAAAAAGAGCCGAGCAATCAAGCCAAGCAGAAAATCTCCACGGAAAGGGAGGAGATCAAGGCCAAGGAGATCAAGGCCAACATAGCGGACAGCAGTAAACCATTGGCTGTACATGTGGGGAATGCCGTACTTCAGGCGGCAGATGCTCTGCCCGCTGTGCGCGGCGAGGTGAATGCAACGCCATCGAAAGGCGGCGGCGGCATCCAGCGACAAAATTCCAATGCGTCCACATTGGTCCGGATGAGCTCCCGGCTCAGCCTGATTAGCAATAGGAAACGTGGAGACTCCGCACACAATCGCAAAGTGTCCACGGTGCATGAGCAGACATCGGAGGCAGAGGGTAAGTTCTTCTTCTTCTGCTGTCCACTTAAAAAAATAATGAATTTCACTAACTACTCAAACTTTACAGTTTCTGCTGGAAAGGTTGCTGCTCTTCCAACTGCAACCAGTTCAGATGCAAAGTTGGAGACTAAATCGATGATAGACCCGGCCACGTCTCAGACGCTGACTGACCATTTAATGGACCACAAAACGCATGAAAACCAATCAGGACTGGCGCCAGATTTGCCTGCTGGGGCCTCACCTACGCCGAGCGGTGCCGTCAAACCCAGTGAATCTGCTTCGCGTCTGGACACCGCAGACGGCAGCAATGCCTTGACGAGCTCACCCTCGGAATTGGAAAAGTCGCCAGTGCCACCAACGCAACCCATCGAAGCATCCATATCGGTGTTAAACACAGCCGAGGCGGTCTCAATTAGTCCACATGCCATCTCGGCCATGCCAGAGGCTGACAATGAGCTGGCCAATTTGGAGGAGGCTCAAGCTGTCAACTTTGAGCACGCCAGGACGCACAAGGATGGCAGCAGCCGTGAGGATTTTCAAGTGGATGACAAGCGACTCTCGCCCGATGGACAGGGTGGTTCGACAGCGGGCAGCGGTGGAGCCCATGCCAAGTGAGTTAAGAACTTCATTTAAGTAATTATAGTGTGAGCACAACCGGGAGTTCAGCTCGAACCTCACACTCAGCAAAAAAAGTAGCCCTGAGTTTTAGAAAAATCGCCAAGGGAACTCGCCTTAATATTCATAAAGTTAATTTATTAAATTTATAGTTGTGGCTCTATTAAATTCAGGGTTTAAATTTATAAATTTCAAGGTGAATTTTTTTTTTTTGAATTTTTTGAAGTGTTGTTTTTTGAGCGCGGCGCTTTGGAAGAATTCTTATGTTTGTTTTTGTATTTTAAGATTATGCTTGCACAAATATTTTAAATACCATATGAATTTTAGAAAGGGTTCGAATTACTTGTTTCTAGAAAAATAAAAATAAATCCTCCGTGTCTTTGGAATTGTCCTTTTGGCCAAAGCTCTTAATTTTTTAGAAACTTTTGATTTCCAGTATCTGGAAATTAGTTCCGAAGATCAGAAAAACTTACTAGTTATCAGGGTATTTATTTTTTTTTGAGTGCGAACACGATTTTTCGACATTCTAAATCTGCCTTTGAGCATTTTTTTTGGGAAATAAATTTTGAGACAGCTCTGTTTGATGTATAGCAATCCATGCAAAGCCTAAAAAAAACAACAATTTGCCACATCATTTAATTTATGTAGCAAGTATACTAACTTTTTGCCACGTCCTTAAAGTAAAGCAAGTGTAAAAACAATTGCAAGCCATATACCTTAGACCCCTTGGCCACTAAATTAACATACCCGGAAACACCCGAACAACAACAAGAATAAAACTTACGGATAAAACTTTAGAACGGCAAACCACGTGAATATGTATATATATATATATATATGTATATATATATTGGGGCTATATAGTTGTAGATGTGGTGGCTCAAGCCACTCATAAATGCGTCAATAAATTTACGTACAACTTTGTTTTGGGCGACAGGGATCGGAGTAGGGGAGAGGGTGCTAAAGGACCATACGAAACGCCTTTAAGGATATCCGTTCGCTGGCTTGTCGTCGTCGTCGTCCTCAACGTTGGTCGTGAGCCACGCCGTCCTTCAATGGACAAACATATGCACACATATACATACATATATATATATATATGTATATATATGTATATATGTTTTAGTCTGTGTATATATTGCAAGTACACCCAGGATAAAATCACACTGAAAACTATGTTTTGTTCTTTCTAGGACTGATTCCCAAATAAAAGAAAAATATTTTTCTAAAAAGAATCTGAAAGGCAATCCCAAATATATGCCGATTTTTCCCCTTTCTAATCAATAATTGATATAAAAAGGAAATGCACTATATATAGTTCAGGACTTCTTTTTTGTGTAGTGTAGTGTGACCGACCAACCCAGTCAGAAGGAGGTGTGCACATACACACTACACAGCAACAACAAAAACAACAACAACAGCAAATATTGTATGGGGAGCTGCTTAGTTAGTTTTCGTGGCATGTCCAAAGTTTCATGCCGCAATAACAAATCAGTTTCAGCCGGACAATCGCGCCAAGCGCAGCACAAAACCAAAAATCACTCTTAGCACAAAAAGTAAATCCTCAAAAATAAAAAAAAAAAAAACGTTAACTCTTAAAAATGTTGTCGAAGAAGAAAAAGAATTCGGTCATCTTCAGCATTGATCTGCCGCAGAATTCATTGATTGATTCGGAAAAATATTTCTATGGGTAAATAATAAAAGAAAAAAAAAACACATTTTTCCTGCAAATAAATTATAAAGTTTTGAGAAAGTCATAATAATAAACAAATATTTTTAAGGGTAAATAATACATTAAAAAAATATGTTTTTGTTTAACCAATTTTTTGAAGTAAAGTGCAAAAACTTTAGAAATCACGTGTTATTTCTACGCCTTTGGTAATTAATTGGTAAATGCGACAAACTTGCGCAAGTTTTGAGCAAGCAAACAAAGAGAAACTTGTATTTCTTGACTCGACCTCCAAAATAAGTTGGGTTGTTTGCCTCGTGTCGTTGAAATCATATTCATTATCCTTAGACACGTGGTCGCAAGTGGTGGCAAGTTGTGTGAGTGAGTGTCGACTGGGTGCTGAGTGCTGTGAGTTGAGTGGATAGTTGAAAATGAGGCAATTTGTGTTTAGTTAAGAGACCACACTCTTTTCTGATGTTATCCAACCAAAGAAAGAAATAAAAACCCAACCTTGAACTTACTATGGGATTATTAAACCCAGCAATGCGTGCACGCATCCCCACAAATGGGAATTCCATGAATGAAATTGTAACAGAATATCCACTATATATATATATATATATATTATTTGTCGAACTTTTGACCTATGCATATGCTAATGGGCATTGTAGTTGCTCTCGTGCAGCAGTTCATCTTTATCGTACTGAATGCAAAAGCTAAAACTCATTTCATATGCTAATGACAATAATGGCAGCAGAATGCAATCGCAACTCGCAGAGCACGAAATCGATTTGCATAAAATATAGGCACTTCAATGCAATAGTCGAGACTATGCAAATGTGCATATTATTGCCATGATATCACACAGAAAGGACAAGGTCTAATGGTCATTATGGTTATTAGACACACTGATTGTTCCACTAAGACAACTTAGCCATACACTGCAAAAAAAAACTATTTGCTATACTCAGCAAAACACAAATATAACCTGCCAAGTGTAGCTGACATTATTATTCAGAAAGTGTATTTCCAAAAATTTATGTAGTATCTTTCAAAGAAGCTGAGTTTTTTTAGAAATTATATTTAAAACCAAAAAAATGTTATAGTTTTTAGAAAGATTTTAAATTTTGGACAATTTTCCAAATTCCCTTTTTTAGTGTTGTTCAGAGAATTTAATTAAAAGTTCTTATCCATTGCCTATTAGAACCAGCAGCGAGGAGTTTCTCAAGGATGATGAGAGCAGGGGGCGTGGCTGTTGCCGCTGTTGCAGCAAGCTCTGCGTGCGTTTCCGTCGATCCCGCTGCATGCGTTGCTGTGGTCGGCGCAAGGATCGTCTTCATGATGCCGCCGAGGAGCAGCCAGTGCTTTCTAGTGTCCGAAGCAGCGCCACAACCCAAGTGGAGGTCATAGACGAATCGAAGGTGAATAAGAAAAAGTCACGTTGCTGGCCAAAATTCAATTGTTGCAAAAAGAAAGCAAAGTCAAGTGGCGAAATAAATGTGGATAAAGAGGAGGCAAAAATGAACAGTGGCGCGGAGCAAATGCATCAACCCGTTTCCAAGCAGCAGCAAAGTAAATGTGGGATGTGCCTGCGAAAGGTTTTCTGCTGTCGTTCGGTGAACAAAGTGGATCCCATCACTGGCGATGAGACAGAGCTGAATAAATGTTGCTTTTGCATACCTTGTCGACGCAGGCGAGCCGCTGCTGCCGCCACAGATCCCAAGGTGGCATTGCGAGATCCGGATCGAGATCCAGAGCTGGGCATAACGGCGACAGATGCAGCTGTTCTCGAAGGTTCCTCTGTGGCCCCGTCCTCGACAGCAGCAGCCGAAGAAGTGGCCAAAGTGTAAGTCAATCGAGTGTATATATATACATATATACATTTAACTAATTCCTCGATTATTTTAGGGGCTGCTGCAAGCGATTCTGGCTTATGTTGCTCTGTTGCCGCAAGAAGAAACCACCTCGTGGCTCCGAATCACGCCGACAAAGTGTTGTCGCACCGCCAAGCGAAGTAAGTCTATTCCAATTTTTATATATACTTTATTATGTTTATTAAGAGGCAGCACTTTTCACAAACTTTCCCGAAGGACTTTATTGGGGTATAATTCTAGCATGATTTTCGAAGCCGAATTTCGAAAAATTTATATATTAAACTACAACCATGATTAAAAATATATACTTTTTTAAAATCGGATTCGTTTTCATAAAGTTATGGAGGGGAAAGTGTTGAACACAGACCAAATACATATCTGATTAGTTCCACATTCCTAATGTCATTTCTACTATATATTTTAGGATACGCGTCGCAAGCTGCACAATGATCTGGTGGAATACACTTCTAAAATGAAGGGAGCTATTCCAGTGTTGCCGCTTTACCTCGCCTGGTTTTGCGCCTTTTGCAATATAATCTTTCCAGGCTTAGGTGAGTTTTTTATCAGCGCTATAATTCCATGATAATATTTTAAAATGTCTTCCCGCAGGAACTTTGCTCTCTGGATTGTTCTGCTTGTGTGTCGGCATTCCACGATTCTCGCAATTTGACAGCGCCAGAGCACGAATTGGATCGTTTATTATAAATATTATTGTAGCAGTGTCACAATTCTTTTGTGTGCTCTTCTGCTTTGTGGGCTGGGGATGGTCCATCTGGTGGGGCACCATAATGCTAAAGTGTGCAAGTAAGTTTTCCATTTTAAATTTGAAAGTATTTCGTCTTAATTTTCCCGGCCATTTCAGGGAAACTGAGCAAAATCAAAAAGGTAGAACGTCTCGAACTGGAAGAGGAACAGCGACAAGCTGAACTGGCGGCTGCTGCGGGCAACGTTCGCAGGGAGACTGAGACAGCGAAGACTTAAAGGGGCCTAGCAACAAAACCAAAACATTTCAATTAAATAGGGTACAACAAAAATTGCTTCCAATGATAACAAAACAAAAAAAAATCATTTTCATTTGTACTTCCTTGAAAGAGGAGCAGAGATTCCAATGAGTAACTAAAAATCGTCAAACTTCCAGTGACGTAACGGAGCAGATCAACAAAAAGCACTTCCATATGTACATAGTATATATATAGCTATATACATCTAAACATATTTGTATAAACAAGTATTTATACAAAATTTCGCGTTTAAGTGAACCTATCCATAATATATTTAAAAATGTCAAACCCAAAAAGTTGGGCAGGAAATTAAATAAAAAAAAAGGTTTATTAATAAAATTGTCTGTAAAGAATATTTAAATATTGCAATGTAAATTAATATAAATAATTGGAAAGTACGATTCTCATTGGACATTCCCGCGCAGAGAGTACCGTTGGTCGTTAACATTTTCACCATGATTTCTCAGGCAACTTTTGCACTTGGTAATCACTGTCGCGACAACAGGTATTACTTATTGCTCTGTCATTATGTACACAGGATTACAACACGTTGCGTTTATACATATAAAAACAATATGCAATACATTGCATTTAAACATATAAAAACATTTATTTAATTTAAATTTGTCACTCGTAGCTCAGCTCTGTTGGCACTGTTAATAACGCTAACTTAACACTTTACTTAGGTTGGCAGTACTGAATAAATGTCACTCATCGGACTCAGTTCACTAAATCGTTCCTTTGAACTTGTTCATCTGCAGTAAAACATCGCCACGCGAATGTTGTTTCATTAAATTTTGCATAAAAATTGTAAAGCCACCCAATCTAAATCGAAATTATACAAAAACAAACATGTCGCATTTGGTGAAAATGGAAAATGGCCAAAGCCAAACCATCCAGGAAATGTTGGGCTGCATCGAACGGTGAGTTGTTGTCTTCTACAGTCAACAAACACACATACAATCACATATACAAACATAACCTATGATTATTTTTCTGATTTTTAGCTACAATCCGGATCATTTGAAAATACTAGAGTCGTACGTCCAGGATCAGGCCAAGAACAATAGCTATGATCTGGAAGCGAATTTGGCTGTACTCAAGCTGTACCAGTTCAACCCGCATATGCTAAATTTTGACATCACCTACACGATTCTGTTGAAATCGCTCACAAATTTGCCGCACACGGACTTCGTTATGGCAAAATGTTTGTTGCTCCCTCAGCAGATGAAGGATGAGAACGTGCAGACAATTATCGATTTGGCCGATATATTGGAACGCGCCGATTTCACATTGTTTTGGCAGAGAGCCGAAGTGAATCGCACCATGTTTAGGCATATTGCCGGTTTCCATGATTCCATCCGCAAATTTGTCTCACATGTTGTCGGCACCACGTTCCAGACGATCAAAAAGGATCTGTTGAAGGAGTTACTCGGCGGCATTGAGGACTCAACGCTGGAAAGTTGGATTAAGCGCAATGGTTGGAAACATCAGGGACACGATTTGGTTGTTGTGGCCACGCAGGACGATAAAATCAAGACTAAAAACATTACGGAGAAGATCGAGTTCGAAAATGTAGGTGCATTGATGGCGCAATGTCTCTAAGCTAAGATTTAAATTTGTATTAAAGGATAATTTTACAAGTGAATGTCATCGCAGGCCAATAAAATCGATATGTCGATAGGCATACATTGCGAATGCATATAGAGTATTTATTTGGTCATATTTGTCGGTATCACAAACAGAGACCTAAACTGGTTCGACTGACAAATAGTCAACTTTAAAAGTTATCACTAAATGTGGAAAAACATTTTGCCGTGTTCCTTTAAATCAAACACATTCCAAATTCCATAAATACAACTAAATACAGTTTTTATTTGGCGATATTAATCGGTATCACTCGCACTTTCATTCACACACAGGCACACACACAAACAGCCACACATATTACATATTGAACTAGTTTGATTTACAAATAGTCAACTTTAAGAGTTAATTATCGCAAGAGATTGAAAAATGTTATGACTGCTTCTTAAACTTTTTCAAAATGGGAAAGATCTTGTCGAAGGCATCATAAATCTCCTGTCGCACCTTGGCACCGGTCAGCACCACCTTGCCGGACACAAAGATGAGGAGCACAATTCGAGGACGCACCATGCGATAGATGAGACCAGGGAATAATTCCGGTTCATAACTGCTGAAATTGCAATGAGTGAGAACCAGTCCCTCCAGCCGAATGGGAAATTTGACATCGCAAGAGCCAACCATATTTTGTATCTTAAAATCAAGGAATTTCGCCTAGAAGCAATAGGAATTATAATTAAAGCAAGACTGCACGACTGGCGAGACGTTAGAAATCGTTTCAGCTAATTTTCACTCACAGGAAATCCCAGCTTTTGTATAATACGCGCATATTTCCTGGCCGCTAGTCGGGAGTCATCTTCGCTTTTGGCGCCAGTACAAACCATTTTACCGGAACTAAAGATTAGGGCAGTGGTGCGGGGTTCCCTGATGCGCATGATAACAGCAGCAAATCGCTTCGGATTATATTCAGCATTGCGAGCATGCAGCGCAATCTTCTTTAGATCCAATTTACAGCATAGATTCACAGTGGACACAATATTTTGCAACTGTGGCACAATGCCCGGATCCGCCGAACCAGGCGTCGCCGGAGTCATAGGCGTCGACGGACCCATTGTCTGATGTATATTGCTCAAAGGTCCACCATCGACACCTCCTCCTGTACTAGCTGATCCCCCGGAGCGTTCTGTCATAGGCATCATGTGAGACATCATGCTCTGCGGCGTCTGTGGTTGCATCAGGGATTGGGGCGTTCCACCGCCTCCCCCAGGCTGCTGCTGTTGGTATAATGCCGTCGGCTGATAGCCTTGCATTTGTTTGTGGGCCAAGGGCAAAGTGGGTTCGTGGCCAAATAGGCCACTTCCTCCGGCTACTATTCCTCCTCCTGTTCCTGCACCGCTTCCATCGACACCAGCTGAGCCAGCATCTGGCTGCTGTTGCTGTTGAGCTGAGGTGGAGGTTGTTGTTGGAGCTGGTTCCGGTGCCGGTGGATGGTAGACTTGGTGTGGCAATGCTTCAATTTGTTGATCGGCGTCGAGGCTATGATGGATCGGTGTCGGTGCATGCCCAATACTGGGTATACTAAAGTTCGGACTCAGCATATCATCCATCGTTAAATTGTTTTCTGAACGTGCTCTTCACTTGCACAGAATGGGCGAAAATTCAACTTATTGTATATTTAGCAAGCTCAAGTGAGCGTAAATGGAAAGCCGCGTCGTTCCTCAGGGTTGTGTTCACTTGAGATGTTTACGTTGTGCGAGCGAACAGTGTCCCTGGTTTTAGTTCATTTAATCGAATTGGTGGATGGTCGATTAGGTTTGCACCGATAGCTAAGGCATCGTTCTATTTGAATGGCATCGATATTTTGATATCTAACTCTATTGGCGCGCAAATTTTACATTGCATGTATATCCTATATATATTTCTAATCTTTGTTTTGACTTAAAATATTAACAGCCCCGTGTGTGAACACCGAACAAGTTCAAGAGAACGAACAGCGTACCTGTTTATGTTATCGGTATTGGTAGTTCGCTTGCACCGATATCTAAAGCAAACGCTCGCCAATTAAAAGGCATCGAAATTTTTTTCGCGCACATTTAAAATTTTTCATTGTAAATGTTAATTTTTAAATATTATATTTGTATTAAATTTTGTTTAACTTGTAGTTTACATTAAAATGCAGATGTACAGATAAGATCAGATTAGTTGTAGATATGTACAAAGAAATAAACTGCTTCTAACGACTTTATTTAAGTATTTTTTTAGACTTATCAAATAATTAACAGTTAAGATACAAATACATATTTAAGTTATCATATGCAGCATTTATAAAAAAAATAGTAATGTAAGACACATTTAGAATATCTTGATGCACTAATACCAGAAAAAAGTGTGTGTGAGTGTGTGAGAGTGTACATAAAAAGTTTCAGTTTGTATTAACATTGATTGGATTTATCTTTTGATTTTATATGTTTTTAAAGTATGCTTAAAAAAAAGTATTTAAATGATTTATTTTCTTTGGCCTTTTACACATGCAGACGACAGACACACAAGTATTACTTTTCTCCAAAATTCCAGACGCATTTCTCCTCCGCCTAATTTCCCTCCGGTTTGGGCAAATTCGTGTCATAAGCGCGAATAACAATTGATTGCGGCACAGCTCCGCCTTCCTCCTGAGAAAATGCATAGCCATCTAAGCAAAACCAATATATTTATATTAATTAAATATCAGAGGAAATTGCAATAAATATTAAATGTGAAATGTGAGTGGGTGAATTGTGAATGAATGTATGTTGTGTTTACAATGTTTATTCGAGGTGGCGACTGCCCACGCCGCATGAAAAACCCAATTATACCAAATGTCAAAATGGCAATCATAACAGAAATTCAATTAACTCGCATCTAAAGTGCTGATAAACCGGTGACTACAGCTAAACAAGTAAATACAATGCAGACTAGCCCATTTATGAGAAACGGGCAACCATATAGCCAAAATGTCCTTGGGAACTGATTGGCTGGGTTGATTACTGGACAGCTTGGTGGGTTCTTAAATGGAAATTGTACTCACGCGATAATTCTAGTTCCGTTTCGACCCTTGTGTTGGCACGACGTGTAAAAACATTACGTAGCAATCTCGCCGTTTCAGTGAATCTGTTGGATTAATTTGTAATATTTTGTTGTTGAGGGGTCGTCACAGGGGACTTTTTAGTAATACAAGTATAAATAGTGTGTGGGTTTGCAATTCAGTTTGACAGTTATAGTTTCTGCTACCAGTGTTTTTTTTTCATTTTGAATTGTTAGCAATATTATAATTGTAATTTCTAGCTACAGCCATTTTTGTATTTAGGAAAAAATTAAAAGTGAGCAGATTTTTGCTACAAAAAGTGGAGACAATTTAATGGTTCATGCAAAAATTATCAATTGTTAGTAAACCAAAGACTTTTAGATTTCACAAGTTGGCAAAAAATAAATATATATAACATGCAATAGGTACATACTTGATAAGGGCGGGAAAAGTCCTTAAAGTACACTATATATATGCTTATATTCACAGTGCTGATTTTACCTTTCTCTCTCTCAAAAACTATCTATCCGAAATATTTTATTTGAAAACAGAATCTTCTTCTATGTTCCACAATTGAATGATTTAATTTTTGATTGTGTGTTTATGATTGTGTTTTGTATGAAGTGATCTGTATATATTTATGTATGTTTTAACAGATTTGTAACTTATCGAGTATGTATTTTATATTACTTACACCGGATAATTGATCCCAAGGCATACATAGTACTGCGCACACACAGAAAATATATATATATTCATGAGAATTTAAAATACATAGTTGAAAAAAATATTTTATTTTGATTTATATAGTTCAGGTTGATTTTTTTTTAATAATTGTTAATTTTTTAATGCATAAGAAAAACGCAAAACAAACAAAACACAAGTGCATTTTGAACGTTCAGTCAAATGTCAATTTTGTGTGCCGAACTGTTCAGTTAGTACATATATAGGATATATATATTATATGTATATGCCTAGGCATGCAAACTGTGGCAACTAATACATACACCACCTGTTTAGCGATCTCACTCACAAATGCTTTTACATAGTTTATTCAGATGTTATTTCTTATCCTTAAAATACATTAATTATTTATATAAGTTTAAAATTCAATCATCATGTTAACTTTAACTCGACATTATCTTTGCTCATTCAACAATTAAACTATTTCATTTCATATTCAGTTGTTTGTTAAGGAATGCTGGGAGGCTTTGGAATGGCATAAAAATGTAAACTTGATTCTAAAACTAGTCACTATAATAATTAT
The DNA here is from genome assembly GCA_035042125.1 of Drosophila longiperda. NCBI lineage: Eukaryota > Metazoa > Arthropoda > Insecta > Diptera > Drosophilidae > Drosophila > Drosophila longiperda. Next base: position 975,304 of record JAWNLV010000107.1, read on the forward strand.
ACATATATATATTGCACAAAATAACAGTAAATTATAATGATATACATATATTTATATATCTATATTTCACAAAATAACAATAAATTAAAAGCACTGATTTCAAAAACATTTGGCTTGAATATAATTATTATTTGTTAACTGGATTTTCACATTTGACTTCAGGTTTTCTTTTTCCTTTTTATTCTTTTTGTACATTTATTTAAAATACATCTATTGACGTTGGTATCGGGAAAGCATAGCATTAAGATCGATATGCTTAAAAGTAGAGTAAAATAAAATAGCTTAAAACATATAAACAGCAAGTGTTAATGCAAAAATTTCAATACTTTTAAAACACATTTCCTAATTGCACACAATTCATCAGTTTTGCTAGACACAGTTTATGAAATATCACAGTTGGATACATTTTAAGACTTATACACTAATAATATAGAATGTTTATTCAATTTTTTTTATATGACCTGAGCACATACAATTTGTGATATGATTTTTTAAAAATCTATTTTACCAATTAGATGAACACTTAATTAATTATAAATATATATGTATATATATATATATTTGATTTTTAAGACATTGTTAATAAAATTATAGATTCTCGTCATTCTCGACTACATGTGAAGGATTTCAGTGCCAACTTGGGAGCCACCACTGCGCCAGCGTTGCCTGCCGCGTTGTTGCTGCAGTACCCGCTGCACCATTGTGTCATCCTCCTCCAAATCCAGATGTTCCACTCGCAACCTTCGACCCGAATTGGGCTCTGCAGCATTTCCCTTGGAGTGAGCCGGATTGAAACGATGACGGGATACTAGTTTCTGTTTGCCCATATCTGGCTTAAAACCCGAGCGGCTACATTATTTGCATTCATCAGCATGAGTTGGATGTGGTTAGGGATTGGATTACAATGCGTATAAGCAATTTGATTTTAAGGCATTAGTTAATATGATTTTTTTTGTCATAATTATTTTTAAATGCAGCTAGTTTGTTGTTAATTTAAGTTTAGTGTGAAGATTAGAGCATAGAGAAAATGCTTGTTTTTTGTTTTCAAAATGATTGTTGCTAAGTATATAAGTTAAATGATTATTGAAATTACAACAATAGTTAAACTTCATGATGGCACAATTTCTGAATTATATTAATAATATAGTATTTTTGATTCATTGAATTTTCGCCTGCTTTTTGTACAGAATTGTGTTTGTTTATTTCGAATGCAATGTTTTTGCTACCAAAAAAACAAATCAACACAAATAATAATAATAATAGTCTACTAAAAACCAACAAATCTAATTATAAAATATTCAATCGATTGTTATTGTTTTTTTTTTAATGTATCTCTGATAACTCAATAAACACGTAATTAAATTGAAACAGATTTTTATTTCGTGTTGTTCGCAAAATGAACGGTTATTAGCCACTAATACTGATAACAATCAAATATGTGACTATGAAATACCCTGTGCTTTTCTTCATATGTGTGTGTACAAACTAATGCTTAAAGTAAGGAATATATAGCTATGAATATTGAAGGGGTGGCCTTGAAATCTATTAGACTCAATTTAATTGCCTTATAGTTAATTGAGACCTACTATGTTTTTTGATTTAACATGACTCAAAGTATATATATATATATATATATATATATTATATATAGTGTATGTATTCGTTGCTCTAAGTGGAGTAGTATTGGTTTTTGCATGTCATTATTTTGAGTTGGTTATGCTCTGGCCGCTAATTGTTGCAACTACTTTTCTAGACGTTCGTGATGTTTTTTAGTAGGTAAAATTTTTAATTAGTTGAGGCAATTAAAATAATAAACTTAAATACACACACATAAAAAATAATAGAATAATAAACGTAGATGAAGCAATTACACATATCAGATTTAAACAAACACAATTTAAACAGAGTTACACAGGACAAGTTAGTGATTTGAGGTTAAAATGCATAATGATCTAATTTGCAGTTAGTTCGATTAAATAGTTGTGCAACAGACAAATACAAAACGAAAAAATGCAGATTAAAGCAGATTTATTATAAAAAGCAGGGACCCGGTAATCGATTATTAGTTTAACAATAAATATAAATTTCCCAACGGTCCGTGCTAAATACAAGTGAAAACTTAAAAAAAAAAACTCTACTAAAGAATAGTTTCAAAAAATGCGCAACAATTCAAATTGAAAATGTAGCATAGAATATTTTATATTGTTTTAGTTTTATCTTTGTTTGGTTTCCTTTTTTTTTTGCCAATTCGTAGTTAGACCAATTGAAAGGAAAGCCCAGAAGTAAGTCAAATACCACAATCTGTGTGTGTGTTTTCAGTATTCGTCATTGAAAGGATTACTTACGAGGAGCGCGACTCTTCCATCACCTGGGAGAGATCGTTGCGCTGAATTTCCGATTCGCGCACTGCTTCGGTCAGTGTCTTAAAAACTGTATTGTGTACACTGTAAAAAAAATTATGGAGTGAATATACATTGACAAAGCAGTAAGCAGATTTCAACATACAGTTTGCAGATCACATCGATGAGCAGACTGGCAATGGGCACCAGGATCAGGCCAAGCCAAAAGACGGGCGTCGACAGCATCTGGATATCCATGCCGGCGAAATTGCTGGCAAACGCTAACGTTGGCCAAAAGTGGCTATAGACGATTATAAAGACGAACCAAAGCACTATCGAACCCCAAATGGCGGCATGCGTTAACCAGGTCCACGAGCTCGTTATCAGGCCAGCCTTCAAGCAGACCGTTATTATGACATACTAAAATATGGAAAAGTATTTAATTAAATAAATGGCATTTAGTAATATAAGTCGGTCAACTCACCGTATAAACCATATTGCCGAGCAGTAGATAGTCACTGGTCTTGCCATCCCCCCAAATCACCTCGTCCTGGAAGGCGAACAAGGGCAGCCAGAAGAGAAACACCGAATGCAGCAGTGCATTGATTATCCAGATCCAAAACACTTTCACATTAAACAATTTGGCATTCTGCGATGGTTTGTACAGCAACGGATACTTCAGCATCGTGTCCGCCGTGCAGAACTTCTCAAAGAGTCCGATGGCAAATGGAGGCATCGCTGTGAACAGCACATTGTACAGACCAATTGTCCAGCGTTCGAACAGGATTTGCCCCGACCAGCCCGAATAGACGGCGAACCACAGCTCAATGACATAGAGACAGACATTCTTGTAAAAGCTGTAGAGGATTAATTTGCTGATGCGTGCATAGTTCCAGGCGCCATGGACGAGAATCAGGCGACGCAAATAACGAAACTGGGCAATTGAGTAATCGGAGGCGCATGCCGCCTGCAAACCCTCCACACCCGAGATACCAATGCCAACGCTGGCCTTCTGGATCATGGCCACATCGTTGGCGCCATCGCCAATGGCCAATGTGACAGCCTTGGTGCTCTGCGTGACCATCTCAACAACCTCAGCCTTTTGCATTGGCGACACACGACAACATATGACGACGCGACAAATGAGACACAGTTCCTGGAAATCACCACGCAAATCACAGGTCAGCGCATACTTCAAGGTCTTCCCATCGATGACCAGCGCCACATTTGCATCCTTGGCCACGGTGCTCTTGAATTCGCCACAATGTCGGAAAATTGCATCGCGAGTGGCCTACAAAGGAAAACAATATATAAAATAAGATATAATAAAAATAAGATTCTTGAACTCACATCCAAGCTGCCCTCGTTGAGTATAATGATGTCCATGGAGTGCGAGATGAGCTTGCACGAGTAGCCAATGTTGATGGCCGTCTCCTGTTTGTCACCGGTCAACACCCAAATATAAATGCCCGCCTCGAGCAGTGCTGCAATCGTTTCCGGAACACCATCCTGCAGCTTATCCTCGATCGCTGTGGCGCCCAATAAACGAAGATTGGATTCAATCAGATTGGCTGCATCATCAACTTTGCTCTCGCGAAATGATAAGGCGACCGTTGCCTTGTGATAGGTGCTCGACCATTCCTCGTACACCTCGTCATCGATATCGGCCACAGCTAGGCACAGCGTGCGCAATCCTTCCGAGGCGAATTCCTCTAAATGCTGCAATGTCGTATCCCCGTAAGCCTGTTGTCGCGGCGACAGGCGCTCATAGATCACCGTATCCGCACCTTTCGTGAACAACTTAATGCGTCCCTCCGGCGTACGCACAATTACGGACATTCGCTTGCGGGTCGACGTGAACTCGAGCACATTTAGTATCTGGAAACGTCGGCGTTCGCCCAAAGCATTAATCTCTACATACTCCGGCGTGCGGGTATCGAAAATATAGCCAAATTGTCGGGCGCCATCGACGAGCGCCCGCTCATCTGGACTGGCGGCGTGATAGATGATGCTGCCATCCTCCTTCTTCTCGGGTATTACTGTATGGCACACGGATAGGAGGACGAGAAACTCTTCAATATCAGCAGAGGACTCATGTCGACGGAGTATATTTTGCACCAGTTCAGATTCCTCCGGAATACGTTCCGGTTTATAGATATGCCGTGCTATCGAACACTTCTTAAACACCATCACGTTGCGGGTTAGAGTGCCCGTCTTATCCGAGAAGATGTACTTGATCAGGCCGAGTTCCTCGTTCAGATTGGAGGTGCGTGCACTGGCCGGCATATTGGACTCCTCGTGGTACATCTCAATGTCGTAGTTGATGAAGAGCGCCTGTAGAAAACGCACCAGCTCCAAGGTGACTTGCAACGATATCGGTATCAGATTGTTATATAGGATAAAGAACGTCAGCAGATTGTAGCCCAGGCTCTTGCTCTTGAAATCCCCAATGCCCAGATACCAATCGGAATCGGCATGTTTTTGTGTCCAAAACAAATTGCACAGTCCACTGGTGATGCAGAGGGTAATCAGTATCATGAAGAGCATCAGAATCTGTGTATTAGTCAGCTTGTCGACGGTGGAGCGCTTTAGCGGCGCCTTCGTCGAGTTCTTCATCAGCTTCGTCTCGTGACCCGTGTAGATGACAACGCCAAAGATCCAGGCCGTATTGCGCAGCATTGCGCCACGTTGCAACAACTGATCCGGTCCAAGTGGAACAATACTGTTAATCGATAGAGAGGGTTTTATATAATGTTGGAGCTTGTAATAAGGGAGAAATGTTTTCTTACGGTTTGCCATACTCCTTGAGGACGCCACTGAACTCGTACAGCTGCCGATTGGGCAACTCACATTCGATTCTGCCCTGCAATTGCATTAAGTCTTTTGTTTCCAATAGTTTGGCTGTCGACGGCATTCCCTGGCGAATCTTCAGGTTTGTCTCCCCATCCAGATTGGCCGTTTCAATGAAGCACATCGCTTGGGGCTCACTAAAAGCACACACACACAATTTTAGATATATGCCAATTAGGGGTATTTAAAGCATAAGCGCACCTGGATGATAAAATTATTACATCCGCCGGAAAGAATGTATCAATGACCACTTTTATAATATCGCCCACAGCCAGCTCGCACCAGCGCACAGTCCTCCAAGTGCCATTCTCGAGGCGTTCAATCAAGCGATGATTGATTTCATTATCAGCGCGATGACGTTTCTAAATAATACAAATTAATAGATAAAAAAAGCACCATATTTTCGGGATTGTTGATTTTGGATAAGGCTTTCTAATTATTGACAATTATAATTCACAAAGTAAGGGAGTGTTTTTTTCGGAGTGTAGACACACATGCGCAATACATACAATATCCTCGATAATCTCCTTGATGGCGCTGACGGAGAGTATGAATAACAGTGGCACCAATGTGGTGTACCGACCCGTTGGCGAAACATCCGGAATTTGTTGTAGTAATGCAATGAGTAGGAAAAATATATTGGAATATCGTCGAAACTGCTCGAAGAGGAAAGACGGCACAAATGTGAGGACACTAGAAAAATAGGTAAATTATGGCAACATTATTAAAAATCCATTAGTGTTAAGCCCAAAAGCCAACGCACAGCTGCGGTCAAAATAATAATTCAAATAGAATAGAAAACAACACAATTAATGCTGCTATAAAATTATAAACAAAATATAAATGTCGTTAAATTTATTTAGATAGGATACATTTAAGTAGATGGGATGGCAATAAAATTATTGAAAAAGAGCAATTAGTCTTTTAATTTATTACAACTTGGAATATGGAATAGCTTCAAAGTATTCTTAGCTTTCTCTGGGACAAAATAAAATATCTAAAAACACAAAAAATGTGTGAATGTATTTTATATTTTTATGGAATGCTCTTGAATTTGGCATAAAAGATATGTTATTATTAATTTACACAATAAATAAAAGGGGAATATACAGAAATGATTGAGAGTATTTCAGAATTATCGCAGCATAACTATTAATCTGACCGCAACTGTATAAGTCATATGTTTGGATCATATCTTATCGGGCAAATGAATGAATTTGAATCCAGATAGATAAGTAATAAGTAAACTCACTTATATTTAGCTGTTGATATACGATTATTGCAATATTTGGATGGCTGTTGCGAGTTGAAGGCTATGACGCGTCTGTCCCCATCATCTCCCTCGTAGGCGCCAAAGGGTGGAATCTCATCGTCATCTGCAATAAATATCACAAAGCTATTAATGGAATATCAACAAATTGCAACATTTGATTGATAATTATAATTGCCACTATAAATATACAAAAAGTTGATCAACTTTTAATTTTTATTTGATTGCTCAATAGAAATCATTCTCCTCCCAATTGGATAGAAAGAAATTCAACGCTTTTGGTTTGCCCAGCGCATATTTTGCGGCAAATTTTCTTATGCTGAAACCCCGTCGAGCATCATATCTATCCACCGGAATAAACTGCTCATCGAAGTCCAGCTGGCAGAATTGCTGAAAGACGAGGAACACGTAGCGGTGCTGACCCGTATTTGGGGGTGGTCGACTGCCAACATAGGCGGCCAATTGCTGGCCATGGACAACATCACAGCCGGGTATGTTGCCCACAAGCCAATGGAGCCACTCCCGATATGTGGGCTCACTGCGACTCGGCGCATCCGGATCAATCATGGCCAGGGTGTGCAGCTTATTCGGATCTGCCAGCCAGCGTACGATTGGCTCACGGCACACGCTCAACAAACTCAAATGTCTGCCCGGCTGCACTTCCCTAGAGCACTGATAGAGTATATTGATCACCGATTGCGGCTGACAGCCAATCACATCGGGTATCAAGCTGTGCTCCTTGACCAGTCGGTTCATCTCCAGGACTGGATCCCCAATTATGCCGTTGACAAACATTTTGGGTTAAAAAAAAAGAGCCAAATTTGATAGTAACCCAATTTTGAATACAATTTTTCTAAGCACGCTCATTTTGATTTATTTATAATAGATTAGCAACCAAAATTTAACAGCTGTTTACTGGATACACTCAGAAAAAAGGCAGTCAACTCTAATATACAAAATAAATAAAGTTTTGGCATTTCTCATATTAAAAATGCATTTCTTGAAATACAAAAATCCCTCTAATAAATAAAATAAAAATATGTTTTTTTTGGGATTGTAGCTCCTTCTCTCATTCTCTCGATTGGACAACTTACGACTCCAACGGATACGCAACGCTCTGTAGACATTGGTGAAGTTCATTCTGGGCAAACGCCGGAAATTGCACGGCCGGGTACGTCGATGCAAGCGAAACCGACGCCTGGTCACGTTGTGCAATCGATTCGCGGTGTTATCGTTATCGTTATCGATATCAGCCATTAAATGCGATTCTTGATACGCTTCCCCCACACTCGCTGTCGTCACCGCCTCCTGGTTTAATCTGGTGACCAGCTCCTCTTCCTCGTCCACCTCCAGCTCCACTTCCGCCTCCGCCTCCACCTCCGCCTGCTCCTGCTCCGAACTGATGGCTTGAAAAGCTATGCTCTCTCTTTCCCCAGCTGCTGCTCCTGCTGCTGCTGCTGCGTTGTGTCCCTTGAATATGCCGCCCCCCAGCTTGATTTACTGGCCACAACAAGCCACAAGTGGGCGTGGCATTTGGCGTACAAGTTGTTTTTTCACAGCGCTTGCGCTCTCAATTTGCGACACATTTCCACGTTTGTATGCCATGCACCCCTCTAATTGAATCACCTTTGACATTTTCACAACGAGATTTATCATCCAGTTTTCACACAACGAATCTTTATCCAATTAATGCACATTTATTTCGATTTTTTTTTTAAGAATGAACTCAAATTAAAATTTTTGAGTGAATATTTAGCACAATTTGAAAGGTGCGTCGTCAAAAAGTGCGCATTATCGATTTGTCACAGTCCAAGTGAAAATGCACTCGAAAATTATTATTCGGACTCAAAACAATGAGGACTGGCACTTAATGTGAAATGCTAACAGTTATTGCTAAAAATATGTGCACACAACAAATACACAAACACACACACACACACACACACACTGTTAACACAGTTAATTGCATTTATTTTGTGGGCCACATTTGCTTTGCTGCGAGTTTTGCGTGTTAAATGTTGACTGCTCTCAAGCAGCTTGCTGTGGCAACTGAAACAGTTATAGGTGTGTGTGTGTGTGTGCTTGTGTGTGTGTGTGTGTGTGTGGTGAGTACTATTTGTCGTCGCACGCAGAGGCTGGCTGGTGGCAGCAGCAAATGGTGCCACCACCAAATGCCAAAAAGGTGGGCTCAATAATAATATGCGCAAAATTGCACAAAGGCACTGCAAAAAAAGCGGGATTCTTATTGCATTTTGCATATAATAATTAAAATGTAAAACTGTTCTCAACAGTAATAATAATTGTAATTGTTGATGAATAAAGACTGATATATAAAAAAAAGCCTCCCCATTTCTAGATTAATCTTAACGTTTCAACAAATATAGGGCAAACTAATTATTGGTATTTATATAGCAACGGTATTATGTAATTATTTATGAATTACGACTGACAAATATACTTATATATATATATATTTATTTTTGTATTTAACTTATTTTTGTCCGAGTGTAGGCGCAACAACAACAAAGAAAGGGAAGCGATTGCTGCTTACTGATTTGTGTCCTTTGGGGTGTGTTCTACATAGCCATACTTAAACACATACACACACACACACACAGACTTACACACACATGTGTGTGTGTCGTTGTGTGTGTGCTAATAGTAAATTGCTGTTTTTAGTTCGTTTCCCTGAATAGCATTTAGAATATGAGTGCAATTTCAGAATCAAACCATGTGGGAGCAATATAAGCATTATATTTAAAGAAAAGCTAGACGAAGTCGGAAGTTAAGAACTGATCGACAGGCAGTTATCACGTAAAAATAATGCCAATTAATCAAATCTGGCCAGATCCAGTTTTAAATCAATTAACAACTTTTAATGCTTAAAAATGGAGACAGATTATGACAAAGATTGATAAATAAATTTATGGCAAAATAATAATCAGAAATTGTAATTATTTATGAACAAAGAATGATTATTAAAAAAAAAAAAAATGAAACAACAAAAAAATAACTGATTATTTCAAGATTAATATTACCGCTAGAATAAACTTCTGGTAATTATCATTGAGTAAATAAGTTTCTCTCTCTTTCTCTCGCCCTCTCTTTTTCCAGTTATATCTAGCTATCACTCCCTCCTCCCATCTCTTTCTCTCTCATAGCATACGAATATCGTACATATATATATATATAGATAGATAGTTTAGTTTAGTTTAGATAAAAATTCATATAAACCTTTGCGGTGCGGTTTTCGCAAACCAGCTTTTTCCATAAATTTTCGCCGTTTCGCCTTAAACCAGGCTGTGGCCTTTTGCTTGGTGGTTCGCTCGCCATCCTCGCTTTGAAGTCGCAGTGGCCGAAATCCGCCACCATCCACTTGAGATGCCTCCACGCTGCTGCTCGTTGCACCACCATCCGCCCGAGAGGCGGGATTATCACCAGCTAATCCTGTACTGGCGCTCGCATTGCTCGCAAAGCGGCCGGGACCCGGTCCCGTTGCAGCTGTGTGTCGCAACATTTGACCACGCAACTGGCGGACGCATTGCTTGCACCAATGTTGCAACTGTTGCGGCATCGAATACATCATCTGGAATGCACCACCACCACCGGAGTTGGAACCATCACTTGTGGCAGCTGCACGACTCGTTGTGGCATTGGGATGGGAATGGGGATTGTGATTGGAATTGTGATTATTGTTGCTACCATTGTAGCTGTTATTCTTTTGATTATCTGTCATGTTGACATGGTTCACTGTTGTTCCTGTTCCTTCTTCCGTTCCGTTCCTTCTGCTCCTGCGTGTGTTATTATCTCTTTGTAAATCGTTTTACTTTCGAATTTATTTTGAACTTGTCATTGTTTATTTCCTTGTAATTAATATTAATGATTGCTACGATCTGCCCACGAAATTTTCAACAACAAATTATTCACACGTTTCCTATTGATTTTTTTAATGGACGAATATACAACGGAAATCCATTGAAGAATATAAGCCACACAAAATAACACCTATTAATGGGCTGATCGAGGAGGAGGGAGCGTGTTTATAAACAAGTCAACGAACTCAATATCATAACGGCAGTAAAAAGAAAGTAAATATCCATCCCGCAGGGGGGAGGTTCGATAATTATAAGATATAAAAAGTGGCTTAGTTGAAAACAAGTTAAAAAGTTCAAAAGTCAGAACTATCAGATACCATATTCAATAAAAGGATTAATATGGGTGTTTTGCTCATTATATTTTATACATTTTCCTTTAGTTATCAATGTAATTATCATTTTATAAATATATATTGTCGATGCCATTAATAGTAAACCTAAAACATGCACGAATAATTACTGAGCTTTCTTCCAATAAACCCTTTTCACATACTTTTAATTGTATTATACGAAAATTCAATTAATTGATTCCCTTTTGAACCACTCTGCGATTAATTGTATGTGATAATAATAGACAGAAATGCAGAAAACAACCGAGTTTATGGCACCTATTTAATACAAGGCAAATGGATATACAGTCTTGGAAGTGGAAATGGGGAAGTAAAATCAATTATATGCTATTTATCACAGCAGCAAAGAAAAAAAACAATTTAGCTTTGCTTAACACGCCCACATCTCATTTTACATATTATTTATTATATCAAATGAAAGACCCCTTGGGTGGAAAACTGACTACGCTCCTGGAAAAACGAAAAAAAAAAGTATTTCCTGTTTTGTCTGACGACAAATTGTGTGTAAACACACACACCAAACATCCACTCGATTCGTTCAAGTCATGAATGACATGGCATTATAGTAATAGTAAGGGTTTGCCCCCTCAAGCGTGTATATTTACTTTGGTTCGACAGTAAACAACCTTAACTATAATTAAGCCCTTTCAATATCAAGCTCGAATATTACACATATGTATGCCCAGTAAACAAAGAAAAACTATTAAAAAAAACACAATATTTTGGCACATAGAAGATTACATACTCTTTTTGTGGAATGGACACCGAAATGTACAAAATATATAAAAAAAAATCAATCAACTGTTCCTATCAAAGCTATTGGATATAATAGTCTGATATTGACAGCATTTTATATATAAATAGGATAATAACGAACATGTTGGTAAAGTTTGGAAAAGCATATTTATAAAGTAGAAAAAGTGATTTATTTTATGATAGAGTTTAACTAATGTCTGCCATAGAGGCCAAGTTTTTTAAAAAAAAATCCATTTAAATTTAACCTATATATTTTCTAAATTTTCGAAAAACTGACGAGACTCACGCCGAAATAAAGAAAAGAAGATTCTGATTTTTAGTAGCCACGAGCATACATTTAAGAATAAAATGAGAGCAACCCTTGGCGCAAAAAATATGGCGTCTTTTCTGTAAGTGTAGAATATGTAGTAAATAATAGACATCTGGTATTATATTTATGCCTTTGTGGATTGAACTCAAATTGATTTGTACTTTTTCGTATTGCATGTAGAAACTTGGAAAGTTGTGGAAAACAGACTTTGCCACTTTGGCAAGTGGTTCGAAATTGGTCATAAATATTAAACAAGACGCTTCGGTACGATTTAGGTAATTACAGATGACAAGGCCAATTGATCTATATATCTATATACATGTAGAGAAATTTATATACATATATATATAATATGTAACAACAAAAGCTAAAATCTATGGAGAAAGAGAGCAGGCTACAAAAAGCTGCTATACACACAAATAGACAGCTTTGGCATCTATAAATAAAAATTTGCATAATATACTTGTATATACATGTAAATATATAATTATATAGGACTATATTTTGGATTCATTCCAAAGTATAATTTACTTGTGGAATCTATTCAACAAACGCAAAACTAAAGTCTATAAATACTTGCAAGTATTTTATAGTTACTAGCTCACAATTTAATATAATAATGAACACACATATTTAAACAGTTGTAATTGTTAAAAAATTAAGAAAACAAACTTCATTCTGAGTCAGACGATCAGTTAATGAGAAAAAAAATGAGAAGTGACACATTTCACAGCAGGAATATAGTATATACAGTTGCGGTTAAAAAAAATGGTACTGCTTTTTCTAAATGCAAAATATAAAACATTTTTGGTTTCTCATCGATCATCAATTATATTTATTGTTCCATATTATAATATTGTATTGACCGGTTTCTTTATATTATCATATTATAAAGTTTATAGCACTTTCCCCATATGGAAATTTTACAATTTTGTAACTACATATAAACCAATTTTTTCTTAAATAGCAGTACTATTATTTTTACCGCAACTGCATGTACTTTTACAGTCAAAAGTGTCAAAAGAAAACAACAACAAACAATAACAGCAGCAATGACAACACACCTACGATAAACATTCATACATAGAAAACATACATATACATGCATTGAAAATACATATATGGGCAAGCAGGTATTGCACACACACATGCATATATTTATATATATCTATATCAATGTCATTTACGGCAGAACCTTTGAAAGTTAATCAAATACGCATACTGCATAAAAACACCCATACTTATGCAAAATTCTACCAAGTTCAGTTATTTGCATACGCACACATGTGCATATATATGTAATGCGTCTGTGTGTGTTTGTATGAGCTCAACTTAGTTCACAAGCTCCATGAAAAAGAACAACCACAAAGAGAACGCAAATAGCTACAATCGAATCAATACAAAATTATTGTCAATCGAACATTAATTGGCCTCGGCTGGCTACATATGTAGCTTGGGGCAGTGGATGGAAACGAAATGGCAGCGGCTTTTGATAAGCAGAGTTCCAATGCACTTAAGCAAAGAGAACGGAGAGAGAGCAAATCATCAAGCATCATCAGGATGTCTCCTTTTAAATTCTAATACACCACCGATTTGAGCAAAGAGAACAGCAAAAAAGAGATAACAGATCATCAAAGGCGTTATTCGTACTTCAGCCATGCCTTTCAGTAAGGAGCACAGCAAAAGAGAGCATATCAATTGGATTAAGAGTTATCCCCGGCTCCAAAAACAACTTTAAAAATTTATCTGATCCGAAAACAGAAAACATTGTTTACATAAATTTTTGCTAAATTTATCTTTTATTTTTTTTTTGTCAATGCCGCGAACGATGACGTTTCATTTATTTTGGGTAAAAAATAGTCAAAATTATTTCGAAATTCATACGTAACCGTTGTGTATAATTAAATTATAAATAATATTTGGCAAGCAATTATTTAAAATAATGTACACAATGAATATGACACTTAGCCAACAATATTTACTTGCATCATTTTCCCAATTATTTGCACAAACATTATAAAATAAGAAATTGCGCCACTTTCAATTAATTTCACTTCATTTAAATTTTACCTTCTGCGCTCAATTTGCGTTTACTTTCTGCACAATAAATTTCAGCATAGAAGAAATTTAAAAAAAAAAACACCTTTAAAATGTTAAAATAAAAAAGATCAACTGAAATTTGCTTGTAGCAAAATAATTACGATAAAAGTGCAGAAAACAACAAAAACAAACAACAACAAAAAAGACTGAAACAAATAGAGAAAGAAAGCAGACAGCTGATAAAAAGAGGGGAGGCTAAAAACTACAATAACAACACGAAAAAACTAGTTTATGTATGTATGAGAGAGAGTGAGAGAGAAAATTCAACAATGGCAGCGAATAGAAAAAACGGTGATAAATGCAAATCACAATAAAAAATCCAAACAACGTTGACAAATGACCGAGAGAGATTTAGAGAGGGACTTAAGGAGGCGCCAACCAACACCGTCTAAAGATCTATTTAAACAGAATGGGGTGGGGGGAGTTTATCAACACTAAATTGGCCATGCGTTAAGGTTAACACACACGAAAATCAAACGGAAACGTGGCGAGCGAAAAACTTTTTTTAATCACAAAGTCGCACAAATTACATTTCGTTTCTTTTTAAAAGTCAAACGCGCGCACCAGATTAATTGAATGTTTCTCAAAATTAGTCGCACAAATTAAAAATTTGAAAAGACCGCGCGCAATCCAACCCGGTGACTTTGCGCTTCTGTATTAAGAAACCGACTAAATGTTTAAATACCGCAGCCACTAGATTACCTGTCCATGTGCGAGAGAGCGGCATACCAACACATCAGTAACGCAAATTTCACGAGTTGAGTGCCCAATTCACCACTAACAATAATGGCGCGAAAAAACCGATTAATTTTAACTAGAAAATTCACCATTAACAGTGGTGCTGTTAAACTCAAAGGGTGCTGGTTGAAATAATTGTAATTTGTATTAGCTAATGTCATATGTACAAAAAAAATTTAAACATTGTTTAATATTTGTAAATAATCTTAACAAATAAAATATTTAAAAAATATTACAATCGCCCCCGGGTGGACTCGAACCACCAACCTTTCGGTTAACAGCCGAACGCGCTAACCAATTGCGCCACGGAGGCACTTGTTGAGGCGGCTAGCAGAATGTTAATAAGAATATCTAACAAAAACAGAATAATATATATATACTACTTAGAAAAATAAATATCTATTTAAAATAACATTACATTTCAGTACAATAATAAATAATTGCAAAAATATTCATGGTTATATGTAGTGAACAGTAAATGATTGTAAAATAAAAAATTATAAAAAGATATTTGTCAGAAGTGGGATTCGAACCCACGCCCTCAGAGAGGACCAGAACGCTCGTACGAACCTCTGTTTGAGAGAGGCAAGATTTTGAAACCTTGAGTCTGGCGCCTTAGACCGCTCGGCCATCCTGACACTTGTTTGCAGCGTGTCGCAAACTCAACATAAATGCTAACAGCGCAATAAAGTTTGTACCAAATGACAATGTTATTCCTATTAGAACAGTTTGTTGTGCCTGTTTTGACTGAATGAAGTATATGACGACTTATTGCGCGCCGCGATTGTGATCTAATAGCTCAGCTGGTTGGAAGGCCGGGCTACAACGGTGAAGGTCGTGGGTTCGGTCTGCAAGGGTAATATATATTTTTTATTTTATTACTATCTATTTTTTTGTTTTTAATTTTTGTAATTGCTTATATCAATTAAAATTATATTTTTCTGTCAGCCTGTAATTTATTTAATTGATTTTTTTGATCCTTCAAAAACCAGGTACTTTATTAACGACTTACGCTATCTGAAAAATGATTAGACATTTTGGGCTAAAAAGCTTTTCGCAATGACTGGAAAATGTCCACAGAAATCAGGTGAGCACATTAGCGGGACATTATGATAGGGTGCACACCCCCCGCATTGTTCGTGATGATGATGTCATGAAAAAGCAAAAAGAATTCAAAGAAAAGTACATTTTATTCTGAGACATTGATGATCTCAGAACCATTTGGCAATTGTCTCTTGTCTGTTGTCGGTTGAACAACCCCACCCTCAACACACCCCCACACTCCACACTAAATGCCAATTAGTGTTTTATCTAAAAGCAGCTCGCTTTTTAATTACATTTCAAACTAAGCTCAGGCCAAATTGACCCCCAATTGAGATTTATTTATTTTTTTATTCACCTTTATTATAGATTTAAAGTGGACACAGCTTAAATTATATTAAATATTAAATTGAATATATAAAGTTAGTTAAGAACATATTTTTAGATAGTTAAGACTTGATTTTCTTACTGTTTAGTTAAGAATAACTTGTTTTTATTTTCTTGTACTCTATTTATTTGGATGATTGGATTAGCTTTTTCCACTTTTCCATTTATGGCTACATAAAAATGTTCCTTCTTTTTTTATTTCGATTTATCTTCACTTAAGGTGCATTACTTGATTACGTAACCATTACTTAAACCGCCAACCATTTTACCGGAAGCTGGGAAATTTACTTTACCCTCTTTGACCAGACCCCTCTTCCCCCCCCCCCCCCCGCACACACACACCGCTGAGACAAAAGTCGACGTGACATTTTGCCAACTGCTTTTAAATTAAACAGGGCAAATTTATTTGCCTTTACCTTTGATGGGGAAAATGAGAACTAAGTGCTTACTTAGGTACGCCAAGGCCTAGATGATATCCTTGTAGACAGGAGTCAAATTGTCGACATGTAAAGTGCACTATAAATTTAAAAAATCGACTGATAGTTGCTGTGGCAGTTGTATGATTAGTAAGCTGATAGCAACACTTTTGTTCTGTAAGTTGAGTAAAAATTTATGGATAAACATAAAGGTTATTCACAAAAAAAGTGAACTTTCAACTTTCAGATATAGTGCTACATTCCCACCGATCTACAGCTTATAAAAAGATATACGACAAGTTCACACAGTCAGTTAAATTATAATACTCTCAGCAAGTATATAAAAAACATATAAAAAAGTGCCAAATAGAGAAATAATATTTTCAACAAGAGCTTGAGGACGCCACTCAAAGTGAGTCCAGCCTGAATGTTATTCCGCTGACGGAGATTACGCCCAAGCACAATGCAGCTGCCACCTGCACCGGTTGGGGTGCCACAAGTTATCAGGGCTTGTACTCCTCGCAATTGCTCTACATCGATAGCACCCATTTAAAGACTCGCCTACTAATGCTGATCAAGAATAAAATTATTATGACACATTTAACGACATAAATTCCATAAAAAAATAAATTAAATTACCCACATGTATTTATCGAAATGCGGTTTCCCACTTAAGGAATAAACGACAACAACAAAAAAGTAGGTTTATATCTGAACAATTTGAGGTATACATAAAACATATATATATATATATTGCACTGACCTTCATACTCCTTGCGTTTGCTGCGTAAGAATGAAGTTGTGATACGCAAGCCACGAGTCGCATTCGATAAGATGGACGCTCTCGAACCTTTGCGATTACGCGATTTGCGACGCGACGAGTTATTGTCGGCTGCAGTTGCTCCCGGTGGACAGCAGGAGGATGAAAGGGTGCCCGCCATCGATTCGGATGCAGGGGTAATAGGTGTATTGGGCGTGTTATCGGAGTCGATGAAACCCAGATTACTGTTGGCACTATTGAGGTGTATGCTCGTGTGACTGGCAACGGCGGCCAGTTCCTCCTGGCCAGCACCCAGGGTGGCGGCCAGCTGCTCATCCAAGCCATTTGTTGTCTCCTGCGTCAACTGTTCCAGTGATTCAAAATCACGATTTATAGCTGGGGGCATCGAGTGGCGGAACCACGACTCCTGACGTTCTTGGGCGGCCCGCTGTTGTTGTTGTTGTCGCCGTCGGGATTGGGGATTGGTATTGGTCCGATTCAGTTGCACGGTGTGGGTTATATTACGACTATGCTCTGGACCCCGCAACTCCAGACTCTGGCGCTGGTAGTAGCCAGACATCTCTTAAGGCACTTTGTGTGTGTTTGAGTTTTGTATATTCCACGGATTTCATGTATAGTTATCAAGGCACCTTTTCATAGTGTTATTTGTGTTAGTTATTCTGCTTATTATTTCTTTCTTACAGTTGCACTCAAAATAATAATAGCAGTGCATAAATTTTCCATTATTTTCTTAGCACCTCCTCTCATAATCCCTTAGAAAAACAATAATAAATCTGTTGAGTTGAGCCTGCCAAGGAGTTTTTAATCGATGTAGTTATTCGACGAGTCAGAAATTGTCGTCATATTAATTAACCCCAGAAAAAGTTCAGATTGCTTCATCAATATTCCATTGCTATTATTTTTGTGTTCAATTAAAGGAATCTAATTTTATTTTTTGCCATTACTTTTTAATATTTCAAAACTATTATTTTGAGCGCAACTGTATCTCAACTAAGTTCTGGTAAGGTCCTTAACCTGGCCATTATTGTTCTTGTTGTGGATGGACAAATGATTCAAATACGAAAACAGTTTGTTTTAATTAAAGCCTTGAATTCAATTTGTGCTGAGAACTAAAACAACTGGCAAATAGACAAACAGACAGACTGCCAGACAGACAGTTAGTCCGTCAGAGTGGCTTTTGGCAAAGTCAATGACTAATTTTCGAGTTCCACAAACTAGTGCTAAAATATTCAATCCGGCGACATCAAAATTTCATAGCACATATTCTCAAAAAGAGCAAAGCAATATAAAACAAGTACTATACAGTTATTCGCGTCACGCATATACAGTCAACGCATATATAGTATGTGTGATATGTATATACTATATCTGTTTAGGTAATCGTCGTAAGCGTCGACAGTTCTTCGATTTATTACTTTTTAAATGCATCAGTTCCTATTTCTGAGAGTTCACACATAAAAAATGCGCACACAATTTAAAGTCGAGCAGAAAAAAATGAATAACAAAAAACAAAAAGCGAAAAACAAAATAAAAGCCTTCAAATTATCGAACTGAACTGTTCTGTTAGCGGTTCTTGTTGGGCCTTGTTAAATGCCGTTGCAGACACCGTTAAACATATATTTAACTAAAAGCAACTAAAAATAAATTCAAACTTAAATAATAAATAAATGAAGGATGTTTTTGTGACTTTGGTGTGTTTTTTGTTAAAGGACAACTTTAATTGTTTGACGCCACACGATGCGAGTCCTCCTTCCGCTCTGCCGCTTCCCGCGTCCACAACGTACAAAAGCCGAAAGCCAACTGGCAAATGAACACACAGGACAAATGGCAGACAGGCAGACTGAAAACTTCGTCGTCGCTCGTCTTCCTTCTTAACATCTTCGTCAATTGTCGGCTACACCCACGAAGTCGTAGTGAAAGTTGTAAAGTTGTTACACACACAACCATAGAGACAGCATTATCTCTTTAATGTTTAGCTGTAAAACTTGCAATATTTTCTACGCGAGCACTTTTATAAGCCATCTTAAGTCAAACGATGCCAGCTCGGCCCATTAGCTCAGCTGGTTAGAGCGTCGTGCTAATAACGCGAAGGTCGCGGGTTCGATCCCCCCATGGGCCAGATTTGCTTTTTATTTTTTGCTAGTACATTTTTTTTAAATTCTACGTTTATTTGCTAAAACAATCTTATCAACTATGCTGAGGTTTGTAACAAGTAATAATCTATGAATCATTTCAAGCAGCAAAAAAAAAAAACTATTATTAAATGCTCACCAGCATGTAGTGGATCGGAAGATTCATGGTGGGAACGGCGCTGTTGTTGTCGCTTTTGTTGTTGTCGTGAAGTTGTGGATGTGGTGGAGTCCGCATCCTCTTCTCTTTGCAGCTTGTAACGTGAAACCATAAGGATTATAAGGGAAGGTTGCGCGACGAACGGGTTAAGATGGTAGTTTAGATGTCAGTTGGTGACTAGCAGAGCAACTGGTGGGAAAACACCAAAAACACTCAGCACAGAAAATTCACGCAGCAAATTAAACTTCCGCACAATAAAATACAATAAATTGCAGCAAGTGTACTCCAATTACTAAAAACTTCTTAGCTCTCTTGCTATCTTGTTCACATATTTCTTTGTATATGATTATTACTAAAGTTGATAAGCGCGAATGAATAATAACAAAAATACACGCACAACTGAGCTCTTTGCGCTACTGTTATTAACAGTGACTGCAAATTAGGCGCAGCAAAACTGCCGTTACACTCGACCGTTCAGCATCATAATAATAACTTATACGCGAAATTTTGTCAATACACCCTTACCAACAAAATGTAGTCCAATTTAGTAGCTAAATTTTGAATATATATCTATTAACAGAACAGCTGTTTCTTACAATATTGATTTGCACTTTAACAGAGAAGTCCACCAAGTGTTCTTAAAAGAACAGCTGTTTCTAACAATATTGATTTGCACTTTAACAGAGAAGTTCATCAAGTGTTTTTATGCTAACTCCCAGGGCTGCGCACACTATCAGCTGGCAACGTTTAATTGTTATTTTTTGAAACCATATTAAAATTTACACGTTTTCTTTAAACAAACTCTAAATGTATTTTATTCTCTAATAATGTTACAAAAACACTTACAGCTATTTTCATTTCAAAATCATATTTGTACACAATATACAAAAAAGATAAATCATAAAATAATTTCAATATCCGTTCCGATTGCAAACTGAAAGCAAAAATTCATGGCAAAAAATTGGGGGAATAAAATAAAAATAATTAATTATTTAGATTAATTAGATATTAGTTTAAGCAAAATATGGTGTGTTAATGCATTTATTATTATTATTATTATTTGATATGGCAAAAAAATGGCACTCGGCGTCAGTTTTCAAAATATGGGTTATTTTCTATCGAGCGATTTATATTATAATAGATTATATAGATTCTTGTCAGGAAATTGTTAATGCACTTATGAACTATGTATTTTCAGAGGGTCATTCAATATGAACGATGGTTATTAGTATTAGATTAGTTTAGTTTAATTGTAGTTGGGTTGGTCATTTAAAACTTGCATTTGTTACACATTTATTTTTAGTTACATAGGATATTATTTTTTTTATATTTTAATTTAATTTAAACACAGTCTTTCAGAAATGCAAGTGGTGCTGTTGGTGCCTTATTTACAATGGACATTTACAAAATAAAAATATCAAAAATATCAAAAATCAGAAATCATAAACGAAAATATTAAATGATTGGTAGTACTAAATATGAATAAGTAGATTGTGAGAAATGTTAAAAAATACAACTCGTTTTGTGGACCCAATCCAGAGTAATGATACAGATGATTATGAGGATGAGGATGTTATAAGACGTTCTCCATATTCGAGCGAACATTTCGTAGTACATTGTGCGTTTTGATTATTTGATTCCTGATGTCTTTTTCAACTTGTGCTTTTGCTTTGTTAACCACACGCAACTTAATGTAGGTGTCTTCAAATGCGCGCTTTGTGCGTATTAATTTACGCCTTAAATCGGCATTTTCTTGCTCTACCTTGGCACAGTCGTGCATCGGAGTATCACCCGTATTCGTAGGAGCAACCATAGCCGTACCAACATCATCCGTATCCGGTGAAATATCTGAAAGTCATAAATGTTTAGTATATTATTCAAATATAATACATTTCATATACACTTTGACGGCGATTATCGGCAAACAACCACAAAACCAATAAATGTGGCCTGCAACATATAGCTCACCTTCTTGCTCGACCGCCTCTTCTCCAATTAGTTCCACAGTTTTGAGCAGTGGACACTGTGCCGTTGCCAGCTCCACGCTGAGCACACGACCAACGTCGCTCTCAATACCCAGATCCGGCGATGGATTATCAAGGCGTTGACCAGTTGCCGCTGAGCTGTTGCTGCTGCTGCTGGTGGCTTTTACAGTGGCTGGCACCACGACCTCCTCCGAAGTGTAGCCGGACTGGGAAACATCGCTGCTATTGTTGATGGTTTTCTTTAGTCGCTGTTGTTGCTGCTCCTGGAGCTGTGCCAGAGATTGCTTCAGCTCCGTCAGTCGACTTTCCAGCTGCAGCTTGTCGTTGTAGGCCTTGGTGCGTTCCATGATGGCCTTGGACGCTTGCAACGTGCTCTCGTCTAGCTGCTTTTTCAGTGCACGTGTCGCCAGCTCATTCTCGACGAGGGTTTGCTTTAGATCCTTCTCGCTATCCTGGTAGAACTCAATGGACCGTTGCAAGTCGACCAGTTGCAATTTGAGCTCCTCATGCTCGGAGCTGGCAACCCAATCGCGCTTTAAGATCTCCTGCTGCTCAGCCAATCGTTCGGCTGCCTCCACTTTAAACTGAGCGAGTGCGTCGCGTGCCGCCTCCAAACTGGTTGCGTGCTGCTTCTCCATGTCGAGCAATTTACGCTGTGCCTCCTGCAGTTCCAGATCGGTGACTTGGCCATCCGCCTGGAGCGTATTGTGTGCCAATTGCAACTTTTCCAGCTGCTGCGTCTTCAATTCATTAAGTTTTTGCAGTTCAATCAATTCCTGATCCTCTTGCAATCCAATTGCACGCAGATCACATTGCAACGCCTCGTTTTGCGAACGTAGCTGTTCCAGCTGTTGATTAAGCTCCAGAACACGCAGCTGCTCCTGCTTGAACCGATTATCCGTATCGACAAGTTGACATTGTGCGTCGAGGAGACGCGCCTCCAATTGGTGCAGGCGAGAGCGCTCCTTGGATTGGCTGCCACTTGGCAGCGGTTGTTGCTGCTGCAGCCGCTCTTCACTATCAGATTCACTGAGTTGATGCTGCTGCAGCTGCTTCTGCTTCTGCTGCACCTGCTGGTCCACGAAACTGCTCGAGGTGTCCTCGAGTCCAATGCGTGCCAAGGACACTTTACGGTCCGGCTCCGACCAAGCCTCTGATTCGCTTTGATTATCCAGCTCCAAAGGCAACGAACGACGCTCCTTAAATGACTTGGATTTGTCCTTCTCCTTGCCCAAGGCTTGGATATCCTCATGGGAATTGTACGTCTGATCCACATTCGTGTAAAGCAGTATCTCAGAGAGTTTGCTGAACTGCGCCAGACTCTGATCCGCCAAGGAAACACCTGTGACAGACAACGTCATATTAAGGCTCTTGGACAAATCCAAGCTGCGATCCACGGCACGACGCATGGCATGACGTCGATCTGCGGCCAGGACGCCCAGCACATCCTTGTGTTTAAGTAACGAATTGAGGAAGCCAGCCAATTCATCCAGACGATTGGTGAGCACAGCACAAACATCGGCGCATTCTAGCCGCCACTTGTTGGCCAACTCCACATCCGCGTGCATGGCTTGCAACTCCTGTTGCAGTTGTGGTACTAGTAGACTGCTCTGCTCCAGCTGATGCAGACGCTGGAGCAGCACATCCACTTTGCGTTGCAGCAATTTGTTGCGCTTCACCGTCTTGCGGAACTCCGCCTCGGTATAAGTTGTGGCATCATCTTCAGCAGTGGGTTCCATCGATTGCTGCTGACTGTTGCTGAGCAGCTTGGTTAATCGTTCCACTTCGCGATTCTTTTCCCACAGCTCTTTGTTGACGAGATTCTGCAAGTTGGCCGTTTTCTTTTTGTTCTCCGCCTGCAGTTGTTTAATGAGCTCATCCTGATCCGTCAGCTGTTGTTCGTAACGCTGCTTCAGACCGCTGGAGATGTCCAAGCCAGCAGCGGTTTCATTATCGCTCTTGGAATGCAGCTGCTGATCGCTCGAAATTATAGTTGTTGATGTGGCCACCTCGTTCTAGAAAACAGAGAGGTGGAAAAGGCACAAGTTTTATATATATATTTGTCAAATATATATATAAATTGAAAATAAGATTGAGATTATTTACCGATTGCTGTTGCAGCGTCTGCTGCTGCTTTTTGAATCCTTTGATTTCCTTCTGCTGGCAGCTCAGTTGCTTCATTAGTTTCTGTATGGTGCGACAAGCCTGTTGGTAGACACGCTCCTGCTCCGCCTGCTGCTCCTTGGAGACTTGCAGCTCACAGCTCTTGTCGGCCAACTGAGTGCGCAGCTGAAAGTATATACAATGGAGAGAGGATTATTTGTAGAAAGGGCGTAAGTAAAATTCAAATCTTTCTTTGAACAATTCTTTGGTTAATTTTCTTTGTTTCAGTGTTAATTTCTCCAAAAATGTTATATTTTACATTGACGAAAAACAAACGCAACTTTTTTCCTTGCCTTATTTCTTACAATTTATTTATAATGTTATGTACATATGAAATAACGAGAAAATTTTGCATAAATTGAATTGGAAAGGCGAGGCTTTCATCGAATCATCTGATTGCTGAAGAGAGCACAAACAAACGAAGACAGATGAACATAGTTGGCGTCTGTCTTCTCAAACACAAAATGTCCCAAGTCGGAGGTTGCACAGCAAGTTCTCAGCAATTAACATTTTCATCTGAATTCTTTTTCGGTGTTGACTATGGTGAAGCAAACGCACCAGCGGCACAACAGTCCACTCAATCCATGGAACGATAATTGGGAATAGTGACAGAACGCCGTACTTGGCGCACTAACCGATGAGATGAGCATTGTCAATGCTCTTAAATGCTGCGGATTCAAAACTTAAGCAAAACAATATGGCGAAAAATGATGCTGAGTTCACCTCGGATATGGAAAAATACAACATTTTGCGCTCCTGCAGTGGATAATCATACAGGTCAAACAATACACTGAATACATTGCGTTCGCGATGCTGCAACTTGCTGCTCAGATTCTGAAAGTGTTGCTTCTCACGTCGCATTTTGTCTACATCGAAGCTCAGTTTTTGTATTATATGATCGTGTTCAATCAGCTGACTGTGCAGACGCCAATAGGCGCAATCCATTTTATTATTCATTTTCTCGAGTATCTTTATGGCTTTTAGCTGATCGTCAAACACTTTTGGGGCAACATCAATCCATTTGCTGCGAGCCAACATTTCACTTCTCATGGCGCTCAATTCACTGAGCAGACAGCGATTTTCAGCCACACTGGCACGTAATTCGCACCTCTGTTTTTCGATCGTTTTCTAAAGGCTTAGGTTCAGTTGGCTAACACACTCACACACACACACACATAACACAATACCTATAACAACAACTTACGTTTGCCAACTCATCGGTTTGTTTTTGTTGCTCGAGTTGTTCAACCAATTCGGCGTTTTTAATTGCCAGCTCTGAAATCTTTGCCTCGCACGCCAACAGCGATTCCTGGCGATCCTCCAAATCGGCTGTGATAACGTCACGCTGACGCTTCAGCTCCTTTTCCTTCGCGTCAGCCTCCGACAAAGCGTTATTCAGCACTTGCACCTGCAAATGTGTAAGTATTGCTATAGTTATCCAATTTTGGAGTCCAATTTCAACTGTTACTCACGTCTGCTTCCAGGCTCTTGAGTCTTTCAGCGTTTACAGCATCCATGGAGGCTCTCGGTTCCCGCTGTTTGGCGGCTTCCTATGAGAAGATATCACATATCATATATTTAACAAATATTTGTGTTTTTGCAGGCTTACCTCTAGCTGGTTTATATATTGCTGCATTTCCTCAATCATCACATGGCTCTCCTGCTCCGAGTCGCGTTGCATATTCTCGTGCTGTGATATCGCACGGGCTGCATCCTTCAAGAGATTTGTTTTCTCCTCAATTTCCTTGCGCAGCACTTCAATCTCAATTTTGGAATCAATCAACTGTTTGGTTGGTGATTCGCCAGAACTGCTGACAATATCACCACGTGCACCACCGTGACCACCCTCTTCCATGAAATAGATGCGCAGCTTCAAATTGAAGTTCTCCTTTTGCAGCCCCGACATCTGCTCCTCCAGCTCCCTCACGGAGCGTCCCTGCATCGGTGAATGTATCCCACCCGGCGCTCGTCCCGCATCAAAACTGGAATCTGTACAGGAATAAAGAGACAAACATAATTGAAAGTTTAATTTATGACTGAAAAACATTAACTTGCCATAATCAAACTCCCGTAGGCCTTTTAACGCAGGCATTCTTTGCAAGAATGCCACAAAATCAAAATTCGCGGTGTAAATAAAAAAAATATATATGGAATATGGAGAAGCCAAGATCCCCTATTTGCGTATAGAGAATGTATTTTCCAAAACGTAACTCTAATCAAATATATTATGTTCTTATGTGTTGTGTTGATGGCATAATACACACCGACAAGCAGATCAAAAAGTTGACAAATGAATTTTTCAAAGTTTTTAAAAAAAGATTTTTAATTTTTTTCTGTCTGATTAATTAATAAATGTAATAAATTCTAACTAAAAATCATAGTTTTTCTTACGCAATTTTATGAAAGGGTTTTTTTTTATTTTGTTCTCACATGAATTTTCCATGGTTACATCTTGAATACCGCCCGGAGTGGTGCTGCAAATAGAAACAAGCCGTAAAACCGCATTAGAAATACATCAAATAAATTTAAATTTCCAAGTACTCCCAACAATATGAAAACACAGATATTTATCATTAGGTGATTTAATGTATTTGTATAACTATAAAGTACAATCAATGTTTATGCATGGGGCAGTGTTATTAGAGTAATAATTATAATAAATAAAATTCAGTTCATTTCCGTTGCGATAGTCGTCGCCTCCAACTCGAAATTGATGTCAACTGTCGTCTCCTCTGCCTCCATAGAATCAAATCCAAAGCACTGCTCGGCATTGTCAAGTTTTGTTTTATTGCAGAACTCCTCGTAGACCGACCAAGCACCCCATCCCTGTTCTTTTCTGATAAGACGAGCGCAATGCACAGCACTCGTAATATCATCAGTTAGTAAATCGGAGCAGTTGATATTGCAGCCGTTGAAGGCATAATAAGGCGTCTTCTCGGGTGGGTCACACCAAAACCGGTCACTGATCTGGAAGATGCCATAATCCCGTGAACCATCCGTATTACCCTTGCCAATGACATGGGTATTGAAGCGACTTTCAAACTCAGCGATGCACAACCATTGTCCAAGTTCCGCTTTGGGCACATCCATGATATACAGCTGGCCAGCCAGATCGCAACGATTCAGACGGATCGGGTTTACTATAACCAGCAGGCCCAGACACATCCATATGCCCAGGCGGAGATTGTCCATTTCAGCTGCAGCGGTACTCTTAACAAGCTTTAACAACAACAAAAACGCTTTAACTGACAAAACAAAATTGACGATTTAAACTCAGCTCCAGCAAATCATCAGTTGCCCATCAGAGATGAACAGCAAGGCAAACACGAAATATTCTTATAATAAATACCCGGTATATATACGAGTTACTTATTTAAACTTTTCGCACTTATACCACTCATTTTTACTTCTAGCTTAATTCCAGCTGCTTTCTTTGTTTATCTCTTTTTTTAAGTATTTTTTTTTTTTTAGTTTTTGCCCTTTGTTTGGTTTGCAATCACGTTTTAGTCACGTTGACATCGCTATGCTGGAGGTCATATTAAACAGGTTTCCATTTTTTTTGTTTTGTTTGTTCGTAGTTGATTCTGGCAACTAGTATAATTTAGCGGTAGTTTATGACAAAGGCGCCTGTGCGCTTATAAACAAGTAAAAATAATTACTAAAATACAAAAATAAACATAATAACCAAGGGGATCTCGTCATATTCAGAAGAACCTTCTTCTTTATCTTAAAAGCGTGCAAATAAATAATAATGCTTCGGCATTCAAAAATGAATTATTTAATAGCTTTTAACGTAAAAAAAATAAGTAATTATATGAAACAGAATAAAATACAATTTTGCCGCTTGAGTTTTCCTATTATTAAATAATTAAGTAATATATACTTTTAACTTTGTTTCAAAGAAATAAAACATGATTAAAGAGACAGAGAAAGGGAGAGAGTGAGAGGGAAAGAGCTTGAGTAACGGTGAGGTTAAAAATGAGTATAAATGATTAGAAGTCTCAAAATAGAAAGATCTTTTGAGTTCTTAAAAATCGCATGATTAAAAACATTTTCACATTATTAAATGTATAAACATTTCCATTTACATTAATTTTAATGTTACTTAAGCATTATATTGGACAGCTGCTGGATACATCCATTTATTCATTTATTGCCGCCGTATTCAAACATATTCAAGTCTGTGTGTAGCTTGCATAATGGGGTCTCTTTTAGTAACTAAAGCAAAAACATCAGAAAATTAATTTAAATAACGTCAATGTGTGTGACTATGTATTGGTACTTGTATACGCCCACACAAATACCTAAGTACTTATATAGAAAGAGTCGAAATTTTTGGGTCTCGAGTTAAGTGAAGCGTTTAAATTCTTTTGTCGTACAAAAAGAGAGGCACACCCTGCTTCTATCTCTCATTGAACACAATGAGACTTTTGATGTCATTCCAGTTAAATATAAATCTCATTAATTTGATATATAAAGCAAAAGAGCTTTCCACGACAATTGTCTACAAGGTATCTAGTAAAACTAGAGCATCATGTAAATACCTAACTTCTATCCAAAAAACTTGACCATATTTAAATAGCTAAATAATAAAAAAGCAGAAATAAAAGAAAATCAAAGTAGACATAACAAATTACAAATTTAAAAACATTTTGATTTACTAAAGAGGTACATATTTCTGTTTAGTTTTTTTTTTGTTATATTATTCTAGTTAATTGTTCTATATCCGTAGCTCTTCATAACTTAAGGCACTTACCATATTGTAGTTGGGGAACTCGCACAAACGGAGAATCGTTTGTATTGCAGTCTTCGCGGCGTTTCATTTGTGTTCATAAGCGAATTGGTGCGAAATAAGTGCGCCATTTTATATAATATTGTTTATTTAAATTATGAGTTTTTTTGGAGACAAAAATGTCACGTATTGTTCACCAGAGCAGTGCATTTAATAAACTGCTGAATAAAATATGAATTTCTTTTATTTTAAGATCGATTCGAATGCGTCATCTTCTTTTTGTTGATTCTTTGATTAATTTCTTGTTGTTGTTGGTTTTGGCTTTTGCGGCATAGCAGTCTATAAATGCAACTTCAGTGCAAGTATAATTACTTTGGGGTTTACCACACACATACTCTATATACATATATATACGTATGTAGTTGCGTTAAAAATAATAGCTCCACTCGCACAAGAATTGTTTTTAAAGTGCTCTTTATAAAGCAATAAAACTTAAAACTGCAATACTACTATAATCTTATTTACATTTTGTTAAAATTAATATTAACAAATTAATTTAATAAAAACAAAAATCGAATGCAAATTAGATGTAAATAAACGATTTTTTATCTGTCTATCTATTCTGAAGTGCGTAAGTAGCGCTATTATTTTCCTCGTTACTTTTTGGCAATTTTCCCTTCTCTTTAAGGAAAAAAATATTATATATATATTGAAATGAATGGGGCAGTATATTTAAAGTAAACATTTTCAAGAATTACAAAAACTAATTGTTTGATTTATTGTAGTGTTGTTATTATTTTGACCGCAACTGTATATAGTATATATAATGAGTCATTGGCGCGTCGATTTTGCTGGCACCCAAGGCGGATGTTTTTTGGGCGGCAAATGTCCCCGAAATCATTGCACATCACTCAGCAGCAGGAGTTCGACACACACGCACACACATTCTAAATCTATGTCTATATATGTGTGTATCTGTTTTGGCTGCAGTTTAGTTTTCTGCTTCTTCTTCTTCTGCTGCTGGGCTTCTTTTCTTCACAGGTCTCAGTTCACCTTCCCCCTTGTCAGACTACCCTTACAAAAACGGTACTCTTTCATGCACGTTCGCATTTCGAAATTATTTTTGGAATTGAGCAAAAACCCAAATACGATAAAATACGACAAAATTCAACTATGAAATGAAAACAATTTTTGTTTTTATTTTTCATTGCATTTGTTTTGGCTTCCTTGCATAGCTATGGTTACAGCGCGGTTTCCCCTGGCCATTAAATAGTTGGCTCACAATTAAACAATAATTGAACATGTGTGCAACGTTTGCAGAATTAAAGTTACGATTTTTGGCAGACAACAACAGGTGTTGGAGGCCCTGTGACCCAAATAAGTATGCACATAAATAAAATAAGTATCTGCTAAACAAGAAGGTAATTAAAAACAAGTTCAAAAATTATAATAAAATATAACTGGTGTTAGTATTAAAGGAAATTAAAAATACTCAATTACAACAATTTGAATTAGGGAGAAAATTATATACAATTTGTATTAGTTTTTAGGCAAACATCTGCGATATTATCGAGTATATTTATGTGAGGCTTGCAGCTGTTCCACATGTGCATGTGCCACTGCAGCCACTACCTGCACTACCTAAATTATTACAACTGCCAGTTGTAAATTGTATGTGTCTCAAACAATATAAGGTCATTCCAAATAATTAACAATTATATCTAAAACAAAAAATAGCACCAATAAGCGAACGTAAACAAGATACTTGATTCCAAAGCTTGACCATATGTGAATGCAATTTTTGCGATCAAAACTGAACTCATTAACAGCTTGCAATGCACTGAAAAAAACCGGGTATATAAATTCAAAGAGACAACATTAGGGATAAAAGCACCGGAAAAACAAACTGTACTAAAGTCGGAAATATGGTGGTGCAAAAGGGAACAAAGTGAACACTCAAGGGTATTTTAAATAACAAAGGGAAAGCGCTTTTTTTATATATCCCTTATTTTAATATCTATAATATAAATATAAACATACAGTTTTTGTTTTGTGTGTTTGTTTGCAATGCGCATTATCATTATATATTTGCGTTAAGATATTGTGCTATATTTTTCCACAAACTAAATTTAGACGCAGCCGAAGCAACAACAAGAAGATGAGGCGTACATACACACATACATATGGACTTTGTATATGTATGTATGCCTGTGTAATTTATATAAGAATATTGGCAGTCTTTAACACTGATAGATGAGTTTATCTACACACACTCACACCCACAAGTCACAATCGCAAATTAACTTCTCACTTTTGCTGATGCATATTTGCTGTACACACGAATACATTTGTGATTGTATATGTATATTTTTAGGTATATATATATATAAACTGATAGGCGTTAAGCGAATCACAATCACAACAAACGAACAAAAATACACAATGCCACAAATACTATAATTGATTGTAGTTCTTCGGCGAAATAAACGAGAGTAGTCTAATTGAACCGAAAGTCAGAATAGTACTGAAAATGCGCAGCGCGAGATAATCAAAGAGAGAGGAAAGCCCAGCAGCAGCGACGCCGGCAGAGGCAGCAGCATCATTCATCCCATCCATTAGGAAATGCGCTCAGCAGGCAGAGACACGCACGCATACAAATACACTGCAGATGTTACGCTCATGTTATTATCGCTTCTCTTTTTTTCACCCCACCATATGGTTCGCTGCTGTTGGGTTCTACTCTCACAAATTTAAGGGGTGAGTTATATACACACACAAACATGCACAAGTTCATCATATGAGTAAGTTTAGAGCACATCTAACTTTAACAGAGGATGTCTAAGTTTAACAGAGGGTGGGCAACCTGAAGTGCTGCTGCTGTCGTTGATCTTTTATTTGATGCAGTTCTGTCAACTTTTATGATGTGACTCGGTTCGATGAAAAATTACATAGGTTTATATATAAATAAATTTGAAGCACTGCTTTTTTTAGTTGTTGGATCGAAGCCAAAGTGTGCGCATTGCACTTGCACACAAAATGCATTGCCAAAAGCAAAACTTCAAAGGCAATACACACAATTTAACATACATAATAAGAGCACAAATTGTTAGGGGTACTCACACATCGATGTCTATGCGTTTGGATAGTGCCTCGGCTAAGTTTTTCAATACTCTTGGATCGACTTCTATTTGGCCATTCTCTGCGAGAAAACTCGTCACACTTTCAATCAGCGAGATCTCCTTTAAGGACGAAGTGCACATGCCATCGCTATTGTCGCAATAGTCACGCGGCGTTTGTTTGGATTGATCCGGGTCCATTTCTTACAACAAATATTTTAAACACCTGATTTACACTTTACAAATTCGTCCGAATTATTAGACAATTAGATAAAATTTAGCGCGCTCTTGTCAGATGTTTTTGGCGTCTATTTTTGGATTGGTTATTATCGATAAATTGCGATAGTTCCAACTTTGATGGCAGATATGCGTTGCCAGGTATCAAAACTGACGAAGGTGGCAAGCTCTAACTGTAGGGCTCTGAAGAAGAAGAAGCAACATATATAGACTGCAAATTTAAATAGATTTACATTTCATTGATAAGCCGTAAGCATTAGGACAGCAATTAATTAGAGCAATGATATAGAAAATGAAACGACAGTAAAACGCTGGTGTGCCGCGTCGCAATAAACTAAATACATACATATTCCAGCTCAGTTGAGCTTTAGCAACAGTGACGGGCAGCCAACACAACCACAAAAAATATGTTTGCAACGCTGAAAAACAAAATCAAGGAGGAAACTGGCGAAGATGTGTCGACGTCAGCACCACAGGCCCATCAACGACACAACACCAACAATAACAATATCAACAATTATCGAATACGCAGTCGACGTGTAAGCATTAATTCCAATCTAGCTGAAGAGGTGGGCGCGGGCGGAGGGATTTACAATGAGGTAAAATTCCCAATGCAAACATGAAGTTTTAAGAATACTCATTAATCAGCTGCTTACTTTGTTTTGCTACTGTTGTTGTTGTTGCTTGTAGGGTGATCAAGTGTGCCAGCTGCGAAGCCAATGCAATGAGCTCGCCGCCAGGGTGACCACCCTCAACCAAAGTCTGCTTCAATTGCAAGAGGAAAAATTGCGTGTAGATAAGACAAATGAGATTCTCTTGGAAAGCGTACGCGTTGCACAGACACAAAAGGATATCTATTGCGAGGAGCAGGAGAAGATACAAAATTTGCAACAAATCGAAATTGATAAACTGAAAAATTTGATTGGTTTCCGCGAACAGGAAGCCGTCGATCACATGAATTCCATACGCCAACTGCAGCAACAAATTGAGAACTTAAGCCAGGAGTTGGACCGCTTGCGTCAAATCGAACCAATTGCTGAGGATTTGCGCGATGAACTCGAACAGCTGCGACATGCCACACAAAATGAAAAGAGCCAGTTGACGACAACACTAGCCGCTGTTCAAGAGGACAATCGTAATTTGCAAATGCGAATGCGAATTGTGGAAGAGGCACGTCTGGAAACGTTGCCGACATTAAGCGCGGAGCAGCAGGTCCAAGCCCTTGTACATGAGCACAAGTTGCTCGAGCAGCATTTGGAGGAGGCCCATCTGCAACTCGCCGACATCAAGAGCTCGTGGAGTGGCCAAAACTTTGCGTTGGAAAAGCAAGTAAATCGTTTGTCCCAACAAGTTGCCGAGGAGACAACCGAGAAGCGAAAGGCGCTCAAAGCGCGTGATGATGCCATCGAGTGTCGCAAACAGGTTGCCTTTGAACTGGAAAAGGCCAACTGTGAAATCAAGCAAAGAGATGATAAGGTATGCGTATGTATATTATAAATATTGTAGTTATAAATTTAAAGTTTCACAAAAACGTTCGAAACTGAGTTTAAGTATTATCGATATTCTTATCGCCAGATTAGCAGCGCTGCTCAGCATCGATTAACAGTGTTGTCCAACATAATTAGTTGTCTGGTCATTATGACGGTTATATTTAAATTGAACTGTGCTTAATTATGAGTATAGATTAACTTTAGTTTAATCGTTTCTTTCGAAAGCAGATAAAACTATTGGCTGACGAAATCGATGAGCTCCATTTGGCGCTGAAAGAGTGCCGTGAGGAGAACGAACAGCAAATTCTTTATGAGCGCAACAAATCTGTGAGTATTTCTTCTGATGTTGGCGGTTTGAAGAGTGGCACTTAAATAACACACACACCAACTCACACACATACCTACACACACGTATATGATTAAAAAATTATTAAATAATTGTATAACTAACAAAAATTTGTGCATTTAATTAACTACTTCATGGAATGCTATTTTTACTATATAGTTTACTATTTGTTTTTTTTTTATATTCTTTTCGTTTAACAATTTGTATTATAATCCATAGCTGTTTTATATTAAATTTATATTAAATTGCTTTTATTTAAAAAAAAAAATCTTGCAACTTATTTAAAAATTAAAAAATAAACTTAAAACTTAGGCAACCCTGACTGCCGAAACGAAAGATCTCAAATTAAGATTGGCGACGGCCGACGAAAGATTTAGTGAATATGTAAAAAATGCGGAACAAATTGCACAAAAATTGCGTTCGCAAATCATAGAGAACCAGGAACAATTAGGAGACACCCAATTGAAGCTGGAAGTGGAGCGGGAGGAGAAGCTGACGGCGCTGTTGCGCAATGCGGAAATCTCACAGAGCGAGGAGCTGCTTAAGCAGCAGCTGCGCCTTGAGCAAACCGAATCGAATGAGCTCCACGACAAAAACAAGCAGCTAGAAGACGATATGCTGGAGGCACGCCAATCTCTGCAGCTGCTCAACGATGCAGCCAAGCAGAATGCCAAAGATCAGGCCACATTAGAGTCGACGCAGCGAGAAATTGTCGAAAAAAATAAGGTGAGAGCAGCTGGTAAATTAAATTTAAATATATTATTTATTTATTTACTTCAAATATATTCGACAGACAATAAAAACGCTAAACCAACGCTTGGGTGATCTAAAAAAGACACTGCAAAAGGAATTTCGTAGTTCCCAAACAGCAACAATTGATGTTGTGGATACTGATCAAGTTTTACCCGCCTTTAGAATTTCAAATGCTCCGCTCGAAAACTTTCAATCGGACAACAAACCCAATTGCATTATAATGGACGAAGTGAATTTCAAATATTTAAAACACGTCATTGTCAAGTTCCTCACAAGCAGAGAGGTCTTATATTAATATGCCTTTAAAAAAGTAAATCTATTAAAATTAAATTTTTTTTTTTAGGTCGAAGCTAGACATCTTGTGAGAGCAGTTTCCACTTTACTGCAGCTTAGCCAGGAGGAGGAGAAATTACTCCACGACACTTTAAACTGGAAAATGAGTTGGTTCGGCGTAAAACCGAGTTAAATTCGAGATAATACAACTCCATCAAGTACATAAATCCATATGTACATATATACATTCCATTTCTAAATGTACAATTTAGTTTGTCATTTGTACTATGTACATAATATTGTGTTTTTGTTTAGTTTGTTAAAATTGTTAGTCGAATATTGATACTGTGTTAATTATTGTGTTTATTTAACTTTCTGTTTATTAGTTTTATAACATATACAATATTTTGTTAAATATACATTTATACACATACACATAATTAATTAGAACGGCTTGTGATGCACTGTCAATAAAGCCTATTCTTGATGCAATTTACATAAACCATTTACAAAAATAAAACATTTTAACGAAATCAGAGTCAAATGTTTTAATGTTTGCCTATCGATAGATTTTAACGATAGGGTTTTGGTATTTTTTCAGTAATTTTCATGAGAAAACGCTACAGACACACTTTGTGCATTAAGAATGCCGCTTGGAAACGCTGGACGAATTGCTGCTTGTTGGTATGTTCAATAAGTGCTACATAACTTAAACAAAAATAAAAAACAAAATTGTGTGAATGTAGGGCTGTTCTAACCGTAGGTGGTATTTACGCATTTGTTTTGTCAAAGAGGTCAGTGGAGGGACGCAGATCCGAAACGTTACGTGTGCGGGACCGCATGAAAAAAGCAAATCACGGCGAATACGATCACACTATTTCCGACAGGCGCTTCGATTAGCAAAAGCAAACAAACGACAACCACCTTTATCAACACTACATATAAAAATATAAATACAAAACAAGCATGGCGATGCCACAATTAAGTTCGGCCGATCAGGCAAAATTACAACTGATGCAAGAAATGGAAATTGAAATGATGTCCGATTTATATAATCGCATGACAAATGCCTGTCACAAAAAGTGTATTCCACCACGCTATGGTGAATCTGAGTTGGGTGAGATTTAATAAAACAAATTTTTTGATCATTTCAATTTATTCTGATAAAATTGACATCGCAGGGAAGGGCGAAATGGTCTGCATCGATAGATGTGTGGCCAAATACTTGGATATACACGAGAAGATTGGCAAAAAGCTGACTGCGATGTCCATGCAGGATGAGGAGCTCATCAAGAAAATGTCCAGTTAAATTTTGAAAGTTAACGACTTCAGTCACATTGACACACAAGTCCATATACAATTGGTTGTACCTACAAGCCGCAGACGCATTTCAATTGTTACGTTATTTTACACACAAACACTAGACACCCACACATACAACACACATGAATAAACAATACGCTACAGTTTGATTATTTTTTGCATTCAGTAGTTACATTCAGGCAGCAATATATGCCAGGCGCATCTCAGTTATTACAAACATTGTGCTATACACATTTTATCTTAGGCAGTATAACGCTCGAAACCTGAATATTATTTTCCAATGTGCCCAGGCACATTTTACGCAAATTTTAAATGGTATTATCCAATGTGCCCAGTTGAAATAAGCATTACTCTACAGATTAAATAATTTGTATGTCTCAGAAGGTCGTAACGACATTTCTGGCAGCATAACGCTTAAATCTTCAGTGGTATTCTCTAATGGGCTCTCATCGGAACTATCGAGTTGGCTGGTGCGTGCTACTATTTTCCCAATCCGATGAGGATTCCGGCTCCAGATGCGCATTTGCTTCCAGTTCCGCCTCTTCCTGCTGTGGCCTTTCCATCGTTAGTCATGAATAGGCTCCTCTAGCATCTGCTCCACGTAGATATGGGTTTGAGTCTATAAATGGGAATTGGAATTGCTGCTGCCCAAATCAAGATTTGGACTCACCCTTGCCAGTTTCGGATAATAGATATGGGATTCAGGGATAGGTTCAACATGCGCAGAAAATTTAGTTTGTCCAGTTTCGCTTACGACGACATTTGATCAATTCAATTAACGTCAAGAAGCACAAATTTCAAATTTGGCATTTAGATGAGCAGTGCCAAGACTTGCAAGCGAATCAAATTTTCAAGACTGTCGGGCACCTGGGATATTAATTACTTAATTTAATAAAGCCTTGTTAATTACTTATTAATTACTCACTCTCTACATCGCCTACCATTGTTAATTTATTTTGGTTCAGAAAGAATTTCATTGGCGACTCGCAATGCTAGATGATGGCTGGGAGCTCGATCATTTGGTAATGGGACAAATTCAGGGAGAATGCTCTCTTGCAGATCGCGTCCTCACAGTTCGCCAATATGTAATTGGTGGAAAGAAATAACAAACTGTCTCCATCGGATAACGAGTCTACAAAAAAAAATATAATGTTCCAAATGTGGTCGGCCCCGCGCGGTGTTAATGTAAACAAGCATAGAATTAGTTGATTAATTTAATTACATATGTTAAGTGCACTTGCAACTGCAGACGACAGCATTAACATCTCTCTCTCTGTAAATAGTCCTCGCTTATGGTGTAAACTATACAAAGAAGCGACATGAGCTATGTTAACTTAGCACACTTAAAAGCTGTTTAGTTTTAAAGAAGCAATGAAACAGAGTCTTTATTAAATATTCATTAATGAAATACATTTTACAATTTTTTATTGCAAATATTTTCGATCATAGCGATTTACTCGTGTTGCGCGAATGCTTTTGTTTGAGGCTTGACCAAACATCAAGTTTATTTCGAAAGGCTCTGCTTATTCATTTATTTGATTTTTAACAACAACATTATCAACAACATTATCTTGGTAGCCTCCACAATTTAAGGGTGCGACCATTCGGATGGATGTGGTAATTATTTGGAGGACAGCAACGACGATTGCGGACAACATGGACGTCATCACCACCCGTAATTACAACTCGATCCGGTCGACTGACAACAACGCCGGTTGGTGGCCTATGGTATGGACCAGGCTGCGATGGATCACTCGGCTGGCCGTGGTGTGCAACATTTATGGACTGTGCACCTACAATTGACAGCTTCACATTTTAACAATAACAACATATCTCATTTAAATATAACCGTCATTGTTTTAATATTACTCATCGTCTCAGCATTTATATCTAATAATGCTAGGCAACATGTAACCATTAATCGATGTCGAACAACTATGCTGATCGAACGATAAGAACATCGATAACACTTGGCACCGCTTTTTAGGCAGCATTCAAATAAAAAAGATGCATTTGCTAAAATATAAAATACTATCGCTTACCTGGTCGTTTACCCCATTTCAGATTACTATCATATACAATCGAAGCTGCTACCAATAATCAATACAATCCGATGCCAATTGGCGAATTTTAAAAATATAGTCCATGTTTATATCGGAATATTTACCAGCACACTGCGCTCAATCCAAGTATTGTCCGCGAAATCATCATATTGTCCGACTCGAACCAAAATCTGAATCTGTCGGCAAAACTGCCTTCGCCACAGTATTTATAGTGCAAGAATCTGGGATTTGCCCAAACGGTGATAAGCAGGTCAGATTATGATTCAACCTTATAGCATAAATATGAACTCAAAGTGCTGCCAATTTGCTGATATTTTGTGACATTTGTTTTTTTTTTAATTTACTGATTACTATAATTCCGATGAAAGATCCGATCTTATTGTGGAGCTGTAAAATCTAGAAAGTAAATTTCAAAAATTAAAAGTTGTTTATCTTTTCTTAACTTTTGGGTATACTCGAGGAGATTGGTTCGTTAGATGTCCAGTTACATTTTGAAAGTTAACGACTACGGTCACATTGACGCAAAAGTCTCTATACAATTGGTTACTTTACGTTACTTTATACAACACACAAGAATGAACAATACGCTACAATTTTGTTGTTCTTTGCATTCAGTTGCTACATTTAAGACAGCAATATATGCCAGTCGCATTTTAATTACAAACATTGTGCTACAGACATATTATCTCAGGCAGTATAACGCTCGAAACCTGAATATTATTTTCCAATGTGCCCAGGCACATTCCACACAAATTTGTAATGGTATTACCGAATGTGTTCAGTTGCATTTCAGTCGTAACGATATTCAATATACAAAAATAAACATTACTTTACATATTAATTAATTTGTATGTCTCAGAAGGTCGTAATGAAACGCGACATTTCTGGCAGCATAACGCTCAAATCTTCAATGGTATTCTCTAATGTGCTCTCATCGGAACTATCAAGTTGGCTGGTGCGTGCACTATTTTCCCAATCCGATGAGGATTCCGGCTCCAGATGCGCATTTGCTTCCAGTTCCGCCTCCTCCTGCTGTGGCCTTTCCATCGTTAGTCGTGAGTTAAAAGGCTCCTCTAGCAGCCGATCCACATAGATATGGATTTGAGTCTATAAATGGGAATTGGAATTTGTGCTGCCCAAATCAAGATTTGGACTCACCTGTGCCAGTTGCTGCAGCTCCGGCAGAATGCATATGGGATTCTGGGATAAGTTCAACATGCGCAGAAAATGTAGTTTCTCCAGTTCCGCTGATGACGGCATTTGATTAATGCGATTAACGTTAAGAAACACAAATTTCAGATTTGGCATTGAGATGAGCATGGCAGGCATACGAATCAGCTGATTACCCTTCAGATTGAGATGGATTAAATGCTGCAGGCATCCCAATGTTTGAGGTACATCCCCTAGCCGGTTGTTCTCCGCCGTTAGCCAACGCAACTCGGCCAATTTACCGATTGAATCTGGCAAGGATTGCAAACGATTTCCACGCACACCCAGCGTTTCCAGTCGTTCACAGTTCGCAATTTCCGGGGGCAAACTTTGGAGACCCGTATTATTGCACCAAAACGTCTCCAAGGAGGTCAAATGTCCAACTTCCGCAGGGAGACAATGAATCTCATTGCAACTCACATTAAGGAATTTTAAACGGACCAATTCACAGATGCAAGCGGGAAATTCATCGAGCTGATTATAATCCAGTGCCAAGACTTGCAAGCGAATCAAATTTCCAAGACTGTCGGGCACCTGGCGTATTAATTACTTAATTTAATAAAGCCTTGTTAATTAATAATTAATTACTCACTCTCTACACTGCCTACCTTTGTTAATTTATTTTGGTTCAGAAAGAGTTTCATCAGCGACTCGCAATGCTCGATTATGGCTGGGAGCTCGATCATTTGGTAATGGGACAAATTCAGGGAGAATGCCTTCTTGCAGATCGCATCCTCACAGTTCGCCAATATGTAATTGGTGCGAAAGAAGTGACAAATTGTCTCCATCGGAAAACGGGTCCAAAAAAATATGATTACAGATTTAATTTTTACAACATCCAATTTAAATTTCCAAATGTTGAACACATTTTCTGAGAACCAATCGCAAAATGACAGTACAAATATTTTTAACCTGTGTATAGAAGCTATACTGTGAAAATATTCTGGTATTCGTATAGCTGAGCAACCAAAAATACAACAACAATAACAAGAATAGTGCTGGGTTTCTAAATTTAACATTAGCATTGCTTGCCAAAAATTTAGATGATTTGTTTAACGGCATCGAAAATTACATACTCTCTCTATGCTACCAGGTAGAGTATACATCATTCTGTACTGCTTTGATTTTCTGATTTGATTTGCATATTTGAATTTGGAGGCTTCGTGCAGCGTTAATGTAAACTAGCATAGTGTTAGTTGATTAAATTGTAATTACATATGTTAAGTGCACTTGCAACTGCAGACGACAGCATTAACATCTCTCTCTCTGTAAATAGCCCTCGCTCATGGTGTAAACTATACAAAGAAGCGACATGAGCTATGTTAACTTAGCACACTTAAAAGCTGTTTAGTTTAGAAGAAGCAATGAAACAGTCTTTATTAAGTATTCATTAATAAAATACATTTTACAATCTTTAATTGCAAATATTTTTGATCATAGCGATTTACTCTTGTTGCGCGAATGCTTTTGTTTGAGGATCGACCAAATTTATTTCGTAAAACTTCGCTAAATACAAATTTTCTCAACTACATCATAATTTAATTAATTTATTTGATTATT
Source organism: Drosophila longiperda (assembly GCA_035042125.1). Classification (NCBI taxonomy): domain Eukaryota; kingdom Metazoa; phylum Arthropoda; class Insecta; order Diptera; family Drosophilidae; genus Drosophila; species Drosophila longiperda. The sequence goes on from JAWNLV010000107.1 coordinate 1,016,056, forward strand.
AACATTATCAATATTTTTGTTTTCAAAAGATGTCTTTTATCGCTGTCCTCAGACCTCTTTAACCTGAATACTGTAAAAATGTGAGATTAAAGTTTATTGACTTTTTACACACTTGACTTTGTTACTTACGTGCTGAGGACCGCGCCCATTGGGACTGCCAGAGGTGATGACGCTGCCATCCTTGCCGATGGTGACAGTGCGTCCATCGGGACGTTTCCACACCGAAACATCGTCGTTCCATGTACCGGCCTGATCACTGCGAGCCACAAAATTCTCGCCCTGGACGCGGGCACGTCTTTGACGGGAATGTGCAACGATGCGACCATCCCGACCCTGGGCAATAAAGCCATCGGGGCTGTAATCGACGGAACGTCCATCGGGGCGAGACACGTGTACAACCTGTGGACTTCGACGACTCCGCTGGATGACGAAACTACCATCGTTACCGTAGTCTACAGTGCGATCTGGACGAGAGATGTGATAGTCACGACGATTCCGGACAACATGGAAGCCATCACCACCCGCAATAACAACTCGATCCGGTCGACTGACGACAACGCCGCGTGGTGGCCTATTGTATGAGCCAGGCTGTGCTGGATCACTCGGCTGGCCGCGGTGGGCAACAGAGGTGGGGCCGATTATGGTGTGTGCACCTACAATAGACAGATTCACATTTCAACAATAACAACATATCTCATTTAAATATAACCGTCATTGTGTTGATAGTACTCATCGCTTGAGCATTTATATCTAATTATGCTAGGGAACATGTAACCATTAATCGATGACGAACAACTATGCAGATCGAACGATAATAACATCGATAACAGGTGGCGCCGCTTTTTAGGCACCGTTCAAATAAAAAAGAGGCACAATATAAACTTCTGTGTACAGCAGATGACAGAAGTTGAGCTTCTTATTACTAAAATAGACTATCGTTTTCAATAAAAAACTTGCACAAAGCGAAATAAAATAACAGAAACACTATCGCTTACCTGGTCTGCCTGCACCCTTTTTTTGATTGACATAGGTGTTGCCACTCTCATCCGTATAGACATGCGCTCCCTGTACCGGAGAATTCTGGAATGTGCCAGCCACTCCGGGCACTTGGTAGGGGCCCTCATTCTGACCACGTATATAAACCTGTTCTCCAGGTGGCCCAAATACGTGTGGACCATTGCGTCCATCATAGGTCTGCTGTGCATTTACTGCTGCTGCTGATAACCAATGCAAGCCGAGGTCAAAGACGAAGTTTAAAAATAAAATCTATATATATATCGGAATATTTACCAGCACACAGGAGCAGCACTGCGCTCAATCCAAGTATTGTCTGCGATCTCATCTTATTGTCCGATTCGAAGCAGAATCTGAATCTGTCGGCAATACTGACTTCGCCACAGTATTTATACTGCTTGCGGCTTGGAATCGTACAAAATTTCCCCAGCCGATGATAAGCAGGTCAGATCGGGCTTGGGAAAACTTTACTACCTCAACCTTATAGCATATATATGTATTAAAAATGCTACTTAGCTGCCAATTTGTTGATATTTTGTGACATTTGTTATTTTTTAGCTTACTGATAACTATAATTATCATGAAAGGTGACAAATAAATAAAGATACCCAACACCGTTTCCCATCTTATTGTAGTGCTGTACATACACTCAAAAAAAACATAGCACTAAAATCTGGAAAGAAAATTTCTAAAATAAAACGTTTTTATTTTCTTAACTTTTAGGTGCATTTTTTTAAATTTCTAAAAAAAATTTAATGCATTTGTTTGGTGTTTTTTTTTTTGTGTATTTTAAATATCTAACATTATTCTGTATATATATGGTTACATACATATATATATATATATATTCTTTGTTTTCAATAAATGTTAATTGCATGCTTTGTTTTGCTTTTTATTTTTTCGTTCTAAATGATTACACCGTGCAATCAGCGGGGCAATACCCAAGTGAACGAACAAGTTTAATTAATCTAGACAGATCAAGTCAAACCAATGCACACACATATATGTATATATATGTGTATATAAATAGAAATATATATAAGTATATATATAGAAATAAATATATGTATATATATAGAAATATACATATGTATATATATAGAAATATACATATGTATATATATAAAAATATATATAGAAATATATATGTTTATATGCAATATGTATGTTGATTAAACACACAAATCATGCTCGTAAAATAAGCATTTACGCGGCAGCAAGCTTAACTTCATGGGAAATTTAAACAAGTTTGACCAGCAAGCATTATTAATAATATCATAGTAATAGCAGACTTAACTAGACGACAGGCAAGCTAATGAAAATATATATGTTTGATTTTATTGAGTAGAAATAAATGGAATTCCTCATTTTTTTCTTGTTGTTTTTTTTTTGTTGTGCATTTATAAAAATGTACATTTTACACTGTTTAGTCTTCGGGCACCTTCCACTGCAACTGTTTGCCACGATCGTATAGATTTTTCAGAGCGTGCGTAAATTTCTTATCCGCCTGGAGTTGTAGGTAATGCTTATAGAGCTGGAGTGTTGTGCGAGCATCCTCGATGGAGTCATGCGTCTCCGACTGTATCTTTGTGCCTATACACAACGAAAGAGAGATTGTTGTTATTAGATAATTAACAGATAGCCAATATAAAAACTTACCCAAAAAATGCCATGCCAAAAAACGCAGCGAAACCATTCTATGATGTGGCAAATGGAACAGATGAACCGTATCGATTATTTGCTCGGATGGTACATAGATGTTAATTACCCTATAATAGAGAATAAATCAATTAACGATATAAATATATATATTAAAAAAACATCACACCTGAAATCATTCTTTAGACCATGACCAACAAAAATGACGCCTACATCGACCAGAAACTTAAGTTTCTGATACGAATATTTGAGGGCCGTCAGACGTTTATTGCTAAAATTGGCATCCAAGTCGCCGGGCTTGATACCCGAAAATTGTGTCAAATAATCGACGACCTTCTCCTGCGTTGAGATATAATCATCAATAAAGGGCACACCCTCATCCGCACCCTGGCCACGTATACAGGAAATGCGCGCCACACTCATATGACAGGGTTTTATTGTTGCCGTTTTGCCATCCGGACGTATTTCATTCTCCTCGGGATTTAAGGTTACAAATTCCGCATCCATTGCTATTAAATCACCCGCTTGCGGCATCTCATTTGCTTGTAGCGGTTTCAATGTAGCATCTGTGCCGACATTGTTGGGCAACGGATTCAAAATATCCTGGCAAATTAAGAGATAGATGAAATTTAAGAGCTTCCCTTCCGATTACAGACTAACCTGCAGGAAAGGATTGTTTGGCGTACTAATTGTTGCCTCATTACTTTTGGCTGGCTCCTCAACTGTGTCTATAGTCCCCGTCTCCAATTCGTGCTCCTCAAGACTGCGATAAAAAAGGACACACGGCACCTTCCAGTCGAGGGTGAACCAAACAGATTCCTGCGGTGCCACCGGAGAAATGCTAAAATCATTAAAGATATACCATTGCTGTTGCGGCTCCTCCAATGCATCCGATGTGGTCGCCTTCATTGTATGATATTTATGTCGCACATTCACCAACGATACCAAATTCTTTTGCGTGCCATCATCGATTTGACACACGACCGCATTCAGGGCATACGTGCGTTGAACTTTATTCTTGGTTTCCGTTGGCTGCTGTTCCGTCAGCTGCTCCTCATCATCCTCCTCCTGCTCCGATTTGGAGGTGTGTGTTAGAGATCGAACGTTCAGTTCACCAGTCTCACTGATGCCCATATTAAAGGTGAGGGGAAACCATGACTTCTGTCGTGCACTCGGTGAATTGTTGCTCGTTTGATTTGTATGCGATGGGGATTTGCTATGGAAATTGGAAACATATATTTTTACGAATATATCAATTCATTTTTAACTTGTCTAACTAACCGATCTGGATGCAAAAAGTGGCAATCACTGCGGGAGCAATTAATGCCGTAGCGGCACGGTTTGCTGGTGCTTAGAGATGCTGCCTCTGCAGCTGGTCTCTCGATGGATCGATTCAGTTGTCGCTTCAGGAAACTGATATCTTTTTCATTGTTCAGGCCACAGTTGATGGCCAGTATTTGTGGCAGGGATGTCACCTTAATTGAGTATTTAAATTAATTACAGCAATTTTGCTATTAAATGAATATTCTATTTTACCTTAACACTTTGATTGGTGGGAGAAAATTTCTTACAGCTTTCGCAAAAGGCTTGAATATTTTTCTCCGAGCTCAGAGATCGCTTGAGAATATTACCAAAATCAAAATGCTGCTCACTGTCCTTGATGTGTGTGGGATACGATAAATTGCATGCCAGCAATATATTCTCTTTAGATTTCTGCAAGAATAATCGAGTTATTTTGGCTTTCAGTTGGACATTTAATAATTTTACCTCTGCCTGGCACTTGATGCAGCGATTTATGCAGATCTGTTTGGTGCCAAATATTGAACTTATATCAGTTTCCGCATTTATCTTGCAACGTTTCCGTTCTTCATCCTTGGCGCTCTCGTCTGTAAGGAGTATTTTCTTTTTAGTTTATTCATCATTATTGATTTTAGCATCACCGTTTTCTTATACTGACCAGAGATGGATTCAAACAATTCCGCGGGCGTGGAACTATCATTTGTTGACATACTTTCAGCTAAGATAACAAATTTTATTTGAATGATATTTGAATTGAACTCTATTTAAATATATACCAACTGCTGATGGGTGCTGAGCACCATTTAAGCCCGCATTTTTGCCGGAATCGAGTATTTCGTAATGCATTTGATGCAAGATAAAACGATTCCAGTTCTGTAATATGACAATTTTTAAATGCATATAGTAGGAGTATGCGAATTGCAATACTTGCCTGAATCAAGGTGATCAGATTAACATTTGATGATCGATCGGTTAAAATTAGGCCCAAAGCTGATGCTTCAGGCACGGTACGAAAGGAGCGCAGGAAATTGCTGGCTTGGCACGGCGTCGAAGCTAAAATGAGTTGTTTGCTTACATCAATAGCATCTAATAGCCATTACTTAGGCACAAAACCAACCAGTGCTTTTGTCCAGCATGTGAAAGAGGAAGCCCAGTTCGCAGGATAAGCAAAACTCCTTCGAGCATGTGTGGCCAATCAGCTTCGTTCGCAGCGGATCCGTGAAGTACAAAATCTAAAAATAAGCTCAAATTTAGTTAAAATTGCAGACTATTTATTCAAGTAAAATCAAAAGATATTTGCTCACCTGCAACATGGCATTGCAGTATGAATTGGGCAACGTGGCCTCCAGCCCGGCAAAGCTCGTCTGGTTGTGCTGTTCAAAATCGAAATCCTGTGTGCCCAATTTGGTGTATTTCAGTTCCACTTTCCTATAACGTCTGGGTATAATTTTAATGCCACTTTCCGCTTTTGTGGCAGTCGTATTCACATTTGCATTGGCATTACCGGCACCACACTGTCCCTGCTCCGTGAGGTTATAGGGTATCTGATTGCGTCGCGCAGTTCGTGGATTGGGTGAGTAACCAATTGGTCCTTGCATTTTCATGCTGTTAAGTACATCTGCGTCGATGGTCTTGGGCCGATGATAGCCGTAACGCAACAGTTCCTCGGGCCAGTCGGAAAACCAACGTGAACCCGTCGTCAAATGTGGCAACAACACCGATGACAATGGAAAATTGGTGTCCGAAAATGGAACCATCGGTAGCTGTGGCACAACATCCGCAAATTCCGTATTCCGTGAGAACGCGTTGAATTGCGGCTGAGATGTCTGCACCGAGGCAATGGTATTAATGTGTCCGGATTGATCACCAAATGCCAAGGCCTGTGACGAGGAGCTTATGTCAAAGCTCAAACATTGACTGCCATTCGTGTTGATTTGATACATCGAGACGCGTGGTTCGCTCAGCTCCACCGTGTCCACAAGCTGAAATTGTCCGTAGCTGGAAACTACGGCCAGCCGGGATGTCAACGATGGTAAAAACTTCAGCATTTGTGGATCGATGAGAACTTGAATTGGTGAGATGAGGCGCAGCATACGTAGATCGTAGACCATAAGAAAACGATCGATGGCCAAGTTATTCTGGCGTCCACTGTAACCACAGGAGATCAGATAATTGCCCTGCACGTCGAAATCGGATAAGCTATTCGTGTGCGTCTTAATAGTGTGCTCCACGCTTAGTGTATTCAAATCTCGGAGGGTGACGGTGCCAAATTGATCCCCCGCAAAGAGATACCGTGAATTCTTGCGCAGTACTGTGCATCCGGCGGAGCCAACATGCTCCAATCTAGTCTCCTTCAGACTACGCATGTCGAAATCAATCAGCTCCTCCTGCAGACCGGCCATAACCAAACGATGTGGCGAAAGTTGCAGCATGCAAACCATTTCCACCATGTTGTTTGATCTGATGAACAACATGAATAGTTTAATTGAAATAGTCTATTTAATATTTATTGCTTACTTGTGCGTAAATTTTGGTAAACCACGTCGGATCTGATGGCGAAGAGAGGTCTGTGTCAGCACTAGTACGCCCGAGTCAATGGTGATAATCTGGCGCACTATGTCGCTGGCGTGCACCTGGAATGAGGTGTATTTTTGCAAGGAGCTGGCATAGTAGGACGTAACGTGTCCCTGGAAAAAATATGGCAAAAAGAAATTTTAATAAGACGAGATTAAATAGGATATTAAACCGTAAGATTTAAGATAAGAGATTTATAGGCGATTTAACAGATGAGTTATCAGAAATTGGTTAGTAGATTTAAATTTAGATTTAACAAAATAATCAAAAGACATTTTAAGGCATTTCACAGGATATTCAACAAAAGATTTAAGAGGCAACGTATATTCGATTTAACAGAGATATTTGAGGCCATTTAAATGCAGATTTAACAATAAAATGAAGAGGATATTAAATTCTGATTTAACAGGCGCTTTAGCAACAACTTCAACCTTCCATTTAACAGGATATTAAACAGAATATTTATGACGACATTTAACAGAAAATTTAACAACCCATTTAACAGAATTTCAACAGCACATTCTATTCAACAGGATGCATGCTTACACCTTGATTGCCCATCCAGAGCAGCTCCTCGTAGTCATCAAAGGCCACAGTGGACACGCCAAAATTTTCACCGCCGTCAGCAAGTATGGGAATTGGGCTAGCGACATAGTCTGCATCGCTAGAGCCAATATTGAAGCCATTAAAACTCGGCGAATAAGGTTCCGAGTTGCGAGTGGGGCCTGTGTCGTAAACACCTTAAGCAAATATTTATTATTACAAACATATTTGTATTATCATATTAAAATGGAGAAAGTTTCTGTATTTGTGTGTGTTTGATTGTTTGTGTTTGTTTGCTTGGCGTACTTAAAATGTCCTCCGAGGCACCGATTTGATCGGTGCCGCCACAATAAACGTAATCCATTTGCTAAAGGAAACAATATTTAAGCACTGTTTTTGTTTTATTATTTTTAACAAGATGTTTTATTTGCATCAGTTGTGGCGTATTTTTATTTCGGCTCACGAATTAAAATCGCTCATCGCTATCTATCGGTATCTGAACAGTGTCATATCGATATTCATAACGTTAATAAGTTTCTTGACTTCATGATGTTCATGAGATACAAAAAGTATCTAGTGCTTAAGCAATCAAAGAATTGCTCAAGCTTAAACGAAATAATAAATATAATAAGTTCATTTTCTAAAAAAAAGTTTTTATACTTCATTTGCCGGTTGGGATTGATCGCTTTCTGCTTTATAGCATGTGCAAGTACCACCAACACGACCTAGGTTGATGCATTGGCTAAATTGTCCTAAAGTTAAATAAAAAGGTATGCTCTTAGGAGCATGTAGTAGACTAGAAAATAGGCAATAAATCGTCCATATTCTTGCAGATTTCGAAGATTTGTGTTAGAATCGCAAGCACCTACTCTATCGAACTGCATTAGAGGATAATAGGTTCATCTAAGAGCCCAAAAAGTGTATATCAACACAGGGCGAACAGATTTCAGTTAAAACCACAAAATTCTTGTCTCCCTGCATAATAAGCAAAACGTTGAAAATACCTTAAATAATTAAAAATAAAAAAAAGTAAAAGTAAATAAACATTCCATATTTTTGTTGTGTTTTTACATGCACAAAGTATCGATATAAAGTTGCAGCCCTGATGTGAGTACAAAAAAAATGCTACGTGCCACATGCAAAATCGCATTTAACTTAACTCGGCATCAACTCAAGCGAAACGTTAAAATGGCAGCTTTACAGAAAATTGTAGAGAACAATCAACGTGCGAAGAATCTCATTGATTCCATTAAGTCAGAGGTGCAGTAATATACAGTTATATATACACATTTATTTATAGTTAATGGAATTTCAGATGACGGCCATACATAATGAGTTCGAGAACCGTCAAAAGCAACAGCTGATTGCCGAGAATGCAGCCCTGGAAAAAGAAATTGAGGCAGCGCTGGCACAGCTAATCCAACTAGAAGTCCGCAATGGCAAGAAACAGATTTCAATACCAGGTGCTGGCACCAGTGCCACACGTGGAATGTGCACCAAGGTGGACACAGGAGAAACAGAAAGAGTTTCCACTGCTGCCCCAGCCGTGGAATCAAAAGTAGCCCCCAAAGAAAAGAAGGAGAAGAAGGAGAAAAAACCGGCTGCTGCTGAGAAGTCAAATTCCGCTCCAGAAGCAGCACCTGTAGATGTGGGTCGTTTGGATTTGCGTGTGGGCAAGATTATGGAAGTTGGCCGTCATCCGGATGCGGATAGTTTGTATCTGGAAAAGATCGATTGTGGCGAGGTAGCGCCACGCACAGTTGTCTCGGGCCTGGTGAAGTTTGTGCCGCTGGAAGAGATGCAGAATCGTCTAGTTGTCGTCCTCTGCAACCTGAAGCCGGCTAAGATGCGTGGCATCACCTCCGAAGCCATGGTCATGTGTGCCTCCACCCCGGATAAGGTTGAGGTGCTTAGTCCACCAGCTGGCGCTGTGCCCGGGGACTTGGTCCACTGCGAGGGCTACGAACGCCAACCGGATGCACAACTAAATCCAAAGAAGAAGGTATTTGAAACGTGTGCTCCGGATTTAATGACCAATGCGGAGCTTGTCGCTTGCTTTAAGGGATCAGCACTGCATGTGCCAGGGAAAGGCGCCATCATAGCGCAATCCTTGAGAAATGTCCTGGTTAAATAAGAATTTTAACATAAATACTAATATGTATATAAATACAATTATATACAAATTAATTCATATAAAAGAAAATCTATATATAAATTTATTTATATATAAATTTATTTATTCATATAAATAATAATTGTAACAAATTATTTGTTACAGACATGGAATTAAATGCGCACATCTTATTTCAATTTGTGATTTATTTAATAATATAACTTGATATTGGGACTTGGGACCAATTGATTATTTATAGCTTGGTTATTAGTGAATTGTATGCCACCATGAAGTTCTCTACGGACTATTGCTGATGGGGTCTTTGAGCAGGATGCGGACTGGGATTGGCCTCGACAACAATGGTCTTGGTGAATATATCGTAAGCAGTGCGGTTATTCTTGAAAAAGACCATCAGGACACAGATGGGAAAGAGCAGCGTCATTACCAGATTCTTGGCAAAAGCGCGCAACATCGATCTCATCAACGAGGGCACCTTCGCCGGATAGAGCAGGACCCGCACCGGTTCCCTTCGCGCCTGGAATGCAAATTGTGGCAGGATGGGTGCCTGCAATGGCAACACTGCCTCCACATAGAGTATGCGTATCTTCATTATAGATTTCCCTGGTGTGGCGCCATCGAAGAACGTCGTCCACAGGCACTCATAGCAACAGACCATCAGCTTTGTCAGCAGCTCAAACAATAACAGATCCGAGGGCATAGAAGACAAGAAATAAGTCGTCAAATCCATAAAGTTCAACAGGACATTTTCATCGAACAGATCATTGAAATCCAAATTGAACAAATGAAACAAGGCAAAAGTCGCGATTACTTTCAACACAAACAATATAAACATATCAATGGCCTCAGCCAAAAATCTCTTCCAAAAGGGCGCCACAACCATCTCAATGCCGCCGACGCGTCGAACAATCTCTTGTTGCTGTACTTCGTCCAGCACACGAAATCGACTAAAGCTGGGCACATTTGCTGGTGGCACATTTACTGGTGGCACATTTGTTGCTTGCCCATTATTTGGCTGCACTTGCTCAGTGTTTATTGGAGCATGAGGAGCAGCAGAAGCAGTTGTAGGCAGCGAAGTTGGGGGAAATCCCGACAATTGTGGATAGTTGTAGTTGGCAAGCAGGTAATTGGGAAACATTTGGATAAGCGCCGCCTGTTTGGCCCATTCGGTAAGGCTGGCAAAATAAGCTTCCTTCGTCGACAGCTCCTTGTTTCTATCCTTATCATTATTCTTCTCCTTATCATTATCTGTATCTGCCTTTTTATCTGTATCTGCAGCTGTTGCTGTTGTTCGCACTTCGCTGTTGGATTTTTCGGGCTGTGACGCCGCTGTCTGTTCGCTGCTTGCCATTCCTTGCTCACGTAATATTATTTTATATTGATTTCTTAATTTTTGTGGCGAAACTGTTTGTTTTTTTTTTTTCATTAATTTAACTTTTGTCGGGATGAAGTTGACGTGTGTAAAATAAAAGGTGAAGCAATGGGTGTGCGCAGTGAAGTGAGAGGTGAGAGAGCGGTATCCACATACGTTTTTCAGGGTTGCATTGAAATACACACAGGGCATGGTATATAAACAAGGTAGCGACAATTAAAGTTACCTGTTAAGCAGTTAGTTTGATTGAGGCTACGCAAATTATTTATATATTTGTGTTTGGTTTTGAATGGCTGAAATTGAAGATTGTGTAAATATTTAATAAAAACGACGATTTATGCTCACGCCAATTGCTAAGAGACAGGCAAAATTTAACAGCCTTTAAATGTGTGTAACAGAGATAATGTCGCTACCTTGTATTAGCAATCCATGCGCGAGAGATAATAGCAGAGTGCAATTCTCGCTCTGCAAACAGTGGGGACCCTTTTTGCAATCGAACATAAATTTATAAATATATATATTTATACATATGTATAAATATTATTATATTTTATATTATATTTATAAAAATCGATAGTTCAAGTGCAGTAATTTTGAATCCATTTTTAAAGAATAATTACAAATAATCAATTAATTTGTTATATGTTATAGTTAATGAATATTTATTTATTAAAATTGTTATGCACTTATATATAAGAGAAGTACATACGTAGTCCATACTGCGGATGATTTTCAATTAGTCATTGAAAGACACATAATACATACATGGAATTGCTGATTCTGGCCACTGCTAATGATAATAAAATACAATACAATATATATATACACATATATATATGTATATAACTTAAAAATGTACGATTGCCAAAAAATATCAATCTCTTACTTATAAATACGCCCAGTATACAAATTTTATGTATATATACATATATATATATATATTGATAGAGTGAAGTACATATATGGCTGGATGAATATATAATATGTTCATACCCACATATATATATATGTATTATTATATATGTAGTTTTAGTTATGTATTATTGATCTACGTATGTATTTATGCACATTTGATGTAAATCGTGCAAATCAGTTTGACAATTACGTTTTTTTTTATACAATTTGGATAAGGATTAGGAATACATAATTCAACTAATTAATACAACTCTCTCTCTGCAGATAGGCAAGTATAGAATAACAAATATAAATAAAGGAATGCATCCGATGAACGGTTAGCCCAATTGGGCCATTTATTGCCAAACATTTCCAATATTTAAATTGCCAAATTGCTGATTTAAATTTGAAGTGACCGTTGAGGAGGCTGCTGTGGAGGTGCCCGTTGCCGCTGGATACCCAACACTTGGCAATGGTTGCATCAGATTCATACCGAGACCAAGTTGCTGCTGCTGTGGTGTAGTTTGTGGTGCTACCGCAGCTGTGTTGTGGCCACTAAACAGTTGCATGCCACCCAACATACTTTGATTCTGAGTCTGCATCAGATTTGTGGCTGCTGCTTGTCCTACTAAATACGGGCTGCTGGCAGCACTGCTGGCATTGGGAAACTGTGCACCACCAAATCCAAGATTCATGGAGCCAGTTGGAGCATTGCTGAAAGCATTTGGTGCTGCCATCACTGGGGCATTATACATGCTCACTGAATTCGGCGGCGTCATGAACTGATGATGGTGCGTCTGTTGGGGCAGCTGCTGGTGATGGTGCTGCTGAGGATGGTGATGCTGGTGGTGATGCATATAGCCCCCGGGTGCCATGCCCGTAAAGCCGCCAAAGCTCAACTGTTGCTGTTGTTGTTGTGGATTGTTGTGAGGATTGCTGGGCGCATTGCCATACAAAGCCAATATGCTGTCCTTGGACATTTTGCCCGATTGATCCTTGTCTTGACCAGTTCCGACCAGTGTGCCCTGGCTAAAAAAGTCCTGCTCCTGCTGGGCCAGTGAATGTGGCTGACTGGTCGGCAATGAAAGCGATGCAGCAGCAGCAACTGCAGCAGCCACATCTCCATTCGCCTTCTTCTCGGGACTCGGATTGCTGTTGGCACTTAGAAAACTGGTAAAGCTATCGTTCTGCAAATCCTGGCAAGCAACAATTGGCTTTGTGGGCGAAGAGAGACCCAAAAGATCACTCTCCACGCTGGCATTGATGCTATTGTTGGCGCTATTTATTTGCACACGATGGGAGGTCTTTGGACTGCAGCCACCGACCTGATTTGGCTTTGGCTTGGGCAGCGGCGCTGGCAGTGGACCACTTTTCGCTACTCCTCCAGCTGTCGTCGTCGTTGTTGAGGAGGAGGAACGCTTTTCACTGCTTATGCTGCTGATACCGCCCAAACTTCCGGCTTGAGCTGTTTTCTTTTTTCGTTTCTGCCGTTCCAGTTCCTCATCGATTTCCTTGGCCCAGTCGACTTTGGGTGGAGATGGTGGCACCCATTCCCTAGCCAAATACTTTTTATGTTCGTATTTTGCTCGTATAAAATTTTCCAATGCCGTATCCGTTTGAGGACGTCGGAAACCATCCGGTAGCTGTGCCTCGTAGACCGCACGAGCGCGAGAATTGCCCATTTGTTGCAGGGAGATGACCTGTTCGGGGGTCCAAGCATCCAGATTGACGCTTTTCACCCGAGATATGTGCACGCCCAGATTGCGGTGGATGCCCGCGCAGCGAATGCACAGAAAGACGCCCAGATTCCATGACGCCCAGCGTGGACCTGCGAATTGTTGATTAAATTTAAGTCAAACGAGAGAAAACCAAAAAAAAAATCTACTTGCTTATCGCAAGAGTACTCTATACTGCTCAAATTGCCGATGTATAAACAGTTTTAGAAGCTACTTATACAGTTTTAATAGCATATGTACTTATGTAGTTATTTATTTAATGCGGTTAACGGCATCACGCACACAGCAATTACAAAAATTGAGCTAGGGAACGATATGAAACTGCTGCTGCTGGTACTGGAGAAGTGTGCCCGCCCTTAATTAAATAAAAGTGTGAGCTAATTCTCAAAAAATGACTGCTACTTGTCATAGACGCTTGACTTACACTTTATTAAGTAAAAATATAATTGAATATTTAGCTGCCCATGCTTGTATATCAGTTATACATTTGTATGTATATTTATATATATATATATATATATAGAGCAAAATAAGTCCTGAGCATAAACTTACCCTTGGCATCACAATCAACACAATATTTATTGTCGTCATCACGTAGCATTTGCGTTAAAAGTGTTTGACATTTTTCCTGCATCAATTTCGTACGTTCCGTTTCCTTACGGCTTGCATTGGATGTACTCATATTTTTCTTGCACTTTTTATCGCGTTGCGTTATGTTGTTGTCTGTGTAATTTCAATAAACTGCCTATTTTCCGTTTCGCTGTTTTTATATATATGTGTGGGTGTTGTGGGTTGCTTTGTTTAAGTTATAAGCCGCTGGTTTAGCTCGATCCGTATATGTAAAAATTTATTTTTATGCTTTAAGAATATACTACAATTTTTTTTTTGCTATCGAAAATAGTGTACGTCTGCGTCTAAACGTCACATTCATTTTGTAAAGTCTGGCAATAGTAATGTCAAAAAATAAATGCGAAAGCAACAGTGCTGCCAGACTGGAAAATGGCAAGCCACTTGATTTTTTGAAAAAAAAAAACCTTTTTTGCATGTGCAACAAGTGAATTAATTAATTTTTATTAGCAATATGCGTTCGTTAAATTCACAGCTGGAGTCATGTCTTCGCTCATTGAATGGCGGTGGAAATTTAAATTGGTTAAACGTAGGCTGTTTATTTCTTAATTTATTGTATATTGGCATTGATGCTTACTTTGTTTTTTTTTTTTAATTTCTTTAGGTTTTTTGTGCCGAATTTCTGGAAGTTGTGAATAAGCTGCAAAAGGGTATAATGAATCAATTAGGTTATGATGCTCTCGAAATTATTTGTTTGTGCTTATCCCAAATAATGATATGTGTTCGGCACTTGGAATACACCATTCAAACTGAGACCGCCAGCGGTTCAAGAATATTGGTAATAAATAATAAAATCATTATTATTATTTTAATATATATACGATTTCATATTAGGCTAGCCATCATCATTTTGTGGATCGCATAAAAGTTTGTCTGCAACGCCTCTGTGTTTCCGTAGCGCACTCAACTGGAGCAGGAGCACAAAATAATACTACCGAGGGCATTTCCTATTTAAAGCTACTCGATTCTCTGTTGGATTCCCTATCTGAATTCACCATCTACAATGAGAACAGAAGCCTTAATAGCAGCGTCACCGACTCGCCGATAGAACTACTCGACTTAAGCAAGCAAATAAAGCTACAAATAGATTTACTACTGGGCCAAACATTGTCCTTTGCTAATGTGGCCCTGGAACAGGATAAGAAAGCACTCAGTGCGCTTTGTCAAAAGGTATAGTTATATATATAAATATATATATATATATATATATATGAACATGTATTATTTTAGGTGATGCGTGATTGTGGTGCATTTCAAGAGGAATGCCTATTGAATCCTGTATCATTGTCTCAAAGCAGCAATAACTCCAATCAAAAATTGAGAGCGATGACTTTGGAGCATGCCCTGCACCAGCTGGAGGATTATTTGAATGAGGCTCTTCTGCGCTTGGTCTTCACTTGTTTGCTCGACTTTCAAAGGATATCGGTGGATAAACTACGCAATATATTGCGTAGCGCACGGACTGAAGAATCGGTTGCCACAGCTGATGAATTAATAGCCGATTTTGATGTGAATTTGGATCGTGCCACACAAATTGGCATATATGCTATTGCATTTGCACCCAACTTGAAAAGTATGTTTATATATATTTTATTTAGTGGTTTATTATAAATATATTATATATATTATATATATATATATATATATATCACTCTAACTTAATTGTATTATATAGTAAAGACGACCGTTCGCAGCTGTCTCGCCTCTTTTGAGTATTTGGATACCAGTTTAATACCGTCGCTGCATGGAAATGCCTCCGATTTGCACTCAGAACTCTTGGAGCAGCACTTTAACGAGGAGATGTCCAAGTTTAAGAAAGTACTGCATGAGATAATGGATAGTCGTGCTTTTGTTGGCTGTTATTTGCATATGCTAACAACGGGCATTATTGCCGCCGAGAAACAGTTTGATAAAACTGAATTGGAGCACTTGGCACAGATGGGTCTCTATATTGTGGAACATTTTCAGCAGGGTGTCAATCAGGATGTTCTCTTGCAGCACGAACATTTGCAGAATTTTGTGCGCATATTAAGGGAATGCAAAGCAATATTAATGTGTGCCTCACAAGTTCAACCGGATCGCATCGTGAAGAGATTTAAAATATTACGTACCTTACTGCGTAAATTACACAGCAGCTTGGCTGCTGCAGAAAGTAACTCAGCTGCCAATGAACCTCACACGTATCAGGAAGAAACAGATTTATGTACAGTAGAATCCTCCAAGCCAATTCAATCCTTAATGGCATCACCATCGCGCAGTATTCTCTACGAGACCCGAAAGGTTCGCAGCAGGACAGCTGAAATAAATCAGCTCAGAAATACTGAACAATCTTTTAAAGGGTCCCTAAAGCCGAAGGCTTTGAATTGTTTGCGCCGCAGTGAGTATTGAAGTTAATATTTTAGCTATTTATTTAAATATTACATTAAAAAGTTATTTATATATATGATATGTTTATTACAACTAATATCAGTCAACAGAAAGAAAGAAATAAATTCTTACTGTTTAAAAAATAAATATATAACATTATACATAATTTATATTCATTTAATTTTTATTTTTTTTATATATTATTATTATTTATATATTATATATATTGCAGAACTAAGTCTTCGCACAAACATGTTTAAGCGACAAACTGTTGTGCAGCACACAATCAGCAGTCAAACGGCGAGCTTGGAAATCAGTGGTACGAAAAATATTATTAAAATTAATAATATTATATTATATTATTCATTATTTTGCTTTCAGAAATACTCGACCAATTAACGTGTTTAACGGCAAACTTCTCAGGCAGTCTGTCGGTACGGAAGTAGTTGTCTATTGAATAAAAAAATTCACACACACTCTTGCAAAAACACACATACATAAGCACATATCGTATCCGCATCTGTAGAGAGCAGTGTTTTTATTTTGAACATCTAAAAAAGATTAAAATCATAATAATAATAAACACAGAAAAATATAATTGTAAAAATTAAAACTACTGAATGAAACATTTAACTATTAAATCAACGTAAAAACACTAAATTGAACTATGCGCAAAATTGTCAACTTATCGATTTTTCCCAAGCAAAAGTATGCACAACTTATAAATACATAAGAAATATATATATTTGATAAAGCTGAACAAAAAGTTGGGGGCAATGCAAACGGAATCGAGGCTGGAGCACAAATGCGATAATAAAGCCAGCGAAGCATTTGAATTGCGTAGCAACAATCGGCATGTGGTTCCTCTTGGTGTCCTAATGGTGCTCTGCACAATATACCTAATGATTGCCGGACTCCAGACTAACTATAACTACTACTTCAAACCAGGGGTTGCTGCTGTCAATCTATCCAGCAATCCACCAAATGTTGATGCTTCAAATGATGTCCACACCCAGCCTCAGCCTTTGTGCAGAAAAATTGAAATTTTCACCGAAGACGCATTTGCAAGTCAGGCAAACAATCTGTTGAGGGATCAATCAAAAAAATCTTCCAATAATCTCACAATAAGACGCAAGCAGCCAAAGATTTCGAAATCAAAAACCACCAAAAAAGATATCACCAAAAAATCAAATACAGCCGAACCCATTATCTATCTATTTGCCTTGGTCTTTATATATCTATTGCTGAAAGCCGCCTCGGACATAAATCAACATTATAAATCGGTAAAAATTGTCCAACTTACCTATCCTAAGCAACTATTTATTGATTTATTTTTTTTTAAATTATTATTATTCAACAGCTAAAGAAAGGAGATAAGCGTTTGCGTCGATGCTCCTTGCAATCATATGCCCAGAAGGAGCAGAGGGCCTCCCATTTAGATCGGCGTGCTTCAAAAGGTATTTCAACAAAAAGTTTGCCCAAATTTTGAGAGGATCTTCATTAATACTAAACGTAACTCGAATGCTTTTCTTAATAGGGAACAAATACCCAGAGATAAAACTACAAAAAAAATTATATTTGTGTAATATGTGTTGTGATCTGAAACTTGATTGTCTATCTAAACTTTACTATGTATGTATTTGTCTCGATGTAAAACATATCTGTCCAAAATCAAAAAAAAACTTTCTACTTCTATCCTTTTTCCATTTCTATATAAATATATATAATGTTAAGTGAATGTCTATGTGCCTATTTATATTTATATATACCCCATAGAAATCCGTTTACTGTAAAAAACTGAACTTTAAGAATAAAACTCTTCTCTGCACTCCTGTGATGATTTTACAAAGTATTATCTATTTACAATATATATATATATATATATACACATTGGTGTTTTATTTCCTCACTGTTTTCACTTTGTTTTTATAATTATATGTGAATTATTATTTTTTTTATGTAGATGCTCTGCTGCAAAGTAGACACTATATATTTACGGAGGCCCGATCCGTATCCCTTGATCGCTTTAAGCGAAAGGATGATTTGGCCATCGAGTCCAAAGATCTGCTCAAGCTTATGAGCAAGCCGTCTACAATTGCTGAATCTGCCCGAATTTATCATCCAGCCAAACTTTCGGGTAAACTGACGCTTTTTTGGAAAGCTTTGATTCCTTTAGGATATGTTTTTTTGTATCCTACTTTTTCTTTACCTACTTTAGAGCCGCTGAGGGGTCGGCGCTTATCGGTGCCCATCAGCATTAACTATCAAACAGTGCATGTGGCTCCTCCTGCTCCTCTGGAATTGACAAGACGCAGCTCTGTGATCAGTGTGGGAGACATGATGACGCCTCTGCCGCTAATAGCAGCATCCACTGGCCTTCAGACGATGCCAATGACCGACTCGAAGCGGCGCGTTCGGATGATTAATCGCCACTAAACAAATGGGAATCGAGAAATTATATATATAAATATATGATAAATAACTCAACTCAACGACTATATGGACTTCACTATCAACGAATTTATACACTCGGACAACTAATCACCCTGAATTTTGAAAATTCGCCGAGGGTTTCTCAACATGTGTCTATTTCTCAAACTGAAGTTTTAATATTTGATTTTTCTAAAATTTAGAAGAAATATGCCTTATTTCCAATGGCATTTTTTCCTCAATGCGGTTTACACATATAATTTTAAGCAAAAAAAAAAAACTTCTCAATTTGAGCGCGAATTTTTTGCCGAGTATTTTTAACCAGCTCCTAAATGAACTTTTAGACATGCTTTAAGTTTTTGTTTTCCGTTTTAATTAATAAGTGTAGTATCGTTACTATAATTAAGGCATTTTAAACATACAAAATACATTATTATTATTATTATTATAATTACTACTATAACTATTACTATGCCCATGCAATTTTATTAAGAATATACAATTCTATACACATTTAATAAATTGCACAGATGAGCAGCCGTATTACCAGAAAACGTATAATTATTTATATTTATATTTATGCTAATAATAATAATAATAATCTACTACTTAAGGCAAGATTTAAAACAATCTTAGGCTAAAATAAAGTTTCGCTTGCAAGAAGAGAGAAACAAAATAAAAACAGTTGATGCAATTTTTCTGGCTTTTGTGTGACGATTGAGATATAAAAAGAGAAGTCTATGAATGGAGTGTTTGTGTTCAGATTAATCGATCAGTATCAGTTCTATATATGTATATATACATATAAACAAAACTTTTATCGAATTTTGTGCTATATGTGTTTGCTCCTATTAAATATTACAAATACAAAAAATAAATTACGTATTTTAATTGCTGTAAAATATATATTATTATCATTATATATATAAATATATATAACTGGTTAGACTTTAGCTAAGCTCATTGCCCTCATAGAGGCTTTCGCAGCTCTCGAGCAGCCGCAACACAGGCGATATATCATATGGATATAGTTGACGCGAGACGAGACGCGATATTTGCAGCCGTAGACGGATTAGGACGCCCATTGCCTCATCGAGCATGGCATTGCCCATACCAAAGCTATGACAACTATGGACAAACATTGTCCAATTCATGCGAATGTACTTCAACAGTCGCAGCAAATACAGCAGAAAACACGTCTCATTGCTCACAAGCAGATCGAGCAACAAATCGGAGCTATTCGAGGTCATCTTAAGGAACTCGAGAAATGTGTAGACAGGATTGAGCATGGCGACCAGTTCTGGAAATGCATTATTCCGAAACGATATGCCGGAGGTGACATCCAGTGTGCAGACCATTGCCTCAATCAAATGATCATCCTGATCATCAAACAGATGGATCAAGATCTTACTGAAATGGCATTCCGGGTGAAATTCGAGAGTTTGCTTGATGAACGTCTCCAGCTTGCTGAGCACATCGCGGATGGATCTCTCTATGAGCAGAATATCCTGAAATGCATCATAGTCTGTGGAATCAATGGAGGAATCTGAGGAATCGCTGCGTATCTCTTTGACGGTGACTGCTATTGATTTTAGGACGAGTAGGACCATTTTCTGCAGCACCGTTTTATCCATTTCGATGTGGTCGCCACCGCCACTTGCCGAATCTTCGCGTGTAATGGAGGTGATAAGTGAACCAGTCACATAATTAATTGGCACACCATTATAACCAATGAGTCCCACGATATTTTCCGGTTGTCGTCGCGGCAGGGATTCGAGTATGCGCAAACTGCGTACATGGCAGACAATTTGGTGGGCCAACTTGCAGGTCTCCTCGGGCAGCATGTCCTGCAGCGCCAGCGTGGAACCATAACACAGCGCCTCATTAAACAGGCACAGCATCTGCTTGTAGACCGTGCAGGATAGATTGTGACTGAGAAGCAGCTCAAATTTATCCAGCTGTGCGTAGAAGGGACGCGTTTCATCTATCGATAGATTGGCCTTGACCGATATGATATTCTCCCAGAGCTGCAGGAAGTTGAGCACACAATGTTCGGCCCGTTGCTGATGCAGCGGCGACATCAACTCAGACATATGTTTGACCAGCGTTGGCCATTTGTGCTCCAACTTTTGGATGGTGACGCACTTTAAATGCGTCGTATCAAAGCTCTCCGAATCCGTTAAGGCGACCACATGACAACCATTGGGTGGCATATAGTTATTACTGCTAGTGGTTGTTGTTGTAATATTATTGTCGTACGGATTACGATCAATGCTATCATTGAATCCTTGCCGGTTATCTTCATCTGGCGCATCTCCCGTCATATCACGAAATTGCAGCGCAAAATAATTATTAGCTAACGGCGGCTGTTGCACTGGGAAGTGCATATAGCTAAGGGATGCATCAGCAGAAGAGGAACTGCCTGCTGCTGCAGCTGCATCAGCTCCAACTCCAATTGTTGTCATCGCCGCACTGCAATCCTCATCCAGCGGATGCAGCTCTACATCCTTCCACTCAACAATGCGCTTAATGATGTCCAAACTAAAGTGGATTTTCTGCACAGCCGCCTGATCGAGTAGATCATAATTAAACAACTGATCCACAATCTTTTGCAGCCACTCGTCGTTCAGCTCCTGCTTTGCAATAACCAAAAAAGCAGCCAGCACACGTCCAGCCAGGAACTGGACATAAGCATTATTATAGCCAGCTAAAACAATGATTTCGTCAATCAGCTTGTGATCGTTGCGTATTAAAGCATCGCAAACATCCATTATCCGGGTGCAAATATAACCCTTGGCGTTCTGCTTCAAATATATGTCGAAGAGTAGCTGTAAATTGGAGAGAAATTGCAGCAGTTTATTTGTGGGCCATTCCCGAAGATAGGCAATGCGCTTCTGGCCATTCGAGTCGTGGGAATAGTGCGATTGAAATGGTTTCCTTAGCGTACGCTCCGAGACGCCACACAGGCACTGACGCGTCAGCGATTGCTCAAATTCCAGCATGTCATCGATGGTGGAGGAGTTTAAATTGGAGGCGGAGTTGGTGGCGGAGACTGAGTTAGAGGAGGAGCAGCCTGTCAGTGGTTGCTCCTTCCTTAGCAATTCGGTTAGTTGCGTTGCACGATCCACTTCATCGTGTGCCTGTTGCGGCTGTTGTGGCAAGATTGTATTGACTAAATTCTGTAATTGGGCATAGGAAGCGGCACGAGAATTGCACGGCGTCGTCGTCGGTGAATTGTTTGTGCTGCCCGAATGTGAATGGGTGGAACATGACGAGGATAAGGAGGAGGAGCATAAATGATGCGTTTTATTATTGCCATTGGCATCAATTAAATCCGTGCCATCCAATATATCTGGCGGTGATTTGATGGCGCCCACTAAGCGTATTTGTTTATCAATTTTCTGTCGTTTCGTTTGCGGTTGCTCGTTGTGATTTGTGGGCGTGCTGGCAATGCCGGGAGCAACAACCGTTATGCTTGCCGTGGAACATGGACAGCCACCATTTCCAGAGGAAGAGCTGCTGCTGCTGCTATTGCTTTTGCTGCTGTTCATTGAGCTGCTGCCCGTCGTGGCTGTTGTCGTTGTTGTTGTGTCCATTTTTGGAGAGTTGTTTCTTTTATTTGTTTGCTTGTGCGCTGCAATAAATAAAATGCATAAAATTGAAAACAAAACAAAAACACATTCCAATCAAACAATCAACTTTCTACGCTGACTGCTAACAACCAAGCCTTGCCACTGCGTTTTTGACAGTGCTTCCGAATTACGCGTATTCCACAAGGTTACGTGTTCAGTTGCTGAAGCCAGCATTTAACTTTGTAATATATTTATATAGCAAGTCATTCTCATATAAATTGGATTGTTGGTTGGCAGTTTTGTGTGTGCTTTTATAATTTTAAGCGTTTTGTGCATTTTTTTTAAAAACAACTGCAACAAGTTGTTGCTACTGCCCACTTTTTTACCTTTGCAATGTTTGTATTTGTTGCACTTCACACTCGGTTTTTGTTGTTTTTGCACTTTCGCCATACATTATGGATATGTTGTCTTGCCTGCATATCTTACATTATTTTGTTTACATGCTTTATTTTACTATTAACTTTTCTGGGGGCGCAAAAAAAAAAAACAACTGGCACTGTTAATTAACAAGTAGCGAGCGCGTCGCCATCTTTGTAGTGTTGGGTTGTTCATATGCTGGCCAGTGCTCACACACGTTACGACACGTTTGACATACATACGAAATTGCTGGACCGTAGCACGTTACGACCGATTTGATAAAAAACAATATGTTAATTATAAAGAAAATATTTAAAGTATGTTACTCAACTTACACAAGAAAAAAACTGTCACTGTTAATTTTTTGAGTAGTGTAGGGTTGTTTATATGCTGACAAGTTCTCACACATATTTCGACATGATGTATGACCAATTTACAATATCTCTGCACCTCGCAAAAAACATCCGGTTCATAAACAAAAAAAAAATATGATAAATATGGCACTTATTTGTCGTACTTTAACTTCCTTATATTAAAAAAATTAAAAGAAAAATTGCAAGGAACATTAGCCTGTAATTCAATTCAAAAAAATGTTGAATTTTTCAATGCCCATAGTCTGGCAACTCTATAAGGTAGCGTTGCCAAATAGTTGACAGAAATAAATTAAGATTGGATATTGTTTTGCTTTCCATATATAAACACATTAGACACGTACCTTTTCATAAATAGTGACAGATTTGTTTATAAACAAAACCAAAATTTTTTGTGTTTTTCCGTTTGTAGTAAGTTTAAGTGCACACAAAGTGGCAACACCGTCGCTTGTTTTTCATTTGACATTGACACAAACACACACTGACACATAATTCCAGCCGGTGGTGGGTGGCAGAAAAGGACGACAAACCATTGCGGTACCATTCCCAGGCAATTAGTATTGCAACGGCTTTTTTGTGGAGCTACGCTTTGGGCCGTTCTGCCCAGTTCCGTTCGTTATCAAAGAACCTGAACTTCAATCAGTTCGAAGTACCGAAATTCTCATTTAAGTAAAGTGTTCTTTTGTGTTGTGTTCGAAGTGCGATTGCAGTTGAATTTCGTCTTTGTTGCTAGCAACACTTAATTTAATCCACGTAAATAAAAAAAAAACCTTCTAAAGGAAAATGGCTGGTACACTGCCTCCCCTCAACGATGAGCCCATCTACAAGAAGCTTCAGGAGTATTACGATGGCCACAACAAACAACTGGTCATCAAGGATCTCTTTCTCAATGATCCCAAGCGATTCACCAAATACAGGTGAGCAAAATATTTTTCACGGTCAATTTTACACACATATACATATACACGTGCATATAAATAATTTGAAAGCTACTTTCTATTTCATTTACATAAGTGTGCATGTGTGTGCTGGGATTTATAAAGCGCTTAAAATTTAAATGTTCACATTCAAATATAAAAAAATTATATTTAAAAGTAATTGCACATTTTTTTAAGTATTGCTTATTTTTCTTAAGTTATTTAGAGTTTATTTAATTTACTAAAACTAAAAAATAATAATAAATGAAAAAAAATTTGGTATATATTTTTTATTTGTTTATTTCTGAGTTTTTGTACGCATTTAACAAAGTTCGTTTTGTCCTTGCAAAAGGTCAAAGCAATGTCACTTTTCAAGCCATATTTTATGCGTTTTCCAATGACAATTAAGCTCAATTTAATTGATTTGCTCAATTATTAAATCGAATTAATAATTTGCTTGTTGATTTTGATTAGCTTGCGTCTGCAAACGCCAACGGATGGTGAAATTCTTTTAGACTACTCCAAGAATCGTGTAAACGAAGATGTTTGGCCTTTGCTCTTGGAGTTGGCGAAGACGCGTCGAGTGGAGGCTGCTCGAGATGCCATGTTCTCTGGCCAGCACATAAATATTACGGAAAATCGCGCTGTGCTCCATACGGCATTGCGTAATCGTGGCCTCGAACCGGTGCTAGTGGATGGCAAGGATGTGATGCCGGATGTCCGTGCTGAGCTGCAGCATATGAAGGAATTCACCAATAAAGTGATTTCGGGTGTTTGGCGTGGTTGCACCGGCAAACAGATCACCGATGTGGTCAACATTGGCATCGGTGGCTCTGATTTGGGCCCATTGATGGTCACCGAGACTCTGAAACCATATGGCAAAGGTCTGCATTCGCACTTCGTGTCCAACATCGATGGCACTCACATGGCAGAGGTGCTGAAGAGTGTCTCCTATGAGACCACATTGTTCATCATTGCATCGAAGACGTTTACCACACAGGAGACAATCACGAATGCCACCTCCGCCAAGGCCTGGCTACTCGAACATGCCAAGGATGTGAGTGCGACGTTCTCCATTTAATTTACAAGATTATTTACTAATGTGCATTGTTTTTTTTTAGGATGAGGCCGTGGCCAAACACTTTGTGGCTCTGTCCACGAACAAGGAGAAGGTGACAGCCTTTGGAATCGATAGCGCCAACATGTTTGGCTTTTGGGATTGGGTTGGAGGCCGTTATTCGCTGTGGTCAGCGATTGGTTTGTCCATTTGCCTGTCCATCGGTTTCGAGAACTTTGAGCAGCTCCTCGAGGGCGCCCACTTTATGGATAATCATTTTAAGACAGCACCACTGGATAAGAATGTAAGCGATACACACATACGGAAACTAATGTTATTAGCATCACCCTGAAGGATAAACTTATATATATATATTTTATTTGGCTCTAATCTTCTATTATGTAGGCACCTGTTGTACTGGCCTTGCTTGGCATTTGGTATTCGAATTTTTATAAAGCGGAGACGCATGCATTGCTGCCCTACGACCAGTATATGCATCGATTTGCTGCGTATTTCCAGCAGGGCGATATGGAGAGCAATGGCAAGTTTGTTAGTAAATCTGGCCAAAAGGTTGCCTATAGTACCGGACCCATTGTTTGGGGCGAACCGGGCACCAATGGGCAGCATGCCTTTTATCAGCTCATCCATCAGGGAACACGTCTAATTCCGTGCGATTTTATTGCGCCCGCTCAGACACACAATCCAATTTCCGGTGGCAAACATCATAAGATTCTATTATCGAATTTCCTGGCACAAACCGAAGCCTTGATGATGGGCAAGACTAGTGATCAGGCCAAGGAGGAGCTGTCCAAGGCGGGCTTGTGCGGCAACGAGCTGGACAACTTGCTGCCCCACAAAGTCTTTGCGGGCAATCGGCCAACAAATTCTATTGTTGTCAAAAAGGTTTCACCCTTCATTTTGGGCGCCTTGATTGGTGAGTGTGGTTGTTGGTTATTTTTATTTATTTAAAATAATAATATTAATACTTTTGCAGCCATGTACGAGCACAAGATCTTCGTGCAGGGCATCATTTGGGACATTAACTCCTTCGATCAATGGGGCGTTGAGTTGGGCAAACAACTGGCGAAGGCCATCGAACCCGAGCTGGATCATTGCGAAGAAGTCTCCGGCCATGATAGCTCCACAAATGGTTTAATCAACTTCATTAAATCGAATTGGAAGTAAACAAAAACCACAACAATAACAACTAAACTGCGTAGCGTCCCCTTAAAAATCGTTTACCTATATTTATATATATATATACTGTTCTTGGCACAAAAATTGTATAACTATTATATTACTTTATATATTTGCATGCATATTCAAATTATACGTACGTAAAGCATTTGTTTTGCAAATTGGCAAAAATCTCTAATCGGTAGATTACACACCCTCTATATATATAGATATATATACTGTTGTTAGATATAGTTCATATATGATGTAAAATCAGTAGAAATGCATTGAAGTTTAAAGCATAAAGTGTGTATTTGGAAAAAAATAACTTTATTGTTTTTTCTTTTATGGGGTGTGGTAGAAAATATTTAATTTCCAGCATCTGAATCTTTGTCATCTCTGTCCTCGTCGTCATCCGATGAATTCTGGGTCATTACCAGATCCTCCTCATCGGCAGCCAAATCATCATCGGCAGCCAAGTCATTATCAGCTTCCATGGGTTCATCTTCCAAATCGCTCCAAGTGTTGTTGGAATCAACTTCATCTAGGGATAAGTTTTTATATTGAATTGTTTATTTGTTTTTTAAATAAGTTAAGTAAATATTTACAGGGATCCTCGTCAACAACTAAAACATTGTTTTCATTCAAATGCTTGTCCGAATTACGTTTCATTTGATTTATAATCAAGTTAACACGACCAGAAACTCTGTAAAAACAAATATACAAATAAAACTCGACGAATGACAGAACTCTAAATTTGTGCGTCTTATAAATATATGTTGTGGATATGGAGATGGATGCATCTGAAGTGCATTCCTCGTTTGATGAGAACACCGCCAGCGAAGAGCCTGAAGTGACTTCCACACAGCAGTTTTCCAGTGTCGTCACTAAGATTAAGCTTGTTGAATCCATTGCAAGATGCCAGAAACCGTTGTGCGAAGATGAAGATTTCGAGTGCGTAATGAATATGGTCGATGAGAAGATTTGTGAAGCTGTTGCCATTATTGAATCCGATCCTCGAGAACTCTTTTGCTACAAATACGTGACAAACTTAAATATTTTCGATGTGAGGCCCCCGACAAACTTAACAGAGCCAGCGGAAAGTTCACCTTCGAGTGATTTTCTGCTCCGTTGGCAGACAATCGATCAGTTTGAATATGGCAATACGGTTGCCACGATTCGTCACTATATCGGATTGTGGCAGGTGTCACCACAAACTAAATGTGTCATCCTTTCCAATAGACGGGGCCGTGAGGTGGCCTTAAAGGGTCAAATCTTCTTTGTCGATGCGCACTTTTCACAACCCACGCAAACATGTCCGAATCCCTTGGCTGTTGCCAAGGTTCGATTTATAGTTACAGTCTCCAATATCATGCCCAAACATTATCCGGTAATGATCACATATCGCTTTGAAGGACATCGTACACTCTATTATGCGTTGGGTGAGCGGGCCGTCAATTCGAATTCATTTCAAAGGTTCTATATCGATAGCATCTTGCACAGCAAGTTGAGATTCTATGCGGAGATCTGTGCCTGCCGCCATGGCACCGTTGACAAGCCCATGGACTCTGCCGAGTCAAGAAAACGCCAGAAATCGTACAGTCAACTTAAGCCATAACTTACTGTAGTGCTTCGGCGAGGCAATGCATTCGCTGCTCAGCAATGCCCAGACAAATTCCCAATTTATCCCGCAGCTCTTCTTTATCCTCGGACATCATGATGCTCGTGTGTGTTGTCGCCAGACTCTGCAGCCATCGAAGAGCACAAATTACGCTAATTAATAAAATATAATAATGATGTAATATTAGAAATTATATATATAATATATACAATTGAGAATGTCAGACATGCATATATTATTTATAGATATATAGACTTACTCGGCTGCTTTGCCCTGCAATAGCACAGAGAGTTCATTGATCAAGGGGCTGATATATTCTAGAGGCAGTCGATCCAAAGTTAATTGCACTGTCTTTGCATCATTTGTCCCCAGAACTGCATGCAGCATGCTGTAAAGAGAATCAGTTATATATATATTTTATACAACTCAAGTATGTAACTTACCTTTGATCCTGACTGTGTAGCGCCTGCATTAAGAGCTGCGTTTTGCTCTGGCTCTGAAATTTACCACCTGGCAATTTGGACGCTTGGATGGATAAGCTTTGCAGACGCGCCTCCATTGGCACCTCATTCTTGACCTTCTTCTTGGAAATGGGCAGAGCACTATTGTACTCCACCTGCTTCGACTGCACTATGGCTGATTGAGTCTTTAGAGCAGATGCATCCGATCCGCTCTTTTTCTTCGCATACAGTTTCTTGGGATCTGTACGAACAATTACATTTAATTTCTCCGCATAATTTGGAGTATATCGCTCGAAATGCACGAGCCGCCGATTGCCATAGCCAAAGAGTATCTCGTGCGCACGTTGTGCATCATACACAAAGTGAGCGGCAACAGCATGGATGGGTTCAACAACATCGGCGCCATCCGAGGCAATTTGCAGTGACACCTTTGGCTTGATATATTTCTCAGCGGACAAACTGAAGGTGTAAATTTGTTAGTTAATAAAAATTATAAATTATTACCAGTTACCTTTCCACATTAAGCAGATAAATGTGTATGTTGCCATTGCGTGTCACACTCGCCACACGCAACTGGCCATCTTCGCGCACTTCACACGCCAAACTGTGGGCTACATCCTCCATGAGCAGCGTGCACATCGATGCCTTATTTCTGCCCTTTTTCTCAATTTTCCAAAAGGAAATTACACGTTCCATTTTTGCCGTTGTCATCACATATTCTACATTGTTCTTAGTACAAGTAAAACTATTGATCGCATTTATTTCGCCAGAGTGTCCCGTGCAAGTTTCCACCAACTCATGGGTATCCACATCAAAGATTTTAAGTTGACGCGAGGCAACGGCCAGAGTGCGACTCTTGGACAAAAATACACAACTTATGGGCTTCTCTGGTCCAACAGAAAAATCGGCAATGCAACGTGCCTCCGACACAGACCAAACCAACGCTCGACAATCTGTGCCCACACTATACAGATGTCCATTGTTGGCATCATAGGTAATCGCAGTGATTGCTCCATGGTGGCTATCATCGCTAAGCGTGCGCTCAATCTGCAAATCAAAAAATATTATATTCTTATAGAAGTAAATGTCGGTTTTGTTACTCACCTTTCCCTCAGTTAAAGAGTACAGCACTATGGCGCCCTTAAGCGTGCCCAGCGCTATATATTCCCTATCATCGTCGGAGGAAATCTGTGTTTGCTGTTGCGATTTGCGCGTCTTTTTAGGACGCTGTGCAGTAATTGTTAGCCACGTGAGTGCTGTGCAGGGACCAGCAAGCTGCAGGTTGGGTGTGTATTCCTGCTTCAGTGCGTTTGCCTCGGTGTCCCATATTCGTAGTATGCCGTCGCCGTCAACTAAAGCGAAGTACTTGCCACCATTCGATGAGAATCCCGACACGTGCTTCTTGCCCAGCGACATAATTTCAAACAGTTCGGAGCAAAAACATTGCCAGCTGCAGTATTGGTTAACTGAGAAAAGTTTTCTTGAGAAAATACTAAAACTTTTTTCAAGTTGGTCACACTAGAGCATGTTATCGCTTACTTTTCATTACATTCCAAATAACTGAAATTGGTTACCGAGCGCCAATTATTAAATTATTTTCTCGCCTCTACGGCCGTTATTGGCACATTTATTTCTTGACGATTAATATAATTATTCTTTCACATTGTACTTTTTCCTCTTTAATAAATTTGACGCACTCGCTCGGTTTTGCCGCTAACTGGCGTCAAACAGTAAGTACAAATTCTAGATTTGCGGCAAACTGTTTTTTTTATATGGATGTTTTTATTTCATCATCTTATTTCATCGATAATTTTTCGTAAACTGAAAACACGGCCTAACTGCTGCCAATTTTAATTGCATTTTCAATAAAAAATAGCTGTTAGCACATCAAGTCATTGATTTGTCGAGTAGGTCTCGCCGGACAATTTATTTTTTACTTTTTTTTCTGATATACTAAACGAAATTGCTCTTTTAGTATCAATAATTTTTTTCGGTCTGCCAACGGGTTAACAGCTGAAATTTAAAGACATATTTTTAGCATATTATCTCTCTTATTATATTGCATTGAAAATGTAATATAGTTTTTAGCATATCAAGGCGCCGATTTATCAATTAGCTTTTACCTGACAACCTATTTTTATATTTTAATAAAATATTTTGTCTATACGATTTGCTTATCGAAAATTTATTGTTGGTATTTTTATAAAAGAAAAACAGTATTTTTGTTGCTTGCAGCCGTCAGCACACTGGTCGTCGAGAATATTCGTTCGCCCTGTTTCGACTTTGAGGTTAAAGTGAATTACCGACTGATTTCCTTGCTTTAACTTTGGGCTGCTGTTCGTTTGTCAAATAAATAAATATCTGTGCATAAAAATGGCTTTATCTGTACCAAAAGCACCCGGCATTTCGCAAATGCTCAAGCAAGGCGCACGGGTAAGTGAAATAATCATAAAATGGACAGAATAAAAGAATTTCATTGAATTTGAAGAGAATAAAAGAAGCGCGTGATTAGTCATCACTTCTGAATAATGTTGAACATATGTCATTTATAATGACTGAATCTGGGATTAATCAAGCGATTTTCCATAGATGTACAGTGGTTTGGAGGAGGCCGTCTATCGCAACATTAGTGCCTGCAAGGAATTCTCACAGACAATGCGTTCCGCCTACGGTCCAAATGGCATGAACAAAATGATCATCAATCACATAGAGAAACAGTTTGTGACCAGCGATGCTGGGACAATAATGCGTGAATTGGATGTGGAGCATCCGGCTGCCAAGCTAATTGTGATGGCCAGTCAAATGCAGGACGCAGAAGTCGGTGATGGCACCAATTTTGTTGTGGTTTTTGCGGGTGCTCTGCTTGAAGCGGCGGAGGAATTGCTCCGGCTGGGCATTACCACTTCGGAAATTGCGGATGGATATGAGAAGGCGTTGAACAAGGCACTGGAGATTTTGCCCAAGCTGGTGTGCCACCAAATTGAAGACTATCGTAATGTGGATAAAGTGAAGGAGGTGTTACGATCGGCGATTATGTCGAAACAATATGGGCAGGAGGATTTCCTCAATGACCTTCTGGCCAAGGCATGTGTCTCCATATTGCCCAATGAGGGCACCTTCAATGTGGACAATATACGCATCTGTAAGATTCTCGGCAGTGGCCTGACCAAGTCGGAAGTGGTCCGTGGCATGGTCTTCAAGCGTTTTGTCGAGGGTGACGTGACCTCCGCGGAGAAGGCAAAAGTTGTCATCTTCTCGTGCCCCGTCGATATCATTCAGACGGAGACCAAAGGTACCGTGCTCATCAAGTCAGCAGATGAGCTAATGAATTTCTCTTCGGGCGAGGAGGGTCTATTGGAAAACCAGATCAAAGCCATTGCCGATACGGGCGTCAAGGTTGTCGTCTCCGGCGGCAAAGTTGGTGATATGGCTTTGCATTTCTTGAACAAATACAATTTGATGGCTGTCCGCTTGAATTCCAAATTCGATTTACGTCGCTTGAGTCGCGCCGTAAATGCCACAGTTTTGCCCCGCATCACGACTCCAAGCCAGGAGGAGTTGGGCTACTGCGACAAGGTCTGCATTGAGGAGCTTGGCGATACCACAATTGTCGCGTTCAGGTAAGTGCTTTTTTGTAAGGAAGTTGAAGGAGACTAGTCTATATTTTAACTATATACAAAGGAATTACAATTCACACTTGTATTTTTTCTTTTTTTTTTTAGAAATGAGGGCAAGGACTCGCGCATATCCACGATCGTTATTCGCGGAGCCACCGATAACTTTATGGACGATATTGAGCGCGCTTTGGATGACGGTGTTAACAACTTTAAGTGTTTAACCCGTGATGGTCGTTATCTGCCCGGAGCAGGTGCCACCGAGATAGAGCTGGCCATCCAATTGGCTGCCTATGCAGATACTTTGCCTGGTTTGGATCAATACGCTGTGCGCAAATTTGCCACTGCCTTAGAAGTGTTCCCAAAGACCTTGGCCGAGAATTCGGGCACAAATGGCACAGAGATTGTTAATCAATTGTATTTGGCCCACAATTCGGCAAAGGGCAAAAATATCGGTTACGATATTGAGGCGGAGAAACCGACGACAATCGATGTAACCGAAGCGAAACTCTTTGATCTATATCAGGCCAAATATTGGGGACTTAAGTATGCCGTTGGTGCAGCAGCAACCATCCTGAAAGTGGACCAAATCATCATGGCCAAGCGTGCTGGAGGGCCAAAGCCACGACAGGCTGCAGGCAGTGATGATGAAAGTTAAAAAAAATACAACCATGAACAAATTAAGAAACATTCACTTTAAAATGTAAAGCTTAATTGTTTAAGTGTAGCCCATGGCGATTACAAAAACACCCATTATAATGTATTTCTTTACACACGATTTGGAAATTTAAAATTTCATTAATAACACACACTCACACACACCAGCAGCGCACACACTCAGTCTCATACATCTACACAGCTTCTTGTATTAATAAACTAAACTTACAAAAACTGAATTTATTTTGAGCTGTTTTTTAATACTTTCTGAACCCTTGGAAAATGGCTAAAATAGTTATATTGGTTTTACGCGCAACTATGTATCAGGCAGAAGAAAAAAAACTACTTCATAAGGCATATGATTTGGATCAGCAGACTATCTGTTTGTAAAAGAAAGCCGATCTCATCGACTATAAAAGATTTCGACTTAAATCTTTGATATAGATTTTCGTATACGCCTGGTTAAATTTATTTAATTTTATCAATAACTTCATGCGGATATCTACTATATTCTTATTTGTTTATTTTTTTCAGAGTAAATTAAACGCACTTGGAAAAAGTTTTTTTTTTTGTCTCCGCTAGATAACTCATCTAAGCTTTTTTTTTTATTTTTTTGGAATTCAAGCAAACGATTATTTGTTTGGAGTACATTACATACTTATTTTCAAATTGCGTATGCGCAGATACAATTCAATATTTGTTTCGAATAAAATTACGATATCGTTGTCGATTTTCAAATTGAAGTTAATAAAGTTTTTAAAGTGTTATATCTCATTGTTTGTTTGTAATATTTCGTGCATTGCTTTATCAATAGTTTCGTGTTATTTTTTAGTTTAATTATATATATATAAGTTGTAAATACAATTATGGATTTAGATCTCGAGTCAGCCTGAGTCAAACAAATGAAGCTATCCGTGCTCCATTGGATAGTTCAAATGTCCAGCCTCTGCAAACTTTATCTTTATATTTTCAACAAAAAATTAAAAAGAACTCATGAAATGATAAGAAATATGCCAAGATCGTGCTATGAAACTTTTTAGCAAATCGAAAAAAAAAAAAATTTAAATGGTAACGAAGCTAAGGAAAAACGAACTGCAGTTTCGGTTTGAAATATATTTGCTACTTTGAAAAGTAGGCGAATTTTCAATTTTGAACAATTTTCTGCTGAATGCTCACGACAGCAGAACAGGGTCCAAAATCTTTATGAAATGCTTGGTTTCTGTAAAAAATGTATGATTCTTTATATATTTTTTTGATGATGGAATTGAAATGTTTGAATTGAATCAAACAAATGGAAAACACGATTGTATTATATATTTATGTTTGCTTTGATTTCGAAATGTTAACTTGAATATGAAATGAAATTTATATGCTTCACTTTTGTATGGAGGAACCTTTTGTCTCTTGTTTCATTCCAATGCCATACAAATATGCCCATTTCCATTATCGAGTGTAAAAAAATAACTCGGCTTTAAAATATATATATACTTTTCTATTCATGCCAATTACACTTCTATTATTTCTTTTTTTTTTTTTTGATTTCAATTATTGTTCTTTACAAAAATATAGGCTCAACCACGGACAACTCATTTAATTCGAATTTTTGTGATTCGATGTAAATAACTCAACTTGGTGTTAAATAAATATAATGAATGGATTTTTCTTTCTTTACAGAATCACACATTCTTTACAATATGTTTGAAATAATTTTTCGATTTACATAGTTTCAATATTTAATATAAATCCATTTTATAAAATAAATTATCGTTCAATAAAGCATCGTATTGCATTATATAAAATATTTGGCGTTAATAGCCGTTCGCGGTTATTAATCAAAAAGGACGTAAACTACATTATATATATTTCTATATATATATATATATGGTTGCATTTATATATATATATAAATATATTTTATTTGCTGCGTTACTGCAACGAGATTTGAATATATTTTGCTAAGAAAAACTTGGATATAATAAACACACTAAAGTTGAACTAGCTTATTATGGCTGCATTATATTCCTGCCTGAATTTAAAGCTTTTAAAGTAATCATATATGTATAGTTTAAAATCCACTTAACTGGGATCTATAAGTGTGTGTATCTCATATCATTTGTCATCAATTATGTATATGCTTAACAACGTGAACAGAGTTTATATTTTTCTGGTTTTTTTTCTTGAAATAAGTAGTCAAATTAAGTGTTTTACTTGTATTTATTTTTGAGTGTTTGTGTTTTGGGTGTGTTTACCATGTATTTATAATAAATATAGTATTGGGCTTGATATATATTGTAGATATATAGATTTTGTAGTTTATATATAGGTAGTTGTTGCTATATAGTCCTCAGAATAATTGTCCTTAAGGTTGGGATATTCGTGTACTCTTTTGTTACATTCAAAAAAGAAAACATGGTGATATTTTAGAATAAATGCCAAAAAGTTGTTTTTTGAAGAATTTAAATTGTTTTTTTTTAACATTTGTCATATTTTTATCATATTGTTTGTTTGCTACTTTCATATATAGCCCTCTAAATCTTTGGTACACATTTGGGCTCTCTTCTATTTATTTATTTTTTTTCAATAATATTGCTTTTGTAATTTTTAATTTGAAATTTTTCTCTTTGCTGGTGGTGCCGGCTCTTGTTATTGTTCATCTTATTTTTTTTAAGTGAATGCTTTTCTAAAAGAACTTAAAACTTAGCAAACCAAAAAAAAAGGCAATTAGATCTGCTTAGAGAGCCGTGCACGAGGACTTCTCACGGAAAGGGTTTACCTTTTGGCTGGTGAAACCAGTCAATAGATAATCCTCCTGCTCGTGCTCCGAAATATATTTCTTCATTTTATCGCAAGACATCGATACCGTCTGACGATCGATAGTAGCCTCACGTCGCAACTGTGTGACGACGTTGCGCTGCTGTTGTAGGGATGATGACATTACGTCCATTACGGCTGTCTCGGATAGGCCTATGGTTGAAAATGTTCTCAGATACGGATACGGATAAGAGCAAATTGTAAATTAAGTAGAGGTGGTTGTGTGCTTCTTTTCAATAAATACTATTTAATATTGTTTGATTGGTTTTTTTCTCTTGAGTTGTTTTTTGGTTGAATTCTGAATAATACAGGCCGCTGCAAATGTAGAGAGCAAAGAATGCAACAAAGCATTTGTTTAGATATGTTCTTTGTTAAACTATCACGACATTCTGGTCACATTGAATATTACAAGGACACGGAGTACATACAAAGAATAGTGTACAGCTTGACAGGAAGAAGTAGTTTAAGATCTCCAAATAGGCAGTGTTAGGTAGAATCTTAAGAAATTTCGATTAATTGTTTGCTAAGTGGTTTTTTTTTGTTAAACATCGCTTTAATGTACGTATGTGTCATGTATACTCATATATACTATGTATGTATGTAAATACAAAAATGCTGGTCGCACTCAAATAACATAATTTATTGGTGGTTTATGATTCATATTTATATATATGAAAATATTTTTT
The DNA here is from genome assembly GCA_035042125.1 of Drosophila longiperda. Lineage (NCBI taxonomy): Eukaryota > Metazoa > Arthropoda > Insecta > Diptera > Drosophilidae > Drosophila > Drosophila longiperda. The sequence continues at coordinate 1,052,062 of JAWNLV010000107.1, forward strand.
TTCTGTTTCTTTGTCATCTTTTGTAAGGTTTCTTACTCGACGCAAATTAAGTTAATTATAATTTGCAAATTTTTTTTTTTAATTTTCAATTGATTTTATTTGTGACTGTGCAAGAGTTGAACACACACATTCATACATATGTATACACACACATTCGTACATTAAATCCGAAGTAGCTTTTGTTAACACCGACAATTGAGTAACTAATATACACACACAAGCACAACTACATGTTAATAACAATAATGCCCAAATTATTTACCAGCTTTTAAACAAATATTTTGCCAATTCTTCCAAATAACAGAAATCAAGTCACTCCTTGACTGGACCAAAAAAGATACACACCCAAACCAATGAAACGTGAAGTTGGCTGCGTGAAAAGCTGCTAGTCGTTATCGATTATCTAAATTATCGGTATATTACATGCGGGTGTGTTTGTTTGTGCATCCCTTGGTTGCCTCAGACTCGCCAACAGCGAAAAAATGATGGCTAAGGACGAATGGTCGGCGGAGGAGGAGCTGCAGCTCTTCCATGCAATGGAAGGTCTACGTCCCGTTGGCATCAACAAACACTTCTATATGTCCTGCATTGTAGAACGCCTTTCGAAGGCTCTGAACCGAGAAATGCCCAGCGATCTGATCTGGAAACATTTGGGCACAATGTATAAACTAAAAGAATTGGATGAACTCGAATGTTTGCCATTTCCAAATGAGGAGCGTGAATTTTGTTTGCCGGAACAGGATTATGCGATGTTCGTGAGCAAAAAAACCGTTGGTCTTAATGCAGCTAGCGAAGATGCCTCAGATGCGACACCAGCTCCAATTGCAGTTACCGATGGCAGCAGCAAAGGTAAAAATATATAAATTCAAGCCTTAGAAAATTTTAAATATCTATTTAATAATTTTCAGCCACAAAATCCTCAGCTGGGCAAGCGGCAAATATTGGCAAGGAGGTGGAAAAGAAGTTGCATGTGAAAGTTTTAGATTTGCCAAAGCGCCCAGCGAAAAGAACGCGCGGCTCCATGTCGAATGAATCAATTAGTCCATCAACGACACCGCCACCGATGCAAAGCAACAAACGTCGTCGTATATAATTATTTTTACTTAATTCTTTATTAAAAAAAAAGTCTCGCTGTTAGTTGTAGTTAAAACATAACCAAAACTTTTGACTTTAAAATATAATGTGAACGTATATTTATAACAATCAATCTTCAAAATCATCCGAGTCAGACTCGATTGTACAATTTTGTGGAGTTTGCGGTGTCATTTTCATGGCATCCAGCAGAGATTTCAGTAGACGCTTGTTTAAATGATCCGTTTGTGTTATTTCTCGCACGGGTTGTGCCTCCTGCATGTCCTCCACATCGACGGGTGGCGCTCTTGGTGGCGTATTCACGGGCATTGAATCGATGTTCTCCAAATCCGGCATTTTTGTTTGTATTTATTTTTTTTAACAAATAAAACAGCACTCTTTTCTATATGACTCAGCTGTTAGGGCTAACAGAAATTTCGTACATATATAATTGAAAATTCTTTGTTGCAGTCCTTGGTTTATAGCAGCCCTGTTTGCTTGCGCAGTCTGGGCTGTGTTGCGCTCTATATCAATTTTAGTACGCAATTAAAAATTGTTATGCTTGTGACGAAGAGTATGCTGTAGACAGCAAATAATGTTCTTTTTTGATTATTAACAAACCATAGCGCACTTGTTACACAGCTGTTAGGGCTGCAGTAAGCTACGTACATGTCCAATTTGAGTTTCTTTTCCGTCCCTAATTTATAGTAGCCTTGCTCGCTTGAGCAGTGCAGAGTTGCATCACGCCCGAATCAAAAAGTATTAAAAAATATTATTATGTTTTTTTCTTTTGTTATGTTCTTTCTTAACCACAAAGCTGTTGGTGATATAATGATTTGTTTATCAGCATTTGTATAACGCATCTAGCTGCAGGAGTTTCAGTTTCTTTTTTGGCGTGATTTATAGCAACCCTGTTGCGCAGTGCATTGTTGAATTGCGCTCGATTTCAATTTCAATTTCAATAAGTCATTAAAGAATGTATATGCCCGAAACAGAGGATATGCTGCCACGAGCGGCTCCCCGGCCATGTACTGCCGTACCGCTGGGCCACGTTGACGAGATTGTTAAGCCAACTGTGCCGGAAATCTCCATCCTTTTCGGTGAACCGCCGCAGCAGCGACAAGCTCAAATACAACAACAACAACAGCACCAACAATCGGCGTCGGCGCAACGTCCCCTGACCAATTTTGCCACCTGGAAGAAGCAAATCCTGCCTCGGGTCAACTTTTCGCCGGTACTGGTTACGGAATTGGGGCCTGGCTCACCGCCGGCAACTTCATCTGCTGGCAGTGACTATAACTATCTGCCCAGGACTCGTTTCAATGAAGATCGCACCACGCCACCGAGCAATATAAATCTTGGTTATGCTGCTCCTGGACCGTATACCACCGAACGTCTGGTATCGGCACAGCGCCTGCCCGAACCCTGTGATGTGCTCACTATATGTGCAAGCACCCAAACCGAAGCTGATAGCATAAAAAAAGATGCTAATCTCGATATCAGCAAATTGGCTGAGAAAAAAGATATTAAAGAATTATTAGCTTTGCTGGAAATGATGCGCGAGGAGCAGCAGCAATTGCGTCGCCTATGCGAATCTCTCGCTCAGCAGCAGGAAAGGCAACATCAACTTCCCACTCCAAGCTCCAAGACATACAAGGAAAAGGCTTCTCAGTGTGAATTAATGGTGTCCAGTAAAAGTAAAATAAATTATTATATAAAAGTGCCATCTAAATGTCTCAAAATTTTCAGGCAATGCAACAGTAAAGTGCATAACACCCATAGTACAGGATTACATAGTCGAGGAGGAGGATGAGGAGCTGCCACCAGCGACCTATGAGCTGCCCTCACGAATGACACCCAAATTTCAATCGGCACGCGCTGCATCACCAATGGCTCAATCGACTGGATATCGAGTGAATACACCAAAGGCTAAACCTGTTCCAGCTGTGCTGCCCAAGGCTAGCACCGAGCAGAGCATGGTCATGAATGAGCTGGCTCGCAAATATTTACCACAGCGCCAAATTCATGACCTAATGGATGAGCTGCATGTGTCACCAAAGGCAACAGCCACAACGCCACTGCGTCCTATTGATAACTTTGTGCCCAGCCCGAACAACATGTCCAATGCCTCCTACAAATATCTAAAGAAATATCGACTTTTGCCCGAGGAGCAATTGGGCTACGAGCAACATCATCAGTCGCCGCAAGGAATACCGAAGATGCCACAGCATAAAGTGTGCCAGGACCAGATGCTAGATCTAGATAATATACGCAATCAACCGAAGTTAATATAGAAAATAATTGTTTATTGTAATTTTCAACTGCAACTAAAAGAAGGCAAAATAAGAGTACAGATATATATAGAATAGCTGCAGTAACATAAAAGGGATGTCGATTTTTAGGGGCATTGAACAAACACACACAACAATTATCGTAGAAATTTAGCGCAAAACCAGATGCATTTCCGATGCCGATTGCAAAAGCACCTTTAATCCCTGCATGAAGCCAGCGCATTGGGCAAAATCTGTGCCAAAGGCGATCCTTGTGTGCACCTCGAGGGCATTTGCATAGTCAGCGATTTGAATATATTGCACGATTTGATTTAAATGTTGCACAGTTGTCGCTGTAAGCTGCTTTTCAAAAAGTGTATTAGTTTTTAATTGTCAATTATTCGTATTTTATATAAAACTTACTCTGCCATCGCGCAAGCAATCATAGAGATTTTCCAAGCGTTTCACAACATCCACAAACTTCCGTTTAGTGCGCTGCAATTAAATATATTAAAGATGGTATTTTTTTGTTGCAAGTAGGCTAACATCAATCTGCAACATTGACTGTTACTTATGTTAATAAGAGGCATATATCGATACTGCGCTCGATAGCCCAATTCGTATAAAGGGTTACACTTGTTGCTTCAAATAAAAACTAACTGCCTACCGGATCATTGGTTGAGCTTAAGCATAGATTTTTCAGCTCCTCAAGCACGGTTTGCAAATAGATATATTCCTCTGGCAGTGGTGGCTTCTCCTTGGGTGGCTCCGGCTTACGTTGCTCCTGTATGGTTGCTGGCTGTTCGGTATACCCAAAGGTTTGCTGTTGCTGTTGCTGCTGACCGGGCCAATATTGCTGAGGTTGTTGTTGTTGCTGCTGTTGTTGCTGGAAATTCATTTGTTGTTGTGGTTGTTGGGGGAAGCCCTGTGGATTATTGTTGGCAGCTGGATTGTAATATGAAGTGGCAGCAGCCACTGGCGGCACACTCTGATATTGATTGGGATCCATGTAGCTATTTGAGTTTTGATTCGGATCGATACCGTACAAGGGATGCAGAATCGCTGCCGATGGCTCTGCTGATGGTCTCTGCTTGGGCTGAAAAATGATTTAATCAAGTTTTAAATCTTTAACATATTTCTTAATATTTTTAATTTTAAATTCCATGACAAATTGTATTTTTAATTTAACTTCAACTATTCATTTATGAGTTTGATTTTAATTGACAATAAACAAGCAATAAAAACTACTTACCACTCGTGAGGATTTCAGAGCAGGTGGATCATTCCAGCCGGGCGGTGGCGTCGGATTACGCTGTATATTCTGCATAAGAGGAGCTGGCGCTGCTTCAATGGGTGCAATTCCTGGCATATAAGAGCTTTGCGGTGCACCAACAAATGGCGTTGGATTATATGGTTGAGTAGCCGCTATGGGATTGGTGTTTAATGCACTCGTATTATAAGACTGCGGCAGACTCGCAGGCTGCGTGATGGGAGCAATTGCACCAGCGAAGGGAACTGCTGCAGGGACTGGCACTGGATTGTAGGCCATTCCATAGGCACTTGTGGGTGCCGCTACCGAAGGATCTAAAACATATTTGGAACGCGAGTGCAGACCAGAGCCAACAGTTGGCACAGAAGGTCCACCCGTGGAGCTGGCATTGCTATGAGGACGTGGTGGATGTGTTAAAGGTGCCTCAGCTTTCATTTGTGGCGGATTAAAGATTTGAGCAGCTGGCTGAGCTGGCAGAAGAGAGGGAGGAGCTGCTGCTGCCCCTGGCCAGCTGTTGCCATTTGTGGTGGCATTCGGATATGGATTGAGCAGCGGCTGCTTGGAGAAGGAGCCGCGTGGCTCCATTTGACGCATATATCCGCCAGTTGCAGCTGCTGCTGCTGCAATTGCGGTCGGTTGAATGCTGTCCACGTTGACCGCATTGCTGATGCGTTCGCGCAGTTCATTTAGATCCTCGCTCTCCGCATTGTCCTTACTCAACGTGGTTATATACTGCAGTGCGGCAGTCAGAGCGCCTTGGGAGGCGAGCAGCCCGCTATATTCCGAAATGAAGCCCGCAAAGCGACCGGCGAGGTCAATGACAATGCCCTGCTGCTCCAGGGACTTTGTTAGCAGCATCACCACCTCGGCTAGCTCCTGGAGCTCGCTAGTGTTGAGCTTGTAGTTGGGATTCTGTTGCTCCAGCTGTTTCAGTTGATACCAGGCGGCGACTAGCTTATCAATGCTGCCGGCACAAATATAACAGAGCATCGCATTTCGGGTCAACCCAATGCTGCTCGACGAAGTCGACTCATTCAAAAGACGATCACCAAGCCGCTCACAAATATCGACCAGTTTGCGTTCGCTGTGCTTGAGTGCCGCAACGAGTGCTTCTTTCCAGGAGTCCACCGTGCAGCGGTTGACAAAGTCAAACCAATCTCGTGTGACCAGTGCAGAAATAACATTGGACAATTCGCTCTTTTGCTGGATCAAGTAACGTGTCTGGATGCGTGTTAGCATCTCTATGCCCGCCGTGGAGGCGATGATGAGGGCCTCGGGTATGCGCTGTGCCTCCAAGCATAGCTCCACAGCTGCCTCCGTGTTGGCCGTGAGGATGGCCTCGGTAATCAGACTGTCAGTGTCTGCAAAAAGGGAAAGTTTATTTATATATATATATATATATATATATATTAATAATGTATTTTAGTTATTTCACTTACGATCACCGCTGGGTATTTTAAATTGGGGCCGGGGCGCAGCTGAATATTCGTTTGATAATCCATCATAATTATTTTTGTGGTCGTTTGATTGCTGTTAAAAGAGTAGGAAATATAATTATTTAAATTGTCTGAACCGATATATATATATAAACGTATATAGACACATGTGACTTGATGTAAATTGCCTCAATTACAGAATTTCACTCAGAAAAAATTGGAACAACTTGTTATTTTAAGGGAGATTTTCTACAAATTCATTTCGTTTTTTTCTGAGTGTAAACATTTTTTTTCTTCTTGTGTGCATCCGATTTCTTACCGAAACTTCGGTGCTTGAAACGATGCTTTGATCGCACTCAACCTCAGAAGAGTCGCTCTACGCGGAGAGAAAACACAACCAATGCAACCCCGTATGTTTGGCAAGCATGAGAAAATGTTATCAGAATAAAAATACATACATCGACCAAAGATGAACAAATTAAAACTGATAACGCAACACAAATCTTGCTACATACAGCTGCGGTCAAAATAATGGAGCAATGTTAAAAACAAATAAAAAAAATAAGATATGGTTAAAACCTTAAAAAAAATTTGATTTGAAGAGAAGCAATAAATGTTGAGAATAAAATAAACAATGATGGATGGAATATCAATAAAGTTAAATAGAAAAACTATAAATAAAGACTATTAATAATAATTTGATGGGCATGTTTCTATTGTAATTGTATTTTAAATCATTGTCAGTTGAGAAACAAATTGTTGGTGTCGATTTTCTGCAATAAAATGCGGCATATTTTTTCAAAATGATTTTGAAAAACGAATATAAACAAATAAAAGATATATCGAAAAGTAAATTGATTGAAGGGATCATGAAAGCTGGAGAGGATATGAAAATATTGATTAATTGCAGCACTTCTATTACTTTGACCGCAACTGTACGACAAGATAAGAGCTAAACTAAAAACTACAAAGACACATAAATATAACAATCGAATATAGCGGAAAAAACTCACATGCGTAAGAGTTGATACACGGGTGGTGAGGGTATCCACGTCAGATTGCGAGTTACTTTCCGGCTCTTTGACGAACTTGCTAAACTTGCCATCGCTGTCATCTTTATTGTAGCCTAAAAAAATACACATAATTAAATCAAAAATTATATTAAATGTATTAGCACTTACCCAATAGGTTGAGCATCTCCTCCTTGGGATTGAGCTCAAAGTTCGCCTTGATGAAATACCAAATATAACGGCCATGCTGATCCGTTGATTTATCCGCTCGCTGTCGGCAATAATCTAAATAGTTATTATCCGCCAAGGACAGCTCTAAGGCATTCGCACGCTCCACTAGACCCGGCTCGGTGGTCAGCTGCGACACCTGCACCGTTCGAGAGTTGCCATTAAAACTGACCAGTTTTCCACCAAACTAGAAGGAATAAATATTAAATTCAATTATGAATATAATAAAGATTATGATTATTTAAATACTGACGCCAAAGGCAACGCCACACGGGCGCTTCATCCATTTGGGTGCTTGCGTTAGATCGTGATAGACGACTTGCGTGGCCTGCTGGGGCAGCGGCTCCTGTGCGAATTGATCCATGCCGGGAAAGGAGTCGGCAATCTTCTCGGAGGTATGCACCAAATGATGAGTGCCGCCATGCAGCGAATAAATCGAAACAGCGCCCTCCAAACTTGCGCTGGCAATCAACGCCGGATTACGCGGACAGAATTGTACGTCCGAATACCATGATGCAGTGGTGGCTACCTCTGAAAGGATTTCCCCCTCGGGTATTTTCGTATTTGGATTCCAGCAGTAAATTCGATTATCTTTGCCACACGAAACCATCAAATCGGGATCCTGCAAACACCACGACATGCCCAGCACGCCGCGATCATGGATTTGATAGGTTTTTGCAGGTGCGGTGGCGTAACGCAAATCCCACAATTGCACCACAGGAGCCTGATCATCCTCGGATGCCAACCACACCTGGGTGGCCACCTCCGGATGCCATTCGATGGCATGCCAACGAACCCTCGACTGCGTATCCGACAACTTGATAATCTGCTGGCTCTTCCGCAAATCCCAGATAACGCAACGTGTGCTAAACACTGAGGCCAAAATATGTTGCACCTGCCGATTCCATGCCACATTCTTGACATCCTCCAGCGGCTGCGTCTTAGCGCCCGGATTGAGTGGACTAACAGGGTTATTTAAATCCCAAATATAAATTTCCGATTCCGAGGCACAGGAGGCCAACAGATTATTCAAAAACGGATTAAAATCCAGGCCACTAACGGCACCCCTATGCTTGTCCTGCCTGGCCAACAGAGATTCCTCGTTGGCCAGCAACTTGGCGGCAGAGTAGACATTAATATGACCAACCTCACAGCCACCCACAATAAGGCCATTCTGATGCGTGCCATTATTCATGCCATGCGGACTCCAGATGAGCTTCTGAAATCTATGAAGAACTGTATTTTTTTAGTTATTAAATTTAATTATTGCGACAGTTACTTGTAATCGCTAGCTACGCTGGCCTTGAGCTCCAGATCGTAGCTTGCATCGCCAATACTCGGTGAGTAAATTTCCAATGTGGCATTTGAATTCGAATCAAATTGCTGAGCAGCCGTGCCGGCGGCCAATAATATTTGTTGCTGCTGCAACGGCGACCACGCAATATTCACCGTCTTCTGCAGTTCCTTGATTTTCATGTTTGCGCTTTTTAAACTGCAATCAAACACAGAATGCTCATCAAGTTTCAAGTTAAGTAGTTGGATTTTTGAAATTTTATTTATCGCAATTGTCCAATTGGAGCGAGCCTCGTCATCACTTTTTTTTTTTCATATTTTTTTCTTTCTCGCTCACTATAAACAATGGCGTGGCCCGAAAAATGCTGGCTTTAAATAAGTGGCTTAACTTATACAATTTAAATTGTTTCTTACACTCGATTAACTTTTTCTATTTATTTGTATTTAATTTTGTTTAAATATTACAATGATTCTTCTATTATTTTTGTAAGAACTATGAGCAGTGGCACAATCGATGCTGCTATCGAAAGCAGCGACACGATTTCGATTGTCTAGAAATGTTAGTATCGATATATCGCTTGAGCGATGTGCGAAGTCTGATAAATAGTTTATTTGCGCTCGTATTTTTAAATTTAAAAGCAGTATTTAAGTTTTATAGCAATATTGAATTATCAATGTAGTTAGAGCCAGGATTCAAATTCTCTTCTTTTTGGAAAATTCACTTTTTAAAAAGTTGTCACTGCAAATAATAACATCGTCTTAAAACGTATTTCTTACTACTGATTTTTGTGCCTAGAGCGGATCTCTACAAACCTTATTGAGATTTACCCATGATTAAAAAGCCCTTGAATTTAAGAATCTGATTACAAGCCAGACAAAGTAATGGATATGTAAAAGTTCTGACTAGTGCCACTAACATTTTAAGATGAATATCGAGCTAGAATTCCATGCTTAACTTTAAATTTAGCGATATTGGTTCAGAATTTATTTCAGCAACCGTATTAATAAAAATAAGTATATATATTTTACGTAAATTGATTCGAATGCTAGAAAATCAATTATTTAGCGCTTGTAATCGCCGTAACACGTTGATCCACTTTAGCCACCTTCGAGTTGATCGTCTCCAGATTTTGGGCAAAAGTCTCTTGCACTGAATGCAAAAGTTCCTTATTGTTAACCAGGCTATTAGTAATAGAGCCCTGTTTCTGCTCAATTTCCGCGATAATCTTGGCAAAATTATTTGCTAGAAAAGAGGGAGAACTTTAGTTAATTAAATTAACTAACAATAAACTATTTACCATATTTATGCAAGGATTCCAGCGCTTGCATTCGTTCAATGACATGGGGCAATATTTCGACCACTGGCTCGGTTCGTTTAGCAATATCGTAGAGCTCAGATATCTTTTGATCCCGCTTTGCATCCTGTGCACTGCCACTGGATTTCTCCGCAATGGCATCCATTTTACTAGTCAACGATGAAAGACGCTGCTCAATGGCATCCAATTTATCCGGTTGGAGTAGTGCCGCCTTGGTGCTCAAATGTCGAACGGCTTCGAGCACATTGGACGTATTTGTGATCGCTGTGAGGCGACTCAATTTCTCGGGTTGGGCGCCCACCGCTTGCTCCAACTGATGCAGACGCTGTTCGAGTTGTGCCACGCGCGCTGTAGCAGCTAGATCGGTGCCCGGAGTGGGCAGCGCTGTCAGCACACCAGATTGCTTAAATTCCTCTACTTGCGCAACAAGTGCCTTCACCTGTTTATCATTTGGCACCTGCTCCTTGCCCAGCACTTGCTCCAGCTTTAGAGTGTCTAACACCCGCTTTGCTGTGCTTATAACAGTGGCAACGGCATCATACGATTGCTTCTCCTCATCGGCAATCTTGCGATCCACTTGTAATGCGGCTACTTCATTGAGTAGTTCATGCATTTCCATCTGTAAGCGCTGACACTTTTGCATGGGAGTCTCCCTTTCGCCCTGACCCACAAGCACGTACTCTCCGCCCCGCACATCGTAGCCTCTGCACAGTCGGCGTCCAATGCTATCCGTAAAGTCCACATTACCCTCAAGAGTTGCGCTGCTGAAGCGTTTGTGAGCAACGCTCGGCGAGATGTGCATCCGCTCAATTGCCTCATTCTCCGGCTCCTCCTCGTAATAGTCCGACGTGTCCACCTCTGGATCATCGGCAGTCTCATATACATCCGGCTGGTCATAAGCCTGAATGGGAATACAAAAAATATATAGAATGAGTGTACACAAAAAATATATATTTATATAAAAAATACGATTTCTTTTTTTAAGCTGCACTTACAATGCCGGGCAAGTTTTGAAATTTTGGATCGGCCATTATGTTGGGCACTGCAAATCTTGTGTCTAGCGCACGTTTCAAATTTGTTGATTCTTAAACGTTTTGCAAACCCTACTGCAAATAGTTTTATTTGCTTTTAAACAATAAATTGGACAGCAAAGCTAAAAACTGATGTCATAGACTTTAAAGTGTGACCTAATCGCAGAAACCAAAAGGGCAGCAATAAGAAAGCAAAGCAGCTGTGCTCCAAAAAATACTAAACGGGCTATATATTTGAATTATGTTCGTTTAAAGAACTAAATAGATAAATTAAATTTAAATAATTAGTCACTGTTAAGTATATTGTATTTTTCACTTTAATAATTTGAGCTACCTAATTTAAAGTGTGGTCAGCTTAATAAAACTAAAATGGAACCAATGAGATGCAAAACAGCTCTGTTTACTAAAATACTAAATGGGCAATACATTTGAATTACGTTCGTTTGAAGTCTCAAGTTTGCCTTGTTCTTAAAATAGTTATGTGAGGCTAATAAATTCAATGCCCTAAATAGTTACTCACTTTCTGGAGTTGTACACTTTTGCTCTCACAAGCAAATGGTAATTTGAAGAACTTACAATACGGCCGCACTGGCACCGATTGAACAGTTTAGTTTGGTTCGTAGGAGGCAGATTGGGTTGCACATTTGTTATTTTTTGCTCTTCGAATACCATATGTATATATATTCATATGAATAAATCTATGCAGAATGTCGTCGTCTCAGGATTATTGTCTACATAGCTACAGTGATCTGCCCCTGGAGGTAAGCGATTGGAATCCCAACTTGTGACCAAAAAGTCAGCTGATTAACGAATAATAATTATTTTACACAGATTGTGCTGCATGTATATAAATATCTAAACTACACAGATTTATTGGCAGCTGGCTCAACTTGTCATCGATGGCGGAGCGCCTTATATCAAACGGAATTCATTGAACGAACGTGTGTTCGTTTCTCAAAAGTTGTGCTCTCGGATCAACATAGTCCAGCGTTGGATTTGATGCGTTGCGACCGACGCTTTCGTCATTTTCTATTCGAGGATGTGACACTGGGCCATGTCCAGGTGCTGATGTCTTTTATTGGCCAATCGGCGCATTCGCTGAGTCTCGACAATGTCGATTTGAACGATAAGCAATTCTATGGCATACTGCGTCTGGTGCCACATCTTCAGTCTCTGGCGGTGACCCGTTGTCTGCCTCTGTTTATGTCAGCGACATTTTTGGATTTAAGCACTTCTGATCTTAATGAAATAGCTGCGCACTTAGCCAACATAAGGGAGCTGACCATGTGCAAAAATCAATATCTGACGGATGCGATACTGGTGCGGCTGACTGCATTGATGCCCAATTTGGAACTGTTGAATATGTCTGGTTGCCAGATCTCGTTCCACAACGCCATCTACAAGCGTTTCTATCCCAACGAACCAAATACACCAAGTGAATCGGTGCTGACTTTTCGTTGTGTTTACAATGTGATCGTCCAGCAGCGAAAACTTTTGCGTAGCTTGGATTTTAGTCACACTTTCATCGGACACTCGCTTCAGTCGCTCTCTGAGCTGAGTCAATTGGATGAGAACGGACATCCGGGTTTGCAGCTGCAACGACTCAATCTCGCTGGATGTGTCCAGATGAATGCGGCTACTATCAAAAGTTTCCTCAACACACAGCCGAAATTAAGCGCTTTGGATTTGTCTGGCTCGATGTATCTAAATGATGATTGTCTGGCCACAATTGTCCAGGCTAATCCGCAGCTGCTTGAGTTGCGCATAAACGCTTGTGCAGAAGTCACCAGCGTTGGCGCCGCCAAATTGAAGTTCTTAACGCGCCTGCAATCTTTGGACATATCAAATTGTAATGGCATCCATGGCAATGGGATTATGGAGGGCGTTGCAAGCGAGGAAAACACTGTTCTCTTGGAACTGAATGTTTCGTATTTGCCCATCTGCGAGGAGTCCATCAAATCTATAGCCAGAAATCTGCGTGCTCTGCGCATTTTGCACTTGAATTTTTGTGTGAATGGTGTCACCGATGAGGTTGTTCAGGTCATCATCCGGGAACTTCACTGGCTACGGGAGCTATCCCTGGAGAGTTGTCGCAGGGTAAGCCCGAGCACCAGTAAATTTAATGTTTCATTTAATAAACAGTTGCGAAACACTAAATTTTTCTTGCGAAAAAAAGAATTTAGTTATATAATTTTTTTAAAATGCTTATGAAAAAAACTGTTGTCGAATTCTTCAAATTTATAACTATTATTATTTTGCAGCTGACGGATGCCGCGCTGACTGGCATTAATTTGTCGAAGCTCCAACTGAATCAGACATCCGTCTGTTCGTCGTCCAACGTTGCCGGACTCGAGCCAAGTGCGGGCCCAGTGCGAATATCGTTGCGCAGCAAGGCCGAGGAGGAAATTGTTAGGGATGCGAAGCGTAAACAGGCCATGTTTGCGGTCTATGAAATGAATCTAATCAACGAGGAGGATATCGAGGGTCACAATATACAGGAGCTGCGCGGATTGCGATCTTTGAATCTCCGGGGCTGCAATAAGATCAGCGATGTTTCTCTGAAGTATGGCTTAAAGCATGTGGAGCTGAGTCGGCTTTTGCTCTCCAATTGCCAACAGATTTCGCTGCTGGGCATAGAGGCGCTGGTCAACAGTTGTCCCTCCTTGGAGATACTCGATCTATCCGATTGTTATACGATTAATGATCAAAGCATGAAGATAATTACCGAAAAGTTGAAGCGTCTGCGTTCCTTGAACATCAGCGGCTGTAGTCAGTTGACGCATCACACAATCGATGCCATCATTGTGAATTGCGTCTGCTTGGAGACCCTTTCCATTCACCGCTGTCGTCGCATGTATACTTCTGACATTGAGGATCGACTTTCTGGCGTACGCGATTTGCACATAGATAATTTTAATCCCATTGATAATGCCGAATTCTTTCGTGTCAAGAGACGACTCGATTGCTGATATTTTGCGGCAATTTTCGTTGTATTCGTATTATATTATTTTCAATTGTACAGATTTCGCTAGTCTGGCAGCTAAATAGCTAATCATTAACCTAATTAATTTGGCTATTTGTAAACATAAATTTATATATAATAAATATATATGTCTGATCCATGTCCATCCAAAATTAACCACATTGTGTAAGTTAGCCGAAGTGAAAAAATGGATTATGAATGTTGTTAAAAAAAAATAAAACTAATCATAACTGTTGTAATTGCTCTTGGTAGAAGTTAATCGATGTTTGCTTTTTGAAAATGTCTAAAATTTGTGCACAAGTATATAAGTAAGAAATCGGCTTTGATAACATAACCCATAAATATTGTTGATCAGCATCCATTGTCGAGTGTATATAACCATTTCCGTCTAAGACTATAATAGCTTAAGTCTTTAAATTTGACTGAGAAGTTCCTATAAATTTTAATTTATTTTTATTGATAACTGCCTCATTTCCGCGCAAATCTATAAGAATCGATAGCAATTAAATCAAAATTTTAAAGTCATAGACTTATAGATATACTCTACACATTAATATATTTTTTTATAAACACCCCAAATTTTAATATCGCATAGAAAACACACATTTTGTTCTTTCTTTGTATGTGTGTGGTCAGCACAAATGCTAAACGAGAGCATTTCAACGAATGCTTAAATTTGGGTGTGCAAAACTATGAAAACTAAAAACTGGGTTTGCAGGGTATTTCGTAGTTGAGATCACTCAACTACGGCATACTTAATTATTATTATTCTGTGTTAAATAAAAAATGTGTTTTTAATAATATTAAAGATAATTTAATATATTTGAATGTAGTCGATTCAAATACAACTGTTGTAATTGCCTTCGGTAAAAATGAATAGATGTATTATTTTTATTTATATTTTAAGGTAAAAACATTCTATAGAATCGTCATTGTCGTCATCATCATAAAAATAATTTATGCATACGTATGTATGTAAAATATACATAAGCACTTACATCAAATTAAATTTATTGACTAGGAAAAGAATTCCCAAAAAAAACACATGTTCAAAACCAAATAAATTGATGTTTAATATTTAGAGAAATGAAAAAATGATAGAGATGCAGAGGAGGAGGAGTCGGACTAGAAGCTGTTAGCCGCCGCCGCCACCGCCGCCGCCGCCAGAGAGTTCATCCTCGTATTGTTTGCGGAAACAGTCACCGACTGGGAAGAAATCCCAGCTGCGCTGTTGATACATATTCCACACGTACGTCTCCTGGCCAGTGTATTCCGTATCCGGTTTGTTAATCAAATGCATCAAGAAGAACATATAATTAGCCAGATTGTGCTCCTTCTGCACATGCGTATCAAAGCCGTGCGGCACAATGTCAAAGAAGTCCTTGCCCATGCCACAAATGAAGCAATTCGATTCCATATTATCTTTGACGGACTCCAACTGATCACGCAGCTCGCCAAATGCGTCAATGATCAGACCCTGAATAATGGCCAGCAGGATAACGATGACGAAGAAGAAGAAAGTAATATCAAAGATGATGCGATAGACCTCGTAGTCATCACCATCCGGATCACCGATCTCATCGCCAATGCCTCCGCCAGCTCTCACACCCTTATACAAATGGAAGACGAAACAAGTCAACATATCGTGGCACTTCTTGTCCACCTCCTCATCCTCCTCCTGGATGTAGAATTTGCGGAAGAAATTGAAGGCAATCACCGTATAGATATACACGATAATGGTGAGCAGCATCACGGTCAGGACGAGTTGCTTACCATTGTGGGTTACGGACTGCAAAATGGTGCGAAGCGTCTTAAATCCAACGGCCACATCCAATAAATGGGCGGCAAAGAAGAAGTTATTAAAATTTCCCATGACGGAGAAGCTGAAATACCACAGTGAATACAGGAAGGCATTGTCCGTGAAGGTGACGCCCGCCTTCCACACCTGATAGCGCCAATCGATGTTCATGATGTACTTAAAGATGCCCGTCTCCTCGCTCTCCTGTGCCGCAAAGGCGCTCTTCTCCATGCCCAGCAGATTGGAGATCGAGTCGAAATCATAAGTTTCACTATACTTTTGGCGCACCTTCTTCTTGACGAACTTATCCCAATAATTGACCGGAAAACTTTTTGCAGAGATTACCAACTTGTCCCAGTGCGATTTGAAGTCATCGTCCTCCGGCTGTTCAGCAATGAACAGACCATCGAATTCCAAACGACGAGCGATTTCCTTTTCCCGTTTAAATATGGCGAGTGGCACCTTCAGATGATAATAGGCAATCAACATGGCCAGCGAGACGAGGGAATGGAGACAGGCAGCGATTCGCAGAACATGCTCCATATAGAAAAAATCCTCATCGACATGAACCAGCTCCGGTATATCATTATCCTCGAAATCGCCATCGCCAGAGCCGCCATCGCCGGAACCACCAAATCCAGAGCCACCCAAATCTCCAGCACCCGAACCGGAGCCCAAAATCAATTCCTCCTCGCCAGAGCCATCGGATTCCTCGGCTAACGAGGTCACCTTATAGAAAAGCAGCATGAAATTAATGCTAAAGGCCAAAACCAGGGCAACATATTTCAGATTGTAGAAGTTACGGGCCAAAAAGCTGACGGCACGATGAGTATATTGCGAGAAGTCGATTTGGCTGACGGCTGGGGTTTCTTGGGGCGCTGCGGATGACTTCTTGGCCTCTGCCTCAATGGAGGCCATGGCCGCTTCCTGTGCCTTTTGGGCCTCCTGTCGCTCTTGAGCCGCCTTCTTCGCGGCCTCGCCACCTAGTAGATCAACTATCGAAATGGGCTCCTGATGAGGTTCACCTTCAATGAGTTCCCCTGTGGCCAAAGCTGTTGCACCATCCTCTGGGCTAGATTCACCACCTTCTTCGACGGATGAGCTCGCCGGCGATTCGTGGACGACTACCTTGTACATGCCATTATCCTCCTTGTTGATGTCCAAGCCGAAAGCCTGAACCGGTCCCGGTGGCTCCTCCAATGGCAATGGTGGCAGCGCTCTGCCAAATGTTTCCTCCTCCACAACGGCAATTTCCTCTTCCTGTTCCGGAGCTGGGCCACGCATCAGATTCAATAGTATACCAAATATATAACGAACGACGCAATAATGCGCATAGCCAGTATAGTAGAACATGTAGAAGATGATCCGGAAGAAGCCAACAATTAATTCCGGTATCGATTTCGTTTGCATAACCCCAATTTGATGTTTGATATTCGCTGGACTCAACATGTGGACACCGAATTTGAGGCCCTCCTTGACAGCAGTGATTGTTCGCCGAATGGGATCACGAGCGGCACGCTCCTCCTCCTCCTCGCTCATGTACGAAGTGTAGGCAGTATCGCGTTTCACATTGCCACCGCCGTCGTCGGTGGCCATCAGGCCGGAGGCGTGGGTCATCTCAAAAATGGCATCCTCGCAGAAATTAACGAAGGCTTCGAGTTTCTCCTTGTCACCGCCCTCGGTAACAATTGAATAGAAGAAGGCACGTTTCGATTCACGGATCTGCGGCTTCTCCCATTGCTCAATATTCGAATCCTTGATCTCAAAGTAGACACGTTCGATACGCTTCGAACTGCCCAAGATTTCGATGCGTCCCAGGAACGGTTCGAAATAATTCAATACGGATCCGGCTGTCTCGAGGAAGCGGGCCAAGCGTGGCTCATTTGGCATATGTTCACTGAGGTTGGTCAGCAGCACAGCCAGGTTGAAACCGATCTCCTTTGATGGCTCGTGGAAACGTTCGACGAAGGCTCTGTAATCGATTTTACCTTCATGATTTCGTTCACAGCAGGCCAAAAGGAAATCCATCTCTTCCCTAAATAAACAGTTACAATATTACCGTTAGCATCTCATCTCTATACAGGTATATACAGTGTCGGTCAATATATTAGTACCTATTCTCAAACATTTCATAATCTCTTCGAAATCACACTCGCTTTTGATATTACCTTATTACTATTGACTGCTTTTGTTTATACACAATATAAAACAATATTTTATGTTTTTTCTTACCATTTTCTATTACTAATATTTTGACCGTAACTGTAAATAATACATTTTAAAGTGTACTTACGGCGTGTAGTTCTTGGACTGCTCCATTTTGTCTCGGAAGTCCTTGGGAATTACCCATCCCTCGTTCTTCATATCAATTTCGTGGAAGCTGGGCGACTCAATCAAGTCGGCCAATTTCAGGAACATATCGAAATACTTGAGAATCAGCTCAACATTGCCAGCCGATTCAACAAGCGTGTCCACCATCTGCTTGCCAATAGTGCCTAAAAAAATTAATAAGATTGGATGAGCAAATAAGTATATTCCTTCTTTTTTTTTTTAATAACGTACCATTGACAACATTGCCTTCCAGCATGGATAGCATCATGGTGATCATATCCTTTTGTAGATTGAGCAGCTCCTTCAGCAAATCCACCTGACTGGAGTGCTTCGACAATTTGTCCTGCATGTGCGAAAACAGAAATAGGAAACCACCAACCGCATCCCACAATCTGGAATGGGCCAAGGCCTGTTGATTGAGAGTACATGGACCTTGGATGACCTCAGTGAGGGTGTTAAACACCTGACTCGCCACCTCTATGGCCTTGAAAAAGTTTGCTTTGCCAGCCGGATCAATGATCTCCTTGCTGGAGTAGTGCCAATAAAAGTCCATAATTGATTCCTGTAGACGCAACAGGTAATCCACCGTACAAATGACCACATTAACAGTAGTCGTATTTCCCGCCTGGGTACGCAAATAGTTTTGCCATTCTGGAAGAGATTAAAAAATGACTGAGTTGGGGAAAAGGTAAGATAATAACAAAGATATCACTTACCCAGATTGTGGCCTTCACAGGTGAGTTGGATGAACCGGAAGAGAGCACATGTGAATTCGGCATCGTGCATATTCTTCTCACCCGCCGCACCCTCGGAGCCGACACCAAGACCTGCACCCGCACTTGGAATATACTCTTTGTTGTGGTTGTTGCAAAGTTTTGGTTTGGGTTTTTTTTGGGTGTACAACGACATAGCGGGAAACATTCAGGATTGGTGATGGTTGCATGCGAGGTGGTTTGATGGTTTTTTGGGGGGAAGTAGTCGGCGAGAGGAGAGACCAAATCAATAATTCAACTCAGAATAATGCATGAGATCGATAAGTTCGTAGATAAATCGATAGATTGATAGATAGATAGATTGTGGTGCGGAAGCAACAATAATCAGTCAAAAAAACTTAAAAAGATGAAAGCCAAATTCATAGCAGAATATTCCAATACTACTTACATTATTACACTCAGAAAAAAGATCGACTTGAATAATAGAAATTTGCGAATGGTAACTCAACTTATTATACTGAAAACATATTTGTAGAAACCTGTGATTTTTTCATTTTAATCAAAAATTAGCTTTTTAGGATTTAAATAACAAAATTTCATTACTTCTTTCTACATTTTTGAAAGAATTTTTCATGTTTCAAAACAATATTTGTGGTTGCAGAGCTTTTCAAATTCTCAAATTTTTTGTTGTATTATATTTGCAAAATATTTGAATATGAATAAAAACTTTATTCTGTTCAGGGCGATTTTTTCCGAGTGTATATGGGATTAACACTGAAGGAGTACTAATTTTGGGTCGTCAAGCAGCAACTTACCCTCGGCTTTAGTGTTACGTTCGAAGGCATCCAAGTCGAGGACACTGCACGAGTTCATCAGTCCGGCAATGGATGTGAAGAAGCCAACATCCTTCTTTTCCTTGAGATGATTGAGCATGCCCATTTGAATGTCGATGTTGCCACCCCGCAATATGGCGATGCCCAAATTGAGTGTCGTCATGACCATCTCCGAAGGTATACCTTTGGAGGCGGAAATGTGCAACAGCACCATTTCGGCAACGCCACGATTCGAAAGTCGAGCCTGATGGAACAGTAGCTTCTGTTTTTCCATTTCTTGTTCCTGAAAGATCATTTAAAAGTTTATTAATATAATGTGTAAATATTTAAATATATATATTTATTAGTAAAATCCATTGGTTAACTATAGTATAGTTACCATTAGCAGGAAATTGCAAATCAAAATACTTTCTTAATACTCCAAAGAAGTTTAAGCTAAAGTTAATGAATCATGTTATTTTTTTGAACTAGGAGAAAGAAGTCCATCAAATTTTGGCAGAACAAAAATTTAAAATAAGAATAAAAAAACGAATTTTTAAGTTTGTCAATATACTTTCTTGACATGGTATAGTGATGAGTGAGTTTTTTTTTGTATTAATTTAGCATACTGAATAATTACCATTAGTTGGGACATGCGGCACTTTCAATCAAAATTGATTGATTGGTTAGCATAATTGGATTGTTATTAATTAATCTGATTAATGCTGCATTTTTATTTCAAGGTATATCGATAGTTCTCGCTTGGCTTACATGAATACTAGTGCCTTCGCCCTCTTCTCCGCCCTCGCCGCCTTCGCCCTCCTCGCCGCCCTCCTCCTCCTCCTCGCCACAGGATTTCGCAGCAATTTGGGCATACGACATATACAACAGATCCTCTTGGAGTGCTCCACTGCGCTCCGTCATCGCTCCACGACAGAATGTCGTCACCAATTGGGTCAATGGATCTGGCTTACCCTCTGCTTCCTCTTCGTCTTTCTTGGACTTCTCCGATTCTTCGAATGTCTGCGTCAAGTCCTCGATCATAACCTCCTGGCCAACGTTCTCCTCCTGCAGCCATTGCTCGTAGTAGGTGCGTGCAAAGATATTGCAGGCACGATGTCTGCGAGGGGCAGTATATATTATACACCGATATTGTAATATTTGTACATATATATGTAATTAACTGTCATGCGTTTAGTATTTAAGGTTAGTTATACAAGCGAACGCTTTAAAACGGTTATTGAAACCATCGCAGAGGCATTTTGCGTTACGTTATTTATTACGTTTGCGTTATGTAGCAAACAGCTGCAAAGATCGATAAGCATCAGGTGTGCTAATGGTTTCTTAACTGCTTCGGCAAGGGTTTCAATTTCATAAATTATGTTTCAAGTGGAGTATGTATGTATATTTATATGTATAAATATATATGTATATATTTATATGGATTAGTAATTCACTACCACCTGCTCAAACGATATAGATGCTTGGCGCGTAAGCTTGAAATAATTGCCTGGCGTCGTGTGACCGAAATGATCGAATTCCAACGTTTCGATTTGTTCTTTTCGCCGGATGCCTATTTGGATGTGGAGCGTACATATATATAATGATAGCAAGCAAGAGCACAAAAAAAAAACAATATACACACATTTAAAATATTAGAAAATGTTTTTGTTAACAATGGTCACTCTAACTGGTATTGCGGTTTAGTACATTTTATTAGTTATTGTGAACAGGTGGTGAATGTGTTAAAAATAACAAAGTGCTGTATGTGAAATTAATATATCAGTCAAATAAATATATATATTTGTAACAAGTGTTGGCAAAAGCTTTTGTCTGTGTAAGTATTTTTAACAACTTGAAGAATATTTCCTTTGCAATTGTATATATTTACATATGCCCTATTATTGGTCTGAGTCCGCTTGACAAGATAACCGGCCTTTGTTGTATGCATGTATGTGTGTATGCAGCAGAGCGAGAGACAAAAAGATGCAGTTAAACAATCACATACACATTCAGCTAGCTAACGCGCCTCGGTTAATGGTGTATGTATGTATGTGTATAAGTTGTGCGTGTATGCGCAGCAGATAAAGAGAGAGAGAGTGTTAATATTAATTGCGGTAATAACCTGGGCAGAGAATGTAACGATGTCTGACGGAAGCATGCGATTACGGCACGCTTCCTTTGGATCGACACAACGCTCCTGTAGACATTTTTGCTCTGCTGTTGTGGATGGTCGATCTGTTATTCGACATTCGATATTCGATTTCGTCGTTATTGCATCGATAATTAATTGTTGTTGGTTGATGGTGTTGTTGTTTTGTTGTTGTACGAATATAGTTGTAGAGTTTCAAAATCGAAAAGAAAAGTTGAAATGTGACAAGTTGTAAAAGTATAATAAGTAATTATATTGATTGGTAAGAAAATGATATAATTAAATGAAAGTACATGTATATGTGCAATACCATATATGTATATATTATATTCAAATGAACTCATTTGCATGTTTCTTACCATATGTAGGCCAAACAGAACCTTTGCCATGGCCACAATGCGATCCACAGTCTCCTGCGTCTTGTCTTTACCCTTCTCATTGGAGTTGGCGTTGATCTTCTCCAGGGCCTGTTCATCGATGGGCTCCTCCGTTTTGCCCAGCTTGGAGTAAAGATAGTGCTGCCAGGACATCTCATCCGAGGGATCCAGCTTATCAGGCAACGTAAGTTGATTACGTGCAAATTCGATGACATCATATTCGTTCATCTTCTTCAGGTATCTATCCTTGCAGTGTTGCACGAGCTCCTGCTCCCGGCCAGCAAACAGATTCAATCCGACGGGCAACAGACGCTTTAGGCAGGCAACCATAAGACTTGCCTGCACCTCCTTGTCTTTGTCACGTTTCTTATCCCGGTTCTTTTTCTTCTTTTTCACTTTACCTCCCACGGCCGGAGCACCTTCCGAAATGGCCGAACGCCTCGTCGCTGTCGGCATAATCAGCGCCATATTATCGATTTCATTTGCAGAAATGAAATTCTGTTCCTCCTTCAGGAAGTATTGACTCTTCGACCAGATGTTGAAGATCTCTGCAACATGATTGTACAGCTCCTCGGCCTCCGGAATGTTATCCTTGAGCCAATGATTACGCTGCAAGTCCACATACTTGATGAGCAGCGGATAAAATGAGTAAATATCGCGCACGAGCAAATTCCAATCCTCCTGGAGCTGAGTCTCCACCTGGGACGTATCATCGGTGGCAGATTTGATAAAGCCCCGCATACTCTCCTCCTTGTGCATCATATTTTCGGTGCGCTTCTTAACGCGTTCCGCCAACGGCAGGAATGGATCCTTCAACAGTTCCTCCGATGTATTTATGATTATCTGTTGCGTGTACGCTGCAATTCTCGTCATCCACGGGGCATTATCGTTGCCAATGTTCTTCTTGATCATTTTGAGCACGTTGCGCAACAGCGAATTCATATGATCTGCTGTGACCATGGTAACATGATTACCACTCGTGGGACTCACGTTGTCGGGTCCCTGGGACCACCAGAAGGGCAGATACGCACAGAGAAGCGGCAGGATGACATCAATAATATGCGGTGCATCATTGTAAGTCTTATCAGACTCCACAAATTGATCGACTTCGCTGAGTATTGCCTCTAAATTGGGCATACAGCTCTCCATTTTGACCATGATATCCTGCGCCTCCAGCGAATGATCCGCAATACGATTCAGCAGGGAATATTGATTATGCTTGTTCAGATGCGGCTCAAGATAGGCAACCGGAAAGCAAGAGCTATACGCACCAAGACACGAGCCTAACGCCGGTCGATGTCGCTCAATTTCCGTCTTCAAATATTTACGATCATGCGTTAAAGTTGCATCGGTGCCCAAATGATAGAGGGCCGCTAGGATTTTATACGATGCCACCTGAATCTCGTCGAGCAGCAGATCGCTGCCATAATCACAGGCGGCGAGATGATCAAACATCGCTGTCAACACAGGCAACACCACCTGGTTGACATAGCCCAGCGATGTGGAAGTCTTGAGATGTGTTCCACGCAGATGACTGTATTTGCCATCCTGTAGATTAAGGATGGTATTGCCTAGATCATCCGATGTCTGATTAAAGAATGTCAGCATCGAGGTGCGTATGAATTCGGGACAATTCTTTGTCAAGGTCTTGGCATCAATGCCCTTGACGAGCACCTGCAGGCAGCGCACAGTGATGCGCACATCTGGGCCAAAGGCACTCAAACGATTGCGTAACAGCGCAGCCAACTTGCAGAATATGGAGGCCACCATTTCCTTCTCCTTCAAGGAGGCAGCACCCACATTATTCGTGGCCGTCGCAATGGCAATAAAATAATTGCGATGCGTTGAGAAATATTTCTCCATCAGTGGCAGCACCACCTTCGAGAAGAACTTAATGTCCCGCGATGCGGTCTTGAACGAGGTGCGACGACTGAACGTTGTCGATGGCTTCAGCAGTTTCATGTTGATTGTCGCCCGATCCAGATACTGTATAAGCTTCTCCAGCAGAGAGTAAGAGAAGCGGAGCTCAACTGCCGCCTGTGTGACACCACCTTCCTCAACAGCACCTCCCTTGGAGGGCCTGCAAAAAATGATATTTTCTTATTACCAAAAGTCTACTTGTTGGAAAGCCATGTAATTCATCTCGGGTAAGTCTACTATTGCATTTCACTGCCTATATACAATTATTATCAATTATCAGTGCAATCCAAATCTGGACTATATCTCTCGATCCCATTATTCATTTCAAATAAGAAGAATTCTTTAAACTTACTTGTGCAATTTGTAACCCTGATATTGCATATATTTGAGGAACTCCTGCGAACGCTCGCGATCCTTCTTCTTCTCCTTGTCCGTTAGCAGATCGTAGGGCACCAACTGGGGATGGATTACTCCACCACAGCCGTTCAACTCTTCGTTCTTCTTCTTCGCCCATATATCATGGGAGTTTTCGGCTAAACGCTCAGCCATATTCTGCATCTCTCTGCTCAGCGTCAGATTGCTCATGTCCACCGGATGTGGATTGTAGTTGAAGGGACTGCCCTCATTCTGAAATTCATGCTAGGGTTTTAGCGGCCACCGTTTATTATGCGTGGTGGTGATCAAATGAGTTACGGGCAGTTTGGCCAATTGGGTTTGTTTTATGGGAATTCCAGAAGAAATTTATAAGACGTGTTAGTTTGGTTTGGTTGGTGTTCGTTAGTCAAATATGGGTTTGGCATACATACAATTTGTGGTTTTGATTGGCGACGCGTCGAGCCGCGATGATTGAGCGGCAAATCCATTTCGGAGTGCTCAACGGTCCAACCGATGGCCAGCAAACCTTTCAGACATTCACGCACCGGATCACGGTAACGCTCACGTTCCTGCGAATTATTAACAAATTTTTATTTTATTTATTTGCTATACCTAATAATGTTAATCAAATTTATTTAGTGCAATATTATGCTTATGATTGCGGTTAGACGATGATGTAAGTATGCCCGAGTTGATGATTTTATTTTCGAATTCTACGTACATATTCGGTGAGCATATTGTATGGCTTAAGACGCGGATGCTTTCGATCGTTATCGGAACGAATTTCGCCATAGGTCCAGCTACCTTCCAAACGGCGACTGGCCCAAGCATCGTGATAATGTTCACTGAACTTTTGCACCAACGAATTTAGATCATTATCCAAGTGCACATTGTTCGTATCGATGGGATTGGGTACATATTGGGGCTGATCTGGTGCACCCATCTGCCTGCCATAGTAATCCTCGTCGGTGTTCTTCGATAAACTATAATCGGGTGGCAAGGCACAGCCGATGGCTGTTAGACAGGGCAACGCTTTACCGAACAGTTCCGGGTCATAGTCCATGTTGCTCAGCGAGTCAAAAATGTTCGAGAACAGAAGCATTGTTAAACGCTTCTCCTCATCTGACGACGCTCCATACGAGCCCTGGCCTTGAGTCGAGCCATAGTACTTAGCGCACCGATCGAAGTGCAGTGTGAGCAGCTAAATGATTGCAATTGTTCAATTAGTATAGTCCTTTAATAATCTCAGTCAGTGTAAAACTTACCCTGAGCGCAACCGTTGTGTATTCGGATAGCTTGGACACATCAACAGTCAACTTGCGCAATAGCTTCAGTAGCATCGCAGGTTGCATTTGTGATGTTAACGCTACGAGGAAATCGGATACGGCCTCACGTTGACCCTTGGTCAGCATACGGTTCTTGGACAGCCGATAGACCGTGTGCAGTGTGGCATCCAGCAGACTGGCATAGTTCTCGGCCTCATTGTAGAACTTGGAGTGCTTGATCAATAGGGGCAGAATCGAGTTGCCAATGTAACGATTCATGGCCAAAGCCATGTCACTCTCCGACCCATCACTCTTATCCAGAATGGTCGCTGTACGCAAATCGGGTAGAAATGCATCCTCAAGCAGCCGATAGAATAGATCCTGTGTCTCAATGCCATAGACACGTTCCAGGAATAGCACTATGCTCTGCTTGTTGTTGGGTAACAGTCCGGAGGGCATATCCGATTTCGGTTTCTCCTCGCCGGGAGCTGTTTGTGTTAACGTAAACTTTAAGCTCAGCACACCCTGAAGGTCTTCCAGTGGCACCAGAGATCTCAAAATAGCTCTAGCTCTCAGTGATTCATTCTTGCCTTGCTCAATGACCGAGACATCGGGGGCGCAACGGCCCAACAGATCGACGAGGGTACAATAGAAATTCAAAATGGCAGCGCCGGTATCAATATAATCCTCATCCTCCTCACCCTCGGGCAAAGGGTGGGTGAAATTGAGACCGACAATGGTGCCTTCGGCTTCGTCCTGCATCTTGCAGCGATCCGTAATACGTTCTGACATACGATTCGCTTCGACAATGGCACGGAAGAGACCTTCTCCTTCTCCTCTTAGGGCCGGTCCCAAGCATTCTGGACGACGGATAAGAAGACGAATGACAAGGTTTGCATTCTCCTCGACACTCTCGCCATTCACCCAAACGCAATAGCGTAAAAAGTCCAAATAACGTTCACCCTCCGTGGGATCCCAACCCAGATCCGGATAACCCTTCTCCACAAGCTCCGAATTGCTTTGCAAGCCG
Source organism: Drosophila longiperda (assembly GCA_035042125.1). Taxonomy (NCBI): domain Eukaryota; kingdom Metazoa; phylum Arthropoda; class Insecta; order Diptera; family Drosophilidae; genus Drosophila; species Drosophila longiperda. The sequence continues at coordinate 1,078,743 of JAWNLV010000107.1, forward strand.
CAACGCGACAAATAAACGGCAATTTTCTCCAAATAGTGTTCCCTAAGTGCCAGAGCTAATTCTGTGTTCTCCATCAAACTCGAGTATGCCACATCCAATGGTGTCGAACCACGCAAACTGGGCCGAGCCAACAATATATTCGCATTGTCCAACAGAAAATCAAAATGATCGAACATGGCCTTCTGATTTTGCCTTCCAGTACGGCAAAAGTAGCACAAGAATCGACAACAGGCCACGACCATCTCATGCGATGTGTCCTTCTCCTTCGAGGGCACACCCTCGGCACCCTCTGTTTGGGTGGGTGCATCGCTCTGTGCCTGGGCTCGACGCCCCAGCGTATTCATCATGACGGCCATCACGTTCTCGTGGACACGTAGAATGCGTATCAAATCGGGATGCTGGAAGAATGTGGCGTTGTTGACCAATTTCCAGAGACGCTTACGCATCAGTTCCTCCTCCTCCTGGCTCATTTGCACGGGGAGTAGAGCTCTTATCTGACTGAGGCCAACCCACATCTCAGCGACATCATTTCGTGCCCGATTATTGATGACATACGTCTTCTCGAGCGCTCGGACAAGCTCTCCGACCGTATCGTATTGTCGGACCAGCAAACTGAACATTTCGCGCACCAGTTTGGGGTTTTCAATTTGTGATTCTTCAGCCCAGCTGACGATGGTTTTGATTAAGACCTTGCGGAATACCTCTTCGGGTGTCTTTTTCTCAGGCTCCTCCACCTCTTTGGGTCCCTCCTCTAGCTCCTTAACGGTATTGATGAAATTATAAATTTTGGTAATGGGACCCGTTTTAATCTCCTCGATTGCCGTACTCTCGGTACCATCCGGCTCTTGCAGCGCATTCAGCGAAACCTTCTGCATAAGCAGATCATGGAATTCACTTAAGCGACTGCGCAACTCAAGACCACAGGTGCAATTGTCCTGATCGTCTGGCTCCAGATTCTTAAAGCACAATATCTGATTCATTTGCTCGCGCGGCGGACAGCGGAACTCCTTTGTCTTTTTGGCCGCAACAGCACTTGGCAGATCGGATTGTTTAATCTCGATATAACGTCGCAACTGATCGGTCTGCAGATCACCAACAAAATCATGCGAAAACGATATTATGCTCTCCACCCGATGACGCAACTGTGTGTCGTACAGATGATGCAACAAGTAGCACATCTGCAGCTTGGCTCCCTCCGCCATTTTCATGGTCAACAGACCCTTGCGATGCTCGTCTTTACCCTCTGCAAATATTACCATTATAATATATTAGAAACAATTTGGTATAAATATAGGGTTTCTTTTATGCTGCTCTTTTGCTTTTGATCCCTTCCCACCTTTCGTGAAAGTGGCATCCCAGGTCTCTGGATCCACCATTACCAATAGCTTCTGCACATCCTCGTCGGTGAGCACGCCCACCAAGAGCAACCGATCCGTCAACTTGATAAGTGGTCTATAATATATAATGTACATTTGCTTATAGGTAATTCTTATTTTTAAAATTTAGACTGCACTTACAAAAATAGATTCTCGTTTGTCCAACCGATGGGATCACGATTATGCACTTGATTTATTTCGACAGCATCTTTGAGCGCTTCCATCACGAATTCACGGACTACTTCTAGTGGGAACTTCGGGGAGTATAACTGATCGATGTTGGGTATCGGTTCGCTGGAAACACTTGGCATACTAGATGTTGCAATCACAGGGGGGCTGAACGGGGATCGAGTTGTTGTTGGTTGTTGTTTGTTGTTGTTGATGGTGCATTGAGTGTTGGATCAGAGCGGGTTTTTTGTTTGTTTGGATTGAAAGTAATGGAAATAGTAAAGTGACTAGTGAGCAAAGGTGCAAGACATTCCCAAAAAAAACATACATACAAACATACTTAGCACAAATATTGCACTGAATTTTAGAAATACGGTAACTGGTAAGTGTATAAAGAAATTTCTATAATTTATTTTGGATAGTTAATTAATTCTACTTTATAGAAATTCTTTTCTTAATAATTGAAAACATTTCTAAGAAATATATTGGTATTGTCGATTTAGGACAATCCCTGACGTAGATCAAGAAGGTTTTATTTTAACTACCTCGGATTAGAGTATTTTTACTTGTTTTAAATTCGATTTTTTTTGAGTGAGTGCAGAGGATGCAAAATGTCTTTGAAAAGTTTAAGGCTGGTTCAAGGCACAGTGTGGCTACTGGGAGAATACTTAGCGAAAAGGTATTCGGATAAACTGTAGACCGTTGTCACTTACGTGATTTCCGTCATGCGTAGCTGGGGCCGCACAGACTCCGTGACGAGAGAGCGCAGTGAGTGACGCATCTCATCCTCAGCATAGAGTTCCTTGAGCTCGGCACCCAGCGGAGTGATATATTCATTCTTGCACACCTCCATTGTGGTGGCATGCGATTCCAAGTGCAGGGCAATCAGTAGGTCGTAGAAGCCCTGACGCAACGGACCACTCATGTACTCCGATCGTATTGCGTAGAGTAACTGCTTCTGGTCCACGTGTTGGCAGAGAGCATGAGCCGCACGATAATTGGACTGATAGCAGAGGGCGGCGTAGAGGGTCAGCGTGTGGGCATGGAACGAGAGCAACTTGTCCATTTCGATCAGTTCGAGTATGTCGATGCAACGATCCTCCTCGGGTATGTGCAGCGCCAGCATTGAAACGGGATCCTCGCAAAGCATCGACCAGCCCCGGATATCGGACAACTTGAGTGCGTGCACCTGCAACGAGGTATTGGGCACACGGGCCCATTGATGTGGACGCAGGCACTGCACCTTCAGCCGTGGTGGCGATTGCGGGTTAATGTGCTTGTCACTCGTGGGCAGCACGGCAGCAGACAGCGGCAACGTTGTCTCCGTGCGTCCCAGTTCGATTTGTAGGATCTCTTTGCTGGTGGCCTCAACGAATATAGCCGGAAACAACTTGGTGTCCGGTTCCATCATCCAGCGATGTGAGGTATCCTTGCCCTCGCACGTGAAGCGAATTATTCCCGTTGCCGTATCCACAAAACAGCCCACAAACATGCCTTGCGACGCACCCTTGCCCGACGCATCCTGTGTCACCTCGTTGAACAGTTCGTCAGCTCGGACAACGTAGCAGCTCTGACGGTCAATACGCTCGATGGGCACCTCATAGTAATCCTCAATGTAGACGGAACCGCGACGCACTTTGCTCTTGTTGAATTCGCGACTATGCAAATGATATTGGGTAGTCACCCAGCCCACATAGACATGTGTGGGATCCTGGCCGGGAAAGATGCGTACGCCATAAAAGTATTCGTTGATCAGCTTCAGACACTCGGCGTCGAAAATCTCGTTGCCCGATGATTCCACATTCGGTTGACCCAGGTTCGAGGAGCTCAGCTGCTTGGGACCCTGTGCCACTGGACTAGGCGGCATTTCCACCTAAAAAGTTGGGAATTGCGATAAATATGAATTTGCCCGAGGTGCAGGAGCAAAACAATCATTTTTAGAATACTCGTCTAGTTCCTCTTCGTTGCAGCTTTTTATTCTGTGATTCACTTACATTGTTCAGGCGCAGGGTTGGTGCCCTGGTTGTCATCTGCTGATTGACCACATTCCTACCATGGGCAACCGTATTTCGGCGCTCCAGCGAAGTGTCTGCCGTCCGCGATCCATTCTTCTCCCGGCTCTGATCGCGAGATTTCTTTGAGAAGAACTTGAAGGGGCTCCGACCACGTTTCTTCTTCTCATCGAGGTCGTCACCGAGGCCATTCATATCCAGCACTGATGAGGAGCGTTGCATCTCATCCAGGGCCGCCGTCATATCCGACTCGAAGGTGATGTTCCGGGTGAGCGAACCCTTGCGTGGCGGACGATTCGGACCACGCATCATGTGCTCCGCCTCGGGCTCGGTGTGATCATCGAAATTGCGAGTCAAACCCTTAATGTCGTTCATGTTGAAGCCACCCTTCAGCATGTGATCCATGTGGGCGGCATTTTGGGTCTGCTGCAGCTGCAGGGCAGCCTCCTGTGCTTCTCGCATCAGACGATACTGACGCATCTTAATCTCCTCCCAGCGTCTGGCCTTCTCCTGCTCACTGATGAAATCGCTCATGCAGGTGACGGGCAGGGAAAGACGCAAGAATTCCCAGTTCGCCTTCTCCATCGTCTCAAATGTGTTGTGCGAGATCTTTAGATGTGGTGGAGTATCGGCGCCACCTGGAATACGGGTGACATCGATCCGGCAATCGGGCATCTCCTCGGTATTCTCAAAGATCGGCTGATCCTTGGTATACCAATGCGTGACGGGTCGTTGCATATTGCTGCAAATCGAAAAGATTAAGTTTGGAATCTCAGATCCATAATTTGATCTCAAGTACTCACACGCAGAAGGGTTCATAGCCCTCTTGCAGACCACACGTCGTAAAGAACTTGAGTGAGTCCACATCCTGGCCATAGATGAGTCGTGCCTTCTGACCCACACCCAAGGTGCAGGCGGGCACAAAACCCATTCCCTCGGCCGTCACATCCGCAAAGGTTGTCTCTCCGCCAAGCGCATCCATCAGCAGTTCGCCATTCAGGGAGAAACCTGTACAGGTTTTCAGAATACTTAATTTACCACTTAGCAGCGGGCAATTGGTGATCTAATGCAAGCATCTCTTCAGTAAATTAAGAATTCTTTTTTTTTAGAAATCCGAATTCACAAAAAAGGTCGCATCGCTTTAGATATATATTAACATCCCATTTATATAGGAAAGTCGTGCGTATTAGAAGATTGCTTGAAATGCGCTTTTACTTTTGTTTTCTAGTAATTGGTTTAATTTAGTTTTTCAAAACAAAAAAGCCGTTTAAACTGATTCAGCTGTTAGCTATCATGCCAAATTTGTATTGTGTATATAACTATATATATTTATTAGTTAGCCAGCATGAAAGAGAAACCAATTTTGAATTTAATTATGATGTATTTAGTAGGGTGCCAAACCGAAACTAATTTGGAAAAATATTGGAATCTTTATTAACAGAACTTTTATTCTTACATTCCATATAAAAAAAATATGGAAATTTCGTGAGTAAATTTTGATTCGATCCTATAACAGGTGTTTTTGATTCCATTTCCGGTTTGACACCCTGATTGGTATTCAATTTCATTATCATACTCCGATTAGTTGCAATTGAAAGGTAATTTAACTATGATGGGTAGATATATAAGTGGTACAGGCAATTCAATTAAGTAGCATTAGTAATAAGCTTTCTATGATGAGCTGATGTGTCACCTTTGGCTCAGGTAGTCCTCTGCCGATATGCTATGCGTTTGTTAGGCTTTGTGTACAAGGGTAACTAGAAATCAGGTGTTAGGCCAGGGGACATTTGAATGGACATGACCAAAAAGAAAATAAATGTTTCAAAATCAATAGACTTTAAAAAATGACTAAAAATTCAAGGTTTTCTTTTTTATCCATAGAATTGTATGAGTACCCCGAAAGGCTTATAACGACTATAAATCTTAATAATAATAGAGTATTGTAACTCGGTTTGTTTTGTTTTTTGTTTTTTTTTTTTACTTAACTTTCGTGTTGCGAGTAACCCTTAAATTAAAATATATATGGCTGTGGTTCACATTTAGTAGATATCAAAAGCACGGATATACAAAATCAATTTTCATTTGTTTTTTTTTTTTTTGGGGTTGTGATTTGGATTTACATAAAAACAATTGAACGAGCATCAAGTAGAAGCGATTCTTACTAATTGTATGATCGGCTAGATCGAGAAAGACACCGACTATATCCCCGGGTCCACATTGTTTCCCGAAGGATTCACTGTTGCCACCGTAGACTTTCTCTTCCTAAAAAGTTTGCAATTGGATTTGTTTTTTTAAATGCTTAAAGTGATTTCTAAATGAATTTCTAAAGTGGGAATCTATTTTTGACCGCTGTTGTTGTTGTTGTTAATGAACAGATATGAGAGTATTGCTAAATTAACAAAAATAATGATTAGAGAGATAGAGAACATAATTATTGAATAAAATAGAGAATATATATATAGAAAGTTAAACAAAATGCGTTCGATCAAAAACGAAATAAAAAAGAAATTAAAAAAGAAAACAACGTGTTGCAAAACGTTGTCAGTGCATGTGGAATCCTTACTGATCGTTTGCTCCTTAACATCGATGAAACAACCAATGACGTCACCAGCCTCATAGCGCACCCCAAAGTGCTCAATTGTTCCGGCGTGCATTTTAGTCACCTATATATAAGATCATTGTGGATGATTTTCAATACTTCTGCAATCTGGACACCTATCGCAGGACCTTCTCCATCTTCTTCTTCTTCTTCTTCAGCCTAACATCTCTCTCATATATACATATACATATATATATATATATATATATATATATATATATATGTATATCTAGTTTGGTTCCCCTTCAACCCTTGCATACTCACATTGTGACCATCAAATGCCCAGCTGGTGTCCTCGCTGCCCAACATCGCACCCGGATAGCAATCGGCTCGGGCCCAACCAACTCTCATCGGACCCGCTGTGAGCACCTCAAACTCGAAATACCATTTGCCCGATGTTACGGCATAATTCCGTTCCACGCGATACGTCCGGAAGGCGGCGAATTTTAAACGTTGTGCCTCCGCCAGCAAGGCTTCGGTACCTTCGCCCGTCGGTGGATCCAATACATAGCCGTAGACAAGGAGAGTTCGAACCGTCTCCGAGGCCGTGTCGCGATTTGCCTTCTTGATCGCCTCATCGACTTTGGCATAGGGCACCAGATGCGGGCTGCGATGATTGTCGGAGTCCTCGTTAAGGCCGTAGGTCCATCCTTGCTGTATACGCTCTCGGGCCCACAAGTTGTGCGTATTCTCGGCCAGCTGATCGACGAGCTCCTCCAGTTTGGGCGTCAGTGTCACGGCGCTTAGATCGAGCGGAGCCGGTTTGTAGCCATTGGCCTGCATGAAGATCTCGTTGGGCAGCCTCACCGGGCGTATACGTGCCGGTGGCTTATCCATCGTTATATAATAGCCCAACGAAATGATTGTCCTGCGGAGAGTTTAAATTGCAAATTAAGTCAGTAATCTAGGTAACTAGGTCTAGGGCCAATCAGTCAATCAATCAATCAATCAACCATAATGCTTACTTAAGTGTTTGAACAGCTAGTTGATTGTCGTAACGCTTTTCGGCCGCTGGCAGCTTCTCGAACTGCGTGAGGCAGGGATGGATGCGTTGATAGTCATCCCGATGTTCGCCCCACGACCAACCGGCATCGATCTTATTCAGCGCCCACATTTCGTGTATATTCTCGGCTAATTTCTCCTTAATCTGATCCACCGAACTGGGCAGGGAGACGCCGCTGGTATCCACAGGCATGGGCACAAACGGTGTATCGTCCTCGATTAGCCAGGGACCAGCCAAAACATTTTTGCTCAAATTACCAAAATAGAAGCACGGATCCAAGCTCAAGATCTGTTGTGGCATCAGGCATTGGACGAGCGCTGAAAAACCAACGGGCGGTGCAAACTTCAAGCGACCATGATCGCCGCCAAAGAGAAAGCGACAGCTGAGCTTCGAGGAGCAGCTCATCACCGGAAAGAACATGCCATCCAAATTGAAGTCCCTGAAACAGCCGCGCACCTTGCCGCCATTAAAGGTGAACGTAATCACGGGCACGGATAGATCGATGGCGACACCAATCACATCACCCTTTCTTATATACGGCTCCTCGGGCAATGTATCGACGACGAGGGATTTACGTCCACCTGTCCACAGGAAGGCACCATCGAAGCCAAAGGAGTAAAGATCATCGCCAACTCCGTTGCCACCCCATTTCTTGCCACCGCCCGGATACGGCACATAGCCGGATGTGTTGGCCCATCCAATGCGAAGATGGGGCATAATGTGTGTCGTCTGCTCAATGTGATCCATGGTCACCTCAAAGTACCATTTCTGGTACATGGACGAGCCATCGACGCGTCCCACGAAGATATTCGGACGAATGCTGGCCACATGGTCCACCAGCAGGGTTTGCAAGAGCAAATTCTTGCCGGGCAGCAGAAAATCACAGATATTATTCTGCGAGGAGCGCACAGCGACTCCATTGCCCACACACAGCGAGCAGAGGACGTCGAGTACCTTGGGATCTCGGCCGTGCTTCTCCAGCAACGATATAATCACCTTGATGTGCTCATCTCGCATCATGTTCAACGCCTCCGGTGAATCAATGAGCACACAATGGAGCACATCTAACATTCCAGATCCCTCGCTTGACGCCTGCGAACCGAGGCGCGAGAATAGCCAGTTCAGCCGATTACTGTTGGCAAACTGGGCACAATTGGTGTGATTGCCTTTGATAATGGCGGCGAGGAGTTGGTACAAATACGTCGAGATTAGATCCCAACTCTGGCCAGTCTCGTCGCCGGCCAAAAAACTAGCCAGAAATCCTTGCGAGGTAATTATGTTGATCTTGTCAATGGCCTCCAGTATAAGATTGAGCACACCCTCCTCCTGAAACAGATCCTGACGATTGCGCAACGCACGGAATCGATTTTGTTTCTCCTCGTGCTCTAAAGTAGAAGATTGGAATGGAGATTACATGAGTTATCTTCTCTGTGAACTGTGGTCTTTTCAGCTTACCCATATCATCTTCTGGCTGGGAGAAGTAATTGATTAAATCTTCCAGACACATGACCATCTCATTGAGGTTAACTTTTTGGAAAAATATTGAATGCCGACGGTTAGACTGCAAGGTTTCCAAGGCGCTGCGAGTAGTAAAAATTGATTGGTTATAAGTAAGAATGATCCAGTCGAAAGTGCTCGACTTTCTGTCACAGCTTTTTGGGGAGGAGGATTGCCATCAAGAAAAGAAAGCTTACGTTATAAACTGGGTAAAGAGACTGCTGCACTTTCGGATGACACGCGCCGTCTTCGACTCCTCTTCCTGGGAGCGGGAGAAGTCGAGGCAATCATCCATTTTGCCCTCCTCGTGTAGGATTGCCTGTTTCTCTTCCACTTTGCCGACGCCCTTCTTTTTCGTTTCGTAGCTCTTGTAGCTGAGCCACAGGCTGGACTCACAATGTTGAACGATAACGGTGGTGTCACCGTATTTGATGATCGGCGAACCGATTACCTCCAGATCCTTGTCCTCGAGCACTTTCTTTTCGTCGTCTTTTTCTTGCCTCAGGCAGAAAGTCGTCGTTGCAATCGAGGCCTCATCCTTTTTCACTAGGATCAGCTCGTTGCTATCGTTGACGCCCAAATAGCGTCCCGTCGTTATATGACGTATACGCATCGGATGATACCAGTTTATAAAGCCACCCGTCCACTTTGTGCGTGCCAGCTCCAGGCGCCACAGGGAACGTGCCTGCGCCATGACCACGCCCCCCTCGTATATGACAATGCTGTGAGAAACAGTATCAGATTAGTTTTGATTTAGTTGTTGCAGTCAGTACAAAAATTACCCTCAGTTTTAATTAATAGAGAAACTAGAAAGATTTTCTCAATTATAAGATAAGTTTAAACTAAAATTGAGGGCAATTTTTTATCGATTAATATCATCAACATACTTTTGACCTGCCTCACGGCCCCATGTGCTGGGTATGGTCAGGCACTCGTCACCGCCGTGAAAGAAGCGAAGGACATCTCCGCCAAAGACATAGCCGACGTATTTCATGCGCGAAATACCCGTGCCATAGGGTTGGACGGACCAGTGGGTCACGTGGAAGCTGGCATTCACAATCGATTGCTCGTTCTCCTTTGTGGTGTGCAGATATCGTTCGGTGGCAACGGATACCAGAATCAAATCATCGCCGACACGCACCTTCTCACCCTCGGAACGTTGTTTACTGGCCGGATGGACGGTCCACCAGCAGGCCTCGCCCTGACTGTGCTCCTGCAGACCCACATCGAAGGAGAGCTTATCATTCGACGATGATGTGGACAGGCAAGCGAGATACTGAAAGAGACAGTAACAAAATCTGAGACTTTCGATTCCATATTATATCTAGACCTAGCTCACCATATCGCTGTTGTGATGCCTCAGGAGTATCGCGTTGCCATAGAGTAGTGTTCTATGGCCAGATCCAGTGCCTTTTCCCTAAAGATTTATCAAAAATAATTACTAACTGCTATTGCAATGAAAATCGTGTGTGGATTAAGGGTGTATTAGGGCATTGCTTCGGTTTCTATGCTACTACAATCAAGGGGGGAAGGGAAAACAAAGTAATTTGTATTTACAACAAATTTGTGGATTACTTAATATAAATATATGTCATTCAAAAGTGCTTATTATTAGCGTTGTGTACAGTTGAGAGTTGAGTAGATGTTAATTGAGTATTATGTCTATGATAGATGAGTGTTAAGTGTCGATTTAAATTGAATCCACGGCCGTTACAGAGAGAGATAGAGATAGATAAACAGTTACACGTATTAAGTAGATTAGACTAGCTGAAGCCCGCTAGACAAGGACAGAGAAGCACAAGTAGCGATAATAGCAATATATTATTGTAATAGGAATAATAATAATTATAGTTATTAAAACAACGACTACATTAGACCGCAAATAGTGAGAAAGAAAAAAGACAGTATACAGAGAGATAGAGAGAGAGAGAGAGAGTTAGCCATAGATAAAAAAAAGAAGCGCGATTTTATTTCAAATACCAAAATACGATTAAAGAACGTTCGGTATACTTACAAGTCGACTATCCTGTTTGTTTTTATAAAAATTTTGAAAAATAACGAGAAATTTATTGATTACAATTTGTGGAAAACATAAATGAAAATTATGGTGAGCACATGCAGAGCGATATAGAGTTTATGGTATATATATATATCTTGAATATATTTCAGATTTTTTTTCTTAGTCCGCCCAAAATGTAAAAAACCATTTGATATTTGTAAAGAGTTTATAGACGTAATGTTTGTTGCAAGTGAATAGTGTATAGAAAGGGCGGAAGTAGCGTACAACATTAAAAATTAGGTGGTAGATAACACAAAAAGGGGAATTTGGTCAATTTCCTTAAATTGGTATTTAAAAATGATATATTCTTATGGAGAGACTAAACGTTTTTTTTCTTATGTCTGCTGTACTCATTGCACATGCTGATAAGTGATATGTATATAGATATATATGTAAACTTACGGTTTCGGATCCAGCTGCGGTAACCAGCTCCTGCAGGGCACGCACCGACAGCGCCTGTTCAATGACGAAAACGCATTGAGACAGATCGGGTGGCACATTCTTATCGGCAATGTTTTCGAGGAAACAATGACGATTACCAAAACCCTCAGCGGCCAAACAGACACGCTCTCCAGTTGCTGTGCAGGAGAGCGTGACCATATCTTCCTGTAAGTAAATGGCAGAGATCATGATTATTAATCATCGAACACATCATTTCAATTTGAGTAACAGTCAACATGCATGTCCTCTAAATACCAATTGGCAATTGTCCGATTTGACCAGTAAACCAAAAGCTATGCAGCATTGCAACATGGCCTATTGGGGCAATGAATCGATGTAAAGGGCTGATGGGCGAAGGATGTGTGTGCTTGTGTGCGGAATGTTGAGGCATCATAGCATTGACCACAAGTCCGGCATCAACACCAAAACACCGACCTCGATTCGAACCTGAATTCGTTTGCCAAGTCAGCTGGGATTGTGGCCAGAATTGTTGTGTGTCAATGCGTGTGTGTGTGTGTGTGTGTCTGTGTGTGTGTAGTGTCCAAGTTAAATGAACGGTAATGGATTTCGAATCGAGCAATTTACATAATTTAAATGGCAACGAAATGACCGTATCCTATTGCCAGTTGGCAAGCCACTTTAGACCCGACAACCGGCCCATGTTGGTTACCACTAAGCTTTAAGCTATTTTTTGGCTATTCTTCTATTTATATATTTTGCATTTGAATGTAAGCAATGGATTAGTAAGCAATGGAGTTATATTATGATTTATTTTATTCGAAGCGCAGTATATTTAGAACGGATTCCTATTGCCAGCTACCAGGGCACCTTTGAGCCCACAACCTTAACTGTATACGTTAGAGCCACGTTGGGCACCAATTAGCTATTTTGATTATTTTTCTACTTCAGTTACATTTGAAAGTTAGCAAGTGACATGTTATTTGCCTTTCCAACAATTTGTTTTGATTTTAAATACAAAATTAAAATATATAAAGTCTGTGTTTAACTGATATACCCTGAATTAGAGCAACCAAAGAGCAGTTTTAATTTAATTTTTCACTATTCTAGTTGTCAATTCCCAAGCATGTTTTTTTTGTTTGTTGTGTGATTACTATTTGATTACTTTAAATTCAAAAGAATTTCCATTACGACTAATTTGACGTCAGACAACTAAAAAGAGCACGAAAAAAAAGAAAGAAAAAAACAAATCAAGTGTTCCCCTGGTATAGCTGTCCGCATTATATAAATGCTCAAAGTGGCCAAAACAGAACAGACAACAAAAAAATGCCATCTGCAGTTATGTTGGCCCATATTTGAAGCATATTTATTGAATTCGGGCAAGAACAAAGCCTGCGGGCGAAAATAGATACGGGCTCATCATATCGAAATTGCCCCAGAGATTGTGGTGGGGTGGGTGGCAAAAGGAAAAACTTGACCGGTTTGGCGAGTAGCATGTTTATTTATTGCAGCAAGGTGCCAAATGCTGGCCTGCTTGCCCCACAGGAGTAGCGAGCAACTCGAAGGATTAAGAAACGTTTCGATAGCGATAGAGGGTTGCCAACTGCTATTTATCTCGCAGAGATATATCAATCTGTATATTTAACTATACATATTTACACATAATGACTGTCAATTTCTGGGTGAAGCCAGGTGTAGGCATTGATATATTGGCCAGTTACTGCATTTGTCAGGTGATGTGACCCCATCTGCGCCCACTCCACTCGACTCCCCCGGAGGAATCAAATGCCCCACAAGCTTTTAAAATGTACGTGGCGAAGCTGCAGTGATTGAAAGTATGGACCTGACTTTTGAATTTATTGGCTGGCCATAAGGAAAGTTGGCGGAGTGAATCGGAACCCATAAATAAATGCAATATATTTTTGTGTATCCCTCTATCGACGACTCACGCGTATCCTGAGGGATGCCTGGCTATGTGTGTGAGTGTGTGTGTGTGTGTGTTTTATGACATCAATTGTGTGAAATCCCCTTATTATATTTTATTGAGTGAATGTAATTGAATTTAGATGCTGTTTCAATGATTTCGTGATTTGTTTTCATTTATTTTGGTATTGTTACTTACCGTTCTCAGGAATGAGACATCATCCTGCTCGGAGCCACCTTCCGCTTCAGCCATTTTGCTGTTTTACGCAACGACTGCAGCGTATTTTCAAATTTATATGCACTTGTTGATTTTTATTTCGTATTCTTTGTACTTTTGCCCGCTTGCCTAAGTGTCAGTTGACAATTAGAAAATTTTAGGAATATTGATATTTAGTATATGCTACGTTAATTACATATATTTACACTTCAAATACATATGTACACACATTCAATTGTCTGTCACCTCAGTCTAAGTGTTCCCAACTAGGGATCAATTTTAAGAGAAGATTTACCTGCAAATCCCCAAAACATAAGGAGTATAGTTATGTGGCACTGATTGATCTCAGACAAATACCTTTCATTGCGTTCTCGGCCTGCCTTTTATAGTAGATTAAATTAAGCAGATATCATATCCAATACAGATATCATTATCCACTCACCTTAACACACTTGTTATCTACCTGTTGGAAAATAGGCATATGAAGACTCAAAAAACTTTTGTTCGATCTACACTTTAGCTAGATTAGTACACACATTGTTTTATTATTATTCACTTAAGCCCAATCTTGCCATGAATAACTATATTATATTTACTATATGTATAAACATATTATACGTATATAAATAGCTGTTAATTTATTGTAACTTAACAAATTTAATGATAGCTTTACATAGATGTATTTATAATATAAACAGAAAAGCAAAAGAATTCGAAAATTTGTTTAAAATATTTTGTGTTTGCTGTCATGTTTACAAGCACTTTTAATAGATTTCTTCTTTCACACTCTCTCTGTGTTTATCCCTCTCTTCTCTCTCTCTGTTTCGCCTGAGTCTCAAACTATCGAAATGCACTTCGGCTTTTAGTTTGTTTTATCTTTGCTTCTATCTCTCTCTGTCTTTCTCCCTAATACTCTCACTCTCTCTCTCTCTCTCTCTCTCTCTTTATATCTACCGCTCTCTCTCTCTCTCATTATCCGAGGGCTCGTCGGCTTTTATTTTATTTATTTTGTCTTCTGTTCTGCTTGCCAAATTCGCACAGCTGATTTGCCGGTTTTCGTTTACTTTTTGGTTTTGTTTTGCTTTTCGTTTGGTTTGTCGCATTTGTCATTTTCTGATTTTGTTGTGCACACACTCTTCGCGTGTGTTATGCCTCATTCAAATAGTGTGTTTATATGTATATATATAGTAGGTATGCCTAATTGTATAAATAGGAAGATTATATTCTTTTGGGACTAAGCCAAAATTTACTGTGGACTTTTAAATTGCAAATATTCGAAAGTTACGTAGACAGCTAGAAACATATGTATCCAAATACTCGACATTCAGACAACGAAATTCTTTTGGCAATTGAATGTATGTTCATATATATTATCTGTATGCACTTAGTATATTTATTAATTATAATATTGTTTTTATATGTATTTTTATTGATTGGATTAGGGTATCCTTAATGTTTCCAGTGGCGGAGTATTTTCACTATGGCGCTCCCACTGCGGCCAATCAGTAATCCAGGGTCTGATTGGCAGCGTCGCCTTTACATACATAGACGTATATATATATATACTACATATATATATGTATATAAGTATATCACATAAGTATGTGATATACCCGGCACCAAATTTCAATATATGCTCAGTTTTTGTTGTTGTTTTCTTTTTTGAGAAGACAATTTGATGTTGGCAGCCGATTCGTGTGTTTATTTTTGGGTTTTTGAACGCGGCACGAACGCGCCCGAAGCACCGACGAGCATCGCACACCTATCCAAAAATATCACACGCAAAGCCCTGGGCAGCACCAAAAAACTAGCACAGTGTTTCGAATTTTCTTGGTTTCTTTTTTTTTCATACAAATTGTTCATAATTTTTTCCGTAAATTTCATTGCACTTATGCAATTTCTGGCAATTTATTTTGGACAAACACACGCGCTGGAATTGTCTGCGACGCGGCTGAATCACGCATGGATTTTCCACGAGCTTTCCATGAGTTTCATCATCACAATCCGACACACAAATATATATATATATATATATATATATATATATTCTATACTATATGCTTGATGCTGCTTTGGGCCAACGGACCCACGGCTAACTTACTTTTCGTGTCGATATTACTCTCTAGACTGACGAGCAAGGAAAAGCAGCGACTACGAAATTGTGCCGAATGCCAAAATGCCGAGCAACGATTCGAATACGTTGCTGCCTGTGCACGGTGCGGCGTGCGGCGTGCGAGTTGGGGCACGCAGCATGCGGCAGCCACTCACAGCAAATCTATCCAACACAGTGGTGTACAGTGGTGCAATCCTGAAATTAAATATATAGAAAACTTCTAAACAGGTTATCAAATCAGCTATATAACTGCATGTTTACCAATCTAAATTCGGAATTAGAATATGAAATCCCTGGTCCGATCCGTTTACTTAGCAGTTGGTTGTGTCAGACTAAGTTATTAATAAAAATCAAGGTACCAACATAAGACCGACAACCGTAAAAAAGTTTCACAAAAAATGGCAATATTTACAAGAATTTGTATACTTTTCGAACCATAAATTTCGTTTCCAATATCCGCTTCAGCTGCATTTATTTAACAGATTGCATAGTTTTGGACACTGTGCCACGAAAGCAATAAGCCACTTTGCTCTCTCTGGCCGGCACAATGGGTTGCGGCTCGTAGGATGCGGGAGTGGGAGAAGAAAGGGAGATTTGGAGACGACTGGTGGGTTGGCAGCTTGTTGCTTGTTGGTCTCTCTCTCAGTAGCTGTAGGCTGTAGCACATCCTAATATATATGTATATATAAATAAAGATATATATAGATATGTATAGAGGCCCCGAGCCCGAAGTGTTTCGAAAAAACAGCTGTTTTGCGTGCTCTGGGAACGTGCGTCCGAGTAAATGGCATAATGCCTGCGTTTATATATAAGGAAAAATAATATAAACATCTCATTCTTTTTGTCTAATATGTAAACGTATTTTAAGTAGTTTTCTGAACGTTTGCCAAGACACCTAGTGCCCAACAGCAGATATATACAAAAATAGGAAAATTTGTAATAGATAAATATATAATTGCATTTAAGTATTTATATATATATATATATATAGATATAATATGGGACACATGTGTTTCATTCAACTTGAACTTGCCAAAAATCATCATCTTCATTCATGAATGAGAAAACAAAATGCTCGAAGGTCGGTTGGGAAAATGTCTTTGCCTTTGCGTTGAGAATTGAATTAAGATGTATTCTGTTGGAAGTTGGCTTGATATAAGTTGCCCACAAGTTGGTTTTAATTCCGAGTGCCAAAATGTAATGTGAATTATTGCGCATTTCATTGTAAATCCTTTGAAGTGGGCGGAGTTGGCCCCACAACACACACATCACGAACACACACACACACGCCCACTGGGAAGATAAACAGTTAGCGAATTTTACGAATAAATTAGCTTTGTGCACATAAAAAAAATTAGTCGCACTTATATTTAGAAAATCGTACTAAAAAGAAAATCGCCCCAAAATGTGAAAGTTCTTCTTTTTTTTTAATTGCCACAACTTGCGTTGTTAGAAATTTTCTTTATGAATAATAAGGTGAATTACGGAAATTCAGTTGAATTTTTTTCCAAGTGTATATTTGAGCAAATGGATTTCGAGTGGGCGGGTGGGTTGAATAAACCACTGCTGTGTAGCGATAAAGTGCTGCATATTAAAATCTTCTATGCCTCGAAATGAATTTTGCGCAAATTCTAAACAAAAGTGGAGTGGATAGGGATAGAGAACACTGTAAGTACAGTGAGACGAGCTTTTTGCTTCCTGCAGCCGTCGTGTGTGGTGTTATAAAGGATTTAGCCTTTGTATTTGGTTATCCATTGCTGCCGGAACGAATCTGAATCCGAATGCGTAACTCCAGTTTTCAGTTACCAGTTTCCAGTTGGCTAATGCAAAGATACAGCTCATAAATATAAGAAATTGTTTATGCAAGCGAAATGTAATTTCATTCATTACGTTTGACTGACTGACTTGCGATGTGGGTAAACTAGAATTCTCCATAGTTTTGAGTAGCAATCTCTTTAATTAATCTTAGTCGATTCATATTTGAGTGAGTGTCAGAGTGAATGGAAGTGCGAGTGAAGGGATTCCCTTTTATTTGGCTGTAGACGAGTACATCAATTTTTATATTTCATCTCTAAAGCACATTACAACATACATTAAATAGAGTTCGACGAAAGTTCTTCAAACATTAACTTTTTCTCTTCACAGGATACCACTTAAAGATTTTGAGATTTCGACTGGTTTCTTTTCGCTCTAAACTGACATTTTTCCGCAGGTTTAGGTTTTTAGATGATTACATTATTCTTTAAAGCAGTTCCATAAAGTAGATCCTTGCGATTCTAAGGCATTATATATTCTGAAAATGTACAAGGATTTGTCGGCTTTTCAGCAAGTTTTAATCATTTAATTGGCTCCTGAAAATATGCTGCGATTTCTTTTCTTGTTCGCAATTTTTCCAGTGCAGCAACCCATTTTGACATTTGCTATTTATCTCGTACAGCAACCTGCAAAACTAATCGATGTTGTGTGACCATATTTCCCTACACCCTAAAAGAAAGAACTGTTTTGAGTTGGCTAAAGAAATCTATTGTTAATCAAGATAAAATAATAATAATAATATAATTTTGTATTAAATTGAGAATTGCGACACTTGAGAACTTGCGATCCTGTGTTTGCCGTCTGGCGACGTGGAATGGTTCGATCATACACTTAATTAATTGTAGGCGAATGTTGGGTGTTGGGTGGCTGTAAGTTTATCCCCCCTTTTTTTTACTTATACCAAGAATTTTTCGCGAAGTCATGTTAATGCTTGACTTCAAAGCTGCAGCATACAACTCTTAATTAAAATTAAATTGTATGCACACAGAATGCATTCGGTTTAAGGGGTCTTTCGCTGTTGGGATTAAGCGCTGCTCTGTTTTAAGCTTAGCTCTTCGCTGGGCTTTTCACTCTTCCATACTATATATATGGTTTCGATCTGAGCAGTGAATTCGACCGATAATTTGCAAATTTCACCGTCAATGGCCGTGTCAATGCTTATTCCTTCTCCAAAAAAACAAAAACTTTTCTATCGCCATGGCAAATACTTTTGTTTCGTGCTCTGGCTCAGAGTTTGTCCAGCTGCAGCAGTCAGTATTTTTTTCGTTATATTTTGCTGCTGTAATTTCAGTTGGTGGATAAAGTTTTGGCCAAGGTGGCGTTGTAAGCAAAACTTTTCCATTTACTCGACCAGATGAACTGGTGGCTAAAAGCGAAGACGTCGCAGTTGCGAATTTTCTTTGAGGTGCGTTAATCCCTTAAAAACTGACTGTGACAGTCTCTTCAATATATATATATGTATATATATATATATATATATATATATAAATAACAATGATATTGTCTCAAAAGGAGATGAGAGAAGAGCTTCCTTTGCATTTTGCCAGCCAGGCTATATTAATTGAAAAGACATCCAGAGTAGATTCCGTTACCTCAACAGCTTTTCGCTTTTTACGCTTTTATTTGGGTCTTTTGGCGGAACTAATTAAGTTCAATTCAAATGAAATACGAGCTGCGATTTGGGCGCATCGACAATGGGCATCATAAAGTCAGCGGCGGGGAAAAAAATGGATTCCACAGCAGCATTACAAATACATCTCATATCAAATGGGCCTCCTCCCGGCTAGGCTGAGTTTGAGTCTGGGGTAGCTGTTAAATTAATGCCCGCTCGTAAGTTTTACAAGGAATTCAATTTTTTTGCACACGAAGCACACCAAAAGCAAGATGGATAGTGTATACTTTCCTTGGGGCGTTGCTTACACACACCTACACTTATCACTCCAACTCCAAACTCTCCCCAATCTCTACAATTGCAACCAAAAAAATAAGAACCATTTCATAAAAAAATAAGAAAAGCTAATTAAATATATAATAAAAATCAACATTTGAAAAAGTTGCAATCCTAATGATTGGTTTCTCCATACGTAAGATAAAATATCCTCGTAGTGATGATATTATTTTGACCGCATTTGTACTTACAACTTTAGTTTCAGCTTGGCAATCTCTCAACGTCCTCTTCGCTCATCGTTCTACTTTTTGTTTCTTTCACATCTTTGTTTCGCAGTGTTCTTTTGGTCTTCTCTGTCTCCATCTCTCTCTCTCTCTCGTTCCCTCTCTCTCTTGCACTAGAATTGTTTGCGTCAATGGAAATTGATTCGAAAGTTTTGCCATTAAATTGTCTTTTGTCGTAATCTACCATTTGACGTCACTCACTGCGAATTTTTGGTCAAATTCTGGAATTTCAGCCGCACTCAGTGATATTCAATTGTAACCCCCAAGGAATGAAAAAGAATTTGTATTTTTATATTTAATTAAATTTTTTTTATTCATATATTAACAGATTCCTTAAAAATGCATTAAGTTTCATATGCATTATTCCCATTCCTTCAAATTATTTTTTATACAATGCTTTTTTTTTTTTTGCTTTTTCAACTATGCACTTTTGTTTGTTTGTTTTAGCAAATAAACTTATATTTACTTTGTTTTATTTTATTTGTTTTGCTTTGTTTATTGTTTCGCTGTTAGCTTATATTTCTGTACAACGCTTAGCCGTTATTCTGCATTCATAATTCTAAACAAACTTAAATAATCATACAAGAAAATTAAAAAACATTCACAATAGTTGATTTTTCGCTGTTTTGGTTATTCTCTTTTATACATGTATGCATGTGTATGTGTGTGTGTGTGTGTGTGTGTGTGTGTGTGTGTGAGTATGTAGAGATTGAATTACCATTAACCTTAATGCAAGTATTTATTCAGTATTCAGTATTTGAGTATTCAAGTCTTGTCTGTCGGCTTTAACTATTTTTACATATCAAATATGCATATTAACAAGAGAATTTTAATTAGAGATTTTTTGTTTTACATTTTATTCAAAATTAAATCAGACAAGGCAATCGAGTACAAAACAATTGAAGAGAGTAAATAATTATTTTTTCTTTGCTAACAAATCTCTTTGGCCATGCTTTAACTACAATACATATCATGTAATATAATAATGTATAATTATAATAGAATATAACTTAATTAATTAATTCGATAACGTAACATAATAACTAATGTTTAGTCTTATTTAGTTTCCCCCATTTCATATCATATGTAAGCATTAAAAACTAAATAAATGCATACTCGTCGCGTACCCCTTTGCTGTGTGTGAGTGTATTTGAAAATTATTATGAGAAATTCAACTTAAATTTATTTTAAAACATATTTAATAAAACACTTCGATTTCTTACATACCCAAACAGAAAGTATTAACTATTATGCGGGGAAGACATTTTTAGCTTTGTATCAAAAATCTATACCTTACCCAGCATTCATTCAGTCAGACATTCATACATTAATTTTTTTTCAGTTATAATCAAGATATATTCGAAAAGTGCAATGAGTTAGTTTTGTTTTTTTTTTTTTTAACAGGAAGATAGTATTTATGTTTGTATGTATGTGTGTATGTACGAGTGTATATATGTATATATATAACTTGGAGACACAGAAACTCTTAAGTACTAAGTTAATTCACACACTCATTTGTCACTTTCAGAGAAGTTGTGTGAAAAAAACACAGTTCTTTCTACAAGTACGAAATGCCAAATTTATACTACTTTAATAACTATTTATGCTTATTATTTGTTTTTGCTTTTTGTTCTTGTTGACTGTCTGATTTTATTTATTTTTTTGTATATACCTGCATTTGTCCTTTCCAGTAATCTTAAGTATTTCTTAGTGTTTTCTTTTTATTGTACAAATTAAATTTGGCATATTGATTGAGTAGGTCTCTAAATACGTTTACGCAACCCTCGCATTTCCGCATTCTTGTATTCCTCGCATTATCGCATCCCTCGCGTTGTTTAATTAGTTTGGCTTAGCTACTTACGCCTACAGTTTTTATGTTAAATGCTCTGTTATGCAGTTTTGGCAGCACTATGTGGATAAATAAGCTTTTCACATGTTTTTATTGACATATCCTTATCGAGACGTGGGCAAGGACAGAAAAACAGCAGCAGCAGCAGCAGCACTGTTAATAACAGCAGTTGTGTACAGTATACACACATATACATATATAGTGCGAATGTTTCATGGCATTAAGCAATTGACACAGTGCAACTTAACATTCAAGGAGATCAATAATAACTGTAACTAAAATGAACATAATATGAATGTGAAATGATGGGAAAGCTGAACAAGTTTAAAATATATTTAAATTGCTTTCATAAAATATGAAAGGGTCACCTACAGTATATACATATAAAAATATATTCCCATATTGTAGTAGGCAAAATTAACACAATGCAATTTAACATACACGGTTGGAGTTAGATAACAACTTGAACTTAACATGAATGTGGTTGGCCTGCTTTAAACTTGAATAGAAACAGCGAATACACATACATTTATATATACACACACATGTGCTGGCCTCTCCAGAGGTCTCTTAAGCGCCGTTATAATTTTCCGTATTTTCCTGCTCATTTAACTTTTATCTCCGCATGGCAATCACAATTATTCAATAGCAGAAACCAAACTCAACTTGGAGCGGTACAATTTGTGCGGGCTTCAGTTTGATTGTTGCAAGCACAGCAGCTGCAATCACGTTAAAATTGATAAACACACATATATAGTCTGTGTGTGTGTGTGGGATTGCGTTTAATTTTACTTTTAGTTTTCGAATTCATTTCCTTTGTCATTGTCTTTGGGCTGGCGTGCGTTAATTTCGATTCCACACATATATGTATAAAGGATAAATATAATTAAATTTAATTTTTAATTACTTTGCTCAGTCAATTGTCAATTCATTCAGTCATTCAGTCAATTCGACTGGAAGAAAACAACCCTGTTGCTATTTCACATGATTGCCAAAGACGAAGAAGCGGAAGAAGAAGAAGAAGCAGCAGCAACTAAAGTACTATTTTTTTGATGCTGCAGAACTGTAACCAGAGTGTGAGAGCGAGCGTGAGGGGGCTAATAACAGACAATGGCAGCTGCTGTTACTTGCTAATTACAGCTCGATGAATATTAATTAGTGTGCATGTTAACACATGCACACACTTTCAGACACAGATGCACATGTGTTTGCAAGTTTTTCTTCTTTTGCCTTTTGACACAAAGTGTGGCAAGGAGTTGGATTCGACTCAAGTTGCGTTGAGCGTGTGTTTTCCATTGCATAATAGAATTGTCATGATGTGCTCCAGCGCGGCCAGCAGCCGGCAACGAGCAACAAGACAGAAGTTAATGGCTGCCCCGAGATGAGCATGTCACGCTCGCTGGTCTGCGACGACTAGCAGCAAATGTGCGGCAAGCACTTATCCCTTACTCCCAGAGGGGCAGGAGGATGAAGGAGGGAGAAGGGAGGGAGGCTCCATCATAGATCTCAATCGAAGCTGTAAGCTAAGGAAGCCTGCACATAATGCCATGCGCCACGCCCACCGCAGCTGCTGCTGCTGAGTGGAGCTTCAAAAACAAAAGAACAATTGGACTTCCTATCCCTCTCCGGCCTCCTTTGTCATAGTATTTGTGCACTCGACAAAAAAATTGCACTGCATTTAGTGAAAATCACATTTTAGATGAAGTTCTATGAATCTATAAACGCTTTTTAGAAAGCCACAACAAATATAGAAGTTTACTGGGTGAATTGTAAGGGGAGGAACCCTATGGCGATTTACTATAATTGAGAGCGAGGTATTTTCTCTGAGTGTAGCCCATTCTGTGTGTGCTCTGTTGTAGTATATTTGGGTGCACACTAACTGGCAGGCTACAGACACTAGCAACAGGATGGAGAGGAGTTGGGCCAACAACTAATCGCTTGCCGTAACTTGCTGCTGCTGTCAACTGTTCCAACTTATACAAATATATATATATATATGTATATAAATATTTTGTTTATTTTTTTGTGTGCCACGCCCAACGCAATCACGTGCCCATCGACTTGAGGCCGGAGCACGCCCCAGGGAGCTGTCAAACGGCTGCGCGCTGTTTCGCCTGCTCCCAGCTACCAGCTCCCAGTTACTGCTTCCTGCGGTTCCCTGCTCCTGACTGCTGGTGAACCAAACTAATTTTGAAAAATTTTTTAGCGTGTCTCAAAGTTTTTGTTATAGCTGCTGTTATTGCTGCTGCCCCAGCTAATTAGCAAAACGCAAATCCACGCCAAGCAAAGCTGCCAGAAGGAGCTGGTCATCCTATCTGCTCTTCTCACCCTGCCAAATGGCCAAGCAATGAGATCCGTTTCGTTTGTTATCTAAATAAACAGTCCAATGTTTTATGGGGAGTGAGTCGAGTTTTAAAATTTACATAAACTAATTCTGTAGCTGATTTGAATAAGGTAATGGCCAGGAATTGTTGTTGTTGTTGTTGCTGCTACTGTTGCTGCTGCGTGTCCAAAAAAACACGTCTAGAATAACCATAAAGACACAAAGTTAGAGGGAGATAGATAAAGCTTCTAAACTAGCTACGAGTCGGACTGGAGTACATTATATATATATATATATGTTTATGTATATGTGTATGTGTGTATGCAAATGTACAGTTCTGAACAAGATAATAGCTCCACTTACTCAAAAGAAGTGTTTTCAAAGGAGTCTTTAAACTGTTTCCAACATATTTAAATTAAATCAGATTTAAATTTATAAAATTAAATTCTTATGAAAAAGTAAGCCAAATAAGGAAAAAAATAAAAGCATCATTTTGCAAATGTACTTTTATAATTAAAAATAAATAATTGGCTTATAAAAAGAATGCGTAAATGGTGCTATTATTTTTTCGCTGCATTTTGACACTTTTTGCTTGAAATGAAAAAAGTAAAATATAATAATTTATAGGGAGAGCACTACAAAATTAAATATTAAAAATGTACATATAATAAAATAAAGAACAAATATCGTCGTAGTGGTGCTATTTTGTTGAGCGCAACTGTACATGTGTTATGTAGATGTAGGGATGTAGTTACCATTATCGGATAATAACCTCACTCAGTACCGGGACGACTCCGCCGCTGCTGATTCTGCTGCCGTTGTTGTCCCAGTCTCCGCCTACAGCTATACGAGATGTCCGTCAGCATCTGTATATGCTACCTGGACACCCTGCCCCGCCCCCAAACTGCTGTTGTTGCCCGCCGCCCCATTGAAGGTGGTGAGGGACGCCGGATCGTAAGTGGCACTGGTTGTCATCAGCAGATTGCTGCCCATCTGAGCACTGCTCACTGGCAGATTGAGGATCTGCAAGCTGCCCATCGGCAAACTGGCATTGAGCAATTGTTGCTGCTGTTGCTGCTGCCTGCTGCGATTGGGATCCTTGAGAATGCCATGGGGCTGGCGGGGCAGCGTTGATGTGGCAAGTGGCAACGCTGTCGTCATGCTCCCATTGAGCATTGTGCTCGTCGTCAGCGTTGTGGCACTCAGATTGATCGGATGTTGCAGATCGTGCAACATTTGCCCGCCCCCAACGCCGGCAGTTGTGTGATGCGTCACATCTGGTGGCGGACCACCGATCACGCCCCTCAGTATGCCACGCCTTAAGGTGCCACCGCCTGTGGCGCTACCATTCCCAATTAGCGTAGCTGCCCCATTGCTGGCCATCAGTGCCGCCTGTGACGTCACCGTGATGGGCATCGGCTGCAGATGCGTCAGTGGCATAGCCAACGGCAACGGCGGCGTGCTGAAATCCAACGCAGCTGGATATTCCTGCAACGAGAATTAAAGAGAATGCAATTATTTATAGTGCCTACACTCAGAAAAAAAGGATAACTGATTTTTATATATCAATTAATATTTCTCTCATTAATCGATAAGTATCGATACTTTGTATGGGCTTCTAACCAACTTTAACATTAGTTTAATTTTTTTGTTATGTTAGCAATATTTATTAATATTTTAAAATTTCTCATTTATGCAAATTATACATACTTTTTTCTGAGTGTGCTAGCCTGGTTATAATTATGCGTAGAGTCAGGCAGAGAATGGAAACGGTTTCCAGTGTCGGTTTACCATTCTCAGTTTCAACTGCAACTCGATGTCTTAAAAAGTTTTCTCATTTAAATGTTGGCATAGATATGAAACACGAGAAACCTAGAGAAAAGCGGCAAGTTCTAAGAATTTTGGCTTTTGTTTGTAAAAATAACAATGATATTCCTTTCTTGCAGTAAGAACAACTGTAAAATGATAGTACGCGATTTCTATCTCGCCCACATTTCGAAACAACTCTTTGAGAAATTTAAGGCAAAGGTTCGTTTTTTATTCTTTTGCATCCAACTGCTAACAATGTGGATAATTACAGATTTTCAGTTCAATCTACTTTTTATTTTTTTTTTTTTGTACATTGAATGCTAGATGTGGACGTGTGTGTGTGTGTGTGTTTGTGTGTATATAAAAGTTATGGACAAGTTGCAAGTTGCAAGTTTGGTAAAAATGTGTTGCATTTTGCGTTGCTGTTGGTGTTGCATGTCTGCTGCTGTTGTAGTTGTCTGTTTGCTGCTGCAAGTTGAACGCCTTAGTTAGAAATATTATCTTCTACTTCGAATGACATGACACTTTGTGTCAGTTTGGAAATTGTTTCGCATGCTGCATGCTGCATGCTGCATGCTGCTGTCCGCCTGTCCATTTGTTGTAGAGAATTTGCCGTAGTTAGAGCAAGTTTGACGCACCCGAAGACTACACAACACGGGGCCAACAGTAACTTTTTTGGAAAAAAGCAAAAAACTTGAAAGTTGAGCGGCGTTCCTAATTGGTATTGGAATATTGCAGACGGTGTACAAAAAAAAAAAACGAGTAAAACGAAGAAAGATTTTATCGTCCAACAGATTATATTGAAAATTTGTAATATTGGCTAATGATAAAGCCGTAGACGGCAAAAGAGTTAAAGCCAAAAAGGGATAATGGACATTTACAGAGAACGTATTGAAATGGAAGGGACGTAAAGGGGGAGAAAAGAGAGGGTTTAAAGGGAATTTATACGCGCTTTGCTGGTGGCACTGATTAACAAGAACAAGGAGTAGAAGGCCTTTGTATTGTATCGTCTGCCTTTTGCTTGGGTAATTCAGGATGAAAAGGACTTAAGTGCGCCAAGGAGGACATTTTGTATCAGTTTACAAAGTTAAATTGTCTTTAACGAAAACTTTGAGCCGTGCTTTTGCGAGGAGCGTATTTTGTGGGGGTTGTTTTTGGGGCTGGCCAGCAATTTGTTGCACTAGACAGCATTTTGGGGCAGCAAAAAGGGGTTACGAGCTACACAAAAAACTTTACAGCTTGTGCCACTTACAGGTCCTTGTTGTGCGTGTGTGTGTGTGTGTGTGTGTGTGTGTGTGTCTGCCATCTAAGCTGGCGCTAATTCTGTGCCCTTGGATCGACACGCAGGCCGAGTCATTATTGTCGTTATTGTTAAAGTTGCCACTTGCCAAGCGGCAAGTTCATTTTGCGTAAATAGAATATCAAATGTGTGACTTCCCCAAAGGACTAGCCTGCCGCTGCATACACTCAGCAAAATAAAATGGCCTACAAATGTCTGCAGAGGCTTGCCACAAATAATTATTTACGCATATTTTCCAATATAATTTTGTAAATTGTTCCAACTTAATGTCGGGTTTTTAGAAATTTACTTTCTGAAAAATACCACAACTGGCGAATTTCTAAAATGCAATTCTGAGTGTAGCTCACAAGGGCTGCCGGCTTTTAGAGCCATCAAACTTTACACATTAAATTCGGCGTTGCGGCGCCAGAATGCCTCCAACAAGGAACCGAGCAGAGGATTGCTATTATGCTGGCTCCTGGCTGCTACGAAATTAAATTATGGACACTTCTGAGAGTGTATTTGGTTATTTATTTAATCGACATCAGCTGCTTGAAGCCTTGAATTTTAAACACAAAACTGGCACTCTTTACTTCACTTTCAACTGACAAGCCCAAAGGAAACGCACACAGTGCGTATGCGCATTATTATATTATATATATATTATATTATATATTATATATTGTATAATAAGCGAATTCTGCTGGCAGGCTGGCTGACGGGCTGACTAACTGACTGACTGACTTTCGACTTGTTTCAGACAGGCCAGACACGACTCCCGCTTCCAGTCCAACCCAATCCAAAGAGACAAAAAGTGAGGCAACAATGCCAAGTGCCCCAAAGGCCCGCACAAAACTAATTGAATTTTGAGAACTGTGCAGAATTCGCTCGCTAAACGAGTAAGCCATAGTTGAGTTAAGGGCGACGACGATGCCACTTTCCACATGCACGTAGAGTCCACATCCACATACTCTTATTCCCCAGCTCTGCTGCCAGCTTTGGAGATCGCACATCGCACATTGGACACTGGACACTGGACAGTGGACATTGGGACATGAATGTTGCGCATATCTAAATGGGACAGCACAGGGAACACAGCCACCATTTAACTTATCAACTACAAGTTGGCCATGACAAGGGTGAAGAGGGTCGAGGGAGGGGTGTGTGTGTGTGTGTGTGTGTGTATAAAACTTTATTATATTATTGTTGTAGTTGTTGTGGAAAAAGTGGACATGCAGAACGCAATTGGCAATAAAATACAAATTGCCGCTTAAATAGTTACATGTTTTTTGCAACTCCGAACTGAAAACCCAAACTCGACTCACAACTTTATGTTGAAAATTTATATATATATATAGAATATATATATATAAATGTCGGCTGTTGCAACAGTAGCTTGCACTGTAAAGCCATAAAGCTTTTAGCTTTAAATACAAATTTTGAGCACACTTTCGATGGAAGACATTCGCTGCTCGAATTACGTATGCGCCACGTGGGCCACGCTGATGAGGCACGAGCCGCAATCCTGTGCTGCATGGCCAACAGAGTGAGCCAATCAACTTGATGTCCAATTCGCTGGCAACTTACTGTCCATATCTACACTCAGAACAAAAATCGCCAGGAATTTTAGAAAAACTAAATGGAAAATTATGAAAACAGTGAGCTGAGCTCTTTTTTAAAATAAACTGCGGAAATGTTTTTGCAATAACACACAGAAAAACAACAACCTTAAACTTAGACAAATATATTTTTTTAAATTTTTAAAAATATCCACTCCAAAATTAAAAAAGCAAACACTGCTTTTAGAAAGCTACAAACCTCAAATTGAAAAATACTTGAATTAAAGGTGAACTGTTATTGATGCCAAAAGTAAGGCTATGTTTTGTTGAGTGTATCTACAGATAGCGCAACTGTCACCACAATTGTTGTTTCTTTTTTTTTGGTTCGATTCAATTCGATTTGGTTCGTTTGGACTTGGCTTAAGGACAGCTAAACGGCGTATCGCGTGGATGGATGAATCTTTCTGTTTTGTGTGAAGCGTTCGATTGAAATTTAATTTGATTTACAACTATAAATTGTTTTTATTCATTTCGTTTTGTTTGCTAAAATTGGGGCCAGCCAACTCGCCGACATCTGTGCACCAAAAAAGTAATTTAGTGCTGGCCAAATGTTTTACAACAACAACAACAACAACAACAACAACAACAACAACAAAACCACTGCTAACACAAAATGCTGTCTCTCTCTCTCTGTCTACCTTTCTCTGTTCCACTGACCCAACTGTGATTTGTTGCCCTCTCTTTCTCACTCTCCCCCAAATATATATATATATATATATTTTGTAATTTTTCTAATGATGTTTATCAAATAATTCAATTTGGCTCCACAAAACATTTCTTATGTGAACGAGAAAAGGCTGTCCATATAAGTAGGAGGGGTAAAGCAAACCTAGGCGCACACACAACACACACACAACACACACACACGCATACTTACATTGGCATTGTTAGCCAACTAAACCGAAATTGAATTTTTCTCCCTCGTTGACTAAAAACCGCAAACAAAAGGTTTCTGTCCCATGTTGACTCTGACTAACATGTGCAATGGCGCAGCTTTGGAGCAGCATCAGGATCAGGCGGAGCAGGAGCAGGAGCAGAAGTAGCAGCAGCAGCTGTCCTCTGATATAGCATTGATATCCCTCTAGTGGCGACTCCATCATTTAACTGTTATCCACACAGTAAACAAACGAACAGACAAACAGGCAGCAACTGAACTGAACTGAATTGAGTAACTGGCCAAATCGCATAAGGCATAAAGCCCATAAAAATGGTCAGCTGCTGGCATAAATATTATTACATTACCAACCATTAGCACCAAGTGTGTGTGTGTGTGTGTGTGTGTACGCTATGCAGCTTAGGGGATCGACAAGCGTTGTTTTCTAGTGCCAACTGCATTTTGTTCGCATCGCAATTCTAATTTATACAATTATTGGCCTGGCAACGCCATAAAATGCCAGATGACAGACGCTGTTCAAGGGGTTGAGGTGGAGGTGTAGGGTGTGGGGATGCAGAGCGCGCAGAGGGTCGGATGTTGGGTGTCAGTCGCATTGAGTGTCGTCTTAACTTGTCACATTTACACCCCTTTAGCAGACGCAGTCGTCGTCGTCGTCGTCGTCGTTGTCAACTTGAGGCAGTGATAAAAATTCTAATACACATGTGTATATATATATCGTGGAAACATATATATCACTAAAGAAAAAAAAAAAATAATACAAATGGAACGAGGGTAATAAATATCGAAAATTGATTTTCTCATGTTTATTGTGAATTTGTGGAATTTATATTGGGTTACCAATGCGACACACACAGCAGATGAAGATTTCTGGAGAATTTCTTCACTTGGTTTTTTTTTTTTTTTTTTTTTTTTTGGGTATTTTTGGGCACACACATAAGGTCAGTGAGCAGAGAATGTCGCATCACATCCAATCTGCTACAAATGAGTGGGTGTGCGTGTGTGTGTGTGTGTGAGTGTGTATTAGTGGATATAACACTTTGGATGCCTTCAAAATCAGAATTCTAGCGACACGCCCAGCGAGCTGGATCAGGCGAGCAGAGCTGCTCTTTATGAGTGATGCGCCGCAAAACTTTGTTTAATGTAATGAAGCAGCGACGACACACACACACACACATGCACACTCACACACACGCTCTTACACAAAGGAGTGATGTGGCAAAGCACATGGGATAAATGGCAGCTACGATATGGACGTTGTCGTCATAAACGTCTTCGTCTTCGTCTTCGCCTTTGCTTCTCCTGGTTGCTGTTGCTTCTGTGCCACGCTGCGTATGTGTAATATTAAATTGTTGTCTTGAGAAAATAATGTTTACTTTGGCAAGTACAAACAATAGCAGCAGCAGCAGCAACAGCAGCATCAACAGCAGCATCAACAGCAAACAACAAAGCAAATGCAGCCCAAAACCGCCCCTCGAGTCCCCTCCAACTGCTGCCCCGGTTGCAGCTTAATGCTGTTGAGTTTGTCATTTGTCTTTGCAGCGCGTTGCATGTGGCACGCGGATTATAAAAGTCGAACCGAGTTAACTGGCACTACACATTGCTGCTGCTCAACGAACATTGGCAGCTGCCAGCTGCACAGATGCCACTTGGCAGCCCTACTCACTGCTGCCCTGCCCCCCTGATCGCATATAAGCATACTATATTTACATATATATATACACTCAGGGAAAAAAGCCACACAATTTAAAAAGTTTTTCTTTTTAGAGATAATATAATAAATGCAAATTATAAGCAGAATTGTGAGTTTTTAGATATATAAAAAAATACTTTTTAAAATGCAGAAATAAGTATCGAAATAAATCGATATATTTTTAAACTAGAGCTGAGTACTGTTCAGCTATAAAAAAACACCCTGAAAAACAGTCAATTTAGGTACTCCAAAATTTAATAAAAAAGGACATTTTACGAAATAAACTGAGTTAGGAGCTAAAATTAAAGCCAATTTTTTTTTGAGTGATTTTATGCATACTGAAATATGCATATGAAAGTGTGTGTGTGTATGAGTGTGTGTATGTGTGTGTATGTATGTGAATGTGTAAGTGTGTGAGTGTGCTCCCTTGGCTCTCTTTTGCGCGGCGGCAAATGGAGCTGGATTTGCTGTCCCGGGCAATGTGCATAAAACTCTAACTAATTGCGCAAAACTAATCCTTGGCCGTGACTAGCCATAAGCGACAAGATAGCATCCAGCAACGACTACAACTGCGACACTGCAAGCGGAGCTGAATTACTTCCAACCCAATATTGGGGATCAAAGAGAAGCGAACAATTAACATCGTATTGCAACAGATAAACGACGGCAATCCGGAATAAAGAAAGAGAGATTCTGTCATGCGTGACATGGCACGCATAACGCAGCTAAGGAGAGCAGCAAGGAGGAAGACTCAACGGAGGAGACCTACAAGGAAGACTCGACGAAGGAGAGCAGCAAGGAGCAAGACTCGACGGAGGAGATGCCCTGAAGTCCGCAGTGATTTATTCAGACTGTGATGCACTTTTATTCAGGCACTACATATCTGTTGAATATATTGTGCCTTCTCCTTGGCCTATAGCTTTTCCGTTTATGATTCGAACTTAGAACATGTTGGTCTAGAATAGTTCATCTGTTCCTGGCTAAGCAAAACACAATCTGCTCGGAGTTGCTTTGCTGATTCTCATCGACGGTGTTCGCTACAATGTATAGTTTATCTCATCTATCAAATTAGTTTAGTTGTTACTTTGATTTTTACTAGCTTTATCCGTCTTATCTTTATTTATATTTTAATGGACAGATTTTCGAATATCGACTAGCGAAAATAGATTGAAATGCATTTTCTGGAAACGTAGGGAATCATTAATAAATAATAAAGTAAACCTGATCTGTGCTAGGTAGTCAAGAATTAATATACCCATTAAAAACTTGTTACTAGCTAACTTCCGATTCCCTACTATATACGATAAATATAAACTTTAAATTTATTGTACTCACCATTGGCGGATAGGAAAGATATCGTTCACTATTCATGTTGTAGTAGGATCCATCTGGTGGCGGTGCGGGCGACGGGGACGGTATGTAGACGCCTTTGCCGATGAGCATCTGATCGTCGCGCGTCATGTGGCCAGCAGCAGCAGCAGCAGCGGCTGCCATCACCGCGGCATGCCCCTGATTGTGCCGCGGATGTGGCAACGTGCACGCATTCACTGCAATTAAATCGGAAACAAGAAAAAGAAAAAAGTGTTAGGAATTAATTTTATCCGAGTTTGTTGCAATTTTTTTCCTTTAGCTCCGTTTTTGCATGAATTTATGACAATTTTAATGCGTTCCTTTGGCACATTTTACACATTGAACTCAATTGATTTTTTGTTTAAGCCATAGCCAAGATTGTTGGTAACAAGTAAAGAATAAAGAATTATTTTTTTTTACAAAACCGCAGACAGGCTGCAGCACAATTTCAATTTGGGCAAACTGCAAATGACACATTTATAGCCGCATTTGAAAAATACGAAAAAGAAAATGGCCAAAAAGGCAAAAGACTTTTGCAACACACACACACACACACACAATGAGAGAAAGAGACGATTACTGGCAATGCACACGTATGCAACAGTGGCTCCTTTTCGGCACTTGCAACGTGCCACTTGGCACCCACGTAGGTGCAACATTTTGCTGCTGCTTTCTGGTTCATTTGATGTGCAAACGTTTGGAAAGTGAATAAAACGAGTGCCATTAATTGCAACGATTGGCCAGAAGCGGACAGATGATAAGCGCCTAGTGTTGCGTGCCACATGCACACGAGCAACACCTTAGCGATTGCCAAATTTCAACTTATAATAAGATAAATGATTTGGTATGATGACAGCCACAATGCGAATGCTGCTGCTGTTGTCATTCAGTTGTCATTGGCAAAGGTGCGAAAGCCGCAAACGTTACAAATCTGTAATTTTGTAAAATAGACTCTTGCAACACTGCTACACATAGATACACAGACTTAACACACACACACACACACACACATACCACTACAATCAACGTTGGCAACGTGCAGCTCAAGTTGCGAGTTCTTTCAACGTGCGCTCAAATGTAGGCAACAATAATTTTGTTAAGCAACTCGAGGAAACTGCGGCTGCGGTGACAACAACAACAACAACAACAGGTGCAACAATAACAACTACAACAACAACAACAGAAGAAGAGACAAATCGAAGACTTATTTTGGGCTGGTAGAAGCCTGACATGAACCTGTCCTTCAATAGGAAATTGAAATCAGGCACTAAAGCTGTAGCTGTACACTCAGAAAAAACAACGTTCCGGAAGCCAGAAAGTGTTTCATATTTTTTGAAATGATAAATAAATATTAGAAAACATCTTTATTCAAATTAAGGCTTGTGCTAAATCAACAAAACCAAAAATATGAAGAAAATTTCTCAATTTTTAAATAAATTTAGACTAATTTAACGAAATGCGAACGTTTACAAACGTTTTCCTGAGTGTAGCTGCTGTATCTGAGAGATGCTGCTTACGGGATCCCATGTTCATTTTGTGGCTTGT
Source organism: Drosophila longiperda (assembly GCA_035042125.1). Classification (NCBI taxonomy): domain Eukaryota; kingdom Metazoa; phylum Arthropoda; class Insecta; order Diptera; family Drosophilidae; genus Drosophila; species Drosophila longiperda. The sequence goes on from JAWNLV010000107.1 coordinate 1,112,455, forward strand.
TTACTTTGCATATGCGTATTGGTATTGAGTATGCGTATGTTGTACATTTCGCATGTTGCACGAAAGACACACAGCCATCTGCTTGGCTTTGCTGTGGGAGATTGGGGATGTTGGGGGCAGCGTTTCTCATGAATTATTGATTTTTCGATCAGTGGGCAAAGCTCGCAATAGTAAATCCAAATCAGAACCAAAGCAACAAATGCAGGCAAAAGAGATAAAGAAAAACCTATCTTTTTACATATTTAATGTGTGTAATTGGCCAGATTCTGGCCAATATTGCTTCAGGCGCCAAAATTCATTTCATATTAATAGCAAAAATTTGGTCTGCCTTTTGTAAGTGGTAATTGGTCATTCTTCGTATCATTATTTTGCTTCCAAATACAAATGTGAGCAACAATTTGCACCTTTGGCTTTAATCTGGTCAAGGACTGAGAACTGGCCCAAAGCGTGACATTTCAAGGCATGTTGTGTATATATCTCTCTGTGTGTGTGTATGTGTGTGTGTGTGTTATGACAGTTGTAGTTGCCAAATCGACCAAACAGCTGCCTTCCATGGCTGTTGGCTGGTGCTCATTAACAGGGTGGCATCTTGAATAGCATCTCATTAAAAATGCGGCACACAGTTTGCTTTTGGTTAAATGCAACTGGCATACTTTATACAGTGAGGCTCTACAGAAACGGACATGGACATGATTGCTGCTGCTGCTGTTGCTGCTGCTGTTCTTGTTCTTGTTGTTGCTGTTGCTGTTGCTCATCTATTATTTGATCTGAACTGTGCCAGCAGCAGCAGCAGCAGCAAAAGCAGCAGCAGGTGGCGAAAACTAACAGGAAAATACGCGTGCCACCAGCTGCAAATATCTGTTTACATTATCTATGTACACTCAGCAAAAAAAATCTATAATATTGTTAGTAAATATTACCCTAAATCAAAAATTGTACAATATTTAAAATAGCTTATAAAAATGAAAACAATTTCTAGAAATTGAAAAAATTTAATTATTTGCACAAAACAAGCAAAAACGTACTTGTTTTCAGTTCAATTTTTTCGTGTGTAGATATGTTTACGTGTATATATTTCCCGACAGCTCTTCCTCATGGGGAATTATAGCCTTGAGCGCTTGTTTGAGATTCAGTTTCCGGCAAGCATTTTAATTTTGCTGCCGTTGGGGAGATTTTTGTATTCACATCTTTTTCTTTCATCCGTTCGCGTGTTTTTCTATGGTTTCATTTTTGTTGACGTTTGTGTTTCGTTTTTCTTTTTTTTCGTTTTTTTCTTTCGGTTTTTTGTGCTTTTTGTTTTTTAGCACGCAGCCGCATACATAATTACGCGTGCTGGAGTCGTCTCCGTTTATTTGTGGCAAGGCAAGCAAGTCGCAAGTTGCTATTGGCCTTGTTGCTGTAATGGCAGCTACTTTTGAAGTAAGCTCCACTTGCCAAATTCGTTGACATAAGGTAATTGTATTTTACTTTCGAGTGGGAGAGTGAGAGGAGGGGAGAGGAGGGGGCAAGTGAAAAGGCGACAAGACAGGAGACAGAAGACAGGAGACAGACAGAGGCCAAAAGTTTGCAGCTAATGTATTTTTATTATTTTTACGCTTTGCATTTGAAATGCAGCTGCCGTTGCTTTCAGCAATGGCTCCCTCAATGTTATTATAATGCCACGACTATTGTCTTTTCCCCTACTTTCTACACAACTTTCTACTTTCTATTCTCATTCTTTCACAGTTATTATTTTTCTATTTTTATACGGTAATTTCCACGCTGATGGAATGATGTGATCAGTATTCCTTAAATTGTGGCTACTTTGGTATTTGTATTCTTAAATTAGTGCAGCAGCAGAGTAGAACGTGATTCGGTTTCATACACACACACACTCGCACACACACACACTCGCACACACACACACTCGGACACTCAGCCACACACACACTCAGAGTTACACTCATGACTCAATTGAAAATCAAGACTCGCAAAAACTTTGCTGCTCAATTACAATTAAGATGGAGATGTTGCGCACTCAAATTGAATTTTCAGCTGCCGCGGCGTACTTGGGGTATTAGTTCTTGCTGCATGCCGCATGCTGCATGCTACATGCTGGTCTCTCTCTGTGTGTTTGTTTTTTTTTGTGTTTTTGTGTGCATTTTTACCGATTTCCGTTTTTACATTGCTTTTATTTTAGCTTTGATTGCAATCATGGCATAAAATCAGACAACAACTGCAACGAGTCCACCATGCAGTGGCAAGCGGCAAGCGGCAAGGGGCCGGTTGCAACATGAAACGGATGCCTGACGTGCTGACAGCACTCGTAAAAACTTTGTTTTTCTTGTTTTTTTTTTTTTGCATGTTGGTCAAAAGTTAATTATCTTAAATGCGTTTTATGTGCACTTTAGTTCTCATCGTTATCAGAGCTTTTAGCCCGATCTTGACTTACCCATATTATTTGGATACAATGCTGGCAGTGTGCCATCCTTTTGATATCTGGGCGGCGGCATATCCGCACTCTCCACCAGGTACGTCGATGCCGCCTTCTTTCGCGCCTCGTCCTGCAAAAAAAAAGAGATGAGAACAAGCAGAAATTCTTATAAATATTTCCTGTTTTTTCATTTCATTTTCAATTTTGTTTGAGTTTTGTTGACATTTAATAAATAAATGAGATGTGTAAACCAACTTCAACTTCAACGCAATATCAATGAAATTGATCTTGAAACTGACTTTGGCCTAAACCACTTTTTCATAATTGTTCCCTTGTTTTGCGGAGGGCGTTGAAAGTCATTGCCGCATAATTGACAGCCGGCAATGACAGCGACGACATGGACGACACCTTCTCTCAGTCTGTCTGTCCAACCGTCCATTTGTCAGTTTGTCGAGGGCGGGTGCACGTTGCGTATACGCATTGCTGATTTATAACAGACGACAGTCGGAGTTGCCAGAGTTGAGGTCTTCAACATTGCTTCAGCATTAGACGGCAGTTTTTGCGGTTACTTTGCCGCACAGCAAGATTACGTTCGTAATAAATGATTTTAATAATTTGAAACGATTTGTTTGCCGTTGTCCTTGCCACGACTTGGTTTTGGTTTTGGACTGGCGCTCATCATTATCAACATCAGCAGTGCGTAATTAATCACGAAGTCTTAGAATGCCGCTGCTTCCGGCTGCTTGCTTCAACTGGCATCCAGTTCCGGCGACCTCGATGTCAACAGTGTCTACCTACCCACAACCTAAACCCCATTCATATATCCCATCCACATTCTATTCCCAGCCTCATTTCCAGTTGCGGCGTTGAGTTGTAATTTCAAGCTACTGGTAATAACTTAAGGCAGCAGCCCATCATTTTTTTTCTTACTTTTTTTTTTTTTTTGGTTGGCAACTGGCTTAATACACGTTGTTTTGTTACCTTCTTTGCCACCTCCGCGCAGGAAAAGGCGACATTTCTCTATGGACCCAAGCTCGTTTACAAATTGCATATTCATGCAGACAAAACACAACCAGCAAAAATAGTTTTGGTTTAAAAAGTGGAACTAAAAACTGAATTCATTCGTTCGCTCGTTTCTATACTCGGAAAAATGGGTAAACAAATCGCATTGAATTTTATAAATTTCCCAAGTGTAACTTAACTTATTATTCAGCAGGTAAATTTGTAAATTTTTATGTTGTGGCTTTTAAAACTAAAGCCTTTGCATTTGTCTATTTCAGCTTGGATATTTCAAAAATTTAAAATAAATAATATTTCATTTGTAGGGTGTTATTTTTCTATGTGTATAAAGAGTTATTTGATTAGTTTTTGATAACATTGATTGAGCGTTTTGGATATGAATTGAATGTCATATAATTTAATCTTTTCTAAATTTGACAAATATACCTTTAAATTAAGGAGAGATAAAAAATATCTTTTGCGTAATTCAGAAAATATTAATGATTATTTTCGGAATATCTAAAGCGTTGGTTTTTTAAGTATCATGGCTTTTAGTTATACTCTTTAAATAGGTATTTCTAAATAATAGCAAATATTTCGAATAATAAGTCATATTTTTGGTATTACTGATTTTAAATTTAGAAATTAAGTCAAAAATTAAAAGTGATATTTTTTTGCCGAGTGTAGTGTGTGGTTGTGTGTGTGTGAGTGAGTGTGTGTGTGGTATACTCACAATATATTCCGGTTGACTGCCCTCATTGGAGTAGGACTCGCTCTTCTCCGACACGCTGGACAGTGTCTCGCCGGTAACGGTGTCATTGTACGAGCTGGGCGCGTACATTTCGATGGTCGCCGTTTTGCCTGGTTGATTTGTAGTTTCCGCCACTGGATGCGACACACACACATAGAGAATATGAGAGAGAGATATGCAGACAGATGGATGTAGAGACAGCGAGAGAGAGAGAGAGAGAGAGAGGGAGATAGATAGTAGGAGAGCAGAGGAAAAAAAAAAGATAGGTGGGCAGAAAGAATGCGGCGCAAATATTGAAAAGGTGTAATTGGCAGTGACATGCCGAAAATTGATTGGGCGGCAAGCAGGCAAAACGCAGTGCGCCAGTCATTTGGAACACCGCACGGGCGGAGCACCCAAATTGTTGTTGTTGTGCCAGAGGCGTAGATGTGGGCGTGTGAGGGTGTGTGTGTGTGTGTGTGTGTGTGTGTGTGAGTGTGTGTGTGTGAATGTAAGTGGATGGGCATAGTTTCAGGCAATGCAAATCAAATGCAAATAGCAAAGATTTTTCAAAGTGCACAGCAAGCAAATTTGTTGCCCAGCCGGAGGGGCGGTTGGTGGTTGAAAGAAGGGGTAGTAGTTGGTAGTGGGTGTGTGGGTGAGGGTGAGGTATATGTGTGTTAAATTATTCACATTTGGTGCATTGCCAGCGTCGTCGTCGATTTTTATGCCGACGCATTTTTTTTTTTTTTTTTGTTGTTGACGTTGGTCAAGAGTTAAAATCAATGCACGATGTTCAGTTCGGTGATGCGTAGAATTCCATCAGAGCAAGAGCAACAGAGAGAGAGAGAGCGATACAGAGAGAGAGAGAGAGAGAAAGAAATAGAGTATAAATGCAATTAAATTTGTATATAAAATGCCATTAAATGATTCATGGCACATTTTCACAAATGGCAACGGCAAAATGACCGCGCCACATGGTTAACACGTGTATTCCACAAAGTCAATGTGATGTTTATATAGTGTGTGTGCGAGTGTGTGTGTGTAAATTTATTGAGTGCATTTGCATCATAAGTTGTTGCCATATCCGCCCAAAAGCAGCATCGTGTTGAGTTGTTTAACCAGGTTCAGGTTCAGGTTCAGATTCAGTTGCCATTTGGAAAAGAATATAAAAGTTAAGAAAAATATTGTTATAGATTATTTGCAATTATTTGTTTGAAAAAATATAAACTATATGAGTAGCTACGTGTTGCTATTGTTGCTATTTCCTTGGAAGCATATTAAAAAAATGTTAGTTATTAAAAGTTAAGTATAAATAATCCTTGCAGTTCAAATTAGATGAGTTGTGGAGGTGGAATATTTTTCCCCGTCAATTTTTTTGGGATAGCAGCTGAGATCACTAATCAACAATAAAATGAATCCGTAGTTTGGAAACTAGAGTTATTTTAACAAATTTATTAAAAGTGAATGCATTTAATTGCAGGGGTCATCAGTTGTCGAGCCAGATTCCCCCTCTGTTGTGGACATGTCGACACTTTTTTTTATTATGGGCTTTCCGTAAATCGTAAATAAAATATGTTTTATCGGAGTAGTTGCACTCACGAATGCTGTGCGAATGTATTCATAGTTTAGTGAATTAAAAACATTTATTTTTGTAACTTTTTATTATTTTGGTTGTTGTAAATTTGTCACATGCCTTATTCACGCGGACACGTTGCAACAGCGAGCAAAGCCAGAGCAAACGACAAAAAAAAATGTACCTCAATCAACTTTCAAAAGGTTCAAATGACGGGGCATATCTTCAATATATATATATAAATATATATATACAAATATACATCAAATTAAAATGGACCAAGAGAACCAAATCAATTGCTGCGATTGCCAAAAGTAAACTCGACTTTTCTAACCAAACTGCCAACTGGCCAGCTCTGAGTATAGACAGAATAAAGGTTGGCCTGTCAAGCTTATCACTGTCAAAAATCCATACAGAAATAGTGGTAGGGGGGCTTCACTGTACCTGGTAGTCGAGGGGATGTTGTTGCTGCTGCACTTTATACCCAAACACAGAGATTACAAATTTTGCACTTATGCCACGAAAAGCCCCAAAAATCTGAGCAGACAAGCAAACAGACAGCGAGTGAGCGGATTTGTTCCGCTTTTCTCTTGGCAATATATATATATATATATATATATATATGTGTGTGTGGATCGGCTTAGACAGCTTTTGCGGTCGTCAGTAGAGTTAATGACGTCGCTGTGTTGATGGTTATGTCTGCTTCGAAGGGTTTTCTCCTAATCTCTGGCCAGTAAAAAAAACCCTACCAGTTATATTGGGACTTTGCCGACTTTTTTGGCAGCAGAATGTACAGTTTGACAAGTGTTGGACAAAGTCTTTTGCCTCACTTCCCTTGAGCCAAAGCTGACCGTCAGTTTTCTTTCTCATACACCGAACCCATTGAAAAGGGGGTAAGAGACGTAAACTGGTTTTGTGACAGTGTATATAACAGGTAGAATAAACTAGACTGTTTAATATTTAATACTTAAAAGTTGGGAGAGATGATAAGTTTGACAATAAAACCAGATTATATTATTTCATATATAAAAAGTGGTTTACGTGGCATATCGCAGTCGAGCTCATTCGACTGTTGCATTCTTATTTTAGTATACAAATTTCAGGAATATTGATCATCTCAGAAGTGTATATAGCTATATAGAGAAGCATGTGAGAAGACAATTTTAAACATTCAATTTGCGATAGCAAACCAGAGCAGCAAACTTTTTAACTTTCGGACATTGGCAATGGCGCCAATGACAGCTTGTGTGTGTGTGTGTGTGCGGTTGTCTCTGTGGGTGTGTGTGTGTGTGCTTATCTGAATAGATTCAATGGCCAGAGCCAGTGTCAGTGCCAGAGTCCGAGTTGAGTAGTCAATTGTTTAAGGGGTGTCAAAGTCAAGTGGTTTTTCGTTTGTTTTCTCGCTTATCTCGCTTATGGCTTGTGGCAACGTTGGCACAAAACTTTTGCCTAGTGTGGCAACCACTCCAGATCCCCTTCCAATCCACACCAAAGTTTATCTACCTTACTCTGTGTGTCACTTGAAATATCAGTTTTCGCTGTTCAATTTTATTTTTAATATAATTTAATTTATTCTGTGTGTGTCGACTGTTTTTAGTTGACATTAACAAAATTAAAAAAATAAATTAAATTAAATTTTCAAATAAAAACTAATATAATGAAAAGTCAACTATTTTTGTTTGCGCCTCACTATCTGAAAGGGCAATAAACATTAGGAATGGACCCGTAGGGGTATGATATATGCTTATATGTGGCAGCCAACCAATGTCCAGAGGAGGTCAATGGCCATGTGGAAGAGAACAGTCGAAAAGTTGAAGCGCCAACCACAGAGCACTTTTGGCATAGTTTATCGTTCAACCGAAATGGCGAAAGCTTCTTAGACATGTCCGCTGTGCCACACAGCGCTGGGATGATTTCCTTTATTTTTAGGGGTGTGCTGGGCGGGGGGGGGAGGGATCTGAGGTTGAGTTTCATTTCCGTGTTGCGACATTTTGACACAAAAGCGCAAATGCACATTAAAAATGCATATCCAAAGGAGCCAAAGAAACACAACAAAAAGCAGCAACAACAAACTAGCAAACAGCCCACAAGTCAAGTTTCTAGCTAGCGAAAACATTGAAATATGCACAGATATCTCTTCGGGCCAAAAGCTGTCTTGCCAGTTCACAGTTCCCAGTTCCCTGTTCCTTCCCGTTCCCCTTTCCCTTCCCTATTCCGTATACGCTTCCGGTTCGCACTGTTGTCCACCCACTTTGGGCTTTTAGCAAACACTGTCATTCTGGCCAACGCACCAGTTTCCCTGACAACTCCTTTATGGCCAAAAAACGGGAAAAAAATACTTTTGGGCATTGTCAGTTATCGGCTTATGGAGGCGGCGGCAAAAGCTACCCGAACATTGTCATAAAAAATATTTTTTTCGGCAAGACAGTTCTTTTTTTTAAACAATTTTTCTTCTTTTATTTTTAGCTGGCAGCCTTCATTTTTTTTTTTTGTAACAAGCGGCTGCTCAAACTGAAATATGCATTTCTTTTGTCGCACTTAAGGGAAGGGAGGTATATAGAGTGAGTAGGAGAGGGGAGGGACGGTTAAATTTGTTTGGGGTTCTTGCATCTCATATTCAAGCGCGTCATTTGTTCAAACACAACTGCTGTGTGCAACTGGAGACTGGAAATAGAGAAGAGAGAAATGGCTAGTGCTTTTGTACTCAAACTTATACCTATTCCCGCTTATTCCGTATAATAAGGCAAACTGAATTCTAAGAAAAATATCTTATTTATGTCCTGTGGCTGTGTCCTGTGTTCATGCTTCGCTAGTTGAAAGAAGTGCCTCGCTTCTCTCGGTTCTCTTGCTTCTTGCTTAACGCTCATAATGTCAAAAATCTTGGCCCACATTTCACAACAGTCATTGAGAATAGAGGCTGTTGGACAAAAGCGCCAACTACAGATACTTGCAGCTGCAGCTGCAACTGGGCCACCTTTCAACGAGTCGAACTTCATTAAATTAAATACAAACACAGACAAAGATAGAGAAAGAGAGAGGGAGAGAGAAGCGAGAGAGAGAGAGATGTGTAATGTAATACAATGCTCGGTCAAATTTGCTTATCTGTTGTGCAAAAAATTTTATTATATTTGTACAAGTGGCAGATACACTCAAAAAAAAGAAGAATTGTAATTGGCCAACTTATTTTGTATACAAAATGTACATTTTGTAAAACAAAACTAAGATGTATTCTAAAAGAAAAAATATGTATCGTTTGACAATCATTTTTTCTGAGTGTAGCTAAAAGTAATTGACGCGTGCTGCAGTTTTTTTCAACTTTATATGGTATGCAAAGCCAGCCATTAAGCCATCAAAAAAAGTTGAACTGTCAGATAAGTTAAGCAAGTTATAAGTCAAACACTGCCGGAGTGTGTGGATGTGGATGGACGCATATATAATAACTGTAAATATGCAACGGAGCGTATACATAATATGCACAAGTATCTACGTATGAGCCCGAAGCATGGAATCGCTGATCCCTGAATCCGTGATCCCTGACTGCACCAGCATCGCTCTCGACTCACGTTCGTTGGTCGGTTTGGTCCGTTCGCATTGAGAATTGCTGCTTGTTCTGGCTGTGGTTTGCAGTTGTGGTTGTGGTTCGCGGCGTGTTAAACCACTAAATTTGGCTCAATGAAAAATAATTTGGTAAGCGCATGGCTTGGCCAAACATTTTGTATGTCCTGGAAGATGTACATCTCTCAGTCGTTTCGCACGTTTCGCTGCTTGGCCTGGCCTGGCTTGGCCTCTTGCGACCTGAATTGCCAAGATATGTTGGCAATTTTCTAACGGTCGTTGCTGCTGTGGATTGGTCTGTCTTCCGTAGGATTGCTCATATTTATATATATATATATATATATTGCGTTTTCTTGGCCTTTTGAAATATAATTCCCATATTAATAAACAATCTGCAGCTACAGCTGCAAATTGTAGCGGACAGCACGTGTCCCATGCCCCATTTTCTAGTCCAGTTTCTGTCCGACTTTCTGTCTGACTGTCCCTGGTCTGGCAGCTGCAATCTGATTTCCGTAAGATTGTGCGTTCAGCTAAGAAAACGATGCACATTTATTGTCGGCCAAAGTGTGGCAAACTGGATGGAGCTTTTGGCATGTGGCAAATGGGTGCCTGCCTGCCTGCCTGCCCGCCTGCCCGCCTGCCTGGCAATGTCGTTGTTCAATAAACAGTTGCAGTTGGCATGGCCTCCGGGTCGTCCTGGCTGCTGACTGCTGTCCGCTGCCAGGATGCATCATTATTTTCTGTCATCATTATATTCTTGTTGACTGCTCAGAGCGCTGTGCTTTTATTTTTCGATTTGTGTCGTTTTTACTTTTGCCATTTTGCGCTCTGCTTTTTTTTGCTTTTCGCCTTTTGGCTTTTTGCTTTTGGTGTTTCCTTGCCACGTTCTCTTTGTCTGTGTCTGGTCTGCTCGCGGAAATTACAGGTAGCGCATATAAGGTGCATATATCCAGACAGATTTATATATTTATATATATATATAAAATATATATATATTCCCTGTTAGCCCTGAACTCTCTAGCTCCACCTTCGAGCACATACAGAAATATATATTCGTCTATCGTCTATCATCTATGTAGATGCAGGAAATTGTTTAGTGAGCATCATAAAGTGAACAGCGACGGCGACGGCGACGTCGACGTCGACGTCCCTGTCCACTGAGAGAAATAGGAAGTTGCACAACGCGCGTATTTCCTGTGAAGCTGGCGGAAGCGGTGCGAGCGCCACGAAGTGCCAGCCAAAGATAATGCCAGGGATAAGAGTTTGCACCAAACTTAAAGCCAAATGCAAATTGGCTAAAGCTAAATGCCAAAGAAATAACGAAAATCTCTTAAAAACCCAAGAAGCGAACTTAATTTAGAATTCACGACAAAGAATCGATTGTAATATTTTAAGTAAGTTAATCAGTAATAATGAAAATAATCATAAGCTGTGATTGAATGGAGAAACAACTGATATGAAATGTGAGATTACCCAACAATCCCAAGAATCAAACTCAATGTTTAAGCTACATTAAATAATACTAATATTAATAATAATAAATTTTAGATTTCCTATAAAATCCCAAGAAGATTAGAGTTTAATAAATTATAATAACAATAAATAAATAAAAGTTACGAAAAACAACTCAGAAACCTCAACAGACCCAAAAAAATCATTCATAATATTTAAGGTATGTTAAAAAATAACTAATAAAAATAATAATAATAATAATAATAATAAAGTGAATGTGTGTCAACGAACCTTTTTTGCGTCTCTGATGCACAAAGAACCAGGCGACGAGCGCCGCATTGACCAAAAGGAATCCGATTGCCGCCAGAGAGATGGCAATTATGACCAGATTCGGTGTATTGGTGGAATCCTCCGTTAACTCGGTTGGCATCAGTTCAACTCCTGTTTTCCGCCATGACGTTGTCGCAAATAAAGTCCAAAATAAAGCAAAGCAAACCAAACGAATCGAATCGAAACGAGAACGAAAATAAAACAGGAAAATATGTTTGCAAAATAAAATAATAAATAAAATGCGAAACGAAATGAGAAACTGTAATAAAAATGACGCAGACGCATCGGGGACCAAAAATGGTTGGCAAAAAGGGACTGCAATGGCTACTCTCTCTCTGTTTGTGTGTGTGTGTGTTGGTGTGTGTGTTTGTGTCCGGGTAAGGAATGCAAAAGTGAAGCAAATCACGTAGAGACCACGGGACAACTCACAATGCCAACTATGGATGTGGATGGGGATGTGGATGCCTCAACTTGTGACATCGGGGCAAATGAAATTAGCGCCGCGCCTGATGTTGACCATAGCACGAAACGTGCCACAAGAGGCAAGACTGGCAGCGTTTTAAATGCAAATTACATGAAACGCTGAAATGCAGCGACAATAGAACAATAGCAACAATAACAACAACAACAATGGCAACAATAACAACTGCAACTTCTGCCACTGGCAGTGGTAGTTGTACCTCGCTTCAGACGCTTCTCGTTGCGCTTGTGCAGGCAGCAGCCGATGACAAAGATGTTGAGCAACACAACCGTTATGCCAGCTGCCACGCCCACCAGCAGCATGCCCGATGTGCCGCCCAGCGGTGTTTGGCTGGTAGTCGGTGGTCCACCACCTAACGACGAGGCTGGCTGCGATGGCGGTGGCGCCTCTGTGTGTTTGCGTTGTATATCCAATTCCAATTAGATGCAGCAGCAGTAGGTAAAGTTAGAATGGGAGAGATGGAGAGGGGGAGAGAGTGAGTGAGAGAGAAAGAGGCGAGATCATTGAGAAATGCAGGTCTCTCATTCAGTGTCCAGCTGATGTAGGAGCCACAGTACATCGGCTGTTGTCCACAAATGCCACATAAATCAATGGGAACAGACCCATCAGTAGTCCGACAGACCGCTCGGCAGTCCGACAGACCGTTAGAATTCCCCGCAGCCAGAGAGATCCATCGGCCGTCCGACAGACCTGCCCAGCCGCCGTTGTGGCTAATTTGAATATTTTGCGCGGATGCGCGGGTGGGTGCTTGGTGGCTTACCTTTGGTCTGGGCACGCGTCAAATCCGGCAGGTAGGAGCTCTGGCCCAAATCATTCCATGACATGACCGAAAACAGATACATCGTATTCATGCGCAGGTCGGTGATGGTCAGCTTGTGACTGTTGGCCAGTCCATCAATGTATTTGTACTGCTCGCGGTCAGCCATGCTGCAACAAGACAGATATGCCATACATGAGTACCAGCAGGGACTTGCCACGCGTAGTGGGTGAGTAGGTGGATGCAACAACCACGTGCTTCTGGCTGAGCTGGCAATTTCATTAGTGCGCGTGACATTTGCCGTAATTGCAATGGAATGAACTTGAGCATGCAAATGGGGTTGGGATTGGAATTGGGATTGGGACTTGGGGATGTCTTTGCGATTGGGATGGGGGTTATGGTTGGGATTGTGGTTGACTTTACATACCGATACCGCACACGGTAAGAGGCTTTTAAGCCTCCATCAAAACCAGGCGTCCAAGCCACAGTCACCGTATCGTGGGTGACATTTAATATGTTGAGACTGAGCGGCGGCTCTGGCGGCGATGTTATATCGAGACGCACAGTTTGCACATCCTCGCCGAGGTCGTTGCGTGCGATGCACTCGTAGGCACCGTAGTCAGCTGGCGCCACCTTCTCGACAATCAGCGTCGACTCGTAGGTGAGGGAGTCGATCTTGCGCTCCTCCACCTCGTACTTGAAGGTGCGATTGATGGGCAGCTCCTTTTTCTCCTGCCGCCAAATGAATTGCGGTTTCGGCGATGCCTGAGCCCGACAAGGCAGTCGCCCGCGTTCCCCGGTGCCACTTGCCGCACGCAGCAGCGTTGGCGCCTTGGCAATCTCGGGTGCAACTGTGCCACGAATTCGAGATTAGGCATAGAATCGGTTAGATGTTTTAGCTTTAGACTTACATTTGACAATGAGAAGCACGTCGCGATTGGTGGGATTCGCAACATGATTGTCGGCCACACAACGAAAATTGCCCACATCCTCGCGCTTGGCGTTCTTAATGTGCAAATAGGCAGTTCCATTGGTAAAGGTCGTTGTGGTCTTCTCCTTGATCTTGTAGCCGACACGCTCCCATTTGACGTGATCGGGTTCGAGGGGCTTGCCCTCGACGCTGCACGAGAGCATTGCATCCTCGCCGGGACTGACAATGATATTCTCCGACACGGACTTGATGGTGGTGCCATCTTTGGAAGAGAAGCAGCTTACAATGGAATCTAAGATAATCCCTTACTTGGTCTACTCACATTCGACGACAACTGTTATGTTGATGCTGGCCTTGCCCTGCGAATTGCTGGCGGTGCACGAATAGACGCCAGAATCATCGCGATGCAGCTTGGTAAAGTTGAGTACGGCGCCATCGGCAAAGATGCGATGCTCGCCAGGGTTGTCCTGTGGGATGATTGCACCGTTCTTTGTCCACGTGTAGCTAATAAGCGTCGGATTAGCATTCGCCTGCAGCGGCACCTGCAACGATTCTCCCTCCAAGCCCACCGATGTCGTCGAAGGCGGCGGCACAAATTTGGGCGCAACTGAGATGGGGGGAAAAAAGAGGAGTAAGCACTTACAGTTGCGGTCAAAATAATAGTAACACTAAGTTGTTCGTCTGTTTAGTATTCCTGATATAAATTAAAGTTATATTAAATATATATATATAATTTATTATATTTTAAAACAGATTGATAAATAAAAAATTATAGCTTCACTTTCAAATTATTTAATTTTTATAATTAATTTTGAAAAATGCTGCTAATATATCTTTTTTCAATTTTATTATAATAAGTAACCATTTGAAAAATACTGTTTTTATTTTTTCGATCATTTCTTGCCTTTTTTTTGAAATAAAAAAAGTTGAAAACGGTACAATAAATAATAGTTTTTTTTTCTTTTAAATTTTTTAGGAGTCTTTTAAAATCGTTATTTATTTGTGGTCCTTTTTTTCTGCAACTTTATATAGGTAATTGAAATAGCAATTTCAATTCAAATTTAAATTAAGAATTGCGACTAGGTCTAATTGCTCAATTAGTAGCCAGACGACGATAGATGAAGAGTGGAGGGGGGGGGGGGGAATGAATGAACTACTTACACAGAACATTAAGGCTAGTTGCCTCGTGGACGCTGCGCTGCAGTGCCTCGTTGGCGCTTTGGCAAGTGTAGGCGACACCGTTCATTTCCTGGCTGATGTTTAGCCTGAACTCGAGCGTGGACACAGTGCCACCCCACAGACCTGGCTTCGACGTATTATTAATGCCTGCAATTGACAAAGAGAGAGAGAGAGAGAGAGAGAGAGAGAGAGAGGAAAAAAACACAGAAAAAGAGAAAGAGAGAAATTAGTATGGGCGTGATTATATTTTACTGAACTGGACGTTGGCGGAGTTGGCTGCTGGCAAGCAGAGCAAGCCGAGCCGAGCCGGATGTTGTCGTGGCAACGCCTTTAAAAATGCAGCGACTATAGAGAAAACGGCGCCGCCAAGTCCATGTCTATTGCCGGCTGCATGGGCAAAGTTCCAATTCTATTGGAGCTTACGTACCTTCAATGGATATGCCATCCTTCCACCAGGACAGCTTTGCCGGCGGATTGCTTGAGCTCGAGTCGCAAATGATGGTTGCCTCTGTGCCAGGTCTCAGCTCTTCCGGTTCAATGCGTATTTTTACCGTCTCTGGCGCAACTGTAAGCAGCAGATAGACACACACACACACACACACACACACATGAAAACAACAACAACCACAGTAAAAACTCGTACAAATACTCACAGTGCACACTGAGCGTGGTGGACTCAAAGAGTGGAATTTCTGTGGCACTATTTGAGGCCTCGCAACGATATTGCGCCTGATTGTCGGTCACATTGGCCAATATTGTTATTTCAGCTGAAATCGACCTGTCCGCCGTCCGAATGACAGAGTTAATCTGCAAAGGAGCAACAGAATAAATGTACACAATAAAATAAAAAATATATATACGAGTACAATATACAACTCAATAGAAAAACGTATGCAGCTACCAACAAAAAACAAATGTTTGGTTGCCAAAATTTAAATTTACCGAAATGAAATTGCCATCATCTAAATTATAAATTCTAAATTATGTCATTCTAAATTTAACTAACTGATGTTCTTATGGCAGCTATAGTATTTCGATGTTAATAAGATTTTGTTGCTTAAATGTGAGAATATTAATTTTGCTTAGACAACTTATTGAACATGATAGTTTTCATATCATCAACTTTTTATGGCACCTATATAGTAATTCGTTCTAAAAATTTTATATCGTATTGCAGCATAAATAAAAAAGCAATTGTCAAGATTGAACTACATCATTTAAAAAATTAGTTTATATTTAAAAAGTCAGACAGAACAGGACCTGGCTATATCGAATCGGTTGTTTGAATACTATCTGACTAAATTCCATCAGTCGAAGTAGTCTTTTTTAAAAGAATATAACTATAAAAACTCAAAATAACTTTACAACTATTTTATTTTTAATTTCGTTAGATATTTTAATTCAATCTGTTTTACTGGAAAATAATAAAGTACATTTTGTAAGTGATTGTAATTTCCTTGCAGCAAAATCATAAATTACACCTGATCAGGTTGTGTGCATTACACATTTCAACAACATTATGTAGTGAAACACACACAGATGCACACAAAAAGGTGTGCGAGAAGAACAACAACTGCCGGCAATATGTTGCATATATGCAAAAGGGATTCAGGCAAAAGCAGCCGGCAGCCGGCAGACAACAGCCAACAGCAGCTGGAGCAGCCAGAAGCAGCCAGGAGCACAAAACACAGCGCATTTTAATTTTGTTGATAAAATATCATTTAATCTGCGCAAACAGATGAGCACTTGCTCCATAGAGGCTGTAGGGGATTGGGGGCCGTTGGGATAGATAACAACCGCAAGTGGCGATAAAGTGGAGAACTCACTGGAGTGTGGAGAACTTGGCGTGTAGCAGTTGCCTGTTTGCTGTTTCCGCTGCTGTGACAGAAACCAGCAACAGCAGCAACATCAGCAGCAACATCAGCAGCAACATCAGCAGCAGCCTTGGCCACTTCGCATTTGTTGTATATCAAGCAAAGCAGCTGCTGCAACGGAAAGCAGCGGAAGGCAGCACCCATAAGTATGCAACAGCAACAGCAACAGCAGCAGCAACAGCATCTGTGGCTGCAACAGCAACAGCAACAGCAACATGAAGAACAGTTGAGTTGAGCAACTGTGGCCACCACTTCCGCTGATGGCATTTGGCTGATGGCGAATCGAGGCAAAGATTAAATTTGTATTTCAGCCACTGAGACAATTGCCAGATATAGCCAAATACACCCAGATACGGCCAGATAGCCTCATCAAGCCAGCAGGTGCAAGGCCGTAAGAAGCAGAACAGCTTACACTCACAAAAATAAAAACTGGCCCAAAGATCTAGAAAGTTTTCTGATGTTTAAAAATAATTTCAAAATAAAAAATATAAAACAGGAAGGTTTGACATAAATCGACATTCCTAATATATTTTTAAAAATATACATTTCAACAAATAAGGTGAGTTACTCTTGGCGAATTTCTAAAACGCAGATTGCTAATTTTTTTCGAGTGTATACATGTATTTGGGCGCTGGCAGATAAGGCGAGGCCGTTGGCGACAAACTGCCTTATTAGCACTTTAAGCCCATAAGCCGGAAACGGAAATGGTCAACAAAAGGGCCATTATTGTTTTGTGCATGTTTGTCGTCTGTTGTTGATAGCATTTCGCTGTCCGTCCTTCTGTCTGTTTGTCTGTTTGTCTCTGTGTGTGCTTTGCATTTACATTTGATATTTTTTTTTTTGTCAGTGTGCTGCATATCGTTTAGTTTAGTGTGCTGAAAATGCAGCTAAATGTTGTGCAAAAAAAGTAGAAAAGTAGAAAAAAAAAAACACTCACCCGCTTGTCGTTTTTATACCACGTTAACGTTGCCAGCGGATTGCCGCCCGATGAGACACAGAGCAGTTTTTGCACCGACCCAGCTGGTATAATTTGTCCTTCTATATAGCCAGAAATTAATGGCGTCGCGGGCGGATCTGCGAATAGAAAGACAGAAAAACGTGTTCACCGTCAGCACATACCATAAAACGACCTAAAACAAAAAAAAACAACCACAACAAAAAAAAAATCGAGAAAAAAACAGTGTTAGCCACGAGCCAGCCAACAAATTATGGCCTACTAGGACCAACCGCTGTGATGTGGAGTAGAGAGTCGAGTCGCTGGCCAAACAATAAAAATTAAAATTATTTAATTTGCCGCGCATAAAGTAAATGTAAAGTATCTTCATGGTGGCAGGCAGCCCCTCAGGGCTATCCATGTAAGACACACACACACACACAACAAGCGGCCTTGAACATTCTAATTCTAAATGCGCTGCTGCTGCGAAAGAATGGCCCAAAGAATTCTCTTTTGGCGAAAAACTGGCAAAACCAGCTGGCCAGCTGCAGTGTGTCAGCACAAAGCAGGCCCTGTCATTTGGCCATAATATGGAAATGGAAATGGGTTGGGCTTTCCCCGTTGGCGGTGTGGGCAGATGGAGATTCGCTCATTACCCCGAGGCGCCTGTGCGGTATGGGTAATAAATGTAAATCTCACAGTCGGCTTTCGCTTTTGGGCAACGCTGCTTGTGTTCTCTGTGGATGCTGGTCAGAAAAATTAATTAGCGCTGCAGGAGTGCACAAAAGGGACGCATGGACAACGTCGAAAAAGGCAACCAAACAGCAGGGCCTCCAAGTGCATAAACACAGTAACACACACACACACACAGCAATATAAACACAGTAACACACACACACACAGCTTTTATTCACTGCTGCTGCTGCTTAAGGATAAGTGAAAGCTAAAACTAGCCAAAATCGGTTCAGTAAATGAGCAATTATTAATAAGCCAAGTTTTACGAGTTTCTCATCTTGTTATCGAGCAGTGACAGCTACAAGCCAATAGCTACACTCGAAAAAAAATCACATATAAATATGAAATATAAGAAAACATTTTTCGTAAAGTTGTAAAGATAGAAAAAACAAAATATATTTTTTAGTACAGCTTTGCATTATTAAGAAATGCATTTATAAAAAGTGATAAGCAAAACAAGATTCTTGAAATATATGCTTTTTGATAGCTCTGTGTATAATTAAAAAAAAACTATATATTTTTGTTATGTATTTAGAAAACAAAGCACTCTGGAAAATATATAATTATTTTTAATTTTATATATATTATTTTTATTTTTTTATGTATTTAGAAAACCAATCATTTTGGAAAACACATGCATTTTTTTTTCTTAATTTTATGCAAACCCTGACTAAAACTTTGATCTGATAAATTTACTTTTAAGAGCGAATTTCTAAAATAAAGTTTGATTTTTTCCAAGTGTAGCTATTTGACTTCCCTGAGTTGTTTACTGTTAACTGTTCTGAGTGTTTTGTGGTTTTTATCGGAGAGCAACTTGCAGCACTACTAATTGAGGCAAACGAAGAGTGACGTCGAACATGCGAACAAAATGGAGTTGAAGACACCTGCGTCTGCCACGTGGCAAGCAGCGATGACAAGCTGGCCATGTCGATTCAGCTACAAATTGAGTGCGTGTGTTTTTGTTTGACATTTATTTGGCAACCGACAACTTTAGTTGGCCAAAAGAAAGCGAAAATGGGAAATATTATTGACATCCTTGAAATTTACGGAAATGACACATATAAATATATAACGAAAATAATTTATAAAATGCCGCAGCTGTTAAAGATGATGCTGCGACTGAGTTTGCCATTCTTGGTGCCATAGCTCTGCAGGCTATCGAGTAACTTGCTCCCCTTGACCACATGGCCGAAACCAATTCGTGAGCCGTTCACAATGGGCAACGGCCTGACCGAGATGGAGAATGACAGGTTGTGACGAAAGCTCTGCAAGTGATCCTTGCTAAACGAGAGCACATAACTGGACGCGCCATGGTCAACGACCTTGGCATCGTACTCCAGAGGCTGATGCAGTTCAACACTGCCACTATCCTGCAGTGCCACATCAAGCCAAAGATTGGGAAAGAGTCGTCGAATCACAAATTTCTTGTGCATATCACAGATGCAAGAGCGCACCAACTGCAACACCACCATCGGTGCCGCCTCCGTGACCAGCTCAACAACGATGCGGCCGAGTGTAACAGCATCCTTTAAATGGATGTCAAAGTAGATGTGCGGACGCAGCAGACGCCAGCGTTCCTTGTCCGTCACTGGCAACATGATTTCATAATCCTTGTACTTGTCCAGTGCCCTGTCGGGCATAATAAACGGTTTGTCTAACGATTCGCTACGCTTTGATTTTCTTTTGATCTTCGGCCTCCGACCGGTGTCCACCACGCTGACCACATCCAAGAGAATCTTGGCAATATCCTTGTTCTCCCGGTCGATACGTTCCAGATTATTAAGGGTCTGCGGCATCGTAGGCGATGTAGAGACACCATCGTAACGGAAAGTGTCGACGGCACCATGGGTTCGCATCAACTTTGTCAGATCGAGCAGCATCTGTATATTCTTCGTGGTCTGCTGCATAAAGGAGACGGCATTCTGATGCAATCCAGCCAACCCAGTTACGAGGGATGCATGCAAGTGGGGTGGCTTCGTGTCCAGCTTGCTCGTCATCCTCAACACGCGCTGGCGATGGTCGTGGTACAATTCGGAGTGTGTTGCAAATGAATTGATCTTTTTCCTTTGCAATTTCATTTTTCCTATTTTTGGCTTGGTTACATTATTAAAGTGCAGCTCTGGTTCTGTGCTGGCTTCAAAGGATCTAAGCGAAACACATTGGGGAAGCATCGTTATCCTCGTAATGGATGGTACCAAGGTGAATGCAATATTAAGACCAAATTGAAAACAAAAAATTTAAAAAAAAAATATAAAATCAGACTTAAAACATTTTTTGTGAAACACAAAACTAAACGAGAAAAAAATACATATTTAAATCAAAAATTGCTTGACAGATTTTGCTTTACTTGGAATTTGGTTTTTCAGTATGTAAAGATTTAGAGAACACCGCAGCTGGTAAAGAGAATGCCTCGACTGAGGGTGCCATTTTTGGTGCCATAGCTCTGCAGGCACTCGAGGATCTTGCCGCCTTTGACGACATGACCGAAACCAACGCGGGAACCATTCACCACATTGAGGGGTTTAAATGAAATGGAGAAGAACAGACTGTCACGGAAACCCCCCAGGTGATCCTTGCTAAAGGAGAGCACATAGTCGTAGGCACCATGATCGATGATCTTGCCATCGTATTCCAGGCAACGGTGCAACGGTGATTCATGCTCTACGGGCAACTCCACGTCCAACCAGAGACCGGGAAAGAGTCGCTTGATCAAGAACTTGTTGTGCATGTTGCTCATGCAACATCGCACCAAGTGGAGCACCACCATTGGGGCCGCCTCCGTGTACAGCTGCACAACAAAACGGCCAAGCGGCCGCGTGTCCTTCAGATAGATGTCAAAGTAGATGCGTGGACGGAAGAGTTGCCAGCACTCCTTGTCCGTGGCGGGCAACTGGAGATGGAATGTTTTGTATTTGGCCAGTGCCTGTTCGGGCATCGTAAATGGTTGTGTTGGCGCTGGTTCATCGCTTTTGGCATCTGGCTTGAGACCGGAATCCACTTCGCTAACAACATCTCGGATGCGTCTGCCCAGATCCCTATTTTCCTTTTCTATGCGATCCAAATTGGCAATGATGCCGGGAATGGCGGACATGACAAACGGCGACTCATAGCGAAAGGGTTCGATGACGCCATGGGTGCGCATGGTCTGCGAGAGACCCAGCAGCATTTGGATATTCTCCCGGGTGCGTTTCATAAATGTGTATGCATTCTCCCGAAACATATTCACACCGGTCAGCCGCCCCGCCTGAAAGCTGGGCGCAGATCTGTCCAACTCACTGACCATCTCCAGCAAGCGTTGGCGATGTTCGCGCCACATCAGCAAACGATTTGCATCGAATGGTGGCAAGTTCTTTGTCAGTTCGTTTCGTTGCTTCTGCGTCATCTTAACTGAATGCTTCTTGTGTGGCAACTTCTCCACGGACACAGAGGACGTATGACGTCTTTGCGCGGATTCCAAAAGCTGCGCCGCCTTCAAGGAATCGTAGGAAACACATTGCGGAATTTCGTGCATATTTTGAATATGTAAATTGCAACACAAACTAACAAAATAAATATTGCTTTGAATGGAAATTTTTCAGCTTGGAAAACAAACAACAAATTAATGGCAAATGACACAGAGAAAACAGATCTGAGTTAAACTCAATTAGGGTTGTTTTCAAGGAGTTATTGACCTATGTAAAAATCCCTTTTTTTGAAAATGAAATTTTGGAACCAACAACAAATCAGATCTTTGAGGCTTGTTTCAGTTATTTTTAAAAATAAATAAATAAATGTTAAAATAAATATAAAAATAATAAGTTGAAACTTTTTCCTACTCACATAGCACATTGATCGTGTGTGTGGCAACAACATTTTCCGTTAGTTGCATATTGAGGCCATGACAGATGACAACCAGGGAACGCTTATTCGGCTCCACGATGGTGGTAAAATTTGATGTGGTTATGGAACCGCCTGAAAAGCGAAATCGAATGGATGATATATGAATTTATATTTGTTCATATATACATTTAAAAATATACATTTATATAATGGAAAGTTGAGACTCACCTTCTGGGCTGACTGTCGTTTGGGTGGTGGCATTGCGTATCTGACGACCACCCACCATCCACTTGATCTCCGCGGGTGGATTCGAGGGCGCCGTGGCACACATCAGTGGCACCACATCGCCGACGCGCGCCTCCGTTTGTCCTGTCACTGTCACTTGCGAAGGTGCGACTGTCGAGGTGGCAGTTGGTGGTTTGTGGAGCGGGGAGCGGGGAAGAAAAGTACAGTTAATATGGAGCCGAGTAATTTTGCTGTGCATTAATATTTAATAAGCCATGCACTGGCTCACTTGTGGCATGCCGCACACACCCTCAACTTTTGCTACTGCTGCTGCTGCTGCTGCGTATCGCTCATTCTGTCTTCAACAACTAATGCTGACTAACTGACTGCCTGACTGGCTAGGCTGAGTACACTCAGAGAGAAAACAAAAATAACAAAGTTTTCTATGCTTTCGAAATATTAGTAAAATATTTTTAATAAAATTAGAAAGTCAGAATTATTTTCTATTATTGATAAATGTATTTAAAAAATAAGAATTGCCAGCACTGATTTTTTGTGAAAAACACTTACTGAAAATCAGAAAATAGTAATGAAATTTACTGACACAGCTTTTATATTAAATTTTAGCTGTCTTCTAAATAAGATTATGAAGTTTTCAATATTCAATTATACGCATTTTGCAAAACTAAACTGTTTAAATTATTTCTTTTCTTTTTTAAATAATGAACTTTGTTATTAAGATAATTTAATTAATTGTTTCTTTTTGTATATTACTGTTTAAATTAATATTAGCTGACATTAAATAAATAAAAAATGGTAATCCTATTTTTGCTGTGCACATAAGAAAAACCATACACAAAAAATATACAAATTTTTCACAAATTTCGCATTTTATAAAAAAACGCCTGGTTTTTAAGTATAACGAATATCTAAAATTGAAGTCGATATTATTTTTTTTTTGTAGTGTAGCCTGAATGCAAATGATGACTGAATAAATGACTGAGTGACAGGCGTCTGTTCCGGTTGCCGAGCTATTACCTAATGCCAGCATGAGGTAGAAGCTGAGGCAGAAGCTGAGGCAGAAGCTGGGACAGAAGCTGAGGCAGAAGCTGAGGCAGAAGCTGCAGCTGCCTTGCTTTCATTTGGTTTGATGGATAAGTGCAGGCAGAAGCTGAAGCTGAAGCTAAAGCCAGAAAAACAGCAGCTGTGCATAGATATTACGCATACGCCGTGTATGTAGGCTGGGCATATGCAGAAGGCGGGTAGCGGAGGGAAGTGAATGAATACAAAAGTTCGACTCGATATGTTCCGCATATAAATAAATATTATGAATTCTTAACTTCTCGCATCGCATCGCATCTCGCCATACATCTTCATTCCGTTCACACACACACACACACACACACACATACACCTACACATACAGAGGGTGCGTATGTGTGACTCTCAATGTATTCCAGCTACGTCTTCATTTTTGTGTGTGCCACATTTCGTTATACATAAATAATGCGTGCTGCTCAAAACGAGCGCAGCTGTGCACGTGTGTGTGTGTGTGTATGCGCGTGTGTGTGTGCCCGTGTGTGTGTGTGTCCGTGTGTGTGTAAGCCACTCAAAGTGGCATATTTTTCGGGGCAACCAAGGTAAACAAGGCAAACAAAAGCTGGCGGACTAGCCAGCTAGTCGCATGTAAGTGCTGGCTAAACAAGAGCCAGTTTGATTGGTATTCAGGTTGTAGACAGGTTGCACGTGCCACGTGCCACTCCACAATTGGCATTAGCCAAGTCGCACCGAATCGATTTGAGTTGGTCAGAATCGAATTTTGTGCTGAAAGCCTCTCATTACACTCAGCTTAAAAAAAGATGAACTGAATTTTAGAAAATCATTTTGAAAGAAGAAAGTTTTCTTGGTTTGCGAAATAATTTCTTAGAGGAAAATGGCAAACCAAATACCTAAAAAACCCTACGTTTTTATGAATTTATAATAAATTATAGAAACTTTAACATTAATAATATTTACTAATAAAATAAGCAATAAAACCTTTATGAAAGAATTTAGAAGAATTTAGACACATTTTTTTATAGATATTCGAATAATCTAACCTAAAAACTAAGAAAAACAAATTCTTTTCTAAATTCTGTGTGATTTTTTTCTAAGTGTATGCAGCAGTAGGCAGTAGTTTGCAGTTAGCAGTTAGCAATTAGCAGGAAAGACATCGCTAAATAGCGACATTTCCCAGAGTGGCCGCTGTCGTCACTCGACACTCCAAATTTGAATATCACGCATACGCAGCGTGCCCTCAAGTCGCCAATTTGCATGCTAGACACACACACATAGTTAAAAGGGGGTAAGGGCAAGAGGCGTGCAACAGAAGTGCATGCAAATGCCGTCAGCGCGACTCGACTTCCTTTTTAAAACTGCAACTGCAACGCCTGCTAACTGAGGCCGGGTCCTGATTGCAATTCTTGTTGCAGAAAAAGTAAGGGAGAGTGGGAGAGGTGGTGCGGCTGACAGAGAGCGTGGGGCTAAGGGGGGGTAAATTGTTGAAAGTTGGGCGTTTGGGGGCAGCCAACACTTTTTGGCACTTGAATAGAATTTGCATTGCTTGATTTGACAAAGCCAAGTGGAAGTTGCAAGCAGTGGATTGAAGGCTGAGTCTTAGAGTGCAAGCTTAAGCTTAATTGCAAAAGAAAGCAACAGCCTAAGTGATAGAGGAAGACAAAGAGAGAGAGCACGAGAGAGAGAGAGAGATGAAGAAAGAGACACATAAAGCCAAAGCGTTATCAGGCTTATTTTCGCTTTGTGTCGCGTGCCAAGTGGCAGAAAAGAACGACTTGTTGGCACAAACCAGCTCGCATGCAAAGTGTGTGTGGTATCTGTGTGTGTGTGTATGTGTGTGTGTGTGTGTGCAAGAGTGTGCAAATATGAAAATTAACGAAATACAATTAGGCAAACATGCAAAGGACTAGCTGAAGTGTCAGGCTTACAGGCAAATTGCCCCCGTCTGCATAACGAGCACTCGCTCTACCCACCCCCTCCTCTGTCTTCAACCACCCTCTCATTCTCTGGCCAACACACAGAGCAAATTATCTGGTTGCAGTTGCATGCACACTGTGTGCAAGACTCCTATTGCCAGCAGCATTAGGCAGACAACAAGCTGGCTTGCTTTGATGATGAGCCCTAAATGGAAGTGGGGGTTGTTTGTCGGGGGTTGGTCTTTCAGGGGGTTCAGGGGCAGTGGTTGTGTTGCACTTACATAGTACAGTCAATTCGACTTCCGCCTTGAGCGGTGTCTGGGACATCACATTGCTTGCCTCGCACCGGAAGCGTGCCTTGTTGTCGCCTGCCTCGGCGGTGAACGTGTAAATGTTTTCCGACAAACGGCCCGAAGTTCTGTAAAGTGCATAGATTGGATTGATAACTCAAGCTGATAAATACGATATGTACAGTTATGGTCAACATAATAGTGCTACTTAATAAAATCACTAACACTCAATATTTTCACATTTTTTGCCAGTTTAAGTGCCACAATTTTATTTTTATTTAAGCCCGAAGCGATTATTAAACAGGCTATGAAAATATTGAGTATTTTGGGCACTATTATTATTTTAATAAATATGTATGTATATTTGTATTTCTTACCTGTAGGCCATGCGAATCTGGGAGTTGTTCTTGTACCAGATGAGCTGGGCAGGTGGATTGCCACCGCGACTGCGACAACTCAGCTCCACGGTCTGCCCACGTCGCAGTGTGTCGCTGGGCGAATAGCCCTCGATATAGGGTGGTCCGGGTGGATCTGTGATATATAAAAGGAAAGGGATTATAGTAGAATAGTGCGTTGTGTTTATAAACCCATAATGGACACAGCAACAACAAATGACAAACAAAAACAACAGCAGCGAAAAACATGTGTGTTTATAGTGAACATATTTAATTGCAGTTGCTGCCACAAATAAATTCCATTTACACTAAAACAAATGTGGCCAGTTGGCCTGTTGGCCATAACACAGAACTGAACAGAACATTTTTGCACGATTTTTAATTGAAGTGTTTGCATGCAAATCGTTTATGTGGTCAAACGCATTATTTTCCGATTGTCTCTTTGGCCCTGTTTTTTTTTTTTGTATTATTGGTTGTGATACACTTACGTAGAAAGTATCGTCACTTTGACAAGAAATGGGAGACTGATATAGAGGGAATATATATATTTATTAATAAACAGCATTGTTAACTATTGCATGTCTGTTTTTTTGCTCTCAGTTTTGAAACCTACTTGTTGAAAATTGATTTAGATTCGTAGTGCAGCCTATATATATAGCGAAGTCTGATCCGATCGTATTTCTATATTATAAAGCTGTTGAAGCGTAGATCGTTTATAAGTTAAGCTTTTGTATGAACAACATTTTCATAGATTCAACTATCTATACTCATTTTATATTCAAGTAAATAAGATGAACCCTAACCTGCCCCAATCCTCATCTAGAACATTTCAACTTCGGTTTGACTTATTTAGCCATTCCCAGTTGATTTTAATCATATTGTTTGTTGTGTTGTTTATGTTGTTGTTTTTGTTGAACAGGCGTGGTGACCTGTTCAAATGTACATCTGCAATGCATTTGGTTAAAGTGCTGTGCGGATGCTGACTGACTACACGTACAAAAAAAAAATCTAACTAAGAATGTGAAAAGTTGTTGCTGTTTTTTTTTATATATATATATAGCGAAAAATATGCAAACATTTTCTTTTAATTAAAATATATTGCCAAAAAAAAAAATGTATTATTATTATTATTGCTAAATATTTGCTATTATAAGAAACTTTGCTAATGTTTTTCCTAGTGTACCTGGAAATATTTCGTGTTTTTGTGGGCGGTCTGAATAACATTGTTAATACCGCAAACAGTAAACAATGCGACCTGTTTGGCGTGGCTATAAAAACAATTAAAGAAACTCCTACTTAGATCGCTTTATTGTTTGTGTTTTAAAATTGTTTGCTTTAGCTGCTGTTCAAGATGCGTATACGTAATATCTGCACACGGACACACACCCAGGCAAACACACTCTGCCGCAAAAATGCCGAGCCCGAAATAAAACAAAACGGCACAAAATTAAATTAAAGTCACTTGAAATATTGTGGGGCGTAGCGACTGCCTATATATATATATATATATATATATATATACAGCAAGGGATTGACTGAATCCGATTATCGCAAATGACAGGACCTGCTCATGGTGACCATAATTGGAGTGTGGGGAAGGAAATTGCAATAATAGCGCATAATTAAGCGACGCAAATAGTCGGCCAGATAATATATATATTTATAGATGTATGTGTGTTTGCATATATCGACACCATATACACTTTATGCCGCATCTCTGGACAATTAAGATGTATAAATATTTATAACACACACACACACACACACACACACACACACAAGCACATACAAAGAACTATGCCGGATTCCAACGACAAAATTTTTATAAATTGCATTTCAAATTTGGGCAATGAATATAAATGTTTGCGATGTGGATTGCTTTGGCTATTATTCAATCTATTATATCAACGGCCAAAGAGCACGAAATGGATAAATTCGTGTGCTCTGTGATTGTGTGTGTGTGTGTGTATGAGTGTGTGTGGAGCGTGTGTAGTAGCCTTGTGCCAAGCTCTGCAGCTGCAGCCTTGGCTCCATCGGCAGCTGCCTATGCATAAATAACGAAACATAATTAATTTGAATATACCGCACGTAATGTGGATCGGGAAGAGGAGCAGGAGCAGGAGCAGGAACAGGCGCAGTGGCTGCGGCAGCGGGATGTGGAGTGGGTGGCGCTGACTGGGCACAGGTAAACGCTGCTGGTCACCTGAAGCTGCCCTCCAGGCAACAGTTCCTCGGCAATCAATAACAGCAAGTTGCAAATTTGCAAATTCGACGCACTGCCCCCGATTCCCAACTCTCCATTCACCATTGCCAACTCTCAAAAAAAATTGTGCCGAAAACTTTAATGTTTTTTTTTGTGATTTTAGAACTAATTTGTAAATGTTAGAATTCATTTTTCGTTAAATAAAAAAATGGCTAACGCTAAATCGAATATTCTAAAAAATATGGTGTTTTTTTTTATATATTAATTCTATTATTTAAAAAATTTAATTCTAAAAAGTAGAGAACACCATATCTATCCAGAAACATTTACTGGAATCGACTGGATTGGTTTTTGAACTTGTACTAGTAATTCATATCACAAGAAAAAAACCCGATTTTTAAAAAGATACGTTCTAAATATTAGGATGACTTGCAAAATCCCAGCTTTTGAGTCAGATACTTTCCAAATATTAGAGTGAGCTGCGCTTAACATATTTCTAAATTTTAGGTTGATTTTTTTGCGAGTGCAGCTCCACTGGACAACTCGGAACCACTCGCCACTCGGAATTGCTGACCCCACACGCAGCTGAGGCAGTGCGGCTGGTCGGTGCGTAATGTGCGTGGCAGCAGCTGGTCGTCCCATTAGAATTTAAAAACTAATTAATACGCGTGCCAATTGCGCAATTAGCGGCCGTGAATGCCATGACAGGCAGGATGGGGCAATAGCAGTGGCAATGGCAACGGCAACGGCAACGGCAACGGTTGTTGTGGCAGTCGCTCTTCGCCAATGCTTTCTGGCTGTGTTTTGCGTGCCACGAGTGCTCAGTGTTGCAGCAACTCCAATGAGTAGGGGTGGAGAGGTGAGGGCACTCAGCACAAGCATTTCAATTGTATTGCCAAGTTAGCCATTTGAGATGGCTAATGAGGTCGGAATTCGGCATTCGGCATTCGACGCTTGGCATTTCCCATTCTCTGTCCCTCTAACATTTCAAAATGATGAGCATCCCAATTGAATTGGGTATGTGGGGGTTTTGATGATGGTATGGGAGTGGGAGTGGGAGTGGCAGTGGCAGTGGTTAAGCATGTAGAGGTCTACTCACATAACACGGATAGTTGCACGGTGGCACGCATGGGCATCTCCGGCGACAGGGCCCGATGTTTTGCCTGGCAGGTGTATTCTGTGTAATCATCATCCGCGCCAGGTTTAAGCTTCAGGCTTGACGTGGTTGTGTAACGCTTCGGTGTCGATTCGGACACTTTATCTTCGCGCTTATCTGCATAGAGAGAGAGAGAGAGAGAGAGAGAGAAAGAGGCAGAGTGAATTGGGATTTAAACAGTGATAGAATCGAAAAATATAAACTACAATCTATAATATAATATAAGTATTATTATTAGTAGTAGATTTAATATTCTTTTAAGCGTATCCTTTTGCTTAGATATCTTGCAGCTCATTTGTCTGTCCTGTGTAGTTCCTGCTACTTTTCTGTGCTCATTGTTTAGATGGGGCAAGACTCTCTTTGTGGTAAATAATGACGCAACAAGCGAACTACCCGAAAATGCAGCTGTTGTCTCTGTCTCTGTGTGTGTGTGTGTGTGTGTGGGTGTGCGTGTGTTATAAATTCTTGTGCGCTGCGTTAAATGTCTGCGATTTATCATAATAACAACAACAAACAAAACGGAACATCAACAGCAGCAATCCGGCAAAGCTTTTCACAAAGAAAATTAAAATGGAGGGTGTGTCCATGTGTGTGTATGTGTGTGTGACGACGTGTGGGTGTATGTGTTTGTGAATTTTCCTTCAAACTTGCTATTGCAAAATTTGCACGCCATTTTTGCGTACGTGCAACTGCCCCCAACTGCCGCAAAACAGCCCTGCCCCACATCCACAGCTCCACCTCCGCCCGCATCTAAGTCGTTGTCATAAAGTTTAACGCATATTTTATGAAGTTTTCTCCCATTCCCACTCCCCCGCTTTCTCCCCCTCCCCATCCCTCTCTGCCTATCTCTTTTTGTCTCACACTGCGGCATGTCGCGACCCATGAAACTCATTTGTAGGCGCATATTTCGTGTAATATTTGCTAACAGCAACATCAAACAACAACAACAACAACAACAAGAGCAACATTTTGTGGCATAATTTCGAGTCATAAATTGTCAATGGCTTGTTGTTGTTCTCTTTTTTTTTTTGTAGAACTGAAAAGCTGAAGAGCCTGCTGCAGTAATATTTGTATCTGAATATGCTTTAAAATGTTGCCTCCAACTATCTGTGAGTTGCGATACAATTGCGGTCAAAATTATAATAGTACTTTTCAATAAGATAAGTAGTCAAATAATAGTAGTGATAATATTATGTTTTTATTTAAAAGCATATCGATAAAAAATATCGATAATTGACACCTCTTTAGAATCTCCAATAAGAAGCAAATTTCCATTCTGCAAACCAAAAAATGTTGAGTTTCTTATAGATGTGTAATAATTTACAATATATAATATACAATCAAAAGTATAATTTGAATCTTTGGTAGACTGTGAAGAGGAAGAATGTTTTGGACATAGATTTCTCTACAAGAAAGAGTCACAATTTAATGATTATTAAATATTATACAAGCAAATATAAACCTGATATAACAGCCACAAATCACATCTATATTATGGAAAGCTAAGAAACTATACTTTATTTTATTTTTTTTAAATGCACTCTTATTTTGACCGCAGCTGTAGATATATATTTTTTATTTTTATATATGTATTTACACAACATATTTAACACAGCAGTGGGATAATGAGCAAGCTGTTCGGCTTGTGCCTTGAACTGGCGCATTAACCGTCATTTACGCGACTGCCACATACGTACAACATACACAACAACACACACACACACCAACACACACACCAACACACACCACACACACACACTAATAGTTGCACACGACCCTGAGCCAGTGAGCCACAGAGTCAGCTCCACTGACAGCATTGCAAATGATCCTACAGACTGCAGACACCCAGACACCCGGACTCCAGTCTCCCGACTCTTGCTCCGGCTCCACTGTCCCATTGTCGTAAAGTCTCGTGAAAACGGAACGGGAATGGGCAGGGAACGGGACCGGGAACTGTGCCTCGCAACAGTCCAGCCGCAACATATTGTGTCGTAAACATAATTCATCATGCAGCTCTCCGCTCCCGTTCCGCACATCCTCGTTCTGAGCTGCCCACATTTCCTTGCGGATTTTCCTACATTTTACGCCGTTTTGCGAAATTTTCTTATTTTTGTTCAGTTTTTTTTTGTGTTTTTTTTTTATTATTATGTTTGCCCAAAAATTTCCATCATCATCGTCGCCAACGCCATCGCCATAGCCATCGCCATAGCCATTGCTGCTGTGCGTCGTTTCACATTTTAAGCATTTTTAACGCGCCAGTTGTGCTAAAATGATTTCGTTAGCCGCCAAATGACAGCTACCAGGGAACAAAATCCACACACACACACACACAAGAGAGACACACACACACACACACACAGAGAGATACACTCCCACACCTCTATATGTGTATATATGCATATCATAATCATTATGAAAATTAAATGTCGTGAAGTCGACTAAGCGCCCTCTGATGCTCCCAATCCCGACCAAACTTCTGCTCCTAGCTGTGTGCAGCGTTTACATTTGCATTTTTTCATATAGAAAGCATCCAATTTGACTGGCTAGCTGGCAGAATGGCAGAATGACAAGGCACAAAAGAAGATAAGGGAAGCGTCAGCAGGATCAAAACATTGGCATCAACATCATCCACATCCACATCCACATCCACATCGGCTTCGACATTGGCAGCTAACAGCGAGCGTTTTGTTGGGGTATAAAATTATTATTTAAGCACCGTCATCAAGCAGAAAGTCAACGATGTCCGCTCTCTTCCTTTCTCTCTCTCTCACACACACACACACACATGTGCCCCCAGCTCCAGTTCCCGCTCCAACTCCAATGCCCAATCTTTAACTCCAACTCCAGCAGCAGCCAAAACCCATTTACACTTTTTGTTTTACTCTTGTTGTGTTTCTGTTTTATTTTTATTTTTTTTTGGCCATAGTGGATCAAGCTACATTGCTGCTGGCCAAAAAGGAGCAACGAGAGTGGGTAATCGGGGGTAGGGTTGTAAAAAGAAAAAAGGGTAGGGGTAGGGGTAGGGTTAGGGGTGGCAGGGGCTGCCATTAGAAGAGACATGCGTTCGTTACGGATATTTCGGGACGGCTGAATGTTTGCTGTCTAAGTGGACATTAAATTTGATGGCTAAGTGTTGTGTGACACTTGTCACGAGCTGTGCGAGTAGGTGTGCGTGTGTTGATTGTACATTAAATATATATATATATATATATATATAGATATATGTTTATGTGTATATATGTACTAACCTGGATTATATTCAACATTGCCGCGATACCAAACGATTTGGGCTTCCGGCTTCGCGTTCGCCACGATGCACTTGAGTGTCAAATCCTTATTCTCACGCACCTCCACCTTGGCGTTGTGGCTATAGCCTTTGATCTCGATCGATGATGGTGGCGCTGCAACAAAGAGAGTAAGAGAAAGAGAGAGAGAGGGAGAGAGTGGGTGAGAAAGGGGGGTAGAAATAGTGATTAGACGATTGTTATTTGCAAATGCTGGAGTAATGCTTAGACGTAGCCAGAGGCGGAATAAAACAAAACAATGCCAGGCAGTAACAGCTCCAACAACAACAACAACAACGACAACTCCAACAATTCCAACAACAACTCGAGCTAAGAGCTGGCTCCCGCTCATTATGCGACAATGCGGCATGTTGGACAGTTAGTTGGTGGGCGTTGGGCGGGGGATTTGCTATATTGTTGTGCTGTTGTTGTGGCAGGTTGAATGGCCGCCAAAGTAGTGAATGCAAATGGAAGGCATGGCCTGCAGCAGGCTCACCATCTAGCTAGCTAGCTAGCTACCATATAAAGTTGACTGCCACGCCCCGCCGGCGTTCTGCGCCCAACTTCCCGGCTACCCGCGAAACCGCTCCTGCCTCCCATTAATGTGTTCAAGTAGGAGTCTCAATATTTGTGCAGCAGCAGTGGCAATACACTCTGAGAAACTTTGTAAATAGCTCCACAGATTAAAAAGACTTTTTTAGTTACAAAATTACTTTAAAACATAGAAAATAGCATTTTTTAAATTAAATATAATTTTGAAATAAAAACAATGATTCTGTGAAAAAATCTATTTTGAAATGCAGAAATTGACTTTATGAATAACAAAGGGAAATCATGCAGATTTTTGTTTTAGCTGAGTGTAGAAACAGCAGCAGTCAAACACAATGGGGCAAGAGTTGTAGAAACAGCAGCAGCAATAGAATTGCTAAACACACACACAGCACACACACACACCTACACACACCTACACACACACACACAGGCACACATAAGCTCGCACACAAACAAACAATTGTGGATAAAGTTAAGTGCACGTGTGCATTATTTTAATGCCACCTGAAGGAGGCATGCAGCAGGGTAGCAGGTAACAGCAGCCGTTGCGTCTTGCGTGCGCCATTGTTGTTGCACAGCCACCATGCCACACCAAGCGTTGCCACGCCATGCGACGCCGCGCTGCCACATGCAACAGACACCCAGACAAAATACTTGTATAAAATACTCGTTGCAGCAGCGAGAAATAAAGAAAGCGGGATAAAAAGGAGTCGCATTTGACATGCAACATATGTTGCCTGCCTGCCTGCGTCGCAGAAGTTGTTGCATGCGAAATGAATGCTTAATGTCATCGTCGCAAGGATGATGAAGCAAAAAAAAAAAGAAGAAGGAAAATAACAAGGTGGAGACGTCTCTAACAACTAAGCCGCAGAGCAACGTTGAAGGTAATTGCTTTTCTTTGCTACCAAATGAAATCAACACCGACCAACGGAGTCCTGCGGAGTCCTTTGATAGGTGCCTCTGTTGAGAGGTCTGCTTGCAGCGCCCCTCCCCACTTCCCATCCTGCCTCCTGTCGCATTATTGATGCCCCCAAGCTGGCTTGTTGTTTGTGAATTTTATTTGCATAGCTCGAGGCGCATTAAATTATTATGCACAAATCAAATACACAAACACCAAATCCCGCGACGCACACACCACACAAGCCACACACCCAACACACACACGTGCATAGCTATTTATACATATATATATATATGCCTTGCAGGATTTTCGGAATTAAATTGTCCCAACACTTGCTACCCATAATGGCTGACTATATTGTATAAGTAATCTGATTGCCTGCCCCCAAAAGTAGGCAGTGGCAAGTGCTACTGCCTCTGCTGCGACTCGCAGCGCCACCTGCAAAATGTCCCAAAAATACTTTAATGAACTCATGGAAAATATCACGAAACGTCAACAAAATTCATTATAGAAATTTAACAGACTTTAAGTTTTAAGTAATCAGTGCAAATTCAGCCAAGTTTTCCAAATTTAGGAAAAATGTTTTTTTTCATATTTCAAAAGTATTTCTAAAAAATAGCTTCAAAGCAATTTTTGCCGTTCTTTTGAGTGTATTTTTATAGCCAATTTTTAGATAGTGTAGTTAGCAGAAATAGCTATATTATCGAGACGGAAAATTCTGTATGTGACAGTCATAAAATCAAAGTTGAAATGGTCTCTTACCAGACGACTTTAATAGTTGGAATGCTGTGGCAAGCTGGCGATATGTTGCCTCTGATTGGGTGTATTCATAATGTGCATATTTTAAAATGCATAACAATATTTGATTGACCCATATGGAGGGTATTCAATGTTAAATGCAGTTACATATTATGATTTGTACTCGCAGAAAATTGCAATTCGCTTTGCAACAACGACAACAATAAGAGCTTGTTTGTAACCTGTGCACACACATGACGAGTGTAGAGTGTGTGTGTGTGTGTGTGTGTGTATTGTTGATTGGTATACAAATTGTATTTGATTATTGACATTCATGCACGACATTGATCGATCAACGTAGCCGCTGCCGCTTATTTTGTTGTCGAATCGAACAACACCTTTGAAGGTTGCAACAGACATTGATGATTGTTGTAGTTGCTGTTGTTGTCGTTGTCGTTATATCTGATTATGAATGAGCTTTGAAGGTGCAAGTCCCGCCCAGCCTGCCGTCCCCTTGGGGCAGCTGCAGTTACAGCCCTACAGAACATGGCAGAATTGCTCTCGCAGCGATTCGTTGATTAAATTTTATGCACTGGCCCAGCAAAGGGCAGAAATGGGACATGGGACAGGGGACAGGGGAAGGAAGAGGGAAATGGGAAATGGGAAATGGGGATTTTAGATGGGGTTAGCTGCAAATAATTTATGCAGCCATTGTTGCACTGCTGCTGTTGTTGCTGCACTCAGCAAAAAAAAAACACCTTGAATTTTAGAAATTCACCTTTTCATTCAGCAAATAAATTTCTGAATTTTTCAAGAACCATGTTTAAATTTTAGAATAGTTTTACTACAAATTTGGGTATTAATTTTTTCTTTTTAGGAATGTCTATTTAAATGTTAGCAAATGTTTCTATAGAATTAAAAACATAAATTTTTTGGATATGTTCAAGTTTTACAAAATTATTTTTAAAAACGAGAAAAACTTTCTAATTTTAAGAGTGATTTTTTTTTTCTGAGTGTGATGCTGTTGTGGTTGTTGTTGCCAGGATGCAGCCCAAAGTGCAATTTGCCATGAATTCAGGCGGAGCTCGTGAAGCTTCTCTGCCAGGGAAGCTTGTTCTTCTTCTTCTCTCCGCTAACCCGCTAATAGTACGCCTCATAAAAATTTTATGCGCTGAAATATTTCTCGACATTTTCTTCTATTTTTATGATTTTTTTTTTTCCTTCAGCAGCAGGATAAGAAAAACCAAGAATTGGCAATTTTTCCATTTGACGTCAACTGCTACGTTAGGGGAGTGAGCGAGGAAGAAAAAAGTGGAACAGAAATAGGGAGAGGGAGAGAGAGAGAGACCGCATTTTCAGGTCAAACTTAAAATTACCAACATCTCTGCCAAGATGAGAGACCAGGACGCTGGACTCCATTCCTCCCCCAGCATTGGGTGCACTTTAAGGTCACACACAACAAATGCCTGACCATAATTCAAGAGCATTGCCGAAGTTTGAAGAGTGGGTGAGGGGAAGAAGGAGGGAGGGAGGGGTGCCTATAAACTTTGATCATTTGCACTACAATTACGTTGCAATTATTCGAGTCAAATGAGCGGAAATTGATAACGAATTCTTGACCATTTTAAAATCATTAAAGCACATTTATTGACCGCAGGCAACACAAAAAGAAAAACGAAAAACTCCAACTGCAACTGAGTCGTAGACAGTGACTGTGTGTGTGTGTGTGTACTTGTGTGTGTGTGTACTTGTGTGTGTGTGTGTGAATTCGACAACCTCATTTTTCCATTTTAGCCCCAGCTGGATTGCAGCCGGCATTGCATAACACAGAGAAAAGGGAGAGAATAAATGAAAAAACATATTTCAGCTCTTTTTCTTTCAATTTTTGCATTGCTGCTTTGTATTCAAAATTTATAAAAGGCAGCTCTGCTTTTTGGCCGTGCATGCCTTGAATTCCATTGTGCCCCAGAGCCACAGCACAGAGCAGCTGAATCGCCATTACCCAGGTCCTGGTCCAGGTCCAGGCCCAATCCACATTTGCCAGGCTCAGGTTCAGTTTCAGTTTTGAGTTAAGGTTTAGGTTTTGGTTCCCAGTGCGTTGGCAGCACAAAACTTTTAGACACGGACGCCTTGCGGCATATGTATGTTTTCCGGTTGCGTTTTTAAAAATTAATGGCATGCGAACGAATTTTCTACAATTTTCCATAAATTTGCACGTGGTCTTTTGTGTGTAAAAGTTCTTTACACTCTCTAAATGGCCAACTTATAATCTAATTGTGCCTGTTCACCTGTGCGTATGTGTGTGTGTGTGTGTATATAATAATGTGTGTGTGTGTATGTGTGTAATGTCTGTGTGTTTGCAGTTGGGTCCATGAAAGTTTAGCTTAAGCGGGCAGCATACGTTGAAATTAGTTGCAAAAGAACTTTGCCTCGTCTGATTTGAAATTTAATTTGTGAATGACAAAGGTTTGTTCATCAGCGTGCATATGTTATTTTAATTAGAGCAAGACAGCGATAGAGTGAGACAGAATGAGTGTGAGAGTGAGAGAGAAAAACAGTAGTAAAAGCAGTGCTTGTCATTTTAATTTCTTACCTTGCTTTGATTAAGCACATTAATCAATATTGTATGCCGAAATTAGATTAGCAAATAAATCAAATAAATTTTACTTTCACTTAATTAATTTTAATTACATCGAAACTTCAACACAGACAGAGAGAGCGAGAGAGAGAGAGAGAGAGAGAAGTGAAAAAAGTTGTATGTATTTTAATTTGAAATTTGCATCAATTTGAACAGTCATTAATCATTATCGAATGCCGATATTAGATTAATAAATAAATCAAATATAAATGTAATTTGAACTTAATTGAATTATTACACATTTGTGCACATTCCGAACGGAGAGCTAATTGCTGCAATAATGTCGCACGTGTTTCTCCCGGATGCCTACGGGAAATACCTATATATGTGCGTACATATATACAAACACACACACACATACCTACATATTTTTGTCATTGAGTGTAACACAGTAGATGCCATTACAAAACAAAGTAAAGTAGAGAGAACAAACACACTCTGACAAGACAGAAACAGCGAGGGAGGCAGATGAAGAGCGGGAGTGGAACAGAACTCACAAGTACCCAACAATTATGACAAACATTTCTTCTTGGGGCTGCGCTGCTCAGACAGAGGACGACCTTTCCTCACAACAACAACAACAAAAACAACAACCATAACTAACGAGCTTATATGAGAATCCGAGCCGGAGCCGTCGCGTTTTTTGATACCCTGAACACACCGAAATGTGTAGAAAAGGTATAATATTTATCAGCCAAAGTATGTAACTGGCAAAGCAATTTATTTATTTTATGCTTGCATATTTTTTGTCAACTGCTCCAATTTTATTAAGGTCAGATAAGGAAGGCCCCAAGTTCAAGTTTTATATTTATTCTCTTATTAATTGTATTTTTTTCTTCCTCTTTAGTGCCAAAAGAAATCAAAGCACTTCATACTATTCGAGTGTGCAAAGCTATTAAAAACTGTGTTCACAGGGTATTTTTTAGTCGAGTTCCATCAACTACATCATTCTAACTTGTACTTGCTTTGAGTTTTTTTCTAAGGCTCTTCTCTTGGCACAAGCACACATCATCATTGTCACAGCTCATGGCGCGTAATTAACTAAACAAACGTCATTAGGCATGCGCATATTTATATGTGTGTGTGTGAGTGTGTAAGTGTGCGAGTGTGTGTGTGTATATGTGTGAGTGAGCCTTGGGCAAGACAGCATCACGTTGTCGGCTAACGTTGCTAGGGCCTGTCAGAGAAGAAGTGGGTCGCAAGCGGAAAAATGGAATGAAAAAAAAAAACATACAAGAATAGAAAAAAGAAGAAGTAGAAGCAGAAACAAGAGAAAAAGAAGAAGGCAGCCAAACGAAGCAAAGGAAATGAAATCGCTGTCATCAAATGTAGCGCAATTTCTTGAGTGATTACAACAACAGCAGCAGAAGCAGCAGCAGCAGCAATTGTAGAAACAGCAGCAGCATCAGCAACAGGAGATATCCTCACACACACACACACACACACATTCATAGTGATTACTCGACAGCAGCAATAACAATGCAACGAAACACACATATACATAAATACGCAAACCCTGACACATGCACTAAAAACAAAAAAAAATTCATTTCGTTTCAATTTGAAAATGCTTTCTGCACACCCCACCTTCCTCATCCTCTTTTAATTCTACATACACTCAGCAAAAAAACGGCTCAGGAAAAATAATCTGATTATTTAAAATCATTTTGTTAGCAAAATAGAAACTGAAAATCTTGCATTTTAGAAATGTACTTTTTTAAATAAAGTATTTTGAACCTTTAATCCTTATATGATATTTTCCAAATTTCAAGGCTGTATTTCGGAGAGATTATTCTATTTTTTTGTAGTGTTTACAGCTTTATTTTCACCAGCTTTGTGCCGCCAGTGTCAGCTCACAGAGTGACTCCTTGGAGCAATAAACTGCGCTAAATTCAGCTCAGCTCGCACTTTGTTGTTGGTGTTCCAGTTGCTGTTGGTTTGCAAATTGCTGACAATAAATGTTGGCAGCTACAACCACCCAGCAGCTACCAAAATCCCACACACAATTTCGACAACACCCGCATAGCGACAGACATTAAAATCTGCAAGCACAAATGCTATAGGTGCAATGAGCAGAAAACCCAAAGACATCCAAACGAATTGTACTTTATTTTGGAATTAATTGATGCTGCTAACAAGCACGCACAGAGACTCAAAGAGTGATATATGTACATACTGTATATATATATATATATATACTTACAGATGACAGTCAGCTTGGCATTGGCTCTGATTGCCGAATTGAGTCGAGCTGGGCCCACTTGGCACTGATACTCGGCATCATCGTTGATGGATGCATTCGAGATGCGCAGATTGTAGATGCCCTGTTTGCGATCCCCGAGCACCGAATAGCGCGGAAAGCCGGGTATCACTGTAGAGAAACCCAGGGCGAAGCCATCCTTAGTCCATTGCACCGCACCGGCAAGATTGGCGACCTCGCAACGCATCATCGCCTCGGCGCCCTCCAACACCTGCAGATCGTGCGGCGTCGTGCGAAACTTTTGCTGCTGCGCGTGGCATGCAACTGGCTGCAACAGCAACAGCAGCACCGACAATATAACTGCAAGAGAAAAACAAGAGATGGTATCTCGTTAGTGACAGGTGTCCATTAAGTTTGTTGAGTAAATCTATTACTTAAACTTAATTGTATATTTGGGTTCTGCTTTCCTTACCTATCCTCTACCCAAACCTAGGAAACTAACAATGTTCATGCCATGGAACAACTAATGAAAAAGTGCAAAATTGCTGGGTAAAAAGTACGATGAGAACGGAAAACATCCTTTACTCTAATCCATGCCAAACTATGGTTTCATCTGATTGATTTCAATGATTTAAGTCAACAGCAAAGCGAGACTGATTTCCTTCTCTTTCTGAACGAAGAATCATTCATTATAATCTTTTTATCCAATTAAATTTTTGTGAATTAGCCACTCATGTTTTAGTTTCGCATTTTTAATCTATGAATATTTCAGCATCCACTTTTAATATTATGGTGCAATTAAATATAATGTTTTCCCCTTAATGAATAGCGCCACATTTCTATGTGTTCTACTAAAACTTTAGTTTTGCATAAAAATGCAATGATTAATGCCGTTTGTTGTCTTTCGACAGACGTCCATTTCTATTAGAGACGTGACTCGCAATAGAACTAAAGCTTCTGACAGCTTTTAGCAGCTCTAAAATATGAAATGTGTATTTTGACAGTTGCTCGCAAATAACAATGGAAACTGCCCGCAGTCTCACAAAGAGACAATGGGACTGAGGAATAAAAAGATAAAGAGAGATGCAGAGATGCAGAGAAAGAGAAAGAGAAAGAAATAGGAGATGGTAGACAGCAAACAGGAGACAGGAGACAGTCGCCTAAATAGCAAATCCTGACCGCAATAAGGCAGAACATGCAGCTGTTAGCGGAGTCGTAGAGGCAGTTCCACCACCTCAACCCCCCACACTTTCCACTTAAACACTAAATTGCCACAGAACGCAGAGCTGCGAGTTAGGAGCAGTTGGAGTCAGAGTCATAGTCGGAACCGAACTTTGACCGCTTTGAAAATGAAAAGTTTTTTTTAATGAAAAACAAACACATTTCCACTTGCCTCCTTCATAAACAAAAAGCGATGCCCGTTGCACAAAAGCCAATTGTGGGCGTGGCACTCCGCCCACGCGGGTGACTGTTTGCGAAGACTTATTGCCGACTGCAGTCGCTGGCAGTTTATTTCTTCCACCCGCAACTATTAAATTGTAAAAAAAAATGGAGAAAAAAGAAGGGCTCAAACGAAGCTTCGCGGAACTGAGCCCAGAATCAACAAAAGCATTTAACGCGGCCATCAGGCAGCTACAGTTGTTTTAGGCCCCCCCCCCTCCGTTGCTCTCTCTGGACTCGCTGGTTTCCGTCCGTATCCGTATCCGTGGCCGTGTTCGTGTCTGTCTGCGTCCCCGTCCACATCGTTGTCCGAGCTCAGTGCACTTTATCCCGTGCAACGGCGCTTTCATAAATTTCAAACGGATCTGCTCTTGTGGAATGTTGAATGCGGCATGTGGCATGCAACATGCATATATCCTAAAAGTGCTACTGCCTTGTTGTTTATTTATTATCGCCGAGATGCAGTTTTAAATACCACACGGAACAGCTCCACAAATGATAAGAAAATCACTGAGATCTTAACAACAATACAAAAAACAAAAACTACTCCATAAAAAAACCTTAGTTACAACTCACAAGGTATGCTAAAAAAAAAAGCCAAAAATAAAAAATTGAAAACGGCGAACCCGAAAACTAATCGCAAACGAACCCAAAAAAAGGGCCAAGGCCATGATTAATATGGGCACTATTTGCATACACATGATGTCTGAGTGGAACATAAATGAATTTTAAATACAATATACTATATACCATCAGCCATGTACCATGTACCATGTACCATGTACCATCCAAATGCGATACCAGGACGACATGCATAAATCCACAATGCGGGACCAGGGATGTGTGTGTTGGTGTGCCGAGTGTTTGGGTTCATTGCTGCCGACTGCCGACTAACCAGCGACTACACTCAACAAAAAACTCGTCCTATTTTAATAAGCAAATTCCAATTTTTAAATAAATCAAAAACTAGGAAAAAAGTTATGAAATTTATTGGCTTTTTTTGTTAAAGAATTTAATTGTTGTCTGCCTTTATATTTATAAACTATTTTAAACGTTTCTATAGGGGAAATCTAACAATACTAATCATATAAAAAGGAAAAAACATATTGTTGATTTTAAACATTAAAAAAATTGGCATAAGTACTGGACATATTTTTAGTCCATTTTAGAATAATCGAATAAAATAAATTCACTTTCAGAACTAACAGGAACACTTCGAAAATTACGTCTGCATTTTATTTTTTTCTGAGTGTAGCCAGTAACTGACAACTGGCAAGGGCCAACTCTTTACGATTTCATTATTTTGCTCTTTCGTACATAATTTGTATTTGCCGCTGTCGAGTCGAAGGAATGTGATACGAAAAGTTGCTCCTACCCGGAGAAATCTTATTGCTGCTGCTGCTGCTGCTGTTTCTGTTGTTGTTGCTTTTTTTTTTTTTTGTTGTCGATGTTGTCGCGCAATTTAGCATAGAAGTTGTTGTTATTGTTTGGGGCAGCATCAGCAGTAGCAGTAGCAGCAACCAACAATCCAACCAACCAGCCAGCCAGCATTACTGTCAATTTATATAAATTTTCAGATGCCTATGCTCTGCTCCTCCATGCACCCCCCCTTGATTCCACTCAATCTCCTTCAATCCTCCACCGCTTTATTACAATGAAACTGTCAAACGCACGCAAATCCAAGAAACCAAATCCAAACCCAGACCCGAAACGGGAACCCGAGTCAGAGCCTGAGTGTTGAGCATGGAAACCCTTGCCAGCAGCAGGCGCGGCTATAACCTTTGCCCCCTCTACGCAAATGTGAGCCTATTTCACAGACAGCACCCACAGACACGCACGCACACACACACACACGCAGTCGTGGGTTGTTGGCTTTTGCCGGGGAGAGTTCATAGTTGAGTAAATTTTTACCTCGTTGATGATGGGCGCATCATTGGCGAACTTGAACGCCTCGAGGCCAAAGAACTTTACATGTGTGTGTGTGTGCGACAGTGTATGTGTGTGTGTGAGCGTGTGTGCATATATTTGGATTTTCAACAAATTTGCGTATCTTGTTGTTTTGTTTTCATTGCCATTGTTGTTGTTCCATATTTTCGAAGCGAAAAATTTTAATAAAGTAAATTCCTATTTTACGGCTTGAAAGGAGAAAACCCATCTTTGCCGATGGGTGTATTAGGCAGGGGCTCATCCTACTCCTGCTCCAGCTCCAAGGCGTGTGCACACATTGTATTACGAGAGCATCATCAAACTGATATTGAAGCATGACACAAACACACACAGGCACCAACACCCACACACCTACGCACACACACACACACATACACACATTGTCAGTCACACAGTGTCATGTGCGGCCAGCAATAGTCGCATAGTTGAAGCAGCATGCAACAAGCGTAGAAAGTGCGAAAAGGATTTAAATGCTTTGGGCGTCACCTTTTGACCGTGCCCCAAAGCAAAGATTGTAAGAAATGGGGCAACCTACCCCAAAACACACTTGCCACACAACATCAACAACAGCAGCAGTGGCAACTTTGTCAAGTTTCTGTGTTTGGTTTTTGAGTCATTTTGCGCGCAAGCGAGAACTTGATTGTTTTTGGGAGCTGAAACAGCATTTCACATACACTGAGAAAAAAAAAAATTACTTCAATTTTTGAAATTGAAGGTAGTGATTTTCTAAGCGCAAATGGTGATTTTTTCTATAAACTTGCACATATTATTTCCAGCGGTTTTTGATGTCAATGTGAAAAAGAATTTTTTAATTAGCTTTATTTCTAATCATTATTAAACAAGTATTTTAAGAATGAATTCTGACTAGGCTATTTGGCCTGTAGATATTAGGCAATAAACCCAATGGTTTCGTTTCAAGAACTTGTTTTAGGAAATTATTATGTGAACAAGAAAAGCACTAATTTTTAAGACGCTCTTTTTGCAAAGTGTACGGACAAAGACACACACGCACACACGCACACATGGGTAGGCAGGCAGGCAGGCAGAAAAACAGATGAGGACATCCGCATACAAATCCCGGCCGCAGTGCTTTGACGTTGATGTGAGCAGCGTGGGCAAAAAAAAAAAAAAAAAAAGAAAGGGTTTTATTTTACGAGCGGGACTATCAGTGTTATTGTTATGACTGAAATTTGATGGCCTCAACCGCTTCTGGCTTGAACTGGAACTGGAACTGAAGATGGAACTGGAGATGGAGGCAATGGAGGCTGCATTGCACAACTAGCCAAGTGATGTATGTGTGAAGATTGGGCGGCTGTCTTAGTGCCTAAACCCGCTAACCCGCCAACCCCCAAACATCTAACCCCATCAAACACTTGCCGCTTTATGGCGCTGACGCAGTGAAACGATGATGATGATGCCTGACTCCCGCCCAGCGCCAGTTATCTGTCTCATGACCGGAGCTGATTAAGCAGCCCTTTTCGGCAAAGGGGCGCAGCTTGCTTTAACGAGACGGCAAATGCTGCCGCTTCTCAAGTGACACCTGAGTGGCAAACCCATCTATAAGATCTCATCCAATCTCTGACACCATATTTATCGCTGCCTGCGAGTGTGTGTGTGTGTGTGTGCGTGTGTGTGTGCAGGGGGAAAGCAGTTAAGTTTTATTCGCAGTGCTTTAAATGCTCACGTCCTTGTTTGTCGTGGGCCCGCTTTGGTGCCAAAGCACCAATTTGAGCCTTGCAAATTGTATGCAGCATGCGAGACAGAGATGGATTTAGAGATAGAGAAAGGGAAAGAGGGAGGTAGTGAAGCGTACACATAATAGAAAAATTGTATCGGAAAAAAACCAACTTAAATATATAATAAAAATAACATAATAAAATATTA
This sequence comes from Drosophila longiperda, assembly GCA_035042125.1. Classification (NCBI taxonomy): domain Eukaryota; kingdom Metazoa; phylum Arthropoda; class Insecta; order Diptera; family Drosophilidae; genus Drosophila; species Drosophila longiperda. The sequence goes on from JAWNLV010000107.1 coordinate 1,157,045, forward strand.
GAAAATACATTTCTAAATTTTACAAAAAACGCCCTGCAAATTATTTTGACAAAGCAAAAACATTCAATTCTAGAAAAAACTTTCTGACGCCAGAAGTCTGGCGAGTCTCTCAAATGGAGGTAGATTTTTTGCTGAGTGTAGAAAGTGCTGGTTTATTTTATGATTATGATTTTCACACGGCCAACTCGTGAGTTTCTTGTACAGTTCGATTGGCAGCAGGAACTCGATTGCTGATGCCGCTGCACGTAAATGCTGCCAAAATAGGCTGGGCTGCAGCTAACTGTCGCAGTTGCCCCGTTTGGCTTTGGCATGTGGCACATCCTGGCTGTGGCATGTGTGAAGACGTTGCTCGGCCACGCCCTCTCGCTGTCAACAACGTGCTTTGCATGCTCAACTCGCCGAGTTCGCATTGTAAAATATTGTCAGTCCAATTTTTCTTGTTACAGCTGCTGCAAATGCAATATAACAATAGATGCGCGACCTTTTCTGCTAATGGTGCATAGCTGCTGCAACACACCTACGTGCAACTCAACGAGCAGCAAAAACAAAAGCAGCAGCATGTGCCACACTAGATTGGCTGCATGGCAAGCAGTTGCAGTTAAATCTTTACTACACTTTCAAAAAAAAAAAAAAACAATAGCTCTGAAATTGGCCTAAAATAAAAATTGGTCCGCAAATTTGAAAGTTTTTCTTGTTTATAGAAATTATTTCTAGATAAAACTTTTCTTCTTAGAAATAATTCATGCTTATTAAATAAGTAGAAATGCAATCTTTGATTCTCTGAAAATATCATTGTTGAAATTAAAAGAAAAGTAATGAAAATAATAAATAATTCTTAAATAGAAATCTACTCCTTTGAAATAAGACATATTTTCTATATTATTTATAAAAATCCATCCAATTTACTTTAAGTGCAAAAGGGATAAAGATCAAGGTGCAAGTGGCAAATGAAAAATGACGAAAGGCAAGGGGAAAGTGGCAACAACAGTGTGTGTCAATTAATTGCATACATGTGCAATTGGCTGACATTTGAGGAGGTAGAAGACAAATATCCGCTAATAGTGATTATCATATGCACAAATAGATTTTAATTGCTTGCAACAGTTGCTGCTTGCCTCACAGACGGGGTGATTAGCTGCATTATTTGCGTCAGTGGAAGCAGAGGCAACATAATCACCGACAACATTATTTGCATTATAGTTGCCATAGCGACGCCAGCTGCAACGCATTCAATTGTGCCCCGTCGTCTATCCCGCCCCTCCAGCCTACACCTGCCACAGACAGTCTTCAGGCTTTCCCCTGGCCATAAAAAAAGAATAATTGCAACAAAAAGCGGTAGCAAGGTAAACTGCACGTTTAAAATGCTGCAGCAACTAATTCCATTTATGGATTAACTGCGTTTATTTTTTGTGGCGCCACAGCTAGAAGGCTGCAAACGGAATACTCTGCCAATTTTTCGCAGGACCCAATTAAATGAGATGACAAGCAAAAAATCGATGTAACTGTAACAGTTCTATAAACGAATAGAAAAAACAAACTTGGCTTAATAGCGGAAAAGAACAACTTGATAAATAATATAAAAGTTGCAGAACCCATCCTGAACCGAAACAGATTTTTTGTAAGGATAGATGAATATATATAGATAAAGCTAAAAGTTATGTTTATTTTTGAGTAGAATTCTAGCATACTTTTTGAGCCAAAATCTCGTTTCAAGCTTAAATGTAATATAAATCTAAAAGAAAAATTCAAAGAGCCCTGAAAAATGATTTCAGTTTTAACGTTCTCAAAATAATATTTGGCATATGCTCGAGTTGAAACCATTTTTTAAAAAACTGCTGCTCTTCTTTAAATGGATTTGTGTCTCAAATTTCATTCTAGAATTGTGCAGCATTGAATGATGATTTATGATTTTGATTGAAACTTGCACTTGAAATGCTTGAAAACTGGGCAACTTTTTGACGCAAACGTCGAAATGCAATTTGAGTGTAGTGCGGAAAGTGAGCAGAGGGTGCAGAGGGTGCGGAGGGCGGAGGGGTCTAGTTGGAATGTGTATGCAGTGAGTGTTGCGTTTGATTAAAGTGGTCACCATCGTGGTGCTGCATACACTTGTTACAGCCAGACTGCCGCTGTGGCAGTCACCTCTTAAAAGGTTTTTGCTTGGCGCATAGTTTTTGCCACACAATCGTGCAACCGCTGGACAAATACAACCACACACATACACAAATAAATATAGCATTTGATGCGTAGCTGAGCCGCAATTAGTCGCAAGCACAACCCAAATAGCATTTTGAACAATCCGTTTATATAATGCTGAGAAAAAGTTGCCATTGTTTCAAGTTCAAATGTATTTTAATAAATGCGTTTTATTTAGAAATTAATTTGCTTAGTACACGCAAGTAGGCAATTTAAAGTAACGCCTCCCAAGTGGCCTAGTCTGGAAGTACATTTAAAGTACTTAAGATGACCAACAGTGCTCAGTTTTGATGGGGTGAGGAGACGGAGGCAGGAGCAAAGCAACAAAAACGTGTACACTCAGAGAAGATTGTTTGTCGTATATTTGAAAAAAAAACAAAACGATTTTTTCTATTTACAATTGATTACTAAAAATGAGAAAAAACGTTGTAATATGTAAGTCGTTTTTTTTTTTGTTGTTTGTTTCTTTCTTTTTTTGAGTGTAGCACTGAACGACATTTAAATTAAATGCCAATCTTTATATAGAAACCCAAAGCTGATTCGAGCGACAAGCATTTGAAAGATTGCTCCCCATATGCTTGATTTATTTATAACACATGCTATACGCATCGCATATACTTATGAAATCCACAACAACAACAGCAACAGCCACAACAACGAGAATATCAAGGACCAAGAAAGACAGCGACAGGATACAGAGGGACAAACGACATAAAAAGCGACATCATCCAATCAATTTATGCGCCAATGTCTCCAAGTGGGTGGCTCTGGGACCGATTTGGGGCAACACATAGGCACTCACAGATTGGAAAATGGATAATTGGAACTGGGATGAGTTGCCTTTATCCCCCTTTCTGTCTCGCTCTCTCTCTCTCTCTCTGTCTGTCTGTCTCTGTATTTGTCTTTGATGAGGCCCTTCGCAACATTATCTTTAAAAAATCATATCAGTTAAATCGAAATTGGCAACGCACTTTAACCAAAAGGTATGCAGAATAGAAAACAAACACGCACAGAATCTCTATTACCATAATTGCAAACTGGCCACATAGGTGTGGCTGGTTTGGGGCGAGTTACTTTAGCACAATAAACCCATCAGTTGGCAGCAAAGAACTTGTCATCATTATTAGCTAACATTGTTGTAAAAAGGACAACGTCAACTCCGATTCCAACTCCAATTTGGATTCCAATTCCCATTTTGTCAAACTCAACTTAAATTCAGAATGCAGTGTTTTGGTATTTTTGTAGCTGATAACTGTTGTTTTTCTTGTTGTTTTTCTTGTTGTTGTTGTAACGCTTTCAAAGTTATTTGCTGTCCATTTCCAAACATTAAACCAGAGTGACTTGAATAAATTTCATATTTGAAAGCCTCACACATACATATATATTATACGTATATATTGAGGTACGGGTAGTCGGAAATATCCAAAGGAAAGTAAACCAACATGGCTAATATGTGCGGCAGCAACTTTTGTGGCAGGCAACATTCGAGCCCAGAGGTAGATTGTTGTTGTTGCTGTTCTTGTTGTTCTTCTTCTTCTTCTACTTCTTCTGCTGTGTGTGTTGGGGCATAAACCAAAAATTCCTATACGCTGATGCAGCAATTTCCGGCCAGAGTGAAAGTGGTGCGTGGCACATTGGCTAGCGGACAAAGGGGAGGCTAGTGGGGCACAGCGTGCCACCTTATCAGAGTGAGCCTGTGGCAACCAGGCAGTTGGGCAGCCACTCAAGAATTTTGTGCCCTGCTTGCCTTTGCTCGAGAATAGCTGATATTGCTACTTGGCAGGCAACTGTGGATGCCATTAACAGACGCAAATTTCATTCACCAAATATTCATACACTTGACACTGGTTTAATATATTCGACTCTTTCTCTGATTTCCATTTTTTCTATATATATATATTTTTTTTTTTTGCCAGTATGTCTCTTAAATGCTTTCAAAGCACAGACAAGTGAAAATACTCAGCAACAAGAGCAGCAGGCAAAAACTATTTGCAGCCGCAAAAGAAATTTAAAAATTATGTCAGCAAATATTGAACGTGTCAGCAAAAGTTGCAAAAGTTACTAAACTTGTGAGCCAACTTGGCTCTACACTCAGCAAAAACAAATCGCTTGAAAATTTACAATATCATCCTGAAAGCTAGAAAGTTTTTCTGCTTAGAAATTGTAGATAAGCGATTAAAAAAATGTTTAAAGATTGGTAAGATTATTATTCTATCTTTAAGCAAAAAAAAAACTGTTTATAATTTTTTTCATTTCGGAAATTGTAACTGAGAAAGTCCTGTAAATTTTGCGAGTGTTGTTAAGGGACCAGAGTGTGCCACTGGCTTTCATCCTTGATATTATATATATATATATATATATTTATATCGATTGTCTCAACTTTAGATTTAGTCGCCCAAGGAATTTAAAATTTGCATATTCTACCTAAAACAAGGAATTTAACTCATTATTTTAGGCGTAGATAATTCGATTGAGTTTTTCATTCTCATCCAAAAATGTTCTAAACATGTTTATTTTATGAATTCTGTGCCTGATTTAGAATTTATATAAGAATGTGCAAAAGGATAAACATAAAGGATAAATAGCTCAAAGGAACAAGCAGGAGAAGCAGGGGAGAGAAAAGGAGAGAGAGCGAGTATATCAGCAAAATTGTCAAGTTAGAAATTGAGACTGCAAAACTGCCAACAAGCAAAACATGCAATAAATTGAGCAACCTGCAAGCAAAATCTGAAAGTTGGGAGTTGGAAGCTTGCTGCTTGCTGCTTGCTTGTTGCACCACCGAAATGTCATTTGTGGCTGGCAATGGAGTCTGTGGCAGAGAGGCAGCAGCAGCAGCAGCAGTAGTGTTTGTCAGCTTATTGTTTGGCTTAATTGCCGTTTGAGCTGCAAGCGCGTGTACAGCGACCAAAGAACACCAGCACGAGCACTCTTGCATTGTTTGCCCAAATTACTTGAAGAACACACGGACACACACACACGGACACACACACTCGCACACATAGACAGAGGTTGACAATGAAAGTCACCCCTGCAAATATAATGCGACGATTCGGCGATGCTGCTGGTTCAAGCAAAAGGGTTAAGTGGAGGATTCGAGTTACACGGATTGAATTTGCGGGTCTGAGTATGTGGCACACACACACACACACACACATGAGACAATGCAAAGATGAAAGAAGTTGAGGTGTGTGTGTGTGTGTGTGTGTGTGTATTTGTTGCCTGTCCGGCTGCAAGTCCAATGAAGCATGGCAGCGTGTGAAATACGATGAGTGTGGAGTGAGTGTTGCACAGAGTGGTGCAGAGTGGAGTGAGAGTGCTCTTTGATTGTGGGTGGAGGGTATTTTTTTGCCCAGCAATTCCCAGCAATTGTTGCAGACTGAAAAAACAAAAACAAGTACAAATTAAGTCGTAAATGAACTCAACGAAGAAATACCCTAAACTCTGCTGTAAAATATAAAATATTTAATTATATTTTAATTGCCAAATTCGGTTTCGATTAAATAAAGTAAACTTGATCTACACGAGATATATTATATTCAAATTTTGCTGATCACGATCAAGAAGTAGGTCTAACTTCCTTCTGCCTGTTACATACATTGGACACACAATCATTATACCCCTTTTCCATTATACCCCTTTTCCATGTTCAGAGTATTCAAAACGAAGACAAACGAATTGTGCCATGTCGCAATTAAAAGTCGTCGTCTCTTAAAGATGTTCCCAAGACTGCGCCAGAGATTGCCACACGGCGAGTCCAACAGGTCAGCGGCTAGTCGGCGAAGCGGAACCACACGTCACCCACTGGACAGACAGACAGAGAGCTGGGCAGGTGATGCAAAAGGGTCGCTCGAGTCGAGTGAACTGATGCGTGGCACACACAAAAAGCGACGCAGACAAAAGTCGAAAGTCGCCACTTGAAAAGTTCACACGCTGCAACAGCGATAAGCTAAGAAGCCGCGTCCACAAGATGAGCCGCTTTTGCTTTTGCAACTCCAACAAACCACTTGCATCAGCAGGCGGCTAGTTCCGGCTGTTCTTCATTTTTTTTTTTTTTTTTACTTTCTGGCAAAAACCGGTTCAACACGCGCCACGCAAACTTCCTTCGTGTTTTAAGGCAAAACATACACTCAGAAAAAATTCACATAAACTTTTGCACTCCTTGTTTGACGAAATAATTTGTAAATGAAGGAAAACATTTTTCTAATCATAAAAAAGACTTGTCATAAATCGAAAAACTTCAATTATAGCTAAATAATTTTTGAAAAATAAGTTCAGGGGAATTCTTGGCACCCCAAAAGTATGAGCTATTTAAAAAATTCAGTGCAATATTTATTTGCTGAGTGTATACAGGGTGCCACATAAGCAATCACAAATCATGCAACTTGAATATTTTTCATGAGTTGATCAAATATTAATTTTCAATATGTGAACCCAAGCAAGAAGAAGAAGACTGCCCGTAAATAGTTGTTGTTGTTGTTGTTGTTGTTGTTGTTGTTGTTGTTGTTATTGTGCTGTAAACTTATTGAATCTGCATAAAATATGCAGAGAGTGCCACATCCACATGTTGCACAATAAAGAAGGAAGCAAAAGCGAACATTCATGCACAACATAAATATGTAAAATAAAAAGAGCGAAAAGAGAAAAGAGAGAGAAGAGGGAAAAGGGAATTGAGAGGAAAACATAAATAACATTTCAAAATTCATTCAACTTGCGATGATTTCGATTTTAATGGTTAAGTAAAATTGAAAAGGATGAAGGACAAAGAACACGGCAGACAAGCCTGAACCAAACCCAAATGGGGCGTAACAGTGGCAGCAGAGTGGGCATGGTCGTGGTTGCTGCTACTGCTGCTGCTTATATCGATAACAAAGCAAAGAAGCAGCTCCACAAAGGAAATCGACTCCCTTTGAGCAGAATGATGCAATTATTCACACTTGATTAAGCACTCAAGAAAAGTGAAAGTGTGCGTAATATATATATATCAATATATATATATATATATATATATATTTAGCATAAAAATCAAATAAAAAAAAGTACAAAGTGATTTTGCCATATGACAAAGCAAGTACACAATTGAGCTATTTAAGAATTCATAAATTTAAATTAGCAAAAATAAAGACATCTCTTTCTCTCACTCCCTCTCTCTCTCTCCCTCTCTCTCTCTCTCTCTCTCTCTTTGTTTATCTATCCACGGCTGGTATTCAATTACAATTGTACGTAGTTTGCAGGCAACAATTTCCCCGTTGGCAAACATTTAATTTATTGACTTGGTGAAGCTTGTGAAGGCGTTTCTTATTACCAAAAGTGCCAGTCGGTCTGTCATTGCCACGGCCAACAGAACACCTCCCCCACCATCCCCCTTTTCATCTGTCAGTCAGCCAATCAGTCAATCAGTCAGTCAGCGAGTCTTTGACTTGTCTCATTTGACATTTGCTTCATTTGCCTTCTTTATTTATTCATCCATTCTGTCCAACGGCCTGTCTGCTACTCTACTGTTTCTACTACTCCTGCTTCTTCTTCTTCTTCTTCTTCTACTTCTTCTGCTACTTCTTGAATTGTATCAATCGCTAACCAAATCAATTTGCATCAAAATCGTAGCCTCGAAAAGCATCAAAACCAAACCATCTATGAATCCCCTCTTTCCCCTTATCACTCTATCTCTCTCTCTCTCTTTATCTCCCCGTCTCTCTCTGTCTCTCTTTGTCTCTTACGAGGTTTGTGCATTTTGACGGAATATTTTGCGTAGGATGTACGCCGGGCTGCACATTGCTAATATCCTGCGAAGCTGTCAATAGGCCTTCCCGCTTCCCCTCAACCCACACACACACACACACACCAACACACACCCACGACCTAGTCCTGCTTCGTTGTTAGCCCCTTTCGACCATGGCTAGAACTGCTTGAAATTCATTTCATTAGCCTCAGCCGCAAGACCAGAGTGAGAAACAGTGTGAGCCAGGAGGAGGCTGAGAGAGGAGAGGAGGAGTGGGAATAGAGAGACGACCCAAGTGGAGCTGCAAAGATTTCTACTATCAAATCAAGCTCATAGCGCTATTCAAACATTTCCTTGCCCAGCTGAACTACACTATGAAAAAAACGAGTGAAATTTTAGGCGTGTTTAGAAAAATATCGATTTTATTTAGAAATCTTTTCTCTAATTGGAAATGCATTCTATAAAATAAAAATAAAAGAAATTGTACACACTTGGAGACAAAATTATCCTTTTTTCTGAGTGCAAGAATGGACATTAAGCGCACAGCGACGCAGGAAGCAAAAGCAAAAGCAAAAGCAGAAGCTGTAGCAATAAAACTGTTTATTTTGCATAGGCAGCGAGGCATGGCAAGGGGCAATCTATACACACAAATACACACACACACACAAACACACACACACATATACACACTCAAGATGGACAAACTGAGTGAGTTATCGAGCCAAAAATAGACACAAGCAAACATAGATCGCATGTGGCAGCATTGTGGGATGTGTTGAGCACTCATAAATCTGCCCCCGGATGAGGCACAGGTAGCAGAGTTGTGGCACATCGCACGACACACAGACAGCAATTACCACATGCTACGATTGACAAACGCAGCAGGAGTCCACTTGAGCGCAGCATCAACAGCAGCAGCAACAGCAGCAGCACCAGTCGAAGCTGCAACGGGAAGCTACAAACTGGAGACTATCTATCTCCATCTCTCTCTCGCACTCACTCCCATTCTCTAGCTGTGTGTCTTGTTGTGGCTGCCTCTCTGTGGCGACTTCAAGTGCACTTTTGTTTGCGCTCATTTGATCTCCGTCTGGTTTCGCTGCTATTTACCCATTGCTGGTGACTTTTGGGCAGGATATGCCCATTTTGACAGTCAGTTTGCAAGTTTTCGTTCAGTTCAAAAGGTCATCGAGAGAAAAAGTAAGTTTTTTAAGTCTTTTGATATGCATTTTAATCAAAATATATATAGTATTATATTATATTATTTATTATTCTCATTTTTAATGCATAATTATTTTCATAACTAAAAATCTGTATTTTTTTTAGTCAATATAAATAATTTAATAAATTTATTAATAAATAAATTCTGCCTTTTAGGGTATTCATATGTCGGTAATCGTAATTTTATTTCATATTTTCTGTTTGCTGTTTACAGTTGTGCGTCGTCAGTTTCTTGCCACATGCTGCTGGAGAGTGCAACCGATTTATTTATACCAAACATGCACACAGAGACACATGCATATTTTTATTGTATGCTCACAAATTGGATTTGCTTGTTTGACTTTTGTTGCACTTGATGTTTGTTGCTTTTGTTGTTGTTGTTTGTTGTTGTTTTTGTTGTTGGCGCTGCTGATCCGTGTTGACAGCCCAGCAATTTCAGTGGCATGCCCTGTTGGGTTGTGGCAAGCGGAGGTGCGTGTGGCCAATGCAGTTGATGGCTTTAAATAGCCAAAAACTATTTTTGTGTTGCTGATGTTGGCCAACGCACTCAGACAATGCCTCGCTGTGTGGCAAGTGCAACACAACGCAACGAACAACGCATTACAAGCCAGCCTTTTTGTGGGTTTCACTTTTTGTGTGAATTACGCCAACTTGGAACAGACGCCAACGCAACTTGGCCAAACTCTGACAGCTGAGCTCAGCTTTTGTGTTTCAGTTTCTCAGTTTCTCAGTTGTCTCAGCAGACACCCGACGCATGTGGGTGTTAGCCATGGCTAAAACTGGTTGCTCAAATGAATGAATGACTGAATGACCAACTCAAGGTGTTTGTGTGATCCGTGTGCCAGTCAAGTGGCAAACACACATACACACACATATATATATATATATATCTTGTCTGCAAATTAAATATATATATTCAACATGTTTATTCATATAAATATATATATATATCTTATAGATATGAATATAAATACAGCTGCGGTAAAAATGTTTAAACATGTTATATATATATATATATAAATATATATATATATAAATACAGCTTCGGTCAAAATGATTAAACATGTTGAATATATATATTTAATTTGCAGACAAGGTAATCAATACTAAAGATAAGTAAACATTGAAAGCTGGCTTAAAAATTATAAACGAAAAAAAAAAAATTATTTAAATTTATCAGTAATTTTAGTGAAATATTTGGAATTAGAATTTATTATTCTTTATAAGCATAAAAATGGCCTATTATAAATAAATCTATGTTTAAAATCTTTTTCCTCTGCACAGTCTCTCAAAGATTGCAATTATTCGCTGTGTTTTTTATTAAATATTGTTTATTATTGTACGTAAATTTTATGGACTTTATTTAGAAGTCTGTTAGCTTGCAAAATAGAGATTTCTTTCTAACAAATAATTATATATTTTGATTATTTCCGCCAGAAGATAACCCAAATTTATAGGTACAATAAGAGTAAACGGTCTGATTAGCTATATCGATGATTAAAATAAGCAAAGGCATCAATGGCAAATCCTAAATTGCATTTTATGAAGCAGCACTATTATTATTTTGACCGCAACTGTATATATATAAAATATATAACTTTACCTATATCGATGGGCGTTGCGTCTACCTACACACAACACACACCACAAGCACAGGTTGAAAACAGCAGCAGCCGGGGCAAAAATGAGGCGCAATCTTTCAAAGTTGGCTCTTAGCTGTTGGCCGTTGTCCGTTGGCCGTTAGCTGTTAGCTGTTTTAACTGCTTTGCTTTGTGGCTCGCTGTTGGCAATTGACAGCTGAAAGAGCAGCGCAATTAACTTTCAAGCGAGCACCAGCAAAGTCAAGCACAGACAAAGCACTAAGAACTAAGAGCTCGGAACTGAAAACGACTACGAGAACAAATGGCGCTGAGATGCTGTCGGTAGATATAGAATATATATATATATATATCTATATATATATAAGTATAGATAAATACGCCATATATATATATATATATATATGCATAAATCTGATTATCAATCAGACAAGCTCAATTGGAAAAGGGTTTATTAGTTCATTATATATAATTAAACATTACATAAATGATCAGTTATCTTCTTTGTATTAAACATATATTATGGATATAATTGTATTATATTTATTTTATAATCAATCATCTGTGTGTCTAAACAACATTAAATCTGTGGAATTGTAATAGCTTTATATGAATATATATAAAAAGTAAGTGATTTATCAGTAGTTTAGCTAACTCTATTACAAAATATAATCAAGATCAACTTTGAGTATAATTAGGAGATTACCAAAACTACATATATAGACAGATATACAGATGAATAATGTAAAACTCAATATTTCTTCTCTATAACACTACCAAAGTAATTATTTATAGGGTATCTGCTAGTTTGCCTCTCATTCCACTTTGTATTTGTTTTGTTTGTATTTACCACTTGTTCTTTGAATGGAAATTGAGTATTTTTCTGCATGCATCTCTCTCTCACTCTGTCGCCCTCCACCTCTCTCCTAACCTCTTCTCCATATTGTCAATGCACTCTACAGCTCCACACCAGCTGTCAGAGCCAACGCTGTTGGTGGCAGTCTTTTTCTGGCAGTCACCTCCCATCTGCTTACATTTCCCACCTTCCCCACTCTCCCCCTTTTAACTGCTTTCAATCTTTCGCTCATTCTGTCGCTATCTATTACGACATGTTTGCGCTACACTTTCGCCCAAGTTTTTGTGGCACACATCAATTTTTTTGCCACACACACACACACACACATCTAAAAAAAAAAGGACTCTTCTCGCATCGCATTCATCTTCTTCTTTTGCTGCTGCTGCCTCTTTTTGTTTGTCCTTGTGCTTGTTTTTGACGCTGTCCAGCTAAAACTCACCTCACATCATGCCCCCCGCACCACCTGCCCCACCCCATCATATGCAGCTTCTGTTTGTTGATGTTTTATGATCCTTGATTATTTTGTGCTGACAAATAAGTGCTTTTATTTTGCTTTCATTTTGCTTTTCTCTGCTGTTGCTTTTCTCTTTCGTCATCTCCATCTTCATCTTCATCTTCCGCTTCATCTTTTTGCCTCTCGGCCTGTTTGCGGTCGCTGCTCCCCAGTTAGTGCAACTCCCAACTCCCCAATTCCAACCTCAACTTTGGGACCTGCGGCAAGCTGGTTTCCAGGGCTGCCACTGTCGCCAGGGCTGCCAGGTGAGCACAATTCGTCTAATTGGACAGCAGCAAATCTGAAAGCATTAGGTTTCTAGGGCTCATTCTCGACTACACAATTCTAACTTGTTTTCTATTTTATTTGTAGGCGTTTAAGCAGCTGCTGTTCCCCTCCCCTCACAATAGATAACAGAAAAGCGCGAAGTATGGGAGGGGGCAGGGGAGGTACAGCAAGCTGCCGCTGGCGCTGCTTGATTGTCGTCAGCAACAACAATAAGAAAGAAATAACCACAAAGCCAAAAACGCCCACTAAAAAAAAGCTAACCAAAGCCAAAACAAGAGGGGGCATGCTTGTGACTGGGAGAGGGGGTAACGAGGGGCAACCGTAAAAACTGTGGGCGTTTAAACATATTTAGTGAATTATATTTGATTGTTATTATTGATGCTGCATTTTTAGTTGTTCTTGTTGTTGTTGTTTTTGCAGTTGTAAATGGAAATTAACAAGTTTCGTAAAACCAAACCGAATTCAAATTTATGGCCAAAAAACCGACTAGGCCAAAGAAGAGTATCTAAAATATTAGGCTACAGATGTGGGCTCGGATTGTTGGGCGGAAGTGCGATAAGAGCTAAAAAAGCAAAGCGCAAAGAAAAAAGACTTGATAAAAACTGGGGGAAGTGAGGGAAAGAGGAAAAAGGGCGCAAGTGGAGACTCCCCTTTTAGTAATTGATTTGAATTGATTGCATGCAGGTTTGTTGTTGTTTGCTTGTTGCACAAGAAACGGAAGTAAAACACTGCAAACAACGTGCGTCCGGCTTTTGTGGCATGTTGCTTATTACACTTGGAGTTGCACAATTATGCTGCCTAATTATTAATAAGCCACAGCTTTGATTAGCCATGTCAACAATGCACAGCAGTCACGCAAAATAAAGTACGCAATTGCCTTATTTTTTCTCCTTAATATTAAAGTTTTAAGTTGCAATAAATGAGCAATGATATATATATATATATATATATATATATAATATATATATATATATATTATGCTGACAATGTATATATGCATATATATATACCGAAGAATTTAAACTCTTGAAAAGCTGAGTTAATATATCTGCTGGGATTTAGAACTCACTTTAATAGTTAAAAGATTTTGTAGACAGAATTTAATAATTTAAAATTGATAAGTACACATGAATATCTTATTAAGCCGCTTATTAAGAATGCCTTCTTAGAAAAAATCATAGGTTATCCAATTGTGTTCATAGAAGCTTTAGCTTTGTATAAAAAAAAGCTATTTATCTGACTAATCTTTGTAACTATGACAGTTATATATATATATATATATATAAATAAATATTTTTGCATTTTCGTAAAATTTATCATACAAAAAAAGGCTTTGTAGCTCAAAGTAAGAATATGCAGCTTATCATAAATTGATTGATTGCTGAAACTAAGGCCATAATTTGTTGCTGCTGTTCTTCTTCTTCTTCTTTTGCTACTTCTTCTTCTTCGTCCATTTCCGCTACCTCAATTTAAACTTTGTATCATTTTGTGGTGTAGAAAATGCTCCTTCTCTTTTCTCTGTGTGCGTGTGTGCAAGTCAGCAACTTAGCTCTGCCCCCTCCCCCATACACACACACGCACACACACCAATTTATGCTTATGCACTTGACCGCAACAACAGTTATTAAAAGCAAGTTAAAGTCACCACAAGCACACACACACACACACACAAAAGTGTCCCTTCCAGTTGAAATCATACTTCGATTCATCTTCCTCCTTCTTCTTCTCATTGTTCTCTTCTTCCTTCGTTAACCGCAAAATGTCAAGCGAAAATTAAAGTTTTGCTGTTGTGTTTTTTTATTTTACCTAATGAGTCTTTTGGCTATTATTGAATGTAAAAAAAAGCAGCAGCTGCAGGATTAGCAAAGGGGAGGAAGGCATGCCCCTCAACACACCATCCACGGCCCCATTCCACCCTTCTCCAAAGTCACTTACCAATGCAAAGCCATTTGAGTTGTTTAATCCAATGTTGTTGTTGATGCCGCCAAATGTTGTCGTTGTTGTTGTTGTTGCTGGTGCTGCATTTGCTGCGTCGTCTGCGTTTTTCTCTTTGTTGATGTTCCTGTTGTTGTTGTACGCATCGCGGTTCTTCTTTTTCTTTATCCCCATCCGTTAGCGCTTGTTTCGTTTTCAGTGCCATTTTTTACACAGCTGCTGCTGCTGCTTCCTCTTCTTCCTCCACTTCTTGATTTTTCTATTGTTGTTGTTATTTTGTCACATTCACCAATCAAATTGAAGCTCGCTCAAGATCAAACATGTTGCGGCTGCGAATAACGGCACTATGACGAGGGGCGGGGGAACAACAAAATGCAGACGGCATTAGCTAAGAAAAACATTACGTTGCCAAGACATGGGAAGTGAAGGGAGAAACGTGCGAAGATGGCCTATAAATTGACGACTTTAGGAAGAAGAAGAAGATGAACGACAATAACAACACAGCGCACAGCGAAATGTGCCGTTTAATTTCTTCTTTTTTTTTTTTTGTTGTTCACTTGCACTTTTCTTTTGTTTGGCGTGGTAAGATTTAGATGTTTTGTGGCTGTGCTTTAAGATTAACAATTGCTATCACTTTTGGCGCAGACTCGATAATTTGGCGTTGTTGCCGCGGATGCTGCACACATACATATGCATGTGTGTGTACGCGTTGAGTGTGTGTGTGGATTGCTCGCGACGCACTTTTGAACGGCCCGTGTTTTCTTTTAGCAAGGCGTCCACACAGAATGAGAGCTAAAACCGAACTAAAACTTCAAACTGAAGCGAAGCGAAGCTATCCAAGTCAGCGAAGTGAATTTCACGAGCGCGCCTCGCACTTCGTGCGCTCGCATTGGCTGCACACACGCACCAAGAGAAAGCAGGCGAGAGAACGCTCGTATAATTCTCGTTGTGGTTGTGTTTGTGTTTTGCTTCAGCATTGCAGGTGACTTGATTCGAACTTATACAAGCAGAGCAAAGCAAAGCAAGCAGAAAAGTTCCATAGCCGGTTTTTCATTCTTATATCAACAGCTCGCACTCTCTCACAGACAAGTTCGAAGCTATGCGTCTTATACAAGTCGTCGTATACGAGTGTAGACCAAGTAGCTTCGAGTCGCATACAACGTAGTCATATATTTATAAGACAAACATAAGGTGCCGCTTATAATTGACAGAGACTTATACAATAATTCGTATGCTTTGCAACTAGCATACTTGTATAAGTGGCGACGTACACTTATACGACGCCTGTCTGATATAAGTGGTGGGTTTGTGCGGTTGCATTCCTGTTGCGTATATTGCCTGTAACTTATACAATTTACAACTCGCATACTTGTATAAGTATATGCGTATAAGTATAAGTACACAATTGGTGGTTATTAGCTTCGATGCTTACCTCTGTGTCGTATACCATAATATTTGTATACAAGTCACATACTTGTATAAGTGGTGGTTTGCACGACTGTTGCGTGTATAAGTACGAATATAACTCACAACTACTGCTCGTCGTATACTACTTTTCATTGTGCCTGTGGTAAGTGCTATCGTATAATTCGATGTTTTTTAAGCATATCAAAAACTGTGATACAGCTTATAAGCAATGTAGAAGACTCTTTATTTGTAGAAGTTGCGACGTGTTCGAAGGCAGGCAATGATTGCAATACCAACAACCCCGACAAGCAGCAATGAAGAGTATAAAATAAAAATAACAAAATATGAAGCACAGTTTAAAAGTGCTGCTCGGACTAAATGCCAAAATAAATATTTGAAAAACAACATTTTCACTCACTAAATATCCTGTAAAAAATAACTAAATAAAAGTAATTTTGTAATTAAACTTGGCTAAGTGTAGAAGAGAGAAAAAACGGAGAAGAATCGAATAACTGTTCAAATTGATAAATGGTATTTGCTGGGATAGTAATTGATTCAAATTAGTTTATTTGTGCATTATTTTAGCGGGCATATTCCGAGCTACAACCTTCCCTCACCAAAACAATGAATGAAATTCCCTTGCCAAGTGTAAGTAAATTTAATTTCACTTACATACACATGAGTATTTGTGCGAGCGTGTGAATGAAGAAGTAGAATGGCTTATGGGGGTAAAAGAGACAACAACAAACACTTGTTACTCGCGTTAAGCGCGAACAAGTCTCGCGGGAAAGCTTCGCATGCAATTTGCTTGGAATAGATGAGAACATATGGGAATGTGGAAGAAGGGAAGATGGAAAGTGCGAGGGGAGAACGAGAACAAACTGTTGCTATACAAACGTAGGTTGAGCGAGTGTGAGAGCCGCGAAATGATTTTAAATATTTAGAAGAAAGAAAGGGCAACCAAATAAACAAGCAAACAATAATAAAAGCCAGATTAAAAGGAAAAAATAAATGTGGAATTCTTATTTCAAGTGCGCAATTCAATCAGCAGCTGTAAAGATGGAGAGGTGGTGGTGGAGCTATGGGGGGTAGCCTAATAAGCCTCAATTGAAAATTGAGCGCTAATCTCTTTATGCCAAACAGCAACAACAAAGACGAAAGCAGCAACGAAATCAACACATAGCATATGGACAAAAGAGCGGGTAGCGCCGTTTGTCCTTGAAACAAGGTACGGCTGCGACTGCGCTGCGACTGCGCTGCGACTGCGCTGCCCGCTGCACAAAGCAAATGCCAGAATAAGAGGCAGGAGCAGAAGCAGAACAGCAAAATATAAATTCGAAACTGAGTTTTGCAAATGTATTTTCTACGTCATCCACTCCCCCGCCCCTATTCCTTCACTCTCTCTCTCTATTCATCTCCTAGACCGAAAGTCTATCATTTCGCACTTTGCGTTGCTGTAGCTGCTGTTGTTGTCTTACTCTAGCAAGTGTAGCTCGAAATGCAGTTGTCGATTGAAATTAATTTTGTTGTCAGAGACGCAGCTAAAATGTATTGAAAAACGGCTAAAGTTTTGGCAACTGTGGCAACTCTGCTAGGTGAATAAAATCTTTGATTTGCTCATCATTAAAAGTTGCACCGAAAAATAATTGAAATGTTTTCAACTTGTCCTCAATTCAATTTGTTATTTATGCATTCATTTGTCTAAGCGTAGAAGACTCTTAAAATAGGTAAAATATATAATTAAATATATATATATATTGTATTATTTTGATTTACACTCGTATTAAAATCATGCTGAAAATCACCATGTTTCCAATATAAAATATATATATGAAAATATAAATTCATACACGAAAAAAAGCTTATAGGTATTAGTCTAAACTGTGCCAAACAAAAACCAAATCGACGCTGCCACATTCCGCCAAAAAAAGAAGGAATTTGCAACTAGGCTGTGGGTAAGAATAAATTGCAAATTGTATACAAAACTTGAACTTGATAAAACCGAGGAGTAAAGGAGATTGGTAGGGGGTGGTGGTGATTTGGCGGGGGTGGCTGGATAAGTTGTCGTTGAGCTGGTAATGTACGAAGACAAATAGCAGACGAAAAAACAAAACAAAAAAGAAGAAAAAAACACATGGCGAGCAGTTGAAGCGAGAATGGGCTGAGTCAACAACAATAAGTAAATAACGACTACAATGGCGGCCTACTAAGTAACAAGCAAAGGATGGGGAAGGGAATGAGGAATAGCGGAGAGTAAAAGATGAAGTAGACGATGTGTATGAGAAAGAGGTACAATGAGAAGGGGAGTGAGAAGACCAGCAACAACCCTTGGTGGAGTGAATAAAAAAAAAACACAACGCAAACAAGACATGAAGCATATGAGACTGAAAGCTTGAGTGAGAAGAAGAGCGAAAAAAGAAGTAGAATAAGAAGCAGAATAAGAATAATAAGAAGAAGAAGCTGCAAATTTTTATTTACTTATTTGGTAGACACAAAGAAATACAAAAATATATTAAGTTTAATAAATAAATAAAACATAAAATTAAATGTATATTAAAATATAAGATATATTTACAAAATATATTTTATTTAATAGCTGTAAATTGCAAAAGATGCCAATTTTTTCATTGGAATAAAAAAAAATTAAAAATAGTTTTGCAGTTGCAGTTTAAATGAATTATTTTCAATAAATTGATCAATTATTACTTTATTGAAAATGTAGCGAAAATCCAAATCGGAGAACGCTGGACAAAATGTTGGCATTTAAACTGTTTCGACTCATCTTTGCAAGTATTATTTTGAGCTGAAAATAGAATCGGCAATTTGTCGACACTTTTATCAAATTAAATGCAAATATTTTCACAGACGCAACAACAGAAAAAACAATAACAAAAACAACAACAACAACAGCAGCAGGCAGCACAAATATTTGTCTCGAGAAAAATGAGCCATCAAAATGTGTAGGCCTAGACCACAAACACACACACACCCACACACACCCACACACACCCTCACACACACGCAGGTCAAAACTTAGGATTCATTTGCAAACAATACACGCAAACTTGAACTAATGCTTCAAGTCTTTATTCAAGGTCGAGTTGGACCAAGACGAAGACTAA
The DNA here is from genome assembly GCA_035042125.1 of Drosophila longiperda. Lineage (NCBI taxonomy): Eukaryota > Metazoa > Arthropoda > Insecta > Diptera > Drosophilidae > Drosophila > Drosophila longiperda. The sequence goes on from JAWNLV010000107.1 coordinate 1,175,871, forward strand.
GTCCAGGTCTGGCTACGGTTCCGGGTGGGGTATCCTCCCGCTGGCCACGTACACAGCAGTTTTTAATTATCTTTTGTAATTTGCTCACACTTTATATAATACAAAATGCAATGTTTTATTATAGGGAATCTTAGTTTTGTGCTCGATGTAAAACGAAAGTGTGTAGAGCGAAAATCAGAGATAAATGCTAATAATATATAAATTATAATAGTATTTAAATTGTAAAATAATAGATATATTATTATAGAAATTTTATGTAGCTCGAAAGAAAGCTTTAAAACTATTCCCCTAATATTATTTTCATCAGTTCATTTGTAATAAATTTTAAGACTTTCAATTTATTAAAAAAAAAGTGCATTTAACTTTTTAATAATTGCTTGTGCTAAAAAAAAAAAATGTTAACTATACTCTACTCAAATAAATTAAAAAAACATTCTTTAAAAAACTAAATCATATGAAAATAATAATAAGCAATTTATGTTTTGCTCAATTAATGCTGAATTCCCTCTTCACATAAATATTAATTTAAAAAAAAAATAATTTTTTTTAATGTTACAGGTTATTTTCTGTTTCGGTGTAGGCTTTTTCTTTTTGTTTTCTTTTAATTTTGTGTTTTTGTTTTTTATGTTAATTTTTTAAAACTTCAGCCGTGAAAAATTTGGGATACTCAATGAAAATGAACTCATTTCATAGATTTGAAATTTGATGGCACTGTACAAAAAAAAAAAAATGGTTAGTCCTTAAAGGTGCCCCGACTGCTCACACACACACACACACACACACACACACAGTGGCAGCAGCAATTGAAAGTTATTTGTGAAAATTTTATTGTAATTACAAAAGTTTTGCCAATGTTGTTTTCCACGCTGCTTGCCACGTCTCACACTTGCCACAACCTTTTTTGAAGGCGGCGATACCTTCAATTTGACTCAAAATTCCTTCACTGCTCCTGCTGCTGCTTATGCCTCATGCCACATGCCTCATGCCACATGCCTCATGCCACATGCCCCATGCTCCATTCGCAAATATGCCACAACTGACGCTATTTCTGTTTCAATTCCTGTTCCCAGTTGCTGTTTATTCAGTTTACTGTTGTTTCGCTTTTTTGGTGGCGCCTCCCAGCCTCCCCGCCTTCCCGCCGCCAACAAGCTGTAAACTTTATCCACTTCATTATTTGCTCGTTTTCATTGCTTTGTTTCGCTATTTGCCAGTTTTGTTGCTGTTGTTTTGTTTCGATTTTAATTGTATCTGCTACAACCAAAGCCTGCCCCTGCCACAAACCCAATTTAATGGCAAAGAGGTGCGAGTATATTAAAACCAGCACAAGGGTCAATTGAAGGTTAGCCTTATATATATATATATATATTTATTTATTTATTTAACATGAGCAGGACTAAATATTTACTAGTGTTTACTAAAGCTTGCCACGTGCTACCTGTAGTAGAAGTTGCCACAATAACGACACCCCTTCGTCAGTTTGTTGTACATGGATTCAATGGGAATCGCATATTTTTTGGGGCACGATCGAAACCGTTCGTGTGCCACTCTGGCGTTCTGCTGCAGTGCCACGTCAGTTTGCGGCAGTTGCAAGTATTGCTGTTGCAAGCAATGCGGTTGCTGATTCCCCAGCATTGTTGTTAGCCCCCGACAGAGCGGCACAATTTGTGTATATTTCATTTTGTGCTGCGAATTCTTTTGCAACACTTTTCTAATCGGCTTGCGGCTGACTTTTGTTGCTGAAGCTTGCCTCCGCTTGAGCTGCAACATTGCGGCATCAACTAGTACAATTCTGCGCTCTTGCTGCTGTTGCATCCGCCGCTGTTTGCTCTTCCGCGGGATGGCTTTAGTCATTGGTCGGCTTATCCCATCGTCTTGTCCGCAATCCTTTGTTGGTTGCTGCTGCAACAAGTTGTGCTCCGGCTCGGAGTGCATAGGATTGAAGGCAAGCTGCCAGGATAAGCTCGGATTGAGCTCCTCATCCACGGCCACAGTTGTCATCGTTAACTTGGCGTTATGCATGCAACAAGAAGGCGCGGATTGACTCAATTTTATTGGGGCGCTAAAGTATCGACGAACCGCCACAAAATATGACCAGCGGCTGTGGCAGGAGGCATCTCCTCCATCTCCATTTCCCGTGTCCAGTTCCATATTCTACACTTGTGCTCTTAAGAACTTATCAACAATCAGCCAATGTTTACAAATTTTGAAAGAATTTTTGTATTAAAATCAAGAATTTTTTTTGAATTTTACTTTTTTTATGTTTTTGTTGTTTTAGAAAATTTAAAAAATGTATATTGAAAGTTGTTTTCAAAATTGATAGCAAATTCTAAGTAAAAACGAAATGAACATTTTCCTGTCATTATGGAAAATATATTTATTTGCTTGCCATTTTATTGTATTAAATGAAAAATAATCTGTTTTATTGAATTTATTAGAAATAAAATGTAAATTGTTGGGGAAATATTTGCAGAGGCCAAACAAATTCCCATTTCCATTTCCATTGAATTTAATTATCTATTTAATGTCAACTGAAGTTAGGAAAATTGAATATTGGTTTTAAGATTAATTTGCATTGAGTTGGATATCGCTCAAATAATGATTTTAAGCCAGACAAAATATTTGAAATACCAACTTGTAATACCAAAATGTAATCTTTGCTTATGATTTTTGTTGTTGTTGGGGTTTTTGTTTATGGCCCACATGGGTCGCAGGTTACCACACACACATACACACACTCGCACACACACACACACATCAACTCTCAGATCGGTGCTGCGCATTAATGCAAATAAGTTTAAACACAAATATTTTCAACGTTTTTTGTGGTCAGAGTAAACCTTTTCCTTTTTTCCTTTTTTTGCTTTTCTCGGTGTTTTTGCCTGGTTGGCCCATGTCCAAATAAATTGCAAGAGGGTTCGCAGCAGCAGCAACAACAACAGAAGTAACAACAACAACAACAACAACAACAACAATAATAAGGTCGATGGATCATTTCCGCTGTCATGGCGCTTCCTGGCATCCCTTTTGGCAACCGTTTCCTGTCGGCGGCGTAGTTAAATATTGAAATTTATATTTAAAATATATTTCAAATATACAGTTAACTGTGTGTTTAAACCCCGCCGACCCCTCCACGCATTTTTTGCACTTTAGTTTATGTGGCACATGTTTAATTTATGAGCTTTCCACCTTTTCTGCCCACACATTTACGTCAATGAATTTGATAAACAATTTGGGGAAAGTTGTGCAGAGTACGGGGGGAAGGGGGTTGGGGGCAGTGAGTCCTTGCCCCGCTGAAGGTCAAAGCCTTGTTCTGGTCTTTAAACAATCGATTCGGCTGGTTTTTTTTCTTTCTTGGTGTTGCCCCTGCCACATTAGCTGTTGCAAATTGACAATCATTTTGCCGCCGACTTACCATTTTTGAACATTTCGAACTTTTGACCATTGGTTTTTTTTCTCTCTTCTCGACTTCCGGTTCGTTGTTGAGGGTTCGTGTTTTGTTTTCTTTATGGCGTATCCCAGTTGCAGGCAACCACCTCTGCCCACCCTTGCCCCTCAATTTCCAATTAGCAACAGGAATCACCTTTTTTTTTTGGTCTTTGTATTTGGGTTGTTTTTGTGTTGCTTTTCCCATCGACTTCGACTTCTACTTTTGCCTGTCTTTGTGTTAATTGAAGATTTGTACTTGCTACGATTTTATGTGCGCATCAATGGTCCAAGGATAACTCGCGGACTTCCGAGGGAAGCAGCGCAGTTAGGAGGGTTCAAGGAGTGGGAGTGGGAGTGGGAGTGGGAGTGGGAGGGTTCCAGTTGCTGTTTTGCTATCTTCCGCTGCGAACGCAAATGCAGCACTCAGCAAAATCTTTGCAATGAATTTTAACAAATTTCTTGTAAATTATTTTAAGGCGTAAAAATGTTTTCTTCGAAAAATGAGAATTGTTTTTTTTTTTTAATATTTTCTCTTAATAAAAAATGCTTTTCTTTAAAGTTAAAGTGAAAAAACCAAGAAAAACTTGTACAAAATCCTATCTTATTTTCGGCAATTTATTAGCTGTCAAATTATCTCATATAAAATTTATAAACTATATTAAATATGAGTAAATCTTAAAATGCTCTCATGTTTTTCATAATAATTTAAGTAAGAGAAAAAAAATATAAGAAAATTACACAACTTAAAAAAGAGATTTATTTTTAAATTTCAGAAAAATTCACACTGAAACTTTGATTATTTTGAAAAACCCACAATCTTAAACTATAAAAATATACTCGCTTAATATTAAGGTAAGTTACACTTGGTAACGATTTTTCGCTGAGTGTAACAGCAACAGCAAACTTGTTCAATAAATGGCGTAATAAATGGGCCTTGTGCCGAACTCCGTAGACGGGAATCTCGTATTTCGGACAGGATGCTTGGCACGCGCAGGTTAATTGCATTTCGCACTCATTTATTTGACGATTTCCATTTCGATTTCGACCTGAAAATAGTCGGAAAATAGTGGCAAGCAGCAAGCAGCAGCAGCAGTTGTGGCAAGCTTGAAGCTGGCTTTAATATGTTTGTATTTAATTAGGCGCAACGTTTTTATTCTACAATAGATTTATTTGAACAGTTCTGCACCGATTTGTGGAGAGGTGGGAAGGGGTGAATCTGGCAGCGCAAGATGCAAAAATCCATGAATCCACGAATCCACTTAGCGGCGCATAAATTTAGCTGCAAACATAAAGTACAAGTGTACAAACAATAGACTTTTGGCGACGTCAACGATGCAGTCGAGGAGCAGAAGGAGGAGATGATGAAGGATGCTGTGGCTGTGGATGAGGTTGGCATTAAAATACATATATATATATATATATAAAGAAACCACATTCAAGTCCAAAGTCGGACAAAGTGCAGCCTGGGCAAACATAAACTGTGCGAAGAGTGCATAAAATTGCAGCCAGCAGAAGAAGATGAAGAAGAAGGCGCAGAATTGAAGGAGTGCCAGACACAAATCCTTGGCAGAGTTCGGAGTCGGCCTTTTGCTCCAGCCAAGCGGTACCCAAAAGCAGCACAGCAACATAAAGAGTTGCCCCTCTCCCACCCCCACACCCAACACTGCACGTAAAATAATAAACAAGGCTTTGCAAACAATAAATGTTGCTGCTGCTGCTGCTGCTGCTGCTTCTGATTCTGATTCTTGTTCCTGTTCCTGTTGTGCCTCAGCTGAGAGGCAACTCCGCATTCCTCCCTGCAGCAGTTGCAGCAAGAGTATTGTGTTGCACTCGTTCTTCTTATACTCTGCTTGAGATGAGTTTGACGAGTATATTGGACCAACAAAACTTGTTAATTATATTTGTCTGTTTCAATTGTATTGTTATCGATAATTGATAGAATCGATAATTGATACATCGATAAAAGCATTTATTGCATTTATTATATATTTCTTTATTACTTAATTTATTAACTTTATTTTTATTTTATTTTTACTCCTTAAATGTCCACTAATATCAGTTGAAACAAAAAAATACAGAAAGTAAAACATAAATTAAACTAAAAATAAAAATCTAACAAATCACATTTTTCACACGATCTTATTTATTCATTTAAATATCACATTTTTCACACAATCTTATTTATTTATTTAAGTGTTAACTAAAGTCAGCAGGCTACAAAATAATTAAAATTATATTACAAATAAAAATAAAGTCTCCAAATATGTTTCATATATATTTGACTATATCCTTTTATCTGCTTTATTTTGCCAAATTCTATTAGCTAATTTTTTTGTTGTTGATTACAGAGTATTTCGCAGTCGGCTACACTCGACAATGGCAACATTCTGATTTGTTATTGTTGTTTTTGTTGCTTTAAATGCGAAATGTGAAATGTGAAATGTGAAATACGAAATGCGAAATGCTTGTAAGGGCAATGCAAATGTAAAATGGGCAAAGGACATTTCACGCTGCCGCAGTCACAGAGGCAGCTCCTCATCCTGCTGCCGCTGCTGCTGCTGCTGATTCTCCTCCTACTCCTGCTACTCCTCCAGCTGTTCCTTCTTCACCCTCTCTCGCTCCTGGCTGTCTCTTCGCGAAATGCTTTTGCGCGTTGCAGTAAATATTCGACATCGTCCCGCTCGCGGCTCAGCCAAGTGGCAAGTGGCAAGTGGCAAGCGGCAGACAGTCCGTCGGGCGGACTCTTGGCGACGTCGACACGGCCACGTCCTTATTAATTGCAACAATAACTGGACCGTGGTGGGTGTTGCAAAAAAGCCTTTCGCCTTCTCCATTTTTTTTCACGGTTTTTTTTTTTTTTGCCGAGCGGCGGGGAATTTATGGCATGGCTGTGCACAGGAAGCGGCACTTAGCCTTCTGGCACTTAGCCCTCCACTTAGCGACCACACTGTCCTCCATCAACTGCCGTGAAGGTCCTTCCCAAGCCGTACACACACACAATATATATATATATATATATATATATATATGTGTATGTGTATGTATGTGTTTATAGTGGAAATTGTTGTGAGATCAATCGCTGCTCCGATAAGTAATTACTCCAGAAGCAAGTTTATTATGCAGCTCCAAGCGACGAGACGAGACAAGACGAGACGAGACGAGATCTCTGTGTGTATATATTAAATGAAGTCTAAGACGAAAATTCTTCATTTTTATGGGCCTTTGACTTTTTGGGGCTCTAAAAACATTTCAAAGCCATAAAGAATAGCTGGCGTTATCAAGTGGCACTCAAACTCGACGCAGTCCGATTTTTCAGCCAGGTATTCAAATTAGACGCAGAGAGGGGGACAAAGAGCGGGAGCGGTAGGTGGTTAGGGGTATGGGAAATGAGCCAATGGCGTTTGCCGTAAAATCCCCGGCGACCATAAAAACCACTGTGTGACGTTCGTTGGAGTTGGTGGCAGGAAAAGGGGCATCAAAAAGGCCAAAAGTGCTTGGCAGTGATTTTTTCTTCTATTTTCTCTTTTTTTTTTATATATATATATATATATATATTTTTTCATACCCTTTGCAAATAAAATGAAAATGAACTCGAAACGTAGTAGAAAAAGTTTATTTTAATGAAATTCGCGTCGACATTTAACGTCGACGCAGGAGGTGAAGCAGGTGAAGGAGGAGGCAGGGGCAGGATAGAGTTGGGACTAGGTACTCCCAAAGGTAAGGCAGCCAATAACAGTAGCAGCAGCAGCAGCAGCAGCAATGCCATTCCACGTGGCACTCATAACCCAGGCTCAACCAGAAATGCCTCGTGTGCCTGCTCCTCCAGCTCCTCCTGCTCCTCATTGTCCTGCTCCTCCTCCTCCTCCGCATAGCTACTAACCGATTGGCCGCATGTATTTAATTGAACTACCTTAAAAAATTCAAAGTTTTATTTAAGCACAACCAACACATCCGGCCATAAATCTAGACCACACTCCCAACCACAACAACAACAACAACAATAACAACAAACACAACAATAATAAAATAGGCAAATAGTGTTCAATTCTGGAGAATTCGACTACAAAGATGCCCTGGGCAAAATTGAGACTGCGCAGCAGGAAAAGGCAAAGGCAGAACTTTAAATTTAATTTTTATACCCTGAACCCATATAATAATTTTGTGGGTTGGTATGTAAAAGGCAGTGGAAAGCATCTGCGAGTCTATAAAGTATATAAATTTTATTTTTAAAGTGAAATTTGTGAGTACAACAACAATTTCTTACAGATTCTATTTCTGGGTACTTCTTAATTTATTACCTAGTAGAAACTTAAATAATGTAAAATAATCTTGAAAAATATATTCCAGAATTATTAAAAATAAATTAAAAATAAATTAAAATTAAAATAATTAATTAAAAATAAAAATTTCTAAGTGTTTTACTAGATTTTATGTGCTTTTCGCTTCAAGAATTTATGTAAACATTAATCAAAAATAAAATCTATTAAAAACCACTTCAAAACTCAAACTTGAATTGTAAATCGTTAGTTTTTGATATGAATTTAACTATGTTAAATGCCTAAAAATATGAATTTCTAAAAACCAGCTGTACATGCTTGGACATAAGTACATCATACCCTTCATCCAGGATTCATTGATGGGTATATTTAAGGTAGACAAAGTCGAAACTATACCAATTCTTAGCAGGCGCCTGTCAGAATCTTTCCTATTGAACTTTCTCAAGAGTTTCAGTTTGGGCTAAACATTTTTAAAAGCCATAAATTTGTTATATTTGTCGTTGTTGTTATTGTTGTTGTTGCTGTGCAACCGAGTGGAAAGCGGCACAGTGCTAAAAGTTGCACACACTTTAAAGAACTTGATTTGGCTAATTTGCAATAAGCATTTTGAATTTGGAATTTGGCAGTCGCTTCACATTTAAATTTGTATTCATAATAATTCGACTGAGCAGTTTCCTCCGTGTTATGGTTACCAAATGGTGGCTAAGGATTAGCTAACTGCATGCTCAGCCTCATCCTCATTCCGTTTGCCTGCTTGCCACAAGTGGCTTAAAATGCCGCCACACACGAGGCAAGTGCAGCTTAGTTAATTTAATTATGCGCCTTGCTCCGCTTCAGAAATATCTTTAATTGCCTTCCCCACGGACGCGACCAGCACTTTCATTTTGCCGGAAATGTGGTGGTGCTCCGCCGGAGCCGGAGCCGGAGACGGAAATCAATAAATATGTTTGCAGGCGCAAATTGAAAAACTTGCCAGCCACATTTACTCGTAATATGATTTTGCTCTTATTTTACTCAAGTGGATGTGGATGGGGGTTGGGGTGGGGGTGTTGCAAGACAAAATAAAGGAAAATCCTAGGAAATATGCATCGTGATTTCTTTATCCGTTAACTTTGCAGTGCCGCCGCACTATAAAAACAAAGGCTCAAAGAAAAAAAAAAAAACAAAAAACATTGCCTGCTGGCGGCAGCAGAAATGAAGGCCATGATGATACCGTCTTGAGGGGAGGGGGGGTGTGGGTGGGTGGGCATGGTCTACCCTCATCCCATTGTTTTGCGAGGCACTCATTCATTCATTCGTAAAGGCTTTAGCAGTAAAATAAACGTGCATTGATGCGGAAAATGTGCTACGCACGAGGCACGTTGCCTCAAGACTCACCCCCCTCACCCCACCAACAACAAGCACGCCCGGAAGGTTTAGGCAGCGACAGTTTCCCTTTTCTTTTTTTGGATTTTTTGTTGAGTAAGACACGACAGTCAATACATTTTTGGAAGTTTTAAAGTTGCACTTGAGTGGCTTAGTCAAAGGCAAAGGCAAAGGCAAAGACGAAGGCGAGAGCAACCTGGGAGGGAGGGAGGTAAGAGTGCCTCAAGTGCCACCAGCTGAAGCTAAAGCTAAAGCTAAAATAGAAGCATCCATCGTTGCCAGGCATCGTCGCACTCTGCCGGAGCTGAGGCAGCAGTGCGCTGGGAACTGGGAGCTGGAAGCTGGGAGAGTCATCCAGTGGCACTTCATCATTCAGGCGTAAATTGTACTTTACGCAAATACGCGTAAATCTTGCCAGCCAAGCAGAGACCACAAGGAGCAGACCCTTGCACCCCTCCCCGCCCTGTCCTGCACCTCTTTGCTGGTGCTCCTATCGTGTTTCATATTTATGCCAGGGCATTCAATAAATTCGCTTCACTTACTCAATTCGCACAATTCCCGTTACTTTTTTTCTTCTTTGCATTAACTATTTATTTTGCTGCCACAAAATCAAAACAACTTGCCACCTGCCACACTCAAGTGGCATACATTTTATTTATTCAAAAGTGCAAAATTTAAGTGTAATTTTTTCAGCTCGCTTTTGGAGAGTTTTCTAACTCGATTTGGATTCATGTTAATTACGCCATATTCTCGGCCATGGATCATAAATGCAATTATCGACGCACGGAGCTCTGAGAGCCGAGAGCTCAGCTGAAACGTGCGCAATGGGCGTGGTCCGGGTGAAGGACAAGGACTGTAATGTAGGCGGGAAAGGCTGAGTGGCAAAAAAGTTTGCAAAAGCCAAGCTGGAAATAATTGATTAGAAACGAACGTGATTGTTAACTTTTTGCATATGTAATTTCCATTTGGAACACACTTATCCGACTTTGCCACCAAGCTGCCTGCCCCCCTCCCCCCTACTGCCCCCCCCTCCACAACCATTTTTCTCTATATTTCTCTTATTTATGCTTGCTACACTTGCAAAATTATCGCACTGTAAATTTAGTTCATTTTTTTTCTTATATTAATAAATATTTGTGTTTAAAAATAATACAAATAAATATGCATTTAATTTTTTATTAATGCATTTGTTAAAAATATATAAATATTATTAATACTTTGCTCAAGCCTTGCTAATTGAAAAAATGAACGATTCTTGAATGTTTAAGCACCGTTGCAACAAATGTTGCACCACTTTGCCAGCGGCCCTCTACAAATAATTCGTATTTTATTTGCATTTAATGAATTATTTTACTTTTTGTATTTTGATTTTAGTTGAATAAATAAATTTGAGGTGCGATTTATTTTTGTAATTTTTTTTTTTTTTTTTGCTTTGCTGAGTGTATTTTGTATTGTGTGGCAAAAGGGGTGCAACAGTGCGTATGAGAAATGTATGTAGCTGAAGGTTCAACGACTGTTGCTGTGGCAGTTACTTTTGCTGTTGCTGCTGCTGTTGCTGTTGCTGCCTCTTTTGGCTTCTGCTATTAGCAATAAGCAAGGCGTGGCAAGGCAAGGCATGGCGAGGCAGCAGCACATTTGCCATTATGCTCGCTGCTGCCTAAGCAACATTTGCCTACACATTTGCCCCCCTACTCAATCCTCCTCTAGTACTGCTCCCCCTCATTTAGCTACTCACTGGCAACACACACAATGCAAATTTACAGTTACATGCTTCGATTGGCAATTTAATAAGGTAACTTTTTCAACACGAGCTGAGCTGGGAGCTGGGAGCTGGGAGCTGGGAGCTGAGAGCTGGGCTCAAGGCTGGCAAACTAAGGGACCAAACCAGAGAAACGCTTAACCACTCATACACACACACACCTGCATACACACACACCAGCACACACACACCAGCACACACACCAGCACACGGCAAAACGCGTTCACACAGAAACTGACGTGCTTTACATATTTAATGTTTAACTGTAAATTAGGTTAAAATGTGTTTGCAAAAGCAGTTTTGCACTGAAAGGATTTTCAAAGTGCAAACTTTGCACACACACACGCACACACACACACACACTCTTCAATCTCCCCCTCCCCTCCTCTGTGTGTTGCTGCGGCTAGTTGCCCGCGGGTTAAGTTTTTTACTTTGTGATGCAAAATGTTTGCCTTTCATTTACTTTGTTCGCGTTCGCTTAAAGATTTGCCAACATGTTCGTCTGTCTCCCTCTTTCTCACTCTCTCTCTCTCTATCTCTCTCTCTGGGCATGACGCTGCTAGTGACCTTCGCATTGGAGCACATCCTTCCTAATTGTGCTGAGCATCTGCTTGCTGGCTGAGCCGGACAACTGGGATTCTAGCCGGAAAACTGCTCACGCATTAATTAATCATTTATGCAGATGTGTGTGTGTGTGTGTGTGTGTATTTGCGTGTGTGTGTCTATATTTATCTGTTTGTTTTGTTGTTGAAATGCATTTACACACGCATTTCCAATGATACCATTTGCTGACGTGCCACTTGGCAGCCCCTTGGCGCCCCATGCTCGAGTTGCGCTTTAATAAAGCTGTCAACTTTAGTACAACATACTTAATTATGTGGCATGTGGCATGTGGCAATTGAATCACTGTTCTATTGTCCGATTTCTCATATAACAAAAAAGTATTTTGCCTACTCATGGAAATCCAATTTATGTTCTGTGTCTTCTTCATTGCCAATAAAATTGTACAAATTTGATGTACGATTTGTACATTTTTATTAGCACATTCAATATGCAAAGCACACACACACACACACACACACACACATATATATACAAAAAAGCTCGTATTGTTTTCTCGTAAAAATACAAATTCTTCATTTTACTTTTCAATACGAAATATTTATAGACTTTAAGGATAAGCTGATGAAAAAACATGAAAATGCATTTACATAACAACAAGAAGACGGCACAGAGAGGGGGAGAGGAAATGAGAGAGAGAGAGAGAGAGAGAGAGTGGGGGAGAGGGTAGAAAAGTGTGGGCGTGTCAGTTGCTGTCTTTTGCCAATATTCAGTTGTCTTAACAACAAAAGCACTGCAACAAAGACATAGATAGAGAAGGGGTAAACCCAGAGGGGGGGATTGAAGAGGGGGTGTGTGTTGAATGTCGACTCTGGACAACAGAGCAGAAGACACAGGCAGCTGTAGCATTAAAATGTAATCCCAGCCAAGCGAAGCACACTTCCGGCAAACACTGAAAGCGGACGCTTCAATGTATTGGATACGGGAAATGGCAGCAATTGGCAACAGCGCAATATCTTCAAGATGCTCCAGTCTGCTGCCGGCTGCTTAAGGCTGCTCCGGATTGCTTGAGGCTGCTCCGGATTGCTTGAGGCAACTCCTCCTGGCTGCTTTAGCGTCCTCCTGCTAACAAGCAGAGGCAGCGAAGCAACTGCAGTTGCAACTGCAACTGCATCATCAACAGCAGCATTAAAATCTTGAGCATTGAATTCGCCGAACCCTAACCAAGAACAGAATCATGCAACAATGGCAACTGCTTACACTATGCAAAGCAGCAACTGCAAGCTACACTCAGCAAAAAACTATACCTACATTTGAATAAAAACCCTCTAAAAAATGAGAAGGCTTTTTTTGCTTTTAGAATTAATTTTTAAATACAACAAATTTCCAATCAATTTGAAAGGTTCGCCATAAAACAGCACTACAAAATTTATTTCAATTTTTTTCTAATTTTTAGAAATATTTTCTTTAAGTCAGAAATGCATTTTTAATGATTTAAAGTTAAAATCGTTTGGCAAAAAATTCTTCTTTTTGAATTTTAATTAAACAGCTATTTAAGATATATTGCAATTTTTTTCTTGTTTTTTTTTTTAAATATTTTCTTTAATTCAGAAATGCATTTCTAATGAGCAAAAGTCAAAATCTGCTGAACAAAATAAACTTTAGCTGCATTCTACAAAACTTTACACTGAATATTAAAACTTAGTTTCTAAATTTTAGAAAATCCAACAATTTGAAATTTAGTAGTTTAGATTCTGAATTTCAAGGAAAAAAATTGCTTTTTTTTTTGAGTGCAGCAACAAGCAGCTGCAACATTGTCAACTACATTCGTTAGGCAACATCAGCAGCAGCAGCAGCAACTCCCTCGTGTGGTGGCTCGTTGCTCGTGGCTTGTGGCAAGTGCAACAACTGCTGCTGTTGCTACTGTTGCAACTCCAGCTCCTGTCGAGATGAGTATTGCGTTACTGTTGCTTTTGTACCTTTGTCGGGTTTTTGCTTTTGCCTGGTTTTTGTCGCTCACCTTGTGTGCAACATTCCCCTGCCACAGCGAGTGCAAATATGAAGTGTACAAATGCTGCAGTATAACGATGTCTGCAACAATATTGGAATTTCTTGCCACTTGAAGCAGGCTCCTCCAACAACGTGTATATGCATAAACATTTATGCTGCAAAAGAGAGCGTTTTGCGTTTTGCGTTTTGCATTTTGCTCAACTTTAATTTTCCCTGCTCGGCGAACTTGTCTGCTGTAAATATTTTCAACTAACTTTTGCCATTCGGCCTAGAAATGTTTTTGGGTCTATAACACTCCACCCTTACCACTCTCCGAGTGTGTGTGTGTATGTGTGTGTGTGTGTGTGTGTGGGTTAAGAACAAAAGTTGCGGGTTGTGTGTTTGGTCAGCGTCAAGCCGCAGCCACAGTAAGAGAAATGCCCCAAAGCGTGAATCCTAATACTATTTGCATTTATTTGTTATTGCCTCGTTATTTTTTTTTTTCTGCTTTTCTATGTAGTTTTTGGACAAGTTTTTGCGTATGTGGTATTTTTAATTGAATAACTACAACTGGAATACTTTGTGCTGCTGCTGCTGCTGCTGCTGTTTCAGTTGTTATGAACATAAAATCAATAAACATGGCAACAATATGTGGTGTGGGGGTGTGGGGGTGTGGAATGCCAATAAATAAACATTACTGTGGGTTTTTTTTTCTCTAGTTTTGCTAATTTCAGTTAGCCAAACAAACTTTTCACTCCCACCCCCTCTCCCCACTCTCTTTCACACACATCATTCAATTCATGCGCTGAATGTTTATTCAATAAACCTATTTTATAATGAAACTACCAAAAAGTTCTGATTGACTCAGCCGCTTAAGCACTACTAATAAAAATACAAAAAAAAAGAAGAGACACATGTGTGTGTGTGTTGGTGTGTGTGGAGCCATTCCAACTATGCTGAGTAGCACTAAACAACAAAAGCTGGCTTTGCGAGCGAGAGTTTAAAGCAGCCAATAAATTATTAATAGCCCTGGCATTGATTGGAAAAGTTTTCAAATATGTTGCCACTTTTCTACACGAATAATTTGAGAGCATTTGCGCAAAAACACCACACACACACACACACACTCGCACACACACACACACGCACTGAGAGTGTGTGAAGAAAAAAAGCAGCATTTTGGTTTGTTTATTATTAAAGCCAACTTTTGAGTTTCCAGCTTATTTACACGCAGCTATGCACCTGCCAATCACCACCAACCCCAACGCTTACTAACCCTTCCCCCCCCCCCCCCACAACCCACACATATTTGGTTGTTCGGTATTGCCATCAAATGTTGAAAATATTTGCTTGTTTATTCTGTTGCAATTCATTTTTCGCAATATTATTTGATCGTTGGCAATCAGAGCAGCTGCATTAGTTTTGCTCAAATCATTGGAAATGTATTTTCAAAAATAATTTATTTACCTTTGGTTTTTTGCACTCGAATAGAGATTCGAAGAGAGGTAAGGAAAATAACCTTCATCTATCAGCCACTAGCCTTTATTTATGACTATCTCGGGTTTTGGCTCTGACTGTGGTTGTGGCAATTAGAAAAAACTCAACTACCTGTACAATAAAACACATTGCGCATACGCCGCATTGTTCCGCCTCAAGCTATTTGCCAGCCTGTCCTCAACATACATATAACAGTTACATATATATATTTATATATATATATAGATACATATAGGAAGCCACCAAGTTGGCCATAAACCATTCGCTGCAGACAGTCAAAGAAATGCGAATGGCATTATAAATTTAATGCTATTTATTGGCAGAAGAACAGAGTCGCAGAGCACAACTTGTTCCCATTACACTCTAAAAAAAAAGCAAGTTTAACTTTTTTATCTAAATCTAATTTTGAAACTGCAACTGTACCTCAGCTTATTCATTTTCAAATAGTGTCTTTCTAATCATCTGGGTTTTACTTCTCTTAATTCCAGTTTCATTTTAATTAATTAAAATAATGTTGTTTTTTAAATGTGTTAAATAGAATTCTTACATCATTTTAACTTATTATTACTAATCAAACATTGCACATATTCCTATACTTTTTAAAAGTTTATAAAATTACATTTAAACTGACTTAAAAAAGTTGAAGTTGAAACATTTTGACAAATTCAGCTCATGATTTTTTCTTGCACTTCTTTTATACTTTTGTTTGTTTTAAAAAGACCAACTTCAATATTTTTTCCGATAAGTTGTTACTATAAGCCAAACCAATTTGCCCATATTCGAAGCATTTTCACTTAAGCACACCTTTTTGTTTTGAGTGTAGTTTGAAGTCGTTACACGCTGTTAGTGCATCACTTTGCTTAGCCGCGGAATATTCGTTGAGTTTGATTAGACTGCTCCTCCATATCTCTGCTAACAAGTGTGTGAGCGAGAGTGTGTGTGCGAAAGTGTGTGTGCGAGAGTGTGTGTGCTAGTGTGTGTGTGTGTGTGCGCGCTTGCAACTTGAAGTGCTGCACAAAAGTTCTTTTCACAAGTCTTTCTTTTCTATTCTTTCTTTTCTCATCGGAAGATGGCGCCCACAACAGCTGTTGTTGTGTTTATTGTTGTTATTGTTGTTGTTGTGGCTTAACAACAAATTGCATACAAAAATGGCTGCAATTTGCATTCAGCTGCCAAACGTGGCTGACAGCATTTGTGCCACACATTTGGCCGTTTTGGCATGTGTCGCACATTCATCGTCTTTCCTCTTTTCCTATTTTCTTTTCTTATTTTCCATTTTTTTTTGGGGCATTTGCAGCATTGTCGCATACAAATATGCCATGCCACACAGACAGAAGAGTCCCGCATCAGCTGTCGTATGTTGAATGTCGTCTGTCGTCTGTTATGTAACTCTTTTAGGGCCATAAGAGAAATTATTGAAATGTGTCCTTGAGCGAGCTTTGCTCAACATCAACATTCAAATACACTTTAAAAAAAAAGTCGCCTTAAATTTTTTAGTCGTCCTCAAAAAATAGAAAGATTTGGTTTGTCAATAGATATAATTCCTAGATATTATTAAGCATAATTCTACATATTTCATAAAACTTGCTTTAAATAAATAATCTAAAATGTTTGAGTTTTTCCAATATTTAAAAAGTTTTCTATCACTAAGAAAAAATTGTTATAAAATAAATTTTGGCTCAGAAACAAGTAACGAAATTTACTGACTTAACTTTTTCAGTTTCTTTAAAATGATTTTATATGTCTAATCTTAACATACCAATAATTACAATATTAATAATAAGTAAAAAAAATAGCGAATTTAAGAATTATTCTATGATATACAAATAGACTGTAAAACTGGATTTATTTTATCTAGTTATAATATAATTAACAAAATAGCTTATATAAAAATTATTCTATGACACACAAATAGACAGCAAAACTAGACACAATTTTTTTTAATTATTTCGAAAAAATCAATGCTGAAATTAAAATGCACATAACCCTAAATTCTAGAAATGTACTAACTGAATAATATGGCGACCAAACGTTGGCGCCATATGTATGGAATTTTATTGAAATTTGGGGCATTTTTTGTTACGAGTGTAGATAAAAACTGAATCGTTGCTGAATCTGTTGTTGTGTCAGAAATTAAGTTGCTGTCTGCTGCTGCTGCTGCTGCTGTCTGCTGCTGCCTTGTCACATTTGGCATAGTTAATTATTAGCGCATTTTAGTCCATTATCTGGTTCGAATCTGGCGCACTCCATTGAAATGCAATTAGCGCGCCAATCGCGTGTTGTGCTTGGGCCTTCGCTACTTGCCCCTCTCCCATCTCCCCACCTGTGCCACTTTGCCCCTTCATCATGCGGATGATGTATGATCATTAATTGAGGACACGTGCCTTGCTGCCTCGTCATTTGTCCCTTGCAGATGATGCGACAATATATTCATACACTCACACACACACACACACACACACACACATAGTGAAGTGTGTGTATAAGCACAACTAAAACAATTTCGGTTAACAACAGCGAGTCCAATTTGTCAGCGCACAAAAAGTGTTTTAATTGTATTACAACTACAAAAGTTGTATTTTTTTGTTTCTTGTTTCTTGTTGTTTGTTGTTGTTGTTGTTTTTGCTGCAAGAATGCCGAGGTTGGTTTTTATTTAATTTAGCAATGCCCTGCGCAATATTTTGATAGTCTGCCCATCGCACTAATTCTATTAAAACGGGTATATTAGGCATCAAAGCGAAACAAATTTAAGTTTTATAAAAAGTGGATAAATTTGTGGTCCCATGAGGTATATATATACACTTGATCTCAATCAATATCCGAGTCGATCTAACATTCTTTGTGTGTCGAATCCTAGAGACTATAAATAGGCAATATTATTTTTTTTATACGAGATTCATTCAATAATTTAAATTAATTGATACAAGAAATATCAGTTTAAAATTTAAATTGAGACACCTATTTCTATTCCGATTCTGGCATAAAGTTTAAAGTATAGTTTTACGTTTTAAGTTAGTAAATTCATTGTTGATCTTATATAAATTTAATTTATTTACCAACAACACTTTCTACCTCTGCCTCTCTCTTTCTCCTGTCTCCCTCTTTTTCCAATCTTTTTTCCCATTAAATATTTTTGTCATTTAATATTAGGAATCTTATGGTTTATATACACAATTTCTAGGCATACATTTTCTCTGCTGCTTTCTCTCTTTTTCTTTTTTGTTTCTCAGTATGTAATGGGTATCTCCTAGTCTAGCATTTTACGCATTATTTTTAACTTTATTTTTAGTTTGTGGCACTTATATTGAAACTGTTTTTGCTGCTGCCTATGCTGCTGCTGCTGCTGCTGCTGCTGATGCACATAAATCTTTGCAAATACCCCAAACGGCACTCCTACCCTCAACTCCAAACACACACACACACACACACACACACACAGGGAGACACCTCATCAACCCACCAGTTATTTAACAAAGCTTGACACTTATCAAACTCAGCCAACGCTTATAACAGGGCTGCGGTTTGGAACGCAATAAAAAAGCGGAGTAGCTGGCAAATAAAAAAATTATAAAAAAAAAGGACAGCAGCAAACAATTATTGTCAAACGCAGGCTGGGCAAACTGGTGCAAAGAAACACTCGCACAACCGCACACCCGCACACACACACACACAAGCATGGCAGAGAATTTTAGAGTTTTGCCCTGACACGCAAGCAGTAGAAGGGAAAGAAGAAGGCGGGGAAGGAGCAGCAGAGGCGTGTCCTAACCCAAACCTAATGTGTACCCTCGACAGCTTTTACTGTCTAATAATTTCTGTGACTCGGTATTAGTTTTACGCTTATTATATTCTCACTGTAGTTGCACCAGAGCTTCCCTTCCCCTCTCCATCCATTAACGGATTGAGGGCGTTGGCTAGCTCCATGAATGGATTAGAATTCCAGTGCTGATATCATTAACTTATTGCATTTTCATGTCCTTGCCCTTGGTCATATTTATGCATAAGATCAGATGACCAACAACGACGACGACCAGCACAAAATGCTCATCTATCAAATAGTGGCTTGACCCACTTCCACTGCCCACTGCCACTGCCCACTGTCACAAAGTGCTGCCCATCTGAGGGAAGACACGTACCTGAATGTGGTAAATATTATTTATGCACGTAACTAGTTTGTCATGTTATCCTTCTGCTTCAAGTAACTTTTTTGCTGGCTGACTGAGACGAACGGATGGACGGACGGACGGATGGACAGACGGATGGACGGACAGATGGACGGACGGAGGGGCTGCGATGTCCTCAAGAGTTTATCGCCAAGTGGAACGCACTCATAAATAAACAGCTACACTTAGCAAAAAACGAAATTGCACTTAATTTAAAAACAGAGCAAATTAAAATAAAAATAGTAATGATATTTTCTAATTGGAATATTTTCTATATAAATAATACAAAATATTTCTAGAAATAAAAAATTATCATATTTTTTTTATATCGATTTAATGCAAGCCATATTTATTTGCAGAAAAAAAAAAGTTTACTTATATGTAGAAATTATGCGTAAAAACCAGAAAAAAACATTCAAGTATTCGGCGCAATTTGATTTGCTAAGTGTAGCAATTCCACCTGCTTAGTTCAAGCATGACGTCATTTTGGCACTTTTAGTTTCAGCTGCTGCTCGAGTTTATGTTGTCCATATGATAATGATGAGCAGCTATTGAGAGACAAATGGACAAACAGACAGACTGAAGCACATTAGCATACCAAATTGATAGACGACTACGCTTCATAATCAAAAATTCGGAAAGCCAACGACAACTTCAACTCTCTCTGCCTCTCTCTCTATCTATAAATATATATATATATATATATATACATATATATATATGTATTTCACTATCTCTCTCTCTCTCTGTGTCCTGTGTATCCAACTCTTATACGCCACAGCAAGCAAATTGCTGAATTGCGTTTTCGAAGTAGACCAAAAACCCGGCGACTGTTTTGGCTTGCAGCCTTTTTTGGTGTTTTACTCTCAGTTGGCTTGACAGTTTAATGGCAACTCTGATTCGGAGTTGACCGTGAAAATGTTGTTAAATAACCAGATGAAGATAAAAAAAAAAATATATATATATATATAGATAAATAAATAAAACAGCGCAACAAATACTGTTGGCAAGGAGCAAGTCTGTCGCCGCAACTGTAACCCTAATCAAAGGCAGCCAACCATAAAGTCCACTTTGGTGCCTCATCAAAATCACTTTATGCTAATGGCCAGCATTTGCATAATTTCCAAGTATTCCCAGCTATCGCCTGGACAACAAAACCAATACCAAAACCAAGAGCAAAACAAAACAAAGCCAAACGAAATGCAAAAACAAATATTTCATATGGCAACTTTGCCAATTATTCGCATCAAACTTTTGCAAGCTTTAAATAAATTTATACATATATATTTATTTATATATATATATATATATATTGAGGCATACATAAATTGTTGGTGTTGCTCGTTTAAAAAACTATTATTGACATTTTCATAGCACACTTGTGAATTATTGTAAACGGACATGTGCAATCCAATAGGGGGGAAAATTGCTGACCTCCTCTCGGATTTTGTGTGTTGTCGCTGGCCAAGATTCGTTGGGAATATGCGTTCCATATTTCACATGCTACTCCTGCTACTGCTCCTGCCCAACTCATTCACCTGCTGCCTGCCTGCCTGCCTGGCGGCTGCCGTCGAACAACGGAAACTGTTGGTTATACGCTCAAGTTCCGGTAATTATTTGATATAGGCCAGCAGCAGTAGCGTGTGTGTGTGTGTGTGTGTGTGTGTGTGCGTGTGTATGTGCGTGTGTGTGGGTCTTTTTTTTTAATGTGTGCTGTCATGAGCCGGTTGTTATTTCATATTTACGCCCTGCTTTGTTCCGTTGGCAGTTCCAACTTTTTTTCTCATCTGGTCACGTAATGCATAAAAACCTGTTACGTTTTGGAGTGGGAGAGGGGTTGAGGGTGCGAGGGATCCATCAGGGATTCATTGGTTTCGAGTATTGATTTAATGCACACATATAAATATACAAGTTGTGCTTCTCAAGAGCTCTTCATTAAATTAAATCTTTAGCTCAATTAGTGGCGCCCCTTCACTCAAAAGGTGGGCTGGAGTGGGATGGGGAGAGGTTTGGAGGACGTGTTTCAGCTGGGTCACAATGCAACGCTGTCTTCTGTTGTCCTACGTTCTGTATTTTTTTATTAGGTAAGCAACTAAAACTCAAGGCGCAATTAGAAATGATTTATGCACAGGACATCAAATACGCTCCTCCCCCGCCCTGTCCCCGTGCCATCCACAGTCTGTCAATTCCAGTTAAAGTATTTTTATGAGCTACACCCACACCCACACCCTCAG
This sequence comes from Drosophila longiperda, assembly GCA_035042125.1. Lineage (NCBI taxonomy): Eukaryota > Metazoa > Arthropoda > Insecta > Diptera > Drosophilidae > Drosophila > Drosophila longiperda. The sequence goes on from JAWNLV010000107.1 coordinate 1,197,139, forward strand.
AACGCTTCTTCCCTTGTGCAGTGTGCCACAATGAAGTCATCTCTCTCAAAGTCAAATCTGCGGCTTGTCGTCATCATAAAAAAAGGCGGCGTCTTTTTATGGCTTTTAATTTGATATGCGGCATTTACATAAACAGCCCATTTACTTAATGCAAGAAGAGCACAAATTGTTTTAGAGTCTACTCCAAATGCTGCTCTGTGCAACATGTTAACTGACAGCATAAATAAACAGCGATTTCTCGCATTTGTGGCAATTAATAATAACAGTTGCAACAGTTGCAGCATGGCATCCATTTTGACTGATTGACTTAACTACCCTTAGGCATATCCCTACCACCCCACTCCTGTGCACAATCAACCCCTAATCCACAGCCCAGGTGATTGGCTGAATTCTAGCTAATTATGGCAAAAAGCTTTGGAGATTCTTTCACCTGGTTAACAAATTAATGAATCGACATGAATTCAAGCTGCAACATCGACAAAACTCAAGTGGCAAGTGGCAAGTGGTAATTTGGCAAGTGGCAAGTTGGTTGCAGTGGTAATAGTGATAAGTGGCAATGTGGCTGCTCCTACTTCTGCTGCTGTTGTTGCACAACTAAACTGAATATGCAATGAGCCAGCAGTCAAAACCAAAACCCAAACTCGAATCCAAAAAGCTAAAGGCAACTGTAATTGTTCTGAATCACTTACCTCTCACTCTGACACACATTCTCCAACTGTCTCTCTCTCTCTCTCTCTCTCTCTCTCTCTCTCTCTCTCTCTCTCTCTCATTATCTATCTGTATAGCTCTCTGGAGTGCAGTTTGGTTGCTGGTAAATAGTAAATTGCCTACAAATATGAAGCAATTATCAAACATAAATGGCAAAAATTATTAATTACATGTGTGTGTCTACTTTGAATAAGTGTGTGTGTGGGTGTATGTGTGTATATATCTCTGTATGCTTGTGTGTATTTTATTGTAGTTTGTGTTGTAATTGCCAGCATTGTTTGCAATTGATTGCATCTAGCCGAGGGTCGCCAGCAATATAAACAAACCAATTAAGGGTGCACACCAAAACAACAACAAAAACAACTACCACTGTCCAAAAGGAAGAAGCAGAGACACACACTGTGTCACCGTCTGGGCCAAGAACTTAAGGCCTGCTGGTCAGCATCAGCGTCAACGCAGGTCACACAAAATGGCCAGCAATGAAAATCAGAGCAAATGGAGCCAATTGTTTTATGAACTTATTGCTCGCTCTTTTATCATTCGAGCCATATTATTGCTGCCCGTCCAGCATAAATATACACATATATAAAAAAAATATATATAAAAAATATATATATATATATATGTACATAAATATATATACAAGTAACAGTTGGCAGAGCAGCAAAAAAAAAAAAAAGGAAGAAAAAACGCAGCAGCAAATGTGGAAAATGCTTATGCTGCAAGAAATGGCAAATATCACAAGTGTGCTACACCACATACATGTCTGTGTGTTGGTGTGTGTGTGTGTGTGAGGGGGTGTGTGTGCGGGGCGGCATCCCATTGTTGGCTGAAGCGTAAAATGTATTGCAAACAAATTGTCAAGTATTTTTGTGGCTTACATCTTGGTTGGAAGCGTTCTCGTCGTCCTCGTCACTCCTTAACCACATGCCCCCCCCCCCCCACGCACACAGCATACACACACACACAGCACTCTACCTCATGCCACATTCAACGTCCACTCAGACTCACCGCGGGAACTTGGCCAGACATTGGCTGGCTTTGGCACAGCTGGGCATTGCCTTCTAAACTTCCAACGGGACGTCTCACACCAGTCGAACTCCAGTTGAGCTGACTTTTGGCATGTGACTTCCATATATATATATATATATACAGATTATTAATATATATATGTATGAATATATAAGTGTGTGTGTGTGTGTGCTTTATAAATTATGAGCATTGTTGGGGGAGTGAAAGTGCATGGCAAAGTCTAGCTGAATTTTGCAGCTGCAGCAGCTTAATTTAATTATTATGCACTATAAAAAATAAGGAGTATATTTTATGTGTGCAATGCTTGTTTATATTATATATACAGCAGTAGATATATCTCTCTAAATATTGAATAGATAGAGTCACTAAATTTGAAGCAATGTTTGTTATTTCTAGGATCGACTTATACATTTTTTTCCCATCCCAAAAACTCGAAAATTATACACCTCAATTTAAAAACCAATCTTCCCAAACTGGTAAGCTAGTTTTCTAGCAATTAGAGATAGCAATTAGAATAGATTTTTGCCATCTTTTATTTGTGTATTTTCCAATTAGATTAATAAATGTTTGCCATATAAAAGTTACCTTAAAAAAGAAGGAGTATTTTGTTAGACGACTACAGTCGCTGCCACTTGTTATTATTTATTTTAATTAAACAAAACAAGTGAGTAAACTTGCATTTTGCACTTGCTGCTTGTTGCATGCTGCATTACTGATTACTGCATTACTCATACGCAAGGTGTGCCCGTCAATTTATCTCAACAAAAGTTGGCTGTATAATTATTTGTGTGTGTGTGTGTGTGTGTGTGTGTTTGTTTTGCACGCGTCTAATCAAACTTTAAATAGAATTCTGCACAGTACTACTACACACCCCGCACACGCTCAACCCCTCCCACACCCTCCCATGCCCCATCACATCACGTACATATCAGAAATGTTTTACAAAGTGAAAATTCATGAAACGTGTGCGCCCCAAGTTCCAACGGTTAACTTGCTTACTTTCCCCTCTCTTCACTCCTCTCTCTCTCTCTCTCTCTTCTTATAGTTGTTATTGCTGTAATCCCTGCTGCTTTGCTTTGTTGTTGTTGTTGTTAGTTGTTTGTTTTCCACAAAAGAGCATTTTGTATCTATGAGGTGCCGCCTGCCACATTTCGCGAAAAGTTTTCCCCAAATGTTTTCGCTGCAGTTTCTCGAGTTGAACAAGTCGCAGTCGCAGTCGAAATCGCAGTCGAAGTCGAAGTCGAAGTTGCTGTTGGCATTGCTGTTGCAACAACTGCAAATGGCGACACATTTTCAAGCACTTGCAACACTTCGTTTGCCACAATTGTTTTGTCAGAGCAACAGCAGCAACAGCAGCAGCAACAAACATTCTTCAGCTTCTTAGAATTGCATGCTTTTACTTTCGACTGCAACTTGCAACAGAGCCCCTGACACATAAGCTCTTGCTGCCGCTTGCTGCTGCTTGTTGCCACTTGCTGGCTGGTGTTGAAAAGCGGCTCATAAACAGTAAGCTGCTTAGAAAATGCACTGGCGCCAACAGCACATCGACAACGGTTTGCGTTCCAGCCTCGAGCAATGGAGACATGCAACCAGGCAGCCCGGCAGCTTTGTGAGGCATACTTTACGCTTTATTTCAATTTATAAGAAAAACCATTTTAACACCAAATCCCTTTAGGCTACAACAGGCCCGCACCCTTCTCTCCACCTAATTCTAACCAGCAAACACACTCTGCAAAATAATAGTTGTTAAACTCAAATAATTTAATATTAAAATAGTTAAATTTTTTTTGTTTAATTTTTACAAATTATTTTCAGCTAATAAATATATTCTAGTTTAATTGGCAAATAGCCCTGTAAAAAAAAAAACTAAAATCGATATGAGAATAAAATTTTTAAATATAACTTTTGTTTTTCTTTGAAATTTAATCAGCTTATCAATAATATAAAAATAATTATTAGAAATACACACATGGATAACTCATTATACCATTTTCATAAATGTATTTAAATATTTATATAATTCTATTAAAACAATATTTCTAAAGGGTTGGTTTTTTTGCTGAGTGCCAAAGCAGCAGCCGGCAGCAGCCAGCAGCAGCAATAATTATTTTAAAGCAAATAAGTTCATAAATATGTGGCAAATGTCTGAGTGAGACAGCTGCCAGCGATTAGGTGAATGGGGCAGAAGACGGGTGGGGGTGGGTGATGAAAGGACTCGTCTGCAGTGTGCCTTTGCTGCTGCTTCAGCTGCTGCTGCTCCTGCTGCTGCTGCTGCTCCAACTGCTGCTGCTCCAACTGCTGCTGCTCCAGCTTCTGTTGCTGCTGCTGCTGCTGCTCCTAAATTCTGCTCCAACTGTGTGTGTTTTGCGTTGATATTTCAGACAGCTTCATGATTCTGCTAATTGCCAGCGGTTGGTAAGCCGCACATGTCTCTGCATATAAAAAGGGGGTGCCTCGGGGCAGAGAGTAGACAACTGAAACTGAGAACTAAAAGCTGAGAACTGAGAGCAGATGCTCCTCCTGCGTGCCTTTGTCACAATGCACATTCCAAGGGAATCAATTGAGTCGTTGGTGCAGCAACGATTTAAAGAGTGGTGTCTTAAGTGTCTCTGCAGATAACCATAAATCATTCTATTCATATAATTTCCTTCCATGTTGTTGCTGGCGACGCTGTGCGCCAATAAAGTAATTTGTATAAACAATATAATTCATTTGCCGTCTCTCATTTATCAATGTGGGAGACCAACCCTTGCTACTCCACCAAGAGCTGGGCGTATAATCAGACGCATCTCTTATTTATGCCATCGATGGTGACGATGACGAACAAGACGACTACAATGATAATGCTGATGGTGATGACAATGATGATGATGATGATGATGATCATAATGATGATTGTCAAGTTCACAACTGTCAACCGTCAAGGGAAAGATACAAAAATTGAGACACACTCGCACAATTGTTTCGCAATGGGCGCTGAAAAATTGTTAAGCATTTGTTTTGACAGCGGCGCGTTTTGACAACACAAAGTGAAAACAAACCAGAAACACAACTGTCAAGATACCGGGAGAGGGGGGAGGAGAGAGGTGGAGAGAGGAGGTAGCAATAGGGGGAGCAACCGCTAGCAAGTTAAAGATGTTAAATTAATTGTGTGCCAGAGATATGTGACAGCGGATAAGATTGAGAGATCTGCGCATGTGAATATATACACATGGACGTGAGTGTAACTCCAGGTACAATAAAATAAGCATGTAAATTTATTTTTTTTTGTTTTCCATATAAATACTAAATAAATAAATTATTTATGCTTTTATTTGTGACAATCTCTGTTTTATTTATTGTGTTTAATTTTAATAATTTATAAAATATACTAAAATATATTTAATTAACTGGCATATGGGTTAATGGTAGTCTCTTTATATATATATATATATATATATATGGCAAATATGACTGGCAAATGGGTTAAAGGGAGTCTCTTATATATATATATATATATACAGTTAGTTAGTTATACGCTGCGTATACTCTATTTGCCCACTTAACAGTTGAAGCAATGAAAACAAAGCATTAAATTGCTAGAAATGTGTTTTTACGAATGTATGTGCGAGTGTGCGTGTGTGCGTGTGTGCGTGTGTATGTGTATGTGTGCTGTACACGTCTTGTTTGCGCAAATTTCAATTTGTATATTACCTTATAGCGTATTGCATGGATATTGAGCGCATTTCTTATGCACATACAGAGAAAAAGAGGAGAGAGATGGGGAGTGCCTGCAAAATTTGTGTGTGTATTGTATAGTGTGTGTGTGTGTGTGGGTGGGTGTGTGAACGTGCATGCAGACAATGAAATTTATGGAAACGCCAGACGGAATAGCAATAACTTGCCTCCATTCACCCACCCAGCAACCAACAATCGCTTCTACCCCCATCGCTCATCCCCCAACCACGCCCATCTCCCCTTTACTAACCCCTTCTAGCATTTTGCTAGAACACCGAAAAGAATATGCTTTATTTAACATGCGCACAAAAAGTTGTAATGTTTTTTTTTTTCGCTTTATATTTTTCATTGTTTGCTGCTGCCAGAGTTCTTGCAGTGTATGCCATATTCCGATTGACGGGACTCGCTGCACTGCTGCTGCTGCTGCATTTTGTTGCAGCCAGCATTGCAATGTCAGACACAAACTATGCAATGTGATTCACCACGCCCCGAATCATTCCAACAATCTTTTACGCGTGCACAGTTTGAGAACTTTTTCTTGCCGACTTTGCCACGTTGGAATAACCTGACATGAATGTGATGCTGCTGTTGCTGTTGCTGCTTTTTCTTCTTCTTAACACACACACACACACATACAGAGAGAAACACCCTCACAATAAGATCGGATCTTTCATCGGGATTATAGTAATCAGTAAATTAAAAAAAAAAAAACAAATGTCACAAAATATCAACAGATTGGCAGCATTTTGAGTTCATATTTATGCTATAAGGTTGAATCCTAATCTGACCTGCTTATCATCGGCTAGGCAAATCCCAGATGCTAGCACTATAAATACTGTGGCGAAGTCAGTATTGCCGACAAGGGTGTATCCAAATCTTGATTTGGGAAGCAGCAATTCCAATTCCCATTTATAGACTCAAATCCATATCTACGTGGAGCGGCTGCTAGAGGAGCCTACTAATTCACGACTAACGATGGAAAGGCCACAGCAGGAGGAGGCGAAACTGGAAGCAAATGCGCATCTGGAGCCGGAATCCTCATCGGAAAAATAGAGCAGCCAGCTCGATAGTTTCAACTTGTGTGTCAATGTGACTAAAGTCAATAACTTTCAAAATTTAACTGAACATCTTCTTGATGAGCTCCTCATCCTGCAATCTACCCGTGCATATCCAAATTGAATTGTTTTTGGGCCAAAAGATGCACGCGCATTGACCAAAAGCAATTTGTTGTGCAATTTTGTCGCAAGCTGAAAAAAGCGAAAGCAAACGAAACAATCTGTGTCCAGTGTGTGTGTGTGTGTGTGTGAGTGTGTGTGTGTGTGCAACATAGCAAACATGGCTGACAGACGACGTAGACAATGTGTCCTTATTATTGTCGTAATTATCTCAGTGGAAGCAAATGTAAATATAATAAAAACAAAAGCAGTTAAATGAACAAATTAAGTTCAGTTGAGTCTGCAGTTCGCTGTTGCCACCGGATTGCAAGCATGACCGGTGCATGCAGCGCCTGGTGTTCATTTTGCTTGTTGTCTTTATTGCTTTTATTGCTTGTTTCTTTTTTTAATTACATTTTTATTTCGATTAAGTGCCATTTTATCTCCCTTTTTTTTTTAATCCTTTTAATTTGTCAAAGGTGGTGGCAACACGTGTGAGTCGCCTGCAACGTCAACTGCAACAACTGCAACAACTGCAAACACCTGCAGCCTTGAGCAATATGCAGAGTGCAACGATTGCTCATCGGACACATTGTGTGGCAGGCATTGCTTTAATGAGTTTTAAATGCTGCATGTGTATGCCAAAAGGCTTGGCTATTTATTGGTCAGCTTTTGCGGCCATGCCACAAAATTTAATTAGAGCAGCAGCACCCACAACAACTGCCTATCAACTATCTCTGCCAGGCACACAAAAAGCTAAAGACCACCCACCCAACCACCACATGTGCCTGCCTCCTGGTTGGCTTAACGCATAAAGCAGTTGTTGTTGTTGCTGTTGTTGTTGTTGCTGTTGTTGTTGTTATTGCTGGTGATGATGCCTTATTTTATTTGCAGCATTTATCAGTAGAAACCGCAAAAGCCAGAACATAAAGTGTGGTGGAGTGGAGGGAGCGCATAGGCAATTGGCAAGGGGCAAGGGGCAAGTGGCGAGTGGCACGAGTGTAGGCAAACAGGTGCCGCAGAATATTTTATGAATCATTTATAACTCAATAATCCTGTTGAGTTGATTTTAACCAATAATTGATTATTGTTTCCGTCCCACTAAATGACAGCGAGCAAAACCTATTAAAATATGTGTAAAAAGGGAATAATGATTCTCTGCAATATTATGTAACAGGCATATATATTTTTTGGGGACAGCATTAAATGTCACAGGCAGCTCATATTATCGACAACTATTTCTTTTCGCACTTATCGATACATATTTATTATCGACAGCAATGTTTTAAATATTTAAATATTATTTTAAGCAATCATTTTAAAGTCTGAGTTTAGCATATAATATACATTGACAAATACCTATAAATATAAATTTTAGATTCAAATTAAATGTTCTTTAAGCCCAGCTGAGCTTAGGATATCTCTTAGTCGAGCTCACTCGACTATATTGCATTTCAACATATCGTCGATTTATTTGTCACTGTAAAATGCAAACGTTAAATTTATAAATTCATTTCAAACAAATTTGTGTTTCTGCTATTGTGGCAAGAACAGACGTCGACAACAAACACTTAAAAAAGTTGCCCAACGCGAAATTGAATACACAAATTTTTCAGATAAAGCAGCTGTTTTCCATTGCCTTATCACCAAAGTCAACCTTTATCCCAGAATTTTGTGCACAAACCTGCTAAACTCAAAACTCAAATTTATGCAAATTTTGTGACTGCTTTTTCTGCAACTAGGCACAGTTTCATGAATATTAATGAGACGACACATGGAAATTAGAAAGTGCCACTGTACGTGTGTGTGTGTGTGTGTATGGCAAGTCAAACAATTCCTGGCAAATTATGTATTTTGCTGAAAATCCAGATGCGTGCAGAGTTTTTGTGCAACTGCAGAAATTAAGGGCAAAGTCAACCAACCAACAATAATATTAAGACTGAAGAACTAGAATAATATTAAGTGGAAACTGGCACTATCCAAAAGGTGTTGAACCAATGAAAACACACACACACACACACAGGCAATTTGTGTGTAAATATACATCCAGTGCAATAATTAAATTAACAATCTTGTCTTTACTTAGTTTGATTTGTTCTTTGACTAATTTTTGGCAAAATCAGATTGATTACTTTTGCAATAATGTCATTTTTATTGAGGAGTCCAAATGCAAGCAATAAAGAATGCTATAGTAGAGTGAGCCCGACATTAAGATACCACGAACACAGGTGTTACTTATATTATTTTTAATTTTATTGCCAAATTAAATGAAACTTAGATCAATATGGATATGAGTTTTCCAGCTTCGGCGTTTCCTTTGCGATATTGTTGAAATATGATCAGATTATCAATAATATTGTATAATAATAATATATATTAACAAATATAATAATAGCTGTTGGGAATCGATATATATTGTAATTCGATAAGCAAATAATTATCGATAATACGAAGTTTACTTTATGTACACGAGGTATCCGAAAACCTTTAGTTGAAATATAAAATATCATTAAGGTAATATTTGTGGGATATTTTATGTTAAAGTGAAAAAGAATGTTTTGTTATGGAAGAAAACTCTTAAAATATAAAAGTATATGAATATTTATAGGCTAAAGGGTATGCCACTATATAAAGAGAGAGGGAAAGAGGGAGAGAGAGAGAGAGAGAGAGAGAATGGGAAAGGTTATATTTATGGCCTGGCCAAGAGGTAATTTGTGGCGTATATAAATTTTAAGCAGTTGAAATTAATGACAACACTGAAACACACACACACACATGCACTCATTCACACATACACACATACACACACACATTTGTGGTTTTACATATACATATACAATTAACAAAAATCAGAAACAAGAACAACAAACAACAAGAAAAGCTCAGAGTGCGAAATGAAATGAAAATTACAGCACCTACAAGCAAGAAGTTGAGTGTGTACGAGTGTGTGTGAGTGTGTGGGTGTGTATATGAGTGTATGCTCTCTTGTTTGTTGTAGCACACATTATAAAGTTTTACCGACACTTAAACACCGCTTACACATACACAACCATAATCACACACACACATAAAGCTGCAACAGATTCCTCTGGCCAAAATTGCATCAGTAAAAACATAACAAAGTGGGGCAGCCAAGGGAAGCGTGGTGGGTGGGTGGTTGGATGGAGAGTTCCGCCCGAAAATGTAAATTCAGAGGCAAGTAAAGCCGCCTCCGAGATGAGGTCAGACATCATGCAACCTATGGTTGCAAAGGTTGCAAACAGCAACAGCAGCAAACATAAAACTTGCTGCATACAATTTTATGCAAGATTGCGATTAAGGGAAGAAAAGGTTTTAAAAAGTGGGGCGGGGGTGGGGGTTGGCATATTTAATGGATCACAAAAATATTTTCATATTAATAATGTGGCAGACAATGAAAACACTTGCAACTACCTCACTCTCTCTCTCTCTCTCTCTCTCTGTCCCTCTGGATGCAATCAACTCGTGCAACATTCACTTTAGTTTTCAATACCAAAACTTATGCTCAAAGTTTGAATTTTAAGTGTGTAAAGTTGACCTGACAAGGCTGCAATTCATACAAACACAGCACACTTAGAAAAACAAAATCAGCACATATATCTAAAGCGGATTTTTTAAAGATCAGCAACAAGTAATAAAAATATAAAAAAAAAATATGTTTCTAAAGAGCAGAAATTAATATTCGTATTTTAGATGCTATTTAACAAACATAAAACAAAAAATAATAAACATTTCTCTAAAATTTTAAAAGATCCACACTGAAAGAAAATAAAAAACAGTGAATTCTAAGAGCATCTTAGGAATATGCTTCCTGAATATAAAGTTAAATTATGCCATGTAAATAAAATCTTGATTTGTTTTTCTGAGTGTACATATATGTGTGCAACTTACACATGTCGCAGCACAATACAAAAGTTGGCTTACACTCGGCCTGCTGCCAAGTTGAGATTAGCTGAATGGAGGAGATTCAAAGGCGCACTCAAATCACAATTCACAAGTCACAAAGCACTGAAAACATGCAATCTTTTATTTAATGAGTGCGAGTCAACAGCTCAACTTCAAATTGACACTTTTGGTCGCTGCCCAACGGAGGATTGCCAGCAAAAGTCAGCCATGCAAAAGTTACACACACACGCTTAAGCACACAAACACACACTCACACTAACACATAATACACACACACACACACACACACACACACACACACACACACACACATGCACACACACGAATGAGTTATTAAGCCATGTTTGCGCTTGTCTCTCGACTTGTGGCACACATTCATTGAGAAATATTTGCAGTGAGACAGTCTTTGAGGCGTGATTTGAAAACTTTTCAAATATGTTGTTGTGTGTGTTTGTGTATGTGTGTATGTGTGTGTGAAAGTTTAGCCGTTCTCTTGACCAGGCCTGTCGCCGCCTCTGATCTTTGGCTAGACATTTGCAGTCATTTGATTGGAAAACGCGCTCAAGCAGAAATCACAAATCAGACTTTGGGCAACGCGTCCTTGTGATTTATATGCCACAATCATCATCATCATCATCATCATCATCATCATCATCATCTGAGTGTGTCTCCCACCTACGCCACTTGCGCTGCCACTGTTGCTGTTGCAAGTGTGCATACAGCTTAAGTTGGGCAGCTTGCTACAGATGCCCCATTAACCAAATAGCCAGATACAAAATCGAGCACACACTTAGCAAAACAAACTTCATTTAATTTTAGAGCCCTAAAGGAGCTCATCTTCTGATATCTGAAATAATCATATTCATACACATTATTCAGAAAAACTTAAGATTTTTCCAATCGAGTCCTAAAATAGAAAATATTTTAAGCTGATTTAAAATAAGCCTTTCTAATTTTAATATAAATGTTTTCTTATATTTAGAAATAATTTCTAAAAATATAAATAATCTTTTTCCCTAGTGTACAGCAGGATAGAGTGGAAGGGGGGATGGGGATTAGGGGGAACACACGTTCAAATATTGCCCAGGCTGCTGGTAAGGATTTTGCTCACCGCAAATTAGTTTTCAATGTCCGAACTGTTCACGTTTTGGCTCAGAACAAAACTTTTGGCAAACCGGAATCAATGGCAAACATAATAAATAGGTTTTAAACATATATATTATGTTATATATAGATATGTGTATATATATATATAGATATATGCATATGTATATCGCATTGAGGTCAATTTCACATTGCCTATCAGAATTTATTATTCATTTGTTTTGGCATTGTATTTATTTTTGTACTTTGCAATCGCCGTCGACAGCTGCGTAATAAACAAAAAAATATAAAAACACAGCAAATATTTTGGATTAAATAATTAAATACATATTTGGCATGTAATACTTAAATTGATGCCAATTAAAGATGCTACACCTCAAGGATACACATACACATACACGGCAACTGGCTAACCATTTATTTAATGCCTGACCACGGTCAATTTTTCCACTGGTCAATTCACTACCCTCACACCCCATCCCTGTTCACAACACCCCCCAGCAGTTCACAAATTTTGTTTACGTTTTGCTGGACGCGACGACGAGCACATAATTTATTTTAGCCAAGATGTCCTTGCCAAGTGTGTGTGTGTGTGTATGTTCGCCTCATTGCTGCCTGTCAGCGCCTCCGAGATAAGCTGACTGTCGAGAAATATGCGAGAGCAGCTCGGCGTCTGTCACAGCCCCCACCCAGCACCTCTGTTTCGCTCACGAATGTGAGAATAATGAGCCAGTGGAACAGAAAGAGAGAGAGAGAGACAGAGAAAGGGAAAGGCGTAGCGAATGTAAGCAAAAATATGGCAAAGCATCGCTTCTATAAGAAGAAGCAAAGGCAGCAAGAAGAACACATAAATAAACCGTTGGCGGTATTTAATTGGTCACGCCGCCATACAAAACAAAACTGGAAAGCAAAAAGGAACAACTGAAGAAATTAACAACTACGAGTCAACTGCGAGATACCCTGTTAAATTCAGCTGTAAGGTTTTATATATATAAAATATTACCTGTGGCTGCCAAAAGAAAGCAGAAAACAAATTTACAAGAAAATACCTTATAGCTTAACAGGGTATATCGTAGTCTATATACTTGTATCTCTTCAGTTGTTCCTTTTAATATATAATGTATATAGATCAATATAAGCATACATTTCAACTAGCTTGTTTCTTATGCGATCGTTACGAAATTTGATCTGTTCATAAATAATAAGTCAATAAATATTATGTACAGATTAGTAACCTTTTTCCTGTCTCTTACGTACTTGAGCACCAAACTATTATACCCTTTTAACACATTTTCAATGCACCCACAACCTCCCAGCGCAGTGACACTCAAACTGTGGCCACGGCTAGCCGTCCAGTTGCTGGGAGAGGTTAATATGTGCGTCTGATTTATGTGCCAGCAGCAGAGAAAGCAAAAGCAGCAGAAAAAGCAGAAAAAGCAGCAGCAGAAACAGTAGCCACAACTAAAAGAGCCGCCTTTGGTTTGCGAATCGGACGTGAGATGGCGCCAGGCGCCAAGCGCACGCAGCACATCCTTCATTCTACTATCTCCCTCCCCTCCTTCACCCTTATACACTTGCTTATCCATCCTCCTCACCATTCCTTCCTTCATGAGACTCAACGCATTATAAATGATTTTAATAATTTGAAACGATTTGTTTAGTTCTGCATCAAGTCGGATAAACGTCGATGATTAATTAGCTAAGGGCGAACGAGAGAGGCAGATAAAGTAGAAGGGAGATAGGGAGCAGATGTTGTTGTTGTTTCCATTACATAAGCATGTTTTCTATTTTGCCCATTTTTATCGCTTAGCCATTAAATTCCATGTTTCCATTGTGAGCCATTTGCCTATGCAGCATGAAAGAAAGAGCAAGAAATAGGCAAAAACGAAGAGTGTGTGTGAAAAAGACGAAGAGGGAGGAGAGATAGCACCCTCTATTGCCGTTAATCAACTTGGTATTTTGTTAGCGCATCTTTCTTAAAGCGAATATTAATTGGTCTTTCTCCCTCTTTTATTATTTTTTCTTATGCACAAAAATACTCGAGTTGTGATTCCTGTGTTAGTTCATTGATAAATGAGTAAATCTTGAGTTAAAGTAAATTTATGACACACACACATAAACAACTAATATATGAAGGAGAGGCTATTGGTGAAATTCTCAACGAAGCTAAAGTCAATGCAAATATGCAAATTAAATTTACAGTTAATTATCCAACAGCAAAAAAGTCCATTAAGACTTTGATTTGAATTACATCTCCAAGAACGGAGTAATCTATTCAATTTGTGTTTATATATAGAATATGTCTCATAAATACAATATTTTATCTTATGCTAAATCTGCAAGCGAGAGCTTTAGTAGTTACTGAATGCATTTATACATTCACTATTTTCGTGCTGGGAGCTGTCCTTCTGCTTTGTTAGTTAACATAACATAGAAGATCTGTTAGTCTGCATTGAAATGTTAATCATATTTAATATGTTAAATAATTTTATAAATAAATATGGAGCTGCTGCCTTTGGCTCGTGTGTTGTAATTAAATTTGCAAAAAATTAATTACTTACGCATTTGCACGAAACGGCCTTTGGGCGACTTTTAAATGCAAATTATGCATATACAAATATTTGCATTGAAATGTTACACACAATAAACAAATTGAAATTATTTCTCTATGAATATGAATGTAGATGTGTAAGCAAGCGTATACATGTATGTGTGTGCGTATTTGATTTTGTAGTAAACCGCAACCGCATGGCATGGAACTGTCTCTCTCGCTCTCTTTCTCCCACTCTCTCCTAGGAATAACAAACGGTTTTATTCTTTGTCATTTGTTGCCGAGTCGTTTACAGAGCCATGTGGAAAGAGACAGAAAACTGTGTTGAATTGCATACCTTTTTGGGTAATTTGTCCAACCGAACTGTTGGGCAATTTATCTGTGCTTCATTTATTGACACATTTAATCCATAATTGTCAACGTTATTTACCATACAAATTTAAAGCTATAAATTTAAATGTAAAGAGTTATAAATTTCTTCTATTGCTAATTTCAAACAGCATAAAATTGACATTGTGTAATTTCAGTTAACGTGAACACACGCATATAAATCATAATGCAAGTCAAATACATTAAAAATGTGCTGTTAATTCACAATGTACCGTTAATTCACAATTTGCATATTTATTCGAAATTATTGACGCTTCAACAGACTCCGAGCATAATTCACATTCCGCATTATTATTATTACATTTACAATTTAAATCATTATAGTAATATATTTTATTAAATACCGTTAAATAAATGCACTCAAAGTTACACATACATACATATGCACGTATACATATATAATTGCTGTAAAAATAATAGTATCATTTTGCCAGCTATGCATGAATGTGTGTGTGACTGTGTGTGTGTTTGTGTTTCTGCTAATTAAAATGACCAATCACTGACAAACCGTAGCGCGTCATTAAGCTTTAATCTCAAATGCTTCCATTTTCTCTCCTTTCTTGCTCTCCTTGATTATTGCTCCTTGCTTTGGCTGAGCGCATGACAAAGCTATTTAATTAATTGGAAAAATCAAGAGTTTCAATTACGTGTGGCATGCATTGATGCAAATCTATACATACACACACACACACATACGACAGATTTAGGTTTAACGAGCGAGAAAAAGAGATCGATTGATAACATAAGTAAAGTGTTCGGGAGGGGAGTGGGTGGCATTTTATCAATAACAGTGAAAAAGGAGCGAGCGTCAGGTAATTAACATACTCTTCATCTGCAATGCATAAGTAAAATATCTCTCTATTTTTTTCTCACTCTCGCATAATTGGAATCGTTTGGCATTCGATTAGTTTGAGTGCGAATTGACGGCTTATGTTAATCACTCAATGTTAACAGCTACAGTCATACGCACACACACACATACATACACACATATATATATGTGGATTGCATTCAATTACTTAGCATAATTGAATGGCCCTTTCAGAAATGGTTGAATAACTCAATGAAGTACTTAATTTCATTTAAATATCGCATATGCCGCACCTGATGCACACCCATCTTTCTTGTTGTCGTTCTTGTTGCTGCAATTAATTAATAAATTGCACTCAACGAGATGAGTGATTTGTCTTCGAGGTGCAATAAAACTGACACCGTTATTATGTCAACAGTTGCAGCTTACAGTTTGTGGGTCACTGGGCGTGTTGCTATTAATAAATTGGATTAACACATAAGGAAATGAAAGGAAGAAAAGGCAATGCGAATATGCAGATTAAAATTACAGCTACTGACGGTCCCGTGCCAATTGCTGTCAAAACTGCACTCTTGCTCTGTCTCTCTCTACCTGCTCGCTCGCTGTTAGTTAACTTACATAGAACATCACATCGACTGCGTAACAGTTGTTAATTGATATGTTAATCATATGTTGTTAGACTCTTGACTTTTATGCTCTAATTATATTAAATAAACATATTACACTTACTTGGCAGCAGTCAACAGATGTTTTTAATATGAAATTAACACCTATTCTCTCTACCAGCGTAATTGAAGACAAAGAAATCGTCTGGGGTTAAGCAAAGTATTCTGACAATTTTTTCAGTACTTGTTGTTGTTCTGTTTACTTACGAGTGTTTTTTTTTTTGTAACTATTTTTTCTTTTAATTTATTGCAGAACTTTGAAATACCTCAGTTGAATTTTTTTGCAACTATCCTTGAAAATGCAGCATCGAAAGTTTGGCAAAAATTCAATGGAAATAGTTTAAAGGGGTGTGTGGGCTAGAAGGCTGACGGAGTTGCGTTAATTTATTAGTTGCGTGAAGAAATCATTTGTTTATCGTTTCTGCTTTAAAAATCATTTTAGAGCAATGTACAGTTTTAGACTAACTGTGTGATACTTACACTTAATTGGTTGCTGCTTTAGCTACACCCAACGAAGATGTTGTACAGTTTAATGTGAACCGTGTGCTACTATCCTTTCTTGGCTTGTGCATTGGCTAGAAATGATAAAACTCAACGAAGAGGTTCGCAGCAACTGCGGTTCGAGACTTAGCTAAGTTAAGAGTTGTGATTTTATTAAAAATTAAAATACGTACATTTCACATTTACAATAATATGACGAGAATTGCAACAAAGGTTAAAGAGTTCCTTACATCTATGCATATATATATATATACATATATATGTATGTATGTTTGTAAACACCGCTCAGCTCAGCTCAAAAGCGGATTTACCGTGTTTGATTAGAAATATCGATTTCGATTTCGGGTTTTTGTTTCTTTCCCTACTTTTTTACGATTAGCAACTAAAGAGTAGTTTTTTTTAATTAAATATACATTAACAGCAGAGCACCGGCAGACATCGCTCTCTCTCTTTCTCTCTCTCTCACTCACTCGCACTCTATCTCTCTCCCCCTCTCTCTTTCATCGCTCACTTTGTTTTGGCTGTTCGTAAATTCGATGCTGATAGTAAGGATCTGGAGGAGGGTGGAGGCGTGGGACGCTCATCGATGTGGTAGCCATTGTGGCGCCTCGCTGGATGCAACTCCTGCTTGCGTCCCAAACGATTCAACGTGCTGGCACTCGTTGCCCCATTATGCGGCGGCGGCTTGCGTGGCAAAGTTGTAGTCTAAAAATTTACATATAAAATTAGACTTGAGCTGGCGAGGATTGGGATTAGATTACTTACGCGCTTGTTCTGCTCCTGCGAGTAGTTGATCTCGTAGCCCTCGCTGATGTGCTTCGGTTTCCAGGGTGCCAGCATCGATACGGATCGGGAAACGGTGCGCGTCATTGGTTGCAACGGTGGCTTCCCATTTGCACCTCCTCCTCCTCCAGCCTTGCGCAGATCCTCACGCGACATAGACCGACGCCGCAGATTGTATGGCTGTGGTATATCGCCCACGGTGGTGGCATGCAAGTAGACAACACTGCGCTGGCTATTGAGACTCGACTCGCCCTCGGTGCCAGAACTCTCAGCCGGATAACGATCGCGTTCTCTGCGAGAAATAAAGGATTTGGGCGTGTTTTAGTTTGCAATGCTCCAGTGGGAAAGAGAAGAAGCAATCCTCAAGGGGCAACTCACTTGTTGTAGGCGCCACCATCTGGTGCGCTGGGCGTCAATCCGCGTCGTTCTGCGCTGCGCGCTGGCTTTGGTGGTCCAAGGAGCGGTCTATCCTCGACGCGTTGCGGCATATCTCTGGAGCGCTCCAGGGACATGGCACGCTGGGCGGCATTACCGCGCTTGTGCCGCTCCACGGGCTCCGGCTCGGAGCCGCTCTCCGAGATGTCGTGGAGGTCGCGGGAGCGCGAGTAGTGGCGTCTCTTGCGGAAATCGACCTCGTCGCTGCCGTGCTCCAAATGCTGCATGGACGTGGCACGTTGCCGGCTTGTCGATGTCGAATTCGACATCGAATTCGCTGCATGCCCCGCCGACAAACTGTGGCGATAATCGCGCGACGGCGGCGGCGGACTGCGATCCAAATTGTAGGCGCTCTGCGAGTGCTTCGATTGCGCCAGCTGCGTGCGGCGTCTGTGGAGGAGGCAGCAGTGGAAATTGTAAGACAAAGTTGCAACTGTGTGGAGTACACTCAGAGAAAAATCACACTGAATAAACTTACTACTCAAAAATACAAATTATAAAATCGAGTTTTGCATTTCTCAATTTTAGTGTGATTTTTTCTAAAAAAAAATCGAATTTCTAGATGGGAATTCTTCTTTTCTAAACTTGCATTTCTATTTCTTAATTTCAGTGGATTTTATCCGAGTGTAGAAGCAGCAGACACTCACCGAGGCATGCTGCTGGCCTTGGAAATTGTTGGCGGATTCGAGTCCAAATCGGTGTCGCCAAAGAAGCGCAAATTCTTGGCTGGAGCCGCAGATGCATTGCGTTTGGTGCGCTTCAAACTGGAGGTGGCCTCGCTGTGTCCATTGACGGAAACATTTAGCTGGAGGGAGTAATGAATGAGTTGAAGTTGAAGTTGGAGTTGAAGTTGCTGCTCACCTGCTCCTTGGGATTGCTCTTGGCGCGTCGATCGAGTGACTTGAACCAGCCCATTTTCTCGGGCCTGGTCTTGACGGGCGTCGATGATGCAACCGTTTCCTTCTTCTTGGGCGGCTTCTCGGCCGAGTCGCGCTTCAGCAGCAGGGGACTAGCTTTTGGTGTGGAGAGACGACGTCGCATCGAGATGTCCAATGTCTGCAAGAATTTGAATTTTGCTTTATTATCGCGCTCACGTTTTGTGGCTTAAACCAAAAAAAAAAAAAAAAAAGCGGGTCAAAGGTTTGCGACCATTGCACAAGTGTTGCTGCAAGCAAGCAGGCAAACGGCAACAGGTTGCAATGTGGGGCAGGTGGCCTTTGCAACGAGCCTTGCCACAACTCATGCCTATCTAATGAGTGGCCCTGTTGTTGTTGTTGTTGTTGTTACTGTTGCTGTTGCGCCCACAAGCAACACAAGCCACAACAATAACAATGTCAGCTCGAGTTGCAAACCAAAACTTGTTTTGCCATTTTTGCGCATTGCGAATTTGCCTCGTTTTTGGTTGTTGTCAGCCCAATGATACTTTGGCCCACTTGTCGCTGATATTGTTATTATTATGGTATATGGTATATGGTATAAATAGCATTAGGCAAAACAGAGAATGTGTTTGTTCTTAGCCTTTTAAATTATACACTCAGAAAAATCAATCGAAACTCAAGTCGCCAAACTTTTGGAGTTAACTTTAAGTTTAACTTCAGAATCTACATATTTAAAAGTGAGTTTTGTGACTTAGAAATAGTTAAAAAAAAAAAAGTACAAATTAAGAAAAATTTTAAAGTTGAGGTTTTGTGACTTAGAAATAGAACAAAAAAAAATTTCGCATTTAAGAAAAATGTTTTCTTATATTTAGAAAAGTTTTCTAATATACAAAGCGATTTTTATATTTAGTCAATTCTTTTTCGTAGTGTGTGTCAATAACAATACAATTCAAAGTTCGATTTGGAAGCACCCACAGCGTAATTAAATATTCAAATATAGAACCGAATCGCCTTAATATAGTTTATGGCTCCGCTTTTGGCCATAAATTAGCTAACAACATTATTGGCGCAGCATTTTCAAGAGTTTTGGTCTTGTAGAATCTTCGAAATGAATGCCAGACACTTTATGTTTATTTGTGAAACATTTATTGTGCGTTCTCAAGAGTTGTTTGTGGTTTTTTATTTATTTTTTTATTATTTTTTATGGCCCTGGGGCAAGAGCATGAATAATAGCCGCATGTTGTCCAAATCGTTTACCACCAACCACTCGAAAGTTGCTGCGGCACGCAAATACACATTTTGACAACGAACCACACCTTCTGAAATCTGAATTCTGAATTCGGCATTCAATAAACCACAAAACCCAAAGAGATGCCTCCACTCAGCCTCAGCCTCAGCCTCTGTCTCCTCCTGCTGCAGGATGAGAATGCCTTGAATGCCTGCTTGGCATAGCTTTGGTTGAAGGATCTTCGTTTTTATTTTTTTATTTTTATTGACAAGAATTTGAAATCATATTAAATGGAATTTAATTCATGATTAATCTAAAAGCTGAATTCATTGTTTGGTTTGGCTTTTGGTAAAAGATTTATAGTTTTATTTGCGTTCCTTTGAAAAAACGAATATTTTTTTCTTATCTCTGTCAATCAGCGTTTAATTGTCTAATTGCCTTGAAGTCGACGGTGTCTTGCCTTGCCCCCTTCAAATCAAAATAGATTAAATAAATTGTGTTAAATAAAATATGAGCTGAGAAAATAAATTAATTAATCTTTTGACTTTAAGCAGATCTTTTAGCAAGCAAAATTTATTGCAATTTTAACTTGATTTGCAAACGAGGGCTTAGCACTTAAATCACAATCACACACACACATTTTGCTTGTGTTGTTGTCGAAGGGTGTTGCAACAACATCCGCTAGAACAAATTGTGGCAGCTTTGAGCAACATCCTCTCTCTGCCAAGATTCCCAACAAGGTCTCTGCAAAGCCTACAAATGCGCTCAAGCATTTCAAATTAGCCAGCCAGACAGACAGTCAGCCAACTAGATAAATTGTTGCAGTTGCACAATGGCTTTAGGCCAACACACACACACAAACAGTAGCAGCCAAAAACGGTATTTCTTTGCCGTGGCTTAAATGAATTCTGGTTTTTTTTTTTTCTGTGCGCAGCTTAATCAATTTCTTTATACGCCCCTCGCTGTCAGCTTTCCTAATTTTCAAGCAAGAGACAAACAGACAAACAGACAAAGACATACAGACAGAATGACAAACTGACTAGCTGACTAACTGACAGCTGCTGCGTGGGTCTCGCTTAACGCTTTTGTTCTAGCTTAAACGTTGAGTTGAGTCTTAAACGCCTCGTCGCCGTATAGTTTTGCCTCGACTTTTTTTTTAAGATTTGCAACTCAATTTGGACATCGCGCAACGTCCATTTCTGAATACACTTTCCTACCAAGGGGCAACAGCATTTTGTCATAAAGTGTGTAAATTTCATTAAAATTTATTTAGTTTAAATTATTAAACTTTTAGAGATACATTTATAGCAATCGAAAAATCGAAGCGTTAAAACCCTAATCAAAATAGGTACACTCAAAAGAATTTTAGAAAATCGCCTTGAAGTCGTAAAATGTTTTTCTCGAATTATTTTAATTTTATACACATTTTTTATAAATTTTGTAAAAATGTAAACTAAATTTAAGAAATGCAAAGCCTGATTTTCAGTAAGCAACAAATATGTAAATTTACTTTCAGAATGATAAGTTGAGTTACTCCTGGTACCAAAAGTATGTTGCATTTTTAGTATATATTTTTTTTTTTTTCTTTAAGTATAGTAACTATCTTCCTGATCGTAATCAAAAAAGGTTAATCTTTAACATCTACTCAATATTTGGAAGAGTATTTCAACTTCGATAAACTGCAGACACTCATTCAAAACATTCTTTATGGCAGGCAACGTCTTGATTTGATTTGATTTGCTTTGGTTCTCAGTTTGATATACATATATATAAATGTATGTATATATGTGTGTATGTGTGTGTGTGTGTGTGTGTGTGTTTGTAGCTTTAAGTGGATATGACTGGCTGACATGACGTCTTGTCACTGCACCATTTTCGGCTGGAGCTGGGCTAGACGCCCACCTTGACAACCTGTCCGTCCCAACGACTGTGAGCAGGAAATGCGAACAAGCACACACAAAAACACATACACACAGTCACACACAAACACACAAACACACACACACACAGAGACTACTTGCTACGCAACAATTGCGCACTGTAAAAAACAAACAATTCGCAATTTGGAGGCGACGAGGACGCATCGCCGCAAATTTTGATTAATTCGAAATTAATAATAGCTGCCCCATGACCAAATGTGTGTGTGTACGAGTGTGTGTGCGAGTGTGTGTGTTTTTGCGATTTTTAAGCAGCTCATTTCGCCAAAATGTGACCCAACGAAAGCATTTGGGTTCAACGAACGCAACCCAAGACGCGGTAAGCGAGCCATCAATTGGCCATTAAGAGCTGGGTCACTCAGTTGATCAGCTACACTCGACAAAATATTACCCTAAATTAGAAATTATTGCTAATATAAGAAAACTAACAAAGTTGGCTGCGAGTCGACGAATTTCTAAAATTCCCATCAACATTTTCTATGCTTTTTCTGAGTGGAACTAAAAAAGGCAAAGCACAAATAATTTTTTTGAGTGTAATCAGCTGAGTGGGTGCGACTTACCTTTGGTTCGCGTGAGGCCTCCTCGTTGTGGGTCTGATGCTCGCGATAGCGCGAACGCATCTCCTCCTCCCGCACCATGTAGCGCTCCCGATCCTTGGAGCTTCTCTCCTTCTCCTTGTTGCGGCGATTCAGAGTGCTGCTCGTGCCATTTGTGAGACGCGATTGGTTATCCTTTTTGCTGCTGGACACGTTGCTGCCACTGCTGCGTCCGCTGCCGCCGTTGCCACTGCCACTTGCCGTGCCCGTAAACAGTTGTTTGACCTTCTCGAAGCCGCCCAGTTTCTTGTTGCGCTTTAGGGTCGACTCCTTGGCTGGTGGCAAGTGTTGTTGTTGTTGTGGCTGCTGATCGCGACGTCTCAAAGTGCTCGTTGACACTGTGGGATACTTGTCCAGATGTGGATCAAAGTGGGAGCCGTCGTCAATCGATCTCTCGCGATAGATGTAGTTGTGCTCCACGCGACGCTGCTGTTGCTGCTGTTGCTGCAGCTCCAGCTGCTGGGCGGTCTCGCGGCGCTCCTTGCGCAAAAAGGACTCGCAGGCCCGCATTTCGTCGTGGGGCGTCCGCTTGCGCCATCTGACCAAAGGCAAAAGAAACTCACTTTTAATCTTAAATTAAGATAATTTTTTGGTGGCAAGCAAAATGCGTGACTAATTTTTTACTTAATTTCATGTGGAATTCTTTATATTTTGGTGAAATTATATAAATTGGGAGTTCTGCACTGCAACCTGTTAGATCTAATGTGCCTCCTCCGAGGGCATACCTACTCATATCAACACCAGTTTCTGCACGAATGCACCTCCAAGACGCTGCATCTTTTCCTCGAAAAAGCGATTCATTTTGATGACTAACTTTTCTTTGACTCATGCCACACAAATTGATCTGAATTTCATCATTGCAGAGCATGTTGTGTTCCTCATATCCCTGTTACTACTACCCAACCAATGCTAATTTGTATCCCATTAAAAAATTGGCCAAAGATTGTTTACTGAATATTCTACTTATTAATCTGCTCTAAAAGATTATCATTAAACACTAACTTCATCGATAATTGCTTGCTGATAAAGTTTTCTCAAATCCTAAGCATTTGAAAAAAAAAAACTTTCATATTCAAAATTATTTGATAGCTCAGCTAAGAATTTATTATAATTAATATATTCAAATTTATATTTTCTATTCCCAGTTCTGCAAAATTTATATTTTTATATTTATTTATTATCATGAATATATTCAAAGCTTAACTTTAGCAAAAAAGTTTAATAAAAAAATTAAAGTTTTTTTAATTTTATGCAAATCTAGCTTAAGCCACAGATTTGTGATTTTGATTAAGAAACAATTTTTTAGTTTCAAAAATAGTTTTTAAAATTCACATTTTAATTTTTTTAAATTTTTTTTTATTATTATATTGTTTATTTCTGTAAGCTGATCATAGTTTAATTTACTTACCTTGTGGTCACGTCGCCATTGAAGGACTCCTTGCGGAAATCATTCTCAATGCCGGAATCGCCCTTGTCGAAGCTGCGCTGCTGCAGCTTGTCCCGCTTGAGGCTGCTCTGCCAGTAGTCCTGCTGCTGCTGCTGCTGCTGCTGCCTGCCACGCTCCGTAATCCTTAGCTCTGGCGAGGAGCGATAGTGATCTGTGCCCGTCAACTGTGAGTCGAGACTCTTCGGCTCCTGCTGCTCCTCGTTGGGCAACAGTTCGCGTGGCGTCGAGCCGCCAAGTCGTTCACGATGACGCGTCTCACGCACCTGTCCGTCCTTTTGGGTCTCACGCACATAGGTCTCCTTGACGCCGCCGCCATGGCCGTCATCATAGTACTTGGTGTGGCGATAGCGCGAACTCTTCTCCGTGCGGCCATCCGTGGTGTCAGCTGGCGACTGATGATGCTGATGACGCTGATAACGGTAATCATCGTTGACCAGCTCACGCTCCTGGGTACGCTCCCGCTCCCTCTCCCTCTCTGGACTGTGGTAGTCACGCAAAGGTTCTCGCTCCTGCCTGTGCTGAATGTGCTGGCGCTCCAAAGTGGCGCCGTCGCCAAAGCGTCGCGTCAGAATGCGATTCTCCAGCTGTGCCCGCCTGTAGCCCAACTCATCCAGATAAGGCGCCGGGCTGACGCTGCGGATGACCGGCACAATTGGTGGCTCACCACGTCGATGATCTCGTTTCGCGAACTCATCCTCGTAGTAGAGTTTGCGTGTCTCGTAGCCCAGGCCCTCATCCTCATCGCTCAGATTGCGTGGACTGAGCTGTTGCCAGGGCGATGGCGAATGCGAGCTGGCCAATCTCGTTGTGGTTGTGGTTGTTGTTGCTCCGCCATTATGCAGCGGCGAATAGCTGCGATGTGGTTGCTGTGCTGCTGGCGGTGCTCTATCATTGGCCCGTGGTGGCCGGGGTGGTGCAAACTCTCGTCGTTGCTGCTGCTGCTGCTCCTCGCTGTGATCGAGCTGAGCATAGGTGATGATGCCGTCATTGGGCCGTATATACGAGAAGCCGGGCTGACTAATGACCGGCTGTGGCGAGAAGCGTTCCATGGAGAGGCGCTTCACCAGACCGTTGACGGTGCGTCCCTTGGTCAGCGGCAAGCGCTCCGCCGGCTGCTGTGAACTATGCATATTCTCACTCGACTTGGACTGCAGCGTCTCGATGCGATCGCGGATGCCCGCTGATATGTTCGATGGCGCTGCCTTGGACTGCTTATCTAGGGGGAGCAACTCCGTCAAACCCAACTCACTGGCATGCTTCTCGCGCACAGTGACAGCGTCAGATTTGCGTCGTTCGCGCTCACGAAAATAGTCTTTCTCAAAGAAATCCTCGCGCTGCGCCTGCTCAATGATGGGGCTCAGCTGCTGCTTGGCTGTGCTGCTGGTGCTAGTGGTGGGTTCGCTCTTCTTGCTCAGTTTGCTGCGCGTGTGGAGTGCGGTGCCGCTGCCGACATCACTTTTGCTGCGCACTAAACGCCGACCGCCGCCGTCCTCGAAGCGTGGATCTCGCTCGAGCGCGTCGCCTTTGCGACTGAACAGACCAAAGATCGATGGACGTTTCGAGGCAGGTTTCGAGGCGGGTTTCGAGGCGGGTTTCGAGGCGGGTTTTGCGGCTGGTTTCGCGGCGGGCTTCTTTGCGGCGGCGTCACTAACACTACGTGCCACCGGCTTACCTTTGCCCTTGCGTCCTCGCGTGGGCAGCGAATGAAAACGTTGCGTATCGTTGGCGGCACTTGGCACCTGGCTGCGCTTCTGCTTCACTCGGAATGTGGGTATATTATCACCGTTCGCAGCCTTGCTGTGATGCTGACCCGCCTGGGCGATGACCAGCGCAGCCTCCTTGCGTATATCCTCGGGATCGATGTCGGGCGGCAGCTGATGATAGCCGTGCGGTATGCCAGGATGTGGCGGCTGCAAATCTGTCGTCTCGTAGTCGTACTCCGAGGGCTTACCTGCAGAGAGAGAGCGAGAGAGAAGAAGAGTGATACAAAATATAAAATAGATTTCGCATTAATGTAACCACAATTAGCACATTAGCCGCTCAGCTGAGAGCTGTTGATGATGTAATACGTTAGTTAACAGCCAAACAGCCAGTCAGCTAGTCAGTCAGCCAGGCAGTCTCTCAAAAGTGTGAATTGGCCAACAGCAGCTGGCTGGCTGCTAAATAAGGCAGCCTGTTTGGGGTCGACTTTGGCCGGTTGCTGTTTTTGCTGTTTTTGCTGTTTTTGCTGTTTTGCTACCAACAATGGATTTGGCATTAGCCCACGTTGCTAGCCTGTAATCGGGCGCTGTAAGCGCTAATGGCCATTGAAGAGTCTCGAGTCGCTACTTGAAGATCATAAAGATTCTTTCAGTCACTTCCTCACTTGTTCTTCGATAATCATTATTATTGAAAATACCCCGCACCGACCGAAAAAAAACAAAATACAAAAAACGTGCCGCGCTCTATTCACTTCTATCAGGCAACAAATCCAAAACGCGATCATCATCATCATGGCCAAAACAAGATTGCTGCTGCCAAACCAGCAAAACGTGCGTGTTCTTTGATAGCTTTTTTTAGCTCTTTGTTTCTTTATTATTTTTTTTTTTGCGAGTCAACATGTTTTTTGTTGTTGATTTACTTGCCCCTTGACGACTCATCAGCTCGAGCGTCGAACGGGAGCAATCACAACACAATAATATGCTATACACGAGAGATTACGCATCTTGACAATCAGCACTTGTTGGCCTGATATAAAGAACATGCTACAAGTTTGTTGCCTAAGTCATTTGTTTTTTTGTTTCTTTTTTCTTTTGCCATTAACTGCACTGACCTTGCAACCAAAGTCGCTCGTTCAGCAAGGTTGCCAAAAATAAATTACATAAATAAAAAAAAATAAAATTTAATTTTAAATTAAAAAATAATAAATATTTGTCATTATAAAATAACAAGTTGAAAATAAATTACATAAATAAAAAAAATAAAATTTAATTTTAAATTAAAAAATAATAAATATTTGCTAGATTTCTGGGTATATTTGCCAAATGTGAACCAAATTCCGATATTTACACTAGTAAAACTAATCCCGTGGAGAGATCTCAATGATTAGGAATGAAGATCTTCAGCGCTTGCAACTGAGTGCATTTTCCCAGGCTGTCACATTGGTGAGCCGGTGAGCAAAACGTGGTTAAGAAAGTAAAAATGCTGCGATTCGCGCAGCCAGTCAAAGCTGATAAGCAACAATGATTAATGACAAGCTGGGCGTGGCAAGTGTCAAATTGGCTTCATACCCGTTGCCATTCATGCGGGAAGCTGGCTAATAGAACACATAGAGAGATCAAGAACATCATAAATATACACTCCCAAAAACGCCCTATTACTTTTGAGAGAATCGCGCTATAAACTAGAAAGTTTTGCTTGTTTTTAGACAAAGTTTCTGAATAGAAAAAAGGCTGTTTCATAAAACTACATAAACTGGGCCTAAATCGACAAAACCCAAAATGTTGTTCTTTTTTTATGAATATTTTCTATTATTAATATTATTTATTTTTTTTTAATATTTTTAAAAAGTAACAAAATCCGGATTCTCTGATAATATTTTAAAGTAAATTTGTTTCTACACAGAAGGCGACACTCAATTTTCTAAAAATGCAATGCAAAAACCTGATTTTTCTTTTCTTTGGTGAATTCTAAAATGAAGTGTTTTTATTTTTGCTAAGTGTAGGAGTAGTATGTACGCTGCTTATGCCACAACAATTGCAGCTTGCCAAAATGATGAGCGTGCCGCAAGCAGCGATCAACCGCGATCAAGCCATATGTGTCAAGGTAAAATATATGTGGCTATGCACACACACACACACACACATAGATCTGGTGTGTGATGGGTGCTGCCAGTTTAAGGTTTCTCGAGGAGCCAACCACACTCGCATGTTCATCACATTGTGGTTGCTTCTTGTTGTCTTTGTTGTTGTTGTTATTGTTGTTGTTGATGGTTGCAATGCCGTTGAGAGTTGAGAGGCGGTTGCGTTTTAGCTGGAGGTGTTTTTGGCCGCGTTTTGTGGCTGCTTTTGCTTTTGGGCAACAGGAAAACATAAATTGCGACTAAGCGACAGTTGGTTACCGCCTGGACAACCGACCGACCGACAGATGAGTGCCAGT
Organism: Drosophila longiperda; assembly: GCA_035042125.1. Lineage (NCBI taxonomy): Eukaryota > Metazoa > Arthropoda > Insecta > Diptera > Drosophilidae > Drosophila > Drosophila longiperda. Next base: position 1,225,137 of record JAWNLV010000107.1, read on the forward strand.
GAAACTGCGCCTCCAACTCAATGTCGACGAATAACAGTAAACGCTTCGCATTCCCAGAGATCTAAGCCAAAAACCAAAAAAAAAAAATACAATGATAGCCGAACTGGCTCTGGTTTCAACGAGTGCAAGCTATGATTGATTGCGAAAGCTTGGCGAACTCTCAAAGCGAAAAGGCAAAGGCGCTGAAAGCCATTCATTAATTTAATCATCGATCCACTTAATGAATTCGAGCCATGGCCAACGGGCTCTGTGATTTGTGTGCCCATGCCGAATGGGCTCTAAAAATGTGCCGGAAAAATGCCTTCAGGAGCAGGAGAAGAAATTTAGAAAACTCTTTTTGTTTTTTTTTTTTCTCTTTTCATATTTTGACGCATTGCGATAAGAAATCTGATCCAATTTGATCGCCTTTTAAAATTTGCCCGCTGCTCGCAGAGTCGAATTGCCAAGTTGCCCATTCTGGTTTTCCTTATAAACAGCTGCAGTCAAATTAATATGTGTTTTACAAAATATTAACAAAAATAGTTATAATTTTCTTCAAAAATTGTGAAAATTATATGTGAACTTAAGTCATTAATACTCATCATAAGTAAATATTGAAAAATGGCATAGCTAACAAATTGATAACAAAAATATATTTACTAAATGAGCTGGTCAAAATATTATTATTGGAATTGTTGTAAAGCTTATTTTGCTTTCCCTAAAATTATTAAAAACCAAAGTTTGTGGTTATTTAACTTCTTTTGTGTTACTAAATTTACTATTTTGTTGCATAATCATCATTTAAAATATTTATATTGTGGACTATTCACAATGCTTACAAATATATATTTTTTTAAATATTGCTTTAATTTAACAACAGTTTCGATTTTCAGTAGTGCAATATTTGCCACTTATCATCATAAAATATGTCGTATTTTAATGGAATGTTTTTACTCTTATTTTACTCAATAATCCCCTAAAAAAAACTCGTTCAAGTTGATTTTCACCAGCTCAACTATTATGTTGACCACAACTGTATAAATTGCTGTTGCAGGTATGAACATAATTTGGTTTTCGTGATTGCCACAAATCGCAGCACACTGACCAAGTCCCAAGTCAAATAAATAATAATAATAGCTGTTGGTTTTTCTCTCTTTTATGTTTTGTTGTTTATTTAATTCTTGGCTTTCACTTGACCAAATAATGCATCCTGCTGTGGCTGATCTCATTAAGAGCAGCTTAGTGGAAAAAAATCGATGCGTTTGGGCCCCAAAAATGATTCATATCTGGATGGCGCCCACCAGCTGTCAAGTGCAGTACAGATAACTGGCTTTTAGGCCTGCCTCCCCCCACCCGTCGCTCCCTCCCACTACTGGTCTAGTCTGTGGTTCAACTTTGCAGCGCTAATGAGCCGACCGATCAGCAGCAGCAACAGCAGCAGCCTGTCGAGCCTGGGCTTAACTTGGCCAGTAAGCAAAACATATGCGCGAAGGCAAATGGGCAAAGTGGCATGCCACAGTGCCAAAGATCTTGCGGCTCACGGCCAACTCGGCAAGCCGCTGCATACCACATCGAAGTGCCTCGAAGTGGCTCGCAGCGAAGTGCGGCGCGCCTTTGGGGCATTTCAATTAACCTGCGCACTTTCGATTTCATTGAATCAGGAACCTGGGCCGGGCTACACTCAGCCAAAAAAAAGTCACCAATTGTTTCAGAAATTCAGTAAGTATAATTCAAAAAACCTGCGTTTTGCACATCGTCATTTTAGCATAGGTTTTTCAGAAAAAATACATCAATCTTTTAGGCAGTTTTTTCATATGAACAAATTCTAAAATTAGCCTTTTTTAGCTTATATAATTAATTAAGATTAGTGTTTTCGAATTTCGCATACACAAACGAGCTTTGAATAGTTTAAAAAAACATAAAATTTAATTTGAATTCCCACTGAGCTAATCGGCCTCTAAGGCAGACAGTAGCAAGAGTCATTAAATTAAATTACCTGTTTATTTATATATTATATTATAATTTTAGAAACGATTTCAGGAATTTCATTATTGTTCTCAGGGCGATTTTTAGTTTGTGGCTGTTTTTTTTCTGAGTGTAGTAACTGCAAGACTTTAGCTTTATCTAGGCGGGCCCCAGAGCAGCAATTCCAATGCTAAACGGCTCCGCACTCATTCCAGAATTGAAATAATTGAATGCCCTTGTGCGCGCTTATCGTTGGGCAGCAGGACTAGGGATTGGAGAATGGAGATCAGAGAGTTCCCATGCTGCCAATGCGCCTAATCACATCAAAAGCGATGCCGCCCCGCGTCCTTGAAGGCACAGGCGCAATGGGAGCGCAGCCAGGGGAGGGGAGGCGTGGATGCTCCGCCTTTCTCTGTCAGTGACAAGTATGCAAATAAGCCAAGTGTATTTTGACATGCGAGTGCCTCGAACCAGTCTAAAAGTCTAAAGTCGCCCTCCCCAATTAAAATGCCCACAATGAGTTGTTGTCTGGGTTGAAATTGAAGTTTAAGCCAAAAGCTGAGAGCCAAGAGCTGAGAGCCAAGAGCTGTGAGCTGTGAGCTGTTTAAGCTGTTGTCGACGGACTTTCAAAACAAATATGTATTTAAATAAATACAAATAGAAACTTTCGCTAAAGAATGGATGCGGTTCATGCGGTTCTTCGTAAGCCTGGCCAAAAGCAAACAACAAACGTGTTTCGCACAGCAGCTGTCAACAGCACATTAAGTGAGAGCAAATAACAATAACAACAACACACAAATAAGCAGAGTGCCAAAAACCTTTGCTAAATATAATCCCAGACTTATTTCGATGAACAAATGACGCAATCAATTTTTGCGAGATTTTTCTCTTTTTTTTTTGGCGCTTACTGGAGTTGAAACTGGGAACAGAAGAGATGGCTGATTGCGCTGATTGAGCTGATCGGCAACTCCATTTACCCAATTCGCAATATTATAACTCAACAAACAACACACACACACACACACACACATGTATATATATATATATGTATTTTAAAAGTGCGGCCGCGACAATAACACCCAATGCCAACCGGGCAAAGAACCTGACTGAGCCACAACACGAGCTGGCAAAATGTGAAGTGCTTGCTTAAAGAGAGCGTCTCAGCTAACTTGGCTCAAACGCTGACTTGGCTCAAATGTTGACTGCCTACGCCAATGTCACCCAATCAAAATAGTGCGAAACGGTGGGCAGCCATAGCCAAAATCAGATTTATTAATTAAGTTTCTGTTTCTATTTGTATTTCTCACATTTCAGTTTTTTTTTTTTGTTTTTTATGCCAGCTGACAGTTGCTGAAGCACTTAAAAAACAGCATATGCAAATTGTATATTCATATCCAAAAGTAATAAAATGTAAATGGCATTTTAATGGTGTTTTTGTAGATCCCCGTTTTTAGCATCTTTTCGTGCGGGTGATTCTACTGTAAATTGCTGTTTTTCTTGTTATTGTTGCTGTTTATTTTTTTTAACTAACTTTTACATGTGAATCAAGTTTGACAAATTCAAGCATTCCATGCAAAAATTGCGTAGTAGAACCAAAAAACAAACAAACAATGTTGGAATTAAAATTAAATGAAATTGCTGTCTGAGGCACGCCGAAGCTTAAATACCCTTTTTAAACCGATGTTAAATTACCGTGAAATTTAGATTCATTATTAATTTAAAATTTAATGAGCAATTGCAGCTATGGCACCTATTAGCATAATAACCCGAAAAACTAATGAGTTTTGCTTTTGGTATAACTAGTTAAACAAAATAGATTTAACTACAAAAGCAATGCTAAAACTGGCAGCATAATAATAATTGGGTAAATAAATAAATAAATAATAAGTAATATTAAATAATAAAATAGTTATTCCTATAAGAAATCTTCTTTTGAATTCTTGATTATTAGCTTAAATACACAATATTAGCAATAAATTGTGAGTTTGATTTGATTTATAATCTAGTTAAACAGCAAGATTAGGGCTATATCGATTCGACTGATCAGATATATATATATATACTCTATATAAACTTTGCATTGAGCACATGCTAGCCTCAACTTGTTTGCTCAACTTTATTGTTGAGGTTATCTAATTTATAGCTAATCAAATGCAAATCTTGGCCACAAATTAAAAATCACAGCTAGCAAAACGGTATAGAAAATTGCACGAGTCGGAAACGTTTGTTATTTTTTTTTTTTAATTAATGAATGAAAATATATGGATTTAAGAGCAGCTCATTAAAATACAAACATTAATGTATAAAATATGGTAGCAAAATAAAAAACATGGCCAAGAAACAGTAGCCCCGCTAAGATAGCTCATTTAATTACGTTGCAAATTGCAAGCGAATATTACGTAATCATGATCCAGCTGGCCACATGGGGGGCTGGCCAATTATGGCTAACTTGTTGCAAGAGCAGATGCCATAATAATATGGAATCAATTAAAGCGCCGCAGCATTATGGAACTCTGCAGTCGGCCACGGCAGAGATTATGTCATCCCGACGAGTTCAAGTGCATCGTCACTTGTCCTGCCCTCTGGTGAAGAGCAAGTGCAGCATGGAAAAAAATATTACTAAAAACAACAACAATAACTTAAACTACATATTTGAAGCAGCTGGCAGCTGGCAGCTGGCTGTCTTTGAAGCTGAGCAAGACTCGTTTTTGCCAAATTTGGTCGCTACGCAAGGTTGCCCACAAGATGTACACACACTTCAGCACACACACACACACTCACACTCACATTCACACTCATATTCACACTCACACTCGCCTAAGTTTGTTATTGTTTTTGGTTGAGTTGTCTTGTCAACAGAAGTGTGATGTGCTCATCTGTAAAAGCAAAGAGCGCACAAAAATTGACTGAAATTAGCCAGGTCATATAAACAAATATGCGGCTATATATATTTATATATTTACATATACATTGAGGTACTTAAATGGGCTAAAATTAAATCATCATCTTTATCTGTGTTTTCTCACATAATTGCCTCAATTTGCCTGTGAACAGCAGTCATTTAATATATTATGCTAAACCACTACTGATGACGACGTCTGTCGTTAAATGCTAAAAACTGGCGCCTTGTCCGTTTTAGAGATTAGGATCTTAATTGTCAGAGCATATTTCTTATTAAAATGACTCGTCAATCTAATGCAAGAAGAACTATTTTTTTTTTAAAGTTATTTTTGTGATTCATTGCCGTTTTAAGATATTCAAAATGTCAGTGAATAAATCTTATTAAATAGTCTCACCAATCCAACATAGCAATAATTTTAAAGATGTTTATTTGTTAATTTAATTTGCCAACTCTTTGCCTTTCAATTGTCAAACTTTTCGACGTGCGGCCAAGGCCGAAATGACAAATTAAGCTAAGCCAAAATGGTTTGCAAATAAAATTGAGTAACAGTTTATTTTAATTACGTAGCAAATCAGATCAGACCATAACTGTGAGCAAAAACTGCAGCAGCACGAGTAGCTCATAAGGAAATTCAAGTTGAACGAAAAAAAACAAAAAAAAAACAAAAGACTTAGGCAACGAACGTGGCATGCCAATTACATATGGCCTGCGAATGCGACGGAGACAGGGAGTGAGAGCACGAGGAGAAGGGGTGGGGGGGAAGAGGAGAAGGCCACTCTGTGCACAGACGCATCTATTAAAACTAGCTAAATAATTTACATTTGTGCCGCTTTTGTCATAATCAATTTTTAATTTCTTCATTTCAGACAGTCGCCATAAATTCCATGCCGGCTTTCGGATAAATCGCATTGCCCTGCAATTAAATTGCGTCGCTTGTTCTTGTTGTTGTTGTTGTTGCTGTTGTTTCTGTTGCTGTTGCTGTCTCTGCTGCCAGACATAATCATAACAATAATAATGTAGTCGACTCCGGAGACAAACAGACAGTTGCAGCAGCAGCAACTAGCCAGGTTTTACTAGGCATATTTTTAATGCCACTGATGAGTTTTTTTTTGTTTTTTTTTTTGTTTGTGTTGTTTTCTGTTTTTTGTTTCCCCATTGCCTGATGTGCAAAGTGATACTTTGTGCAACAGAGAGTGTGGCCTGCTTGCCTTATAAAATATCTACTTATTTAAAATAGTTATAGCGTGCTCTGTGTGTGTGCGATAGTGTGTGTGTGTGTGTGAGTGCTCTCGAGCACTCTCAAGGTAAACTACATTTTATTGTTGAGGCGGCATTGTTACGAGCATTGCTTTGGCATTCGTTCTGGCTTACTCGCCCACCTACTATATATATATATATATATATGTATCTTAATATATATAAATATTATATATATATATATATATAAATAGTATAGTATAAATAATGTGCTCAGTACACATGCTGTGTGGCAGGCAATCAATATCATCATTAAATAATGCAAGTGATGGATACCTAAATGTCAATTTTTATTTGTAGGTTGCACTTATTATTGTTCTAAGTTGTTTTGGTTGATTATGCCACATGAAGGTGATTTGCTAGCCCGATTTGTCTGACCAGCATCATCTTAGAATATCAGCAGCTGTTTTGTGACTGGGACTGCCCAGTTAATTAGTTACTTGAATTATATAGACGTGTTCATTTGTTGCTTTAAGCGTGGGTTTTTTTTTAGCGGCATTGATTGACCAAAATTAGCGTGTCTACACATCTATGTGTGGATGTGTACATGTCTGTGAGTGTGTGTAAAAAAAAAAAAGAAAATCTTAACAAACAACAAATTCTTAAAACATAGTTGAAAAATGTTGAAAACTTTATTTGAGCACAAGCAATCAATTCTAATGATAAGTAATAATTGCTTTATAGATGATAAAGCTTTGAAACTATTAAGAAAAGTAAATTAATGTCTTCAAATAATAACTATTTGCTTTTATTACCCCAATTAGAAATAACCCACATATTGAGATGGTGTTTCGAGTTCAGTTTTTAATATTTCGACTTAAACAGTGTCAAAGATATACAAAAAAAATAGGTAAAATTTATCGAAGAGTAAAATGAGCCAAAAATTCAATAGGGATTAATAAAGTAGCTAAGAAAATGTTAAGAATCAGCATTTTATAAAGTAGTGCTATTATTGTTATGACCTCAGCTGTAAATATATATATATATAAGGCTTAAATATATACAGCTATATGCTGGGTTGCTTTAATCGAGCAGAAAGTTAATGAATGAAATGTTTGTGATTTATCATTAATAAAAGCAGCTTGCACTTATGCAAGTCTGGGTGAGTGTGCGTGTGTGTGTGTGAGTGTGAGTGGAGTGTGTATGGTGTGTGTGTGTGTGTGTGTTGTGGTTATTCTTTCAAGTTAGATGCCTTAAACACAACACACTGACCTATGCGCTTCACGTGTACATCTCGATTGAAGCTGACACGTGGTCCGCCATTTGTTGTTGTTGTTGTTGGTGTTGCAGTTGTTGTTCCAGGCATATGTTGAGGTTGCGGCGGCATTCTGATGCTGGCTTTCTGATGGGTTTGTTGCTGATTTGATCTTATGGTTTAACAAATTTCTCTGGCGTCGCTTTAAATTTTTCACTTGGCTTTTGGAAAAGTGTTAAGCAGCTGTTCCGGGCATTTTCTTTTGTTTTTTTTTTATAGTTATGCTCAATTTGACAGTCGCTTTTGATGATGTGATATCAAATATCAAATATATTTATGGGGGGGGCTGTCAAAGTGTCGAACTGCAATTCGAGAATAGAAATAAAGAAAAAAAGACAAGTCTCAAATGTCAAATGTTGTACTTATTATTTGTTGATGTTTGTTTGTTTGCTGTTAAAGTTGTTGTTGTTGTTGTTTTTTATCGTGTGGCTTGTTAGACACTCGGCACCTCATTAGCAGCGACCTGGTTAAGTTTTGTTTGTTGTTGGTTTTGTTGGTTTTGGTGTGTGTTACTTAACTAAATCAAATTTATTAAATTGCCTTATTAATGGCCACTTGACATGCGCCAGCGAAAGTGTTATTAAAATTAAATCAAAGCTGCAGATTTATCACAAAGCAAAAAATTAGGAAAAATTAGAGAGCTCATCAAAAAGTCAGTTATTTTGTATGCCGCAGACAACGCAATAAAACCATAAGAAATTAGAAACGACAAAGTAAATAAAAAAACAGAGTAAAAAAAGACAAGCAGGCAGTGAAAAGAATAATTGGCAATTAATAAAAAGCCAATGACTCTGAGTCCGAATCCCCAAAAACTGTATTAAAAATCTTATTGTAAAAATGGAAACGGTGCGCAGTCGGGGAGCAATGCGAAGTGGGCAGAGCGAATCAAGTTTGTTTTGCGTTATGCTCGTTAGCCGGAGCAAAAACACACACACGCGCACAACAAAGACATTATGAGGGTGTTTTTTTGTCTGCATACGATATTATTTATATATATATATATATATATATATATTGTCACATGCGAGCTACTTTGAATTGGCAATTGGGATGGATGAAGTGGCACGGATTGGAGTCGATTCGAGCAACGAATAACAATGCAAAGCGGATGTGGGGAGAACCATTGGCAGCAACTCTATTTGTACAATTTGTGGTAAACACACACCCCCCCCCCCCCACACACCTCCTGGCCTATTCAACAAACGTCATTTGGGTGTGTCCTGCAGCCGCCATGCAAAATATGTTGATTGCGATTAAGCAAACGCGATAATATTCATATTTGAATGCGAGGCAACCAAAACTCTATTTAAACAATGCATTATGCCCGAGGATATGCCGCACATGCACATGCACGAGTGAGCTGCTCTTGCAACCTTGCAACCAGGCAACCCAAGCAACCCAAGGCAGACCAGGCAAGTGCGCTAAGCAGGCGCAGCCAATGAGTCCGAGTATCCCACTTACTGGTTCCCCGATCGTTCCCCCAATCGCGCCCCAGTCTTCATAGCGCCTCGCTGCAGACTCACGCACGCACCCACCAAAACCGCGCAGCTCTCTCCCTCTCCCCTCTCTCACTCCATCTTTCTCCCTTTTGTAATGGGTAGAAAATGCATGCCTATTATGGCACCTGGTCAGGGGCCGAGTTGTAATCACAGCCATCCAGCTACACTCAAAAAAACAGAAGAACATCGCCCTAAAAACAATATCAACTGTCTGGTAAAAAAAATTTTTTAATATACAAAGAAACTTATGGGAAAAGTGCTTTTCCCATTTATACAGCATTTTCTTATTATTATAAGATAAATTGATGAAAAGTTTAAATAACTTTTGCTTAGAAAACCATTAACTGTTTTAGCTTTTAGAAATATTTTCTAAATTCTTATATAATTTTTTCTTTACAAAAAAAAAAATTCTAAAAATTCTAATCCTGTTATAACATTTTTTTAGTTTTAGGTAAAATTTTTTGATCTGCGAAAAAAAGGTTCTTACATATTTTTTTATTAGGAAAAGAAAACAAACATTATGGAGACAGACAACCTTTCGAATAATTTGTTGCCGATTTGGTCGATTTTTTTTCTGAGTGTAGCTAGCCGAAGAGAATCACAGACAGACATCAATGCAGGCTGCCTGCCCATTCACTTACTGGCTTACTTACAGACAGGACAGCTCTCCACTCTAACAAGCACACACACAGAGATAGAGAGAGCGAGACAGAGATAGAGAGGGAGAGAGAGAGAGGTGGGTAAGTGCGACTGAGAGGCAATCAAGCAACTAGACGTCAATGATCATGACTAGTAGAACCTCGTGTCTGTCTGTCTGTCTGTGCCCAGCTGGAGTTGGATTTGAACTTGGAGTTGGAGTTGTAGTTGCAGCGGTGGTACGCAAAACGCTTGAAGCTGCCAATAAAAATCCTTTACCATATAATTTGAGTGGCCATGCGTGCGCTCTGACATTGATGGGAAGCTGACTAGTCAGCATGCATGCATACAGCTCCAACTCCAACTTCAACGAAGACGAAGACGAAGTCGAAGACTGCCAATTCCTTGTAGCCCCCAACGACCAGGTTGGTTGTTGGCCAGATGCCGATGCCGATGCCGATTGTTGCGCGTTGATTGCGCCATGAACGTGATTTGTTTGTAAACACGCATTATTAAGGTGTAATAAACATACAATTTTCAGCGCTTCGAAGCGTAGGAGCTCAGCGCGTATACAATGTGTATACAGAATATATATATATATATATTCATATTTATATTTATATACATACATATTTAATATATTATATTTTGAAACTATAGACAAACACAGTAAAAGCGATCTTATTTTCAGGTCGATTTTCATTTCAAGTTTTAAAATCACTTATTATTTTATAATTGAAAACATTTCCAAATAATAGAAAAAAGACTTTCTAATTTTTTTTTCAATAGAAAATAGATATATTTTTGGTTTTTTTTTAGGAAAACATTTGTCTAATATGTACTATATATAAAACAGGCTTTAAATACTTACTAAGCCCTTGTCAGGACATTGTAGGCAAAGTAGTCTCTAAAGGAAACTTGCTATTGTCAGTAGTCGATTTATGATGCTTAGAATAAAACCTCAAAACCTCAGCTATGAAAAAGTTTAGTACGCTAGGGAAACATAGAAATACTAAACCCAAGAATTGGGGTTGTTTCCACAGCTATAAAGGTCAAAACGTAGGCCACATTCTATTAACAAATCTAACGCAATTTGTATCTAATTTCCGTCACAATTGCGTAGTGTGTAGCTAATTTTATACAAATTATTTTAAATTATACAATTACAAGCGCTCACTCACTCGTTCTCACACTCTCCCCATCTCTCTCTCTCTCTCTCTCTCTCTCTCTTGTCAGAGACTTTGAGCTCAGAGTGTAGAGTCTGGAGCCAAGCATAATAATGGCTCTGAACTTGAACTCTGACATTGCGAATGAGTATGAAAAAGACAATCAGCAAACATAATGACGGCAACTAAGCAACCCAACCCAACCCAGGTTAACCCTCCTCCAACTCCTCCTCCCCCCGCCAGAAAACAGAAAACTCCCCCGCTCATTGTAACGACCGTGTCAAGTGAAACCAAAAGTGCGGCAACTTCAGTTTTGTTGGACAAGCGGCGAAGCAACATCGAACGAGCAACAAGCAAACAAACAACGCGTTCGCCCACTTTGCGTGTGTTCTCAGCGCCAGTTGCTCGCTGACCTCTCCGACTGGGTTCAGGTTCAACTCGAACACAACAAAGGCAGCTAACAGAAATTTTAGTCTGTCTCTCTAAGTCCGATCGGTTGAGCAAACACTCAGCAAAAAGAAAAATCACATGAGAAATATAACGTTTTTAATTGATAATATCAAAAAGATATCGAAATATATTTAAAAAAAAAATCAATGCATTTATTATAAACTATATTAAATATTGTGTGTAAAATATTAAAGTAATAATGAAAACCCATACAAAAAAAATTAATATAGAATTCTTCTGTGGCTCACACATTGAATGAAAAATTGGGTGTAGTATTTTTTTTCAGCTTCATTTGATTTCAGATTCAAATGCAAATGGTTTTTTCCAAAAGCCATAATTCTAATATTTAGAACTTTACTTTCTGTTATAATAAGGTCTCTAAAATGCAGTTTTGCTGAGTGTAGCGCGGCCTTTGTGGCCGAAGTGAAAATGAAGGTGTAGTCCAATTTGTAAGTATGGCCAAGCCCCAAGGCTCAGCACAGCAGCCAAAGCCAAAGTTATGCAAAGCTGTGCCTGGGACTGCTCTGCTCCCGGTGGAGCCAGTCCAGTCCCGGTCCCAGTCCCAGTCCCAGCTAGGCCAGTCCAGTCCAGTCCCATTCCAGTCTCCTGCCTAGTGCCTTGTGTTTGTCTGGAGCGCATTTTTCCATGCGTGCCGCCTTTTGGCTTTGTTGGTGGCGCTCTGCTTTCCTCTGCTGCTGTTGCTGTTGATGCTGCTGCTGCTGCAACATCCATTTGCCGACTTGGCAAATACTTAATTGCATTTCGATATCTATGCTCAGGCATCTGCGAGTGAGGATGCCGCAGCAGCATTGGAGCACTCAGACAGCGAGACAGGCATTTGCCGCAGACAGGCTAAACCAGCGCGAGGCTGTTGCTCCTCTCTGTGCTCCACTCTGCTCTGTTCTGTTCTGTTTGCTAGTCGCCGATTTTTACAACTAAATTCCCTTGATTCATTTTTGCGCTTTACAAAAGAAATTTGTAATTGCTACTCCCATTTAGAGCCCATATTGCATATCTGCGCGCACATCGCGCGGACAACATGACAATCGACTTCTTCTTCTTTTCTAATGCTATGCACATCCGTTCAAGCGCCCACACACACACACACACACATATATATATATATATATATTCAGCAATGTCAGCTCTTTTTCTCGCATATTGTTTTGTCATCGTTTTGTTTGCTGCCTGCCCAGTTGATGGTCGTCCGTCAATCTTGGCATCGTCAGTCGTCAGTCGTCAGTCGCAGTGCCCCCAAACTGAAGTGCCGCCTCCCACTCTTTAGCCCCTCTCTAACTCTCCACTGTGAGATGGCATTGTGCCTGAGCACGCTGTCATTTTCACGCTTTGTTAGCTCACTAAACTGTATCTCGTCGTCCACAACAACAACTATAACAACAACAACAACAACTATAACAACAACTACTTCATACTAGGAAGCGTCATGGCGCAGCCACGTTTTTTCATTATTTATTTTTTTTTTTCTTTATTTATGACTACATATTTAGTTTATTATGTATGTTAGAAGGTTAATCTCGGCGGCATTACATTGCATGTTTTGCGCCTTTGTGGCAATTTCTTTGCCTTCGCCTTAAAAGACTTGTATAATATTTGCACAGCACGCGACAGCTCAATGGAGCAGTTATATATGCCAGCAAAACTTAATAATAATAAAATAATAAATTATGAACAATTAAGAGCTGAAGAGTGAAGTGTGCTAAAACCAACTATTTAAATATTTTCTATTTTGATTCCCAAATATTCTATATGTATGCCTGCTGTTGGTAAAGAAATTAATTTGAATATCGATTTGAGACTATGATTTCTCTGATTAGATTAATAAAATTTTGTGCAGGTTAAGGTATCTGTTACCATAATTGACATAATCTGTTATCCTAAATGATATGATCTGAGCACAAAATCAATTTATTATATTACCTTAATTAATCATCAGCTTAGACTGCAAAGGAATAAGCTGATATAAGCCCTATGCAGCTGAGCTGGAGTGTAGATGTCCCCCAACTTCTAGTGTTCTATGTAGCATAAGGTAATTGCAAGTTGTGCTGAGGCAATCTTCTGCATAAATATGTGTAAAGAATGATGGTAAATCAATTTCATGTTTAATGGCTAATGGCATGATTAATGTGGCTCTCAACTTGCGCTGCTCGCCCAGCAGGCACAAATTTCACTTTTCTCGCAATAATTAACCCAGAGAGTTTACAAGATGTATATCTAATGAAAAAAAAAAAAGCATAAGAAAAAAGTATGTTATCGACCGCTGTGCCATTTTTCCATGTCACAGTTGCCGACTGTGCGACTTTTAACCTGTGCAGAAATCAATTAGGCACCGTATCAAATAGATACAAGCACACACACGCACACACACACACTCGCACACCTTCTTACACACACACACACTCAAGCGTAAAAGCGATCGATCATGTACAGTCGTTGCTCGAAATGATGCCGAGTTGGCCCTTCATTGTGGACTCGGTGTGAGTTTATTCTTTTTTTGTTTGGGATTTTGGGAAAACGTATTTTATTTATCAATTAAATCGAATCGAAAATTGAGCGCAATTACTGAGCAAATAGTTATGAGCCAAGTTCGTTGCCTGAGTCTTTTGTTTTACAGCAACACTCAGCAAAAAAAATCACTCTAAACTTTATAAATTCCAGATACTTTTGATTCTTGTGTGTTGTGTGTACAGAGAAGAATTCATATATTTCCAAATTACTTCTACAAACAAAAAAAAAAATTCTAGTTTTCAGTGAGATTTTTTTTCTGAGTGCAGCCGATTTTTTCTCTCACTGAATTGCTGCACGAAACCCACTCCGGGCTCTCGCCTGTTGACTGGGGGGTGTCAGTTTCGATTTCGGTTGCAACTGCAGCTTACAGCTTGGTTGCATCTGCCAGCATCTGCAATATTTCCGGCAAGAGCGCTCCACGCTGACGCTGACGTTAATGTTGACGGTGGCAAAGGTCAGCAGCGAAAACGAATCGGCACTTGGCACTTGAATGCCTGATGCTCGATGCTGATGTCTGAATGCTCATGCAACAAAATGCTGCATGCGGCATGCAATGGGAAAAAGGGCGCCTTGCATGCAATATTTTCTTTGGGTCTCTGGCACAGCAACAATAAACAAAAAAAAAAAAACAACAACAGCAAATCATAATCCAGCTGTGGCACATCTTCCGTCTTGCATAAGCTTCACTGTACAGCTGAGTTTCACTTTTTTACACTGTTGCCCAAATCTGACGCTGCCGGGTTAATTAAACCCAAGAAAATAACGACAACTAGCTGGCTAAACTAGCGGTAGCTGCGTGAATATTTTAATTTATGCAAATTTTTTTGGCAGCAATCTTAGACTAATTATTATATTGGCTGGCAGCGATATCAGTTTTATGATTTGATTGATAGAAAGGCAAAACAGCTCCGCAACACAACATGGCTCAGGTTGGGTAAGACCGGTTGTCGGCTGCAGCATCAATTTAGATTTAGCTCAATTTCTTGACACTCGTCGGGAGATTAAATCAAAAATGAGTCCATTTTGTAATCGAACTAAATTTAAGTAAATCGTCATTAATTTGCCTCAAAATTTGAGGTAGTATTTTGCTCAAATGAGAAAATTATATATAATTTCCATGCTGTTTGTATAAATGTGAAATAATTCATATTTTCGTATACATATATATTTATTAATGAAATTTTATAAATTCAGATAATTTCACATGTTTATTTTTATTTTTTTTGAGTGTAGCTGTTGCTAGTTGTGCTAACTGCTATAGATTGCTTCCGGTGAACCCTCCTCATCATTATGTAGTCTACATTCTACACAACGCAATGTGCATAAAAATAAATATTTATTGAGAGCAGGTTAAATTTCAAAACTGATCAAATTCATTGATATGCAGTTGTCGTTAAATGTTTGTTGTCCGCCAAATGTGTGCAATTGGCAAGGCATACAAAGCAGTGACTCAATTTCAACATTACTTACAACAAATTTATATTATTTTCAACATGCATTGTGTAATGATTGTACCAAAATGAAATAATTTTGGCCCCATTGCATTATGAAAGCGTTACAAATCTTATTTTGATGGGACGCATTTGCCAATTGGCCGGTAGACGGCTTTGGCTTTGTCATTTTGAACGGCTATTATCGTTAACAGTGAAATTGGACTGGGAAACCAGCTTAAAATAGCTATTGCCATAATCGGTCGCTTTTCAAATCTCATTTTTATGCATGAATCTCCATTTGAGTGCAGCAGTCAATGTCACCATAAAACAGACACAACACCTAAAAGACAACTTTTTTGTAGTCTTTTGTTGATAAAGTGACATCATTGCTATCATGTCACCTCAAGCGACCCACGCTCCACGCTCAACTCCACCAGTTGGCCAAAAAGTATCTGCAGACTAGGCAAGAGAGAAATTTGCAGAAACTCAACGCAATTCTCGGAAACTCATAATTGGCTCGAGCTGAAAGCTGAAAGCTAAAAGCCAAAGCTAAGCTGGCCCATCGGCAAAACTAGCAGTCAATACATCAATTTAATGACTTCATTGAAAGCATTTTTGGCCCAATACATCATGCACGCCCCAAATATATTGATTTTGTTTCGATCCATTCTGCCATCGCAGATTTGCTGGCAGCTTAAGCAAACATAAACTAAGTTAGTAGCTGCACTAATAAATACCCTGTAACAACAAGTAATATCTAAGTTTTTAATTGGAATATGTGAGATGTGTTTACTAATGGCATATTAACAATGGTATTTATCTGACAGGCCGGATAATTTCTGACAGTGTTCATCAATCAATTGTTTAACATTGCAGGGTATTATCCGTGCTTAGTTTTTTGGACAAGTTAATCTACGATTAGCGTTCCCAGGGCGTCGTATTGCAAGTCGGAGTCTGCACCTGCCAATGCCACAACAAAGTCAAAAAACAACACTTGACACCCGATACGCTACTCTGTGGAAGCAAATGAGGCAAAGAGAGGCCAAAAGGGTAGGCCAGAGGGGGAGAGGGCTGCGCTGAGCTGATGATAAGTAGTGTGTTTGATAGTGTTCACATTGCCGGCCTAATTGGGCTTTTATGAGCCAAGTGTTGAGTGTGTGTGTGTGTTGAGTGTGTGTTTTACTTCCGCAACAATGCTTTGTCAAGTGTCAAATGCGTTTTACCGTTCAATTGACCGATCAACTTCCGCTCGACAAAAGCTCAATGCCAGGCCAAGTTAGTTAATTATGTGTTTACAATATGTGTTTTTTTCTTCATTTTGTGGCCTACTCGTATTTGGCCAACAAATCAAACGCCAGCAATTTAGCAACAAATTGTTGTTAATGCCCATTAAATCAATGCTGCTGCGTCTTTCATTTCGATTACGGTATTTGCTAGAGTTTTTTGATTTTGATTTCAGTTTGGCTTTTTGTTGTTTTTTTTTTTTTATTGTTGTGCGTGCCCCTTGGGCAATTAAAAGCTGCACGATGCACGAAAGTGAATGTTGTAATGAGTCGCAAACGATTAGGTAAGATTACGGGACGACATCGATTCATTCATTCATTCATTAGCAGCCTTATTCACATTGGCAACACAACAAAACAAAACACTCAAAACAAACACTAGTAATGGCAATTTGTTGATATTTCTGCGCAACTTGCCAAACAACACAAAAATGAAACAAAAAACAAAAAACCAAATGTAAATGTTCACAATACACATTAAATATTTGAACGAGTGTTATTCAGGCCGTCGAAATGTATTCACAATTCACTTGAAAAATAGTTGAAAAAGTGTGATGTTAGGCAGCGGCACGCTTTAATCATCTTATGTAGGTGCTAAATGAGTCAATGGCAGAAGTTTATGAGCGCTCAAGGAAATACAAAAAAAAAAACACATATATATATATATATATATATATAAATAAGAAACTGCTAAAATGTTGCTGCCTCAATGCCTGACTGCATTTAAAAAACAAATCATCCTTGACGCATGCACACCAAAAACGGCAGCCTGCACATGAATATCAACCAAAAAATCGAGACAAAAAAAATCAAAATAAAAATAAACACAGCTTCCAATAAAAAAAAAACTACACCAAAGTGAAACAAGCCGTAGGACTGTGGACAAGGCAAGGCTGCATAACCATTTTTGGCCACATCCACAAAAAGCTGTTGCTTTTATTTATTTTTTTTTTCAGAATTTTCAATTTGTTGTGTTTTTTGTGTGTGTGCATTTAACCCCTTGCTGCTTGGCACTGGCTTCTGCACAGGTTCCTTTAAATTGACGTTTATTTCCAGACGACGACGTCGTCGTCGAAATTGGGATCGCAAAAAAAAAAAATGAGCAACTTTCGAAATTTTTAATGAGCACAAAATGTGTGCGTCGAGTTAATTTGCCGCAGCGTTTGAAGACACACAGACAGCAACAGCAACAGGAACGGAACGGGTTGGCCCTCCATCTATAAAATACGATACGCTGTTTTTTTTTGTTTAGCCAAAAGATCGAAGAGACACCTACACTCTAACACACACACACACACAGAGAATTCTTATATGCAGTCGTTGCATGACGTCATTTTGGCATTGGCACTGAACTGACGCCAAAGTTTGGCATGCTCTCGAAATGCTCCCACGTATCCAGTGACAAGTGAATAAATAAATTCATGTATAAATTTATATATATATATACATATATTTATATATATAATGTATATTAAATATGTAAGAAGTGTCAGCCGCTTTGACAATTATTGGGTATTAATATAGATGTTTATCGTGTATAATTAAAAATTAATTTATTTTTTCAAAATAACAAAGAAATTATTTTGAAATATAAAAAAAAATAATATTGACCTCCAGTTGTTTTGGGTTGACAATATGCAGATCGCTAAGGAGAATAAATTGAGATCTTTCCCAAATACATACAGATTTGCCTTGTATGGATTTCAGCTCTTTATATTCCCTTCCCTGTAGATGTACATAAATTTATATAAATATACATACAAAATAATATTGAAAATTATTTTAAATACTTTAAATTTTGCGATCGCTTATCGTCTCCAGGTTAGAAAGGGTCGCCATATATGCAGCGAGTGTGAGGGATATAAATTGGCCAAACTCAGCAGATCGCCCAGAACAACGAGCCAGATTTGTGCATAACGCACCTTTTTCAAGTTAAAGAACCATATTAAATAACCACGGAATCCACACGATTTACCTGGCCTCTCAAAATCCATTTCAATATATTTTATAAATATTCCAATTTAGTTGATGAATATAGTTTTTCGTCTAAAACTTAGTTAGAGAATGTCAAAAAACTGATAGCAGAATAAAATAAAGTCAAAAGGGAAGCTTTAAGCAAAGCTTTTTGATTCAATCAAATTACATATGAATATTCTGGTATATTTCGCATATGTTATAAAAATTCCGCAACAAAATTTATGTGCTTTATAAAAAAATCAAATTGTATGAATTTTAAATTTTTCAAGCTAAATCACATTAGCAATGCTAATGCGAGCTGCTCTTAGAACTGTTAGCCGAACCGATAATGAGCGACGGGGCAAGAAGCAATTTTTTTTTTAGAACACCAAAAAAGAAACATTAATCTAATAAAAAAAAAAACGAAGAAAAATACAGCCATTCCCATAAATACCCAAAGACGCTGTAAACTTTCACTAAGAGTTTACAAGTTTTAAGCAAAAAATATATAAAGATACAGCATTGTTAGATTTTCTGAATTCTATTTCCGTTTCGAGCACAACCAAAGACGGGCATCATCTTTATTTTGAACTTCATCATCATAATGGGCGTTTTTATTAACATTATAATTGGTTATTAATTTGCATCCAAATTCAAAGCACTCACTGATCGAGGAGCTGAACACGAAAGACTACAACGTTCAACAATAATGAAGATCCCCTAATATTACCCAAAAAAAAAAAATGTTATATTGTCGAACAAAGAAAGAAAGTCGTCAATAAGCACATTTCTCATTTGTCTTAAGTTAATTGGCGCACTCTTTGAACTCCAAGAAATTACTTCTATTATGTGCAAAAGGGTTACAGATCAGCTTATTGGTTCTGCATTGAGAACTACAAAAATACATCGAAAACTACACTCAAAATAAAAGTGTGATCTTTTTTATTTAAGTGTAGTTTTCTTGCGAAATTTAGAAAAAATGGCTTGTTTTTTTAGATAAACAAAAGAAGTGTTTTATACTTTTTAGAAAAGCCTTTGAAAAAAAAAAAAAAAAAAACATATTTGGGGATAGTCTCTATAATTTAAAAAAAAATGTTTTTTCTAATTAAAAATTATTTCTAAATACAAAAAAATTTTAATGAGCGTCTTAATTCTAACTCTGAGTGTGTTAATTAGTTTGCTACATAAAATATGACTCACAAATTCTAACGAATGCGTTGGCAGTCTACACACACACACATGTGTCTAGTTACAGTCGCCCACAAATAAAATAAAAATAAATAAAAAGCCAACTTATGTATCTGTGTAAGTGGAACAGCTCTAAAGTTATTCTAGGGCCGTAAAACTTGAGCATTCAGCTCTTGATCAGCGATTAGATTTGACAGTGAATTGAATTATTCAAGACGTTATTTATTAATATTTAGTACTAAATATTCAAGACGTTATTTATTAATATTTAGTACAAAGAATACTGCATTTAGTTTTGGTGTTTTTAGATAAATTTACAAACATTTGGTTATCAGCGTGTAAAGCGTAATTTTTAGGCTAGCTCTACTGTAGTTGTTGCTCTCAAAGGAATACACGTTAAGTTTAATTGTTTACATGTTGTGTATAAAATCAAATCAGCTGGAGACAGAGACTCACCTCAGTTTAAAAGCAATTTGCGCAGTTCTAATTGCAATACTTGTTGCACTTGTTGTTATTGTAGTTGCTGCTTTTGAATCAACAACTTGTTGCACTTGTTCGATCTTTTTGGAAATTTGTTCAACGATTCGCGAATTTTAATTAGTTAATCAAACACAGTCGTTGTTTTTTTTTTTGTTTTTTTTTTAGTACAAAAATTACCCAAAAAATCGTTTGCACAATTGAAGCAAAAATCACGATTTGTGCCGTTTTTTGTTATTTAGCTTTTTGCATTGCTCACAAAGTCGTTTGTTTTTTTTTTTGTGATGTGTGTGTGGGTTGAGTGTAGGTGCGGGGAGGTTTTGTATGAGGAGACAGATAGAGAAACAGTTGTGTTTTTTTTGTTTGCTATCGGTTCTCCTAATTGCAATAAGAGGTAGGTTGGTGGTGGGGGCGACGGTTAGTTAGCAGCTGGGCACGGCACTGGCCAGTTCGTATTTATATGTATATATATAGCTATATATATCTGAATCGTTGTAAATCACACACAATAACACACACACCAACGAGGCGGGTGATGATGAAAGGGAACGCACGGCGTATTTGGGTTCACAGCCAGGTGAACACCGTCACGTCTAAAAGCCGACTGAGACGACGAGCACGATCTCTGTGACTTCGAACTTCGACTCAGGTGATGCGAGCTCGTAAGCAGCGACCAAAGCTCAATGTGCGCTGAGAGTCAAATGTGCTGTATCAGCGCAACAGGTAGCCGGCATTTTTTTTGCTCTCGCGCGCTCTGCTCTTTGCGAGAGTACGCAGAGAGAGCTTGGCAATCATAGTGCTGGTGCTGGCTCAGTTTTTGTCATATCATCAACGACGTAAACAAGTGAAACCAGCTCGCCCAAACATTCTTTGTTGTTTGAAGCTGCTTCTTCTTCGCCTTCTTGCTGGACTAGCAAATATAAATATGGAAATTCTGTGAGCGAGCAAAAGCTAACCGACACGCTCAACACTGTTGTGTTGGCTGTGAACACTCAAAAAAAAGGCTATTACATTTTAGAAAATCGCCATATATTTGGCGCTAATGGTAAGCCTCTCCAAATTTGATATAAATATATATTATACATATTACTTATTTTCTAAATATATTTTCTTAATCTAACGAAAAAATGTCTATTTTTTACAAAAACATGCCCTATATCGACAGCGCCGTCTTTTTTTCTAGGTGTAGGAAAAACAAACAGTAAGCGTGCGGCGAGAAGCGAAGCCAACCTCCCAAGTCCAAGGAGGCAGTCAGGAGGCAGTGAGGCAAATAGGGTGTCTCCACACACACACCCAGCTCATCAATCACGATCTCGGCTAGTTATAATAATCGCTCGCTGCGTTCCATCACAAGTCATTACACTGGCTGTATATGCTGCTGTTGTTGCTGTTGTTGGCCGGCTTCACTAATTAATTCATCTCGAATACGAGTTCTGTGAATAAGAAGCGCTTAATCCCCAAGGCGTTTGTATGAAACTATTCTAGCAAGTGTCATAAACAAAGCAAATCGTTGGCAGATACTTCAGCAGGTAGCAAACCGAATAAAATAATTCAAGCACACAAGCGCACACACACGCACACACTTCAATTTGAATATCACAGTAATTAATCAAAAATGAAAAAAATAAATATATATTTATATACAAATAAATCACCAATCGTCATCGTCTTCAACGGTCAAGCAACTATAAAGCACCAAAAGCTGAATTCGTCCCACGTTCATTTCACACTTTCCGTTCCCTTCTCCGCATCAATATCCCACTCTTTCTCTTGCTTCAAGGAGTCCATTTAACTTTAATAAAGTTGTCAACGCACGAAATTGTCGTGTGAAGAAGAAGCATTCACCATATCGTTTTTTCTTAATTTTTTCAACGGCGCCAACGCAAAAAGAATCAAGTGGACGTCGTCAGTCGACTCACGATTACATTCCTGTTCGACTTCGAATTCGACTTTGGGTGCAATCAGTAACGGTAAACGCCAGACAGGTGAAAGCCCTTTCTGAACATGCTATTGCCTATATGTATTAATAACACACGATATTATAGCGCATCCCTTGAGCTTTTCATATATAAAAGCTCTCTTAGACACGCGAAGCCTGGCAAGTGTTGCGCAGCTTTTTTCACATTCAGTATTTGTTCTGATTCGCAGCAGCAAAGTTTGCAAATCTTTGGTTTTGGTCCAAGGACGCGTAGAAGTTAAAGCAGTCAAAAGATAAATTAGAGATTATTAACAAACTGTTAAAAATGTGAAATAATTTTGGCAATAATTACACATATTTGGTGTCAACCTATTTATACAACATAAACGTATTTTTATGTTAATACTATTATTGTTAAAGTCAAACGTTGTCAAGACCATGTAACTATTTTTATTTAGAACATAGCACATATATAACAAGACACGTGTGTACCTATATACTTTATGTCTATACATAGATGTGAATAAAAGCTTTGAGCACAAGTGAAAACGTGAGCTTTATTCCCGT
This sequence comes from Drosophila longiperda, assembly GCA_035042125.1. Classification (NCBI taxonomy): domain Eukaryota; kingdom Metazoa; phylum Arthropoda; class Insecta; order Diptera; family Drosophilidae; genus Drosophila; species Drosophila longiperda. The sequence continues at coordinate 1,247,594 of JAWNLV010000107.1, forward strand.
TAGGCGTCAACAGCTGATTTAAACAAACTACACACATATAAGAAGTGATAAGTTAAATGGCGCTGATTCGCTGCTGCTTTGAGCCACCCGAACTGCCCGAGTTCTTTGATAGCTTTGTACAAAAATGTACAGATCCCAGTTGTAAGTATTTTACAAATAACAAAAACCAAATAATTTAATTAAGCAAAACAAGCGCGCATTTAAATTAGGCGCGTAACCGATGTGGAGTATGCTGTTAAATGTGCTCTTAACAGCGCAACCATCTTAATGCCATATGCTTTGCAATTCGCAATGCAACAGGCTGGCAACCTTATGGAAAAGACAACATTTTTTAGCATAGACACCACTTAACGAACTAACGCAGCCAAATTCATGTAACAGGCTACTCTACGAAACATAAAATAAAAACAAAGATTTCAAGCAGACATCGGGCAACAAAATTATTAACGCAACAGTGCAGCCAACTTCATGTCAACTGCCTTGCCAAATCCAACAGGCTGGCAACTCAGCAAAACATAAAAGAAAAACAAAAACTACTCGAAGTGAAATAAAACATAAGCACAGGCAGCAGTTTTTATTATCGCTAGCGTTCATTATTCAACGTTGCGATAAACACGACCACAACAGCTAGTAAGCCAACATGCCTGGTGAGTTATATAAACCGTTTAACGGAGAGTGCAATAAAGAGAGTCTGACCTCAAAGCGAAACTGAATGACGCCATCAAAATGTTACTAATGAGGCACACGGAACAAGGAGTCGTCAACAACACGCGCCAAATATGTGCCACAAAAGTCAAAACGCACAAAAACATAACACACAATAATTGTATATAACACGCGACAGAGGTCAATTCGTTTAACGAATATGGTTGCGATAAGATAAGGTTTTGCCATTAGTTGGTTGGATAGAGAATATAAATTAAGAAAATGGTCGTTACACCCTACTGCCCCAAATTCTGCTATGACTGTAAACAGTCGCTGTTCGCTATTTGAAAAGTGCACAACTCAAACACACGCAGCAAAAAAATTGCAAACTTAGCGATGACGTCGTCATGTTTACCTATCGCTGCATTCACACCTGCCTGCCAAATCCCTCTAATTCGTGTGCATTTCCGCGCGCCCTTCTAGGTTGCTGCGGATGCTGTTCAGCGCTGCGTCCACGTTACAAGCGTCTTGTGGACAACATTTTCCCTGTGAATCCGGAGGATGGATTGGTTAAGTCGAATATGGAGAAGTTGACATTCTATTCGCTCAGCTCTCCGGAAAAACTGGATCGTATTGGCGAATATCTCTACCAGAAGGCCACAAAGGACATCAACCGGAAGCGCTACAAGTGAGCATTTAAATATCTGCTAATTGCAGTTTATTTATTCATTCATTTATTTCCATAGACTGGCTGAGATTGCCATGGAGGCCATGGATCTGTTGCTGCAAGCTTGCCATGCGCAGACCCTAATTTATTTTGTGGAATCATTTTTGCGCATGGTGCAAAAACTACTCGAGGACTCGAATCCGAATTTAAAAATAATGGCAACCAATTCAGTAAGCTCAGCTCCATATTGGAAACAATACAAATATTAATCATCTGCTGCTTTTTCTGCTCCTCTAGTTCGTTAAATTTGCCAATATAAACGAGGACACGCCGTCGTATCATCGACGCTACGATTTCTTTATCTCGAAATTCTCATCCATGTGCCACAGCGATAATCAGGCTTTGCAGGATAGTCTTCGTCTCGCTGGCATTAAGGGCCTCCAGGGTGTCATTCGGAAAACTGTGTCCGACGATCTGGTCGAGAATATTTGGGAGGCACAGCATATGGAAAAAATTGTGCCTTCTTTGCTCTTTAACATGCAAGTGAGTTATTATTTAATATCAATTAATTAAGTAATAATTAAAAAAAAAAAAAAAAAAAAACATTGGCTAATCGAAGAAAAACGTCAAATTTTAAACTAATTTCGTTGTTTTCGTATATTCTGTTAATGCAATCGAATCGTATATTGAACCCAAACCTAAAAAAAATATATATATAATAAAAACACAAACACACAACAATAATAACAATTACAAAAAACAATAACAACTACAACAACAACAACATCTAATACACAGTTTTGTGTAAACGTTATGTTTGTGAAGAAAAATTTACTGGCGGTAATTGAAACATATCAAATTGCATATTAACTACTATAACTATAACTATATACTTTCTATAGCCTGTCACACCTGCTGCGAGGGTAGACCCAAAAGTACCCATAATCACAAATTTGTAGTTCACATGAGCAGCAATTGTAAGGAAGGCACGTCAGTAGATAAGGTTAAAATCCTTTTAAAACAAACACCTTTAGAATACAGCAAATATGATCACACAATCATAATTTATGATATAGAGGAGAATGAAGCGACGGACAAGCAGATGAAAGTGGGAACAGGTGGGCTCTAAGATGACCAGGAAGACACCTCAACAAACAAAGGGCATAGGCTAATTGAATTGGACAGAGGATTACTTATTCGGCTCTCGAAGCACTATGCTGATCATAGTTAGTAGCGAACTTTGACAATGCAAAAGAATCTCCAATTCTCATCAGAGCAGATTATGTAGTTTGTTGGGAAACATGTTTGTAACTGAGAATAAGAAGGGGCTCATTAAATCTAACATTTCAAAGTGCATTAAACAGCACAAAAATAATAATAAAAGTAATATATAAATTAACTTCTGCTTTTCGGCTACTTTTTGGTCTACCCTCGCATATTTCTGTTCACATTCAGCTAGCTTTTAGCTTTTCTCTGCACCCAGTGAATGAATCTATTATTGACACACTTCTTTTTTTTTCGCCTCCTGGCAGTCGGGTGACATGACACCCGTCGAGGATGCCACCAATGTGACGCCGCCAGTGCTGGCCGAGGAGGTGCTGCGCGAACTTGTGGGACGTGCCTCATTTGGACACATACGCTGCGTATTAAAGCCGCTGCTGACGTGAGTATTTCATGTAATAAATGCTGTAATAAATATTTAATATCCATTTGCCATTGCCAATTGCAGTCATCTGGATCGGCACGAGCTGTGGGTGCCCAACACCTTTGCCATTCACACGTTCCGCATTGTGATGATTTCTATACAGCCACAGTACTCGTACACCGTTGTGGAGACCCTGATGCAGCATTTGGACTCAAATTTCAAGTCGTCGCCCAAGACGCGGACCTCGCTAGCCGTTGTGCTGTCCAAGATCATTGCCATTGCGGCGGGTGAGAGTGTGGGTCCATCGGCGCTGGACATCATTAATAATCTGTTGACGCATTTGCGCACCAGCGTCAGCACCACGTCGGAAATAACACCGGAGGAGTCACAGTACCAGGAGGCATTAATCAATGCGTTGGGCGAGTTTGCCAATCATCATCCGGACTACCAGAAGATTGAGATCATGCTGTTCATCATGAACACAGTGCCCGATCTGTCCAAGAAGAGCAAGAGCGACCAGATGCTGCAGAATATACTGCTTAAATCGCTGCTCAAGGTGGGCAATCAATACAGCACCGTTTCCTTTGAGAAAGCCTTCCCTGCCTCATTCCTGCAGCCACTGTTGAGAATGGCGCGTGCTCCACACGATCCCACCCGTATGATTGTGATGCAGATATTCCAGGCTCTGTTGGATCGCCACCAGAACGAACAGGTGCTCAGCAGCGTCAGCGTCAAGCCGTATCCGGCTCTCTCACAGGAGCCACCCTCACGTTCCGACATCATATTCACGCACAAGTACGGAGCGAACATTATGCAAGCCCTGATCGACAGCATGGCGCTGTCGGATCGTGTGGACGCACTCTCCGCCAGCTACAACACGGCGGCACTGCTCATCGTCGAGATGTCCTGCAGCGAGACGGTGCAGGAGTTCTTGCTCTTCATATTGGGGTGAGCGTAGAACAATTTTTACATAGAAAAAATAAACTTATATATCAAATTTATCTTTGCAGCATACAACAAGTGGCTAGCACACTGGAAACGTTGGGCGCCGTGCACCGCTGCAACCTGCATGGCATCTCCATCGCGCTGCTGGTGCTCATCTCGCGCGTGAGTGGCATCAACAGTCTGCTCGAGTACGCCCAGAAGATCATCGAGGCGCGTCGCGATGAGGCCGTCCACTATTTGCCGCCACTGCTTGACCCAAAGAAGGTGTCCAGCAGCAGTAAAAACCTGAATCTATCGCTGCCCCATCTTTCCATCGATAAGTTGGCGCTGGGCGAGTGTATGCAGAATGCGGGCATGGATGCAAAGCGTCTGAATACTGGAGAACCTTATGCGCTCAATCAGACGAATCGTCCGGGTCAACGGCATTCGTGGGTGGAAACGGTCAGCAGTCAGAATGCGCAACGCAATAGCTCCGCCGATTTGACCGTCTACAATGGGGATGTGGACAGCATAAGCAGCTCCCCAGGCGTCTCCAAGAAAGCCCTTGCCCCTGAATTCAATTTTGATGCCATGAAGCGTGCGTTGGCCGAGCCAACGGAAGCCGTGAAAAGGGAGCAACGTGAAAAACAAATGCAAATAGTGCGCACATTCCGAGAGGGTGACTTCGATGATCTGATCCGACGCACCGAACCGAAGGTAGCTGAAATAGTGAACCAATCCCTCAGCTTATACTAAAATGTTTGATTCGTTTTATTTTCAGCACGATCTCATCCAGAATCGTTTGAATGAACTCTTCAACTCGCTGGCCGTGGAGCGACAGATCACCCAAAGCGACAACAAGACTGCTCTGCAAAGTGAGAAGCCCGTCTATGAGACGAAGTTCCCCGAGCTGTTCTACTACTAACTAAAGTTTATCTAATCTAAGTAATGCTCCTAGCCAGGAGATTCCCCCGGCTGGATGCGAATAATAGCTAAATTATTTAAATTTCCTCCTCGGGGGCAGGGTATTAGTTTTTTTCTTTTCTGTTATTAAATGCACTAAATAGTATTGTTATTAATAAATACAAATACCTCGTTAACAATTCAAAGAGAAAGACAATTATTTTTTTATATTAAAGGTTCACACATTAAATGTGTGATATTTATGAATATGTATATGAAAATAATATCGAAATAATTTACCATCTGTTTTTTTGGGGCAGTTTAAAAGATTCTTTAGTTACCTTTTGTTGTTAAATGCACTAAAGAGTATTGTTAATAATAAATGCACAAGCCTGAAAGACGATAATTTTTGTATACAAAATTATTGCTCCTATTTTGTTGCAACAAATAATAACGAAATTATTTATAATTAAAAACTATGTGTTTATTTTTTATTAATAAATGCGCTAAAGAGCATTGTTATTAATAAATATGTATTACCTTGTTAACCATGCAATAAAAAATACTCTTTTTTATAAAAAAGTTCACACATTTAATAAAATGTAATAATTTAGTGAGTTAGTTTAATTAACCAAACTGGATTTTGTTGTGGGTGCGTTTTTTTAGTGGACAGTTTTATAATTAAATTAATGACGTAAGCGATTACGTTTGAGTTCGACAGCCGCCTAACTTGATAATCTGTATTATACGTACATAAATTACAAAGATTATATATATATATATAAGTAGTATACATACACACATATACATATATATATATATTTATATAGAACACCGATGTGCGAGGGCACACATTGAAAATTGCTGTAAGTGCAATTAAATTTTAGTTGAGTGTGTTACAAACTAAGAGACTATCTGCTTGCTAATATATAATGTAAAAGATATACAAAAATATTTCTAGATATATAGAGAAAAGTGATCAAAGAATATTGTACAATCAAGGAATATATATATAGGGATCATATATATATGTATGTATAAAGAGCTGGAAACGAATGTACAAACTATATGTAAAAAACGATACTCGACTTGAGTCGAGGTGCTTGTTGCACAGATGAGGGAGAGGTGTGGAGGGGGTGGAGTTTTCGGGGCATGCATCGCGCTCAACACTCAGCCGCGCCAACGTCGCTGGTCGTTAGTCGCGCCGCCCAGCTAAAGCGTCCAGTTGGAGGCGAAGGCGTCGCCGGTTGCGATGCATCTGAATCGCCGCCAGCACTGCTGCCTCCAACACAAACTGCTGAATCATCCGCACTAGTCGGAGTCAGGGAACGTTCACAGGTGGCGCCACCAATCTCCGAAATGGGTGTGGTTGTCGCCGGCGAGGAGGAGGCAGAGGATTCCTCGACGAGCAGCGGGACAATCTCCTTGAAACTCTGATTCGGTGGCATCACGACCAACATATTGACGGAGATGAGCAGAGGATGCACCAATTGTGTGTCGAGCACCATCAGCGACACCTCCTCATTCTTCTCCAGACTCAGAGTAATGATCTCCGAGCGTTGACTGTGCACAGGCTGACGCTGGGCATTTATCGATGTGACCGTGGTGCGCAGCATGAATTTCCGCTTTGTTTGCAGGCTGAGAACACGTTCGTGTTCGTGACGATGATGACGGCGTATTATGAGTCGCCGTGAATCCATGATGAGTATCAGATCCATGCCAAAGTTGAAGCCGGTCCAGCGCCACTTTTGATAGCCGGGCTCGAGCAGTAGGCGACCGCATCGCATGCAATTCTCCAAGAACTCCTCGTTGTCCAGCTGCTTCGGACTACTGTAAAAATTGAATTGGAAATCGAGCAGGAATTGAGCACACAAATCTATTAAGATACTAAATAAGCAGCTATTTACTTATCGTCCAGGCCATGATCGATGCGCAGCAGGGCATCCCAGTGGCTGTGGATGTGGCGATAGAGCCACTCCTTGGGTATGATATTATCATTGAAGATGATCTTCAGGTCCATATAGTGATTGGTCAAATACTGAGTGCGCAGCCGCTGAAAGACACGCACATAGGGCTGACCCTCGGGCGTAGCCAGAAATGAGCGCTCCTCCATACGCCTGGCAAAAAATGTCCACTGGACAACATCAACGCTTGGCGTATGCGTTTCGACGCCAGCATTAACTAAACGTTCCTGTTGCTTTTGGGCCTCGACACGCTGCACAGGATCATCGGGATCATAGTTCGGGTGCAGCTGAAGAAACATCCAAGACCGGAGCAGGGTATATAATGAGAATTCCGTTTGCATCACATACAAATCCGAGCTGCCCGTGAGTAGACACATTAAATCGATGGGTATATGTCGCAGCAGATTCGGTTGTTTAGTGTAGGTGCTGAGCAGATTGAGTTGGAGCCACTTAAAGATGGCCTTCTTCACGTGAATGACACCATACTGGCAGGCAGCCTCATAATATTGTATGGCTGTCTCGGCATTAATGTTGTCCACCATCTCCTCGGCACACTTATCAATAATGCTGTCCAAATGAAAGAGAGTCGCCGTTGCCAACACAGCTATCACATCCGTCTTTTCAATCTCAATTTCATCGGAATACATTGAGCCAAATACGGCATCCACACTATTTGTATTAATCCGATCGTCCAAGATTTGGATGTGCACGAAATTCTGTTGGGACTCCTTCCACGAGCCGTTGAACATGCTATAAAAATAGGGACTCTGACTGAGATACACTTTGTGCAGATGCCACACCTTGTCCAGGGCCATTACAGCCACGTCCGAATTCTTTTCACCCTTGAACAGTGCTTTATATATATACTGTGTCGTTGTTAATAGCCTCTTTCTGCAAGGGATATTCGCATGAATATCGATTATAGATTCGCTAGAAGATTACTCACTTTTTGGGGGATTGTGCCTCCAATTTGGCTTTTTCAAGTTCTTCCTGGCTTACAGTTGAATCCTGGCTACGTTTCCGTTTACGCCGCACGCCGCCGAAAACCTCGGCGACATTTGTCTGCATGGATCCAACAATTTGGCCCATTATTCTTTGACTTCCTTTCTCTCTCCCGCTGGAGAAATGAAAAAAAAAAAATTTATTAATACTTTTATTTACACGTTCCAGTTCTGAATTTCAAAAATATATACTGTTGAATTGATGTAATATGCTGTTTTGTTATTTGAGTATTTCGTCAAGTTTGCCCCACAACGTAAATTGACCTACATTTTTGATTGGTTGACAAACTGACAAACTGCCAAACGCCAACTTCCACTCTGACTCCACCCCACAACTCAAGAGCGCCCACCTTTAATTAGGTCAAATGCTTACATTTTTAATGAGAGACAGAGGGAGAAAGCTTTAATGTAGGCGTCCTGTGAGCTTTTTGCTATTTTTGGAAAGTGCAGTGTTATTTCCATTGCATTCGAGCCAATACTCAGATCGGCGAACAGCTGTACAGCTCAACAGATGATGTCACTCGCCAGTAAACAGCTTTCAAACCATCAGCAGAGGGGGGGAGTGTAGCGCTTTTGGCTGTTATATAAATAGAGCGGATTTGAGACGCGATAAACAAAAAGTCTATTAAGTTGCAGACACACACACAAACAAGCAATTGTTTATGTTGTTTGTTGTAAGCGTGTCAAGGCCATTTAAAAAATAAAAACTAACAGTTTGATGTGTGCTTTGTTTACATTATGTTCGCAATAGGCATGGAAATTACGCACTTATCAACAATCACTCGTTCTCCCTCTCTCTCTCTCTTTTTGCTCACACATTCATACACATAGCTATTTAACATTGTTTGGTGCGGTGCAGTTGAAAACCAGTTTTGGGTTTCTTATAAGAAACAAAACCAAACACGAACCAAGAAATTCGATTGCAGCGACAGCGACGATTGCGTCATAGCAAAGACGAAGAGGAAGCAGATGGGAGAGAGAAAAGAGCAGAAGAAGCGCGCTTTACTTTTAATTTTTTGTGATATCACATATATCTACAGACCATCTCTATCGTGTTGATTTTCAATTTCTAATATAAAATTTAAAAAAAGAAAAAAGTTTACTGTTGCCCGAATAGTTAAGGCCAAGTAACGTGGTGTTAAATCGTCAAAAAGGCCAACAAGTTCGGGCGCAGAGAGCTCGATTCAAGATTTGAACCCGAAACACTCGCAAAGAAGAAAAAGTCAAAACATTTAGTGAACAGCGCCATTCCCCAAGAACTATTTGTCTATGACTAAGAGAAAATATGGAGTTGGTATTTATTTCTATTATAGCATATTAATATCTATTTACTGATAGCTATATTTAAATATTATTTTAACGGAACTTATTTATTTCAACATATAGAAGACTTTCGTTTTAATTATTGTCAAATATTTAAATATTTATTATTAAGCAACTCTTATTTATTATGCATATTCATAAACTATAATCATTTTAATATTTATTATTTCTTAAATTTGTGTATTATTTCTGATTACTTCCGACCAAAAATCAAGTTTGCTTCGTTTAACTGCAGCATAAAAATATAAATCAAATCACGATCAATAAGCTATTGCTATTTAATTAAATAGTTTCCTGCAGTCACTTCTCTAAAATCGATTAATGCAATTAAAAATAACCACACACAAATTGCAATGCCTTCCAATTCAATTGGGCCTCATCAGCATGTTGAACATGCACATGTAAAACTTACACCGAGAGTGGTTTTAAAACACTGGCAGCAATCATTTTTAGGTATGCATGCACGCACAAATACCAACAAACAAAGATAAACACATGTTTATGTCCTACCTCTGTGCACACACACATGAAAATGAGTTGTGTTGATTTTCATGCATCTGCTATTTCTCAAGTAAATATTACATGAAAGAGAGCAAGAAGCGGGAGAGAGCTTGGTAGACAGACAGACTCTAACCAAAGCTCAAACAGTGCATTTTGGCGTGGGCGTCTCTCTCTCTTTCTGCGTGCAGTTTCATTCTGCTTACGCCTCATCAAAAAGAGCAAAATCGTGGGACAGCTTAAAAGAGAGAGCGAACGATTTAAGGCCGAAGCATATTTCTCACTCTCTCTATCTGTTTGTTGCAATACTTGATCATGGTACGAATACGATTTCTGCATCATCACAGTGTAAATTAAAGGTGTAACAATTGCTTTTAAATGCTTTGCGTAGTCTTATTCAGAATGAGTCTAACTAAAATAATCTGATATATGAACAACAAGTAAAAGCAAAGCTGAACTAAAACCATCATATGTCTGTTTATCACCTTTGCTGATTAAAAACTGCTGCGATAGACTTTTCCAATTTGACTGTACCTTAACTCACTGTCCTTAGTTGCAAGCATACACTCGCACTCGCAATAGAACACAATTCAATTCGCTAATTTACAAAATTAGTATTGAGCAACATAAAAATCACAAATATTGTTTTAATTTAAAGTTTAATTAAGGTAAATAAGAATCTAAGTGGAATAAAGTAAAGCTTTTATGTGCATAAATTTTTTGTTTGCTATAGGCGGTAATCAAAACAAAACATTAAAAAATACTTTTTTTTAAAAAGAGAATTTAATAGCGGGCATACCAAGCTAATTGTACTTGTTGTTGTTGTTATTTGTTGTCGCACAAGAATCCGATTAGAAAACATTAATTAAAAATAGCGAAAGATTGCTGTTAACATTTGTATGTTGTGTTAAGTCTTGATAAATAATATTTTGATAGCAACTCACACACATACAAATATATGCATGTAGGTTCAACGAACTTGAGGGAGGGCGAGAGACGATAGAGATAATCCCCAGATACGATATGCACAGCTGTTCGTCTGAAAGCTGACTTCAGATCAGTCTGATTGGAAAAATGTGCTTCTTCTAATTTGCTTTCCTTGGGGCACATTTAAATCTCCACCTAAAAATTTTACTGTTGTTTAGCGCTGATAGCGTCAAAGTAAATAGGCAAAAACACACATGCAAACATTGCCGAAATAGAGTCCAGTGTAGAAAATATACCAAACTAGATTGTCAACAAATCCCAATGGCCAATAAACACTGCGCTTGCTCTCTTGCTCCCACTCTCACTCAGCTGCAGTGTATGTTCTTGTAACAGTTAAAACGCCACTATAAATACCAAATGCGAAGTAAAATTTTGAGCAGATGTGTGTGGGAGATACAGAGAGAGAATTAGTAAGGCAAACGAAAGCAACGACGCAGTAATCAGCGAAGAGAGAGCTCTCTCGTCTGTTTTGCTGTATGCGTGAGAGAGCGAAAGACAGCATAACAAAACAAGACCCGAAATGCAACAACTCAAGATACGCATACACATGCATATACGCAAATAGCAGCTAATAAAACAAAAGAGAAATGGGAAAAATAAGAATGCAATGATAATGCACACACTTACTGTAAATGGGAAGTTACAGTTTTAGTTTTATGTAACTGCTATCGACACTTCACTTGCTATTTATTTATTATATTTTAGTATGTATGAGTGAATTTGTATAAAAACAATTGCACTTTCAAAATCCTATTGCCAATTTAGTGTTATAAATGCATTACAATTTTTTTTATTTTCTTTGTTAAAACCGCGTGTGCACCAACCGTTCCGTCCCGTGTTTTAAAAGCAACTCTCTCAATCGTTGCTGCTCAATAAGTCTTGCGTCCCATAAGAAAACGTAACATTGATAATCAGCTAGTGTTACATTAACATCGCTGTTATCATTAACAACACTGTTCTAATGCAATTGCAAGCAGTGCAAATGTGGTGGTCTATCGATAACACGATACCTTTTAATCACTCATCCTTAGCTTGCATTTGAAAATCTAAAATTGAACAAAATACAACTAAAAACAGAAAACAAACGACATGAAAGTGTTGCAAAAGAAGACACAACGTGCTGCCAGTGGTGAGACGACGCCCCAGCGCCGCAAAGTCGAAGCCAAAGATGAGGAGGAGTCACCACTGCCTATGCTCGAAATAGACGACGACATCGAATCGGAGATGCCGATCCGGGGACGTCCCTCGAAGAAGCTGCTTCTGCAGAAGCAGCAACAGCGCGCCCAACATCAAGCCGCTAAACTGCAAGCCGATCAAGAGGATTCCGTTTCCAGTTCATCATCAGCATCCACATCAGCATCCCCACCCGCATCAGCACCAGCATCCGCCGCCGTATCTTCAACTGGACCCATCAAAGCGAAACGTTCGCTAAATAATAAAGTAGATAGTCTAACGGGAGTAAAACCGCACAGCAAATCGTACGTGATGCGTTTATTTGAGCGCAGCTTAGACTTATCCAAATATGAGGATAATACGCCGCTTTATCCGATTTGCCGCGCGTGGATGGCTAATCAACCACGTAATCCCAACGTAGCCATTTACAACACTGATGGCTCGGTGCCCATCGTCAAGCGGGAAGATGACGCCGAAGAGATTTTGGCCCAGTTGCGCAGCGGCGAACTGAAGGTTGTCAAACAGATGCCAAAGCCACGTGACACGGACATAGCCCTGATACCCGCACGACTGCCACAGCCCAATCAAAAAGAATCTGTCAATCTGGAAGGTGCCAGTCGAGAGCAACTTCTCGCTTACAATATGAAGCACTGGAAGCGGGTGCGTTACCATTGGCTGAAACATGTCCAGGCATATGAACATGCCCGATACGAGATTATCAATCAGATACTTGATGCAGTATGCACTAGCAAATAACCAATTCGATAATAGTGTAATAATTAATTTTACTTAATTAAACTTTTTTTTGATCGACTGTCAAAATCGCAGCTAGATCGATTTATAAACAGAGAGGGCCAGAGAGAAGAATCAAGAGGGAGTTTGACAGAAGAGTGCAATTTTAAGCGCAATCTGTCTCCACTATATATTTATTGGTGAAGGGATTGTGTCGGCTTATTACAAGACGAGAAGCAGCTTAAGAGAGCTTTTAAGGGATATCGAACGATTTTCAGCTTCTTTTTTAGTATACTCTCTTACACTATCTTTTCGCATTAAATGAGCTGAAACAGCCACGAGTTAACGTGAGGAGTCAATTACCTTACCGAACGAATTCTGTTTGCATGTAATATCTTGTAATGCTGAATTATTAAACAAATACACAGTATGCTTAAATTTTCATTTGAATAAATGTTTATTTTAATGCGTAGTTTAATGCGTTTGCCATTTTCAATAATCTGTGTATTTTGTTATAATTATGTCTAATTTCAATCGTTTTGAATAGAGAATTCAAATGCTGTTGGATTGTTCTTGTTTTGGTTCCTTCTCATCCCTTCCACTCGGTTCCGCTCTTCTGTTGCTGCAGCGACTTCCAAACCACGTGTGTGTGTGTGCTCACGTATACACACACAGATACGAGTTGCGCTTCGGTTTTTTCTGTCGCTGCAGCGACGAGTGCCGATTTATTCGACCTTGAGCAACTGGACATCGAAAGTCAAAGTAGAGTTGGGGGGAATGACACCTGGGTGACCGCGACTGCCATACGCATAGTCCGGCGAACAGATCAACTTGGCACGTTGTCCAACACTGAGCTGAGCAACGCCCTCATCCCAGCCACGAATCACTTCACCCTTGCCAATGGTGAATTTAAATGGCTTATTGCGATCGCGTGACGAGTCAAACTAAAGTAGGAGGAGAGGGGAATAATGACATTACTGTTAACAAGTATAATTTTAATACTCACCTTGGTGCCATCGTCCAAGGTGCCCGTGTAGTGTACCGACACTTTTTGGCCATTCTTTGGGTAGGTGCTACCTGTAAGTAGACGAATGCGAATGCGTGCGTGAGTGAAATAGCTATACTTATGTGCATATGTGTGTAGAGAAACGGATAAAAAAAATTGCCGTAAATATTAGCTTAAATTGAGCGAAATAAACGACACCAAGTCACATTTAAATTTACTTACCATCGCCGGGTGTAATTGGAACCACTTGTACGCCCATTTTTATGCTAAATTCCTTACTTTTCTTTAATTGGGGGGAATGCTTGAAAAATTTTTAGCACGTTTTTTCGTCGCGTCGAACAGTAAAAAGTAGTGATGGCAGCGTGTAGCAAAACTATCGATATACATACGCTGATTACAAATGCAAAGGCGCGCAAAATTTCAAGAATGGAAAATTATATTTATTTTTTATTCAAAGTTTATACCCTGCTCGTTAATAATAATGTTTTGATTATTTAGTGTGCGCCTTCCATTTTTGTAGTAAATTAACTGTAATTTGTGATCGATTGTAATGCTGTTGCAAGGCGCATATCGATTTTTGAGATAACTGTTGTCCACTGTCCACATGCAGCAGATATGAAATCGCTTGGAAATGCGATTTAATCTTTCAAGCCAAGTCAAATAGTATCGATACTTGCGCATGCGAGTATTTGGTGCCAAATCAAACCAATAAAACTCACAGAGACCATCAACGGCCACCAAACTGATCCGCTCATTATCGAGCAGCAAATGATGATCGAGAGCTTTTAGCGCCATTCGTGCCTGTTGCGATGAAAAACAATTTATAATTTCCAATGAGTTTAAACTCTTTGCGAATATCTCTTGCAATTCGTAGGTTGTTGCATTTGGATTTTCTTTGAGAACAACGCTCTTCAAAAAATTGCCCATCAGTTGCATATCGATTTTCTGATTGAGATCGATTAATATCACATTGCAATGCGTAAGGCAATGCGCCACAAGTTGCATTAAGAGCCAGCTTTTGCCACTATTTCGCCGGCCAGAGATTTCGACGAGAGATTTTGGTTGTAGGCCACCTTCGTTGAATATGTTGGGGTTCAAACCGGAGATATTTGGCCGACGTTCGCCCAGTTGACGCAGATAAAGATTAGCTCCAGATATGATCTCCATGATATAAAAAACATTAATTCAATTGCGTTCGCAAACACTCGACTCTGCGATATATCGATAAGTATGTTTAGAAGCCGCTGCTCCGATCGCCAATAAAATTAATAATCAAGCGGTACTGCGTTTACGATAGGAATATGAGATAAATCGATATATGTATGCATTGTTGTAATGTGCCGAATAAAAATTGCATTGCCGATAAGAAATACATAAAAAAAAAATAATCGTAAAATAACACTACACATGTAGTTTTTTATATTGAATTAATCTTTAACCAACGCAAGGATGCAAGAGACACCAAAACCGGCGTCGGGCAGCAGGCCTAGCACTTCAGAGAATACCGGATTCGATGCGTGCTCCATTTGCGCCAGTCCCAAATCCATGTCATCCGCTCTTCTCGATCTGAGTGGCAACTCTGTGATGCAACGACGACTCAACAGAGACTGGAAGTTGGCGGTAAGCAGAAGAACTACAAATTGTTTACTCCAAGCTAATAATTTCAATTGGTATTGCAGCCGGAGATCATCAAGATGACTCTGCGTGCGATTTGTGTGGAATGCGTTTGCAAGCTGAACATGCATTCGGAGGTGACACGCTCGCTGATGCAGCGACTCCAACGCTTGACGCCCGCCGGCGGCAAAATGCCCACTTCACGTCAGAGTTGCCCACCCATTGCGGAAGCCGAGGTATCATCAACAGTTGCACCACTCACACAAGGGGAACTTCATCCAGCTTCATCGAGACACTCTTCGTGTTCGGTGCTGCAGGCTTACTCCGGACAGCCACAAGAATCCCCGGCAGCGACGGAGTCGTGTGGTAAGCGGAAATCAGCCGCCTCGGATGGCTGGAAGTGGCGAACGCGGCTCGTCTGTGCGCATTGCGAGCGTGCCTACTTTCGCAGGGATCTCTACACGCTGCACATGCGTCGCTGTTCGCGTAGTCTACGTCACCCTCATCAACAACAAAGTCGTCCGGCAGTGCACAATGAGACAGAGGAGCAGCAGCTGGAGGAGCACCAACTGCAGGAGGAACATGTTAATGTGGCACGTCAGTCGCGCACCTTTCAATGCGGGCAATGCGAGAAGCAGTTCCCCGGTATTGTCGCCTTGCGTCAACATCAGCGAATCACCCATCAAAGTCAGCATCGCTGTGACCTATGCGATGCGGAATTCGGCACCAAATACGAGTGGGAGTTGCATCACACGATCTGCAGTGCTAAGGTGGAGGTAAGTGCTCTTAATTTTCCAATTTGGCTGGACTATATTTATAAGTTCAACTCTTTCTTGACAGGCTTTGGCGGAGCAGGCAGCCATTGAACAGCCAAGATCAACGCGTTCCCGTTCGCGTGCTTGTTCGTACGCTCGGCAGCATATCACCGACGATGAGGAGGAGGATGATGATGAAGAAAAGCAGGAGCAGAATGAGAACGATGATGCGAATGATGCAGATGATGAGGAAGATGATACGGACGTCGAGTACAACGATGACGCTGATGACGATGCCACCTCTGTGACGGATACAATGTATACGCGCCGCATGAATTTCACTGGCGACTGGATCGTCAATCATAGTCGAAGCAACAGCAACAGTGCCCTCAATCTATCCATGATTTACGATGACTTTCGCCACGAGGAGACTCACATAATCACGGAGAAGGAGTATGGTAATGGTGACCATTTAACTTTGATCTGAGATTTGTATAATTTGAATAAATGCTTGCGTGCCGCAGATCTTCATTTGCTGGATCTGCTGAAGACGCAGGTGCAGCTGAAGGCCTTCGTCTGCTTTGCGCACGCCTGCCACTACAAGACGGACACACTGATCGATCTGATGAAGCACGATTACGTGGAACACTGGAAGATGAGCTGGTTTTACTGTCACAAATGCGGCGATGTCTTCACAAGCAAGTAAGAATTTACTGCTCTAATTTAACTGCTACTCTTCTTTAGATAATAATTGCGATCATTTGATTTGTGGCAGGGTCTTCTTGGACTATCATCTACATAGGCAGAATCGGGGCGTTTACATTT
Source organism: Drosophila longiperda (assembly GCA_035042125.1). Classification (NCBI taxonomy): domain Eukaryota; kingdom Metazoa; phylum Arthropoda; class Insecta; order Diptera; family Drosophilidae; genus Drosophila; species Drosophila longiperda. The sequence continues at coordinate 1,264,256 of JAWNLV010000107.1, forward strand.
GCCACAAATGCAACGATGAGTTTGCGTTTCAGCATCAGTTGACTCGCCATCAGGTGATGCACAGCAAGTGCATCAATTATCACTGCAATTATTGCCGCCTCGAGTTCCTCAGTGAGGACAAATTGTTGGCCCACTGCGAACAGGATCGCCATAGTCCCAACGATGAGCCGTCCCTCGTCCAAATCGATCATGCTCTCTCCATCTGCAATCCGGTGCCCAAGGAGCCCGCTCAGGAGACTCGGTATTCGGCACGCATGATCAACATGTCGCACAGAATGTGGCCAGCGGAGCATCGGCCCACCTTGCCACTGGCACACCAACAACACTCGCGTTTGGCCATTGGCATCTGTGAATTTGATAATCGGAAGCCACCGAATTGTGTGGGCTGCCAGTGAAGTCACCCCTTGATCGTCCATCAGTGTTGTCTAATGTCGTACAAATTACCCATCACTTAAAGCTATATATAAAACTACTTAGTCCAATCCGCATCGGAATTGCAATCGAAATCGAATTTTCATTAGTGAAATTCAGTTTTCGCATCAAATTTTTGTTTTATTTAAAATTACGTTTCTGATTCAGAACGGAAATTTAATTTTTTTTAAGTTTGGTTTTTAGTTTTTTAACTAAAATTATTTTTATCAATAAGATAGTTGTGAAATGTCTATAGTAGATCCTGATATATAAATATTTGTATATCTGGTAAAGTCTGATCCTAGCTATATGTCGATGTCTATATAAACATTTTTTTTTTTTCAAATAAATGTGAAACTGAACATTAAATAAAGTGAATAAGAATAATTACCAAAGTATGTTTCTATATTTGAGAGTGATATCCTAGCTATATGTCGATTTATATATATAAATTTTACTTACCACCGATTTTTAGACAATTGAAAATAATAAGTTGTTTAATAATTTACATTTAAATCTTCAGTCAGTTTTATTTTGCATTACATACCGAAAATGTTGGCTTAATTACAAAAAATGTTTGCATTCAAGAATTTTGTGTGCTTAAATTAAGACTAAATTTAATAACGGCAAAATACTTGATTTGCATTAATCAATTAATCAATTAGACAATATATATATATATTGATATATATATATTTAATTATATGTACAATTTGTATAACAAAAATGAATTAAGGCTAGGCAGATGTGTAAAAGTGTTTGTGTTTGTAAGACTAAGACTATATATATATATATATTTATTTATATATATATATATATTTATTTATATATATATATATATATATATATATAGGTTTACTTATATAGAGCCTATTGCATTGCCCCCAGCGCATGTTTGTTTGATTTTTGCATTATTTCTTGTTGCACTTAAAATTAGTTGCTAATTACATTTTGAATTAAACTTAAAAAACTAATTAATTTCTTATTACATTTTGTACGCATTAATTTTTGTAGCTTCGTGTGTGTGTGTGTTGAAATGAGTCGGTGTCAGTCTTATAAAATTCAACCCAGGACATTTATTTATTTTTTTTTTGATATTTTCTTTCTTTTTTTTTTAAATTTAACAAATAAAATATAGCAATTGTTTTTATTGAGCCATTTGAGGTAGTTCGTTTACTTATATATTTAGCTCAAACACATACATATTAATATATATATGATATATATTTAATTATTATATATATTTTTTTTAAATCATAAACTAAGCAGCTTTTGTTTAGCTAATTAGCTAAACTAGTTTTAAAACAAATCACTGGCATTTTAAGATAGTTTTACAAAATATTGCTAATTTGCTTTCATTTGTTGTTGTTGTTGTTGATCCGATCTGGATGTCGTATATATGTATTGAGCCTCTCTTTTTTGCTCTGCCACGCCCACTTTATATAAATATATATATATATAGGTATTTATATATATTATATATTTATGCTTCAGTCTTATGTACTGTTTTACATATGCTTCTTTCTTCTATGTGTGTGTGTGTGTGTGTGTGTGGGTGTACTAAGTCTAAGTACTATATGCTATTTAACCTATACATATGCTATATGCTATATATGTTTATATATTTAACTGTTTTTATTTTCTTTTAGGCACAAAGTGATGCTGACAACAACAATAATAATTAAATTTTTGTGTAATGATTTCTATGTTTTTTTTTTTTTTTGTATTTAAGGTGCAGGCCAGCCCAAAATCTATGCCCCTGTGAGGGAGGGGGGAGTGGAGTGTGGGTATGGGTAGGGGCTTTATATGGAATTTTGGGTTATTAAAGCTTAACTACCGCTAAAACCGATCAATGCCGAAAGAAAATTGTTTTTTGTTTTTTTTTTGTTTTTTTTTGTTGCACGTTGAACGCCGAACCAGAATTGATGAAGGATTTGGGATTGGGTTTGGGTTTGGGATGGGGTGTTGAGGATTGCCTGGCCTAGTAGATGGAGTCGCGACTGGAGTCCGCTGCATACTGCCAGGCCATCGTTAGCATCAATCAGTCGGCGTGCTGTGCCTCTGCCTGTGCCAGAGTCGCCTCATCGCTGCCCAGCAGCTCGTGTTTCAGATCCCTGGCTGGCGGTGCTGGTGGCGGCGAGTCCGCATCTCTGTAGACGGCCAGCTCCGTTTGCTCCTTGGCGCCATTTGTGGCCGCCGAATGCATGATGACGCCGGCACTCTCCGGCGGCGGGGAATAGGGCGATTCGGGTCGCTCCTTGCGACCGGCCAGCGACAGATCCTCCACCTGATCGTGCAGATCATCCTCATCGTCCGCATCGCGTTCCTCCTCGAGCGCCTCGCGCTTAATCATTCGCTCGTGCGCCAGCTCATGCGCCAACTCCTGGTCGTGATCGTGCTTCTCCAGCGTCGTGGACGCCTCCTCCTCCTCGCCATAGTGGCTGGGCGAGCGGCAGGCGGCATGCCCATTGGAGCCCGGCGGACTGTTGGACATGCGATTGACTGCCGCATGAGCAGCCGCCGCCAAGGCCATGGCATGCAGCGCCTCGCGGCCAGCCATGTCCTGCTGCAGGAACGCATGATCCAGCAGCGCGGCAGCCGAGTGGGGAATTGTGGGCGGCATGCCGTGATGCGGATGCCCGTGCTGGCCATGCTGCTCCTTGGAATCCCGCTTCAGCTCCGACTGACCGTAGTTCTGGGCAGCAGCTGCAGCCGCAGCGGCAGCCGCAGCAGCCGCTGCAGCGGAATAGGGGAACGCTGCCGAGGATTCGACGCCGCCCGGCGGACTGCGCTTGGGCGTGCGATGTGTGCCACGACCCGTGGTGATGTTCAGCTTGCGCACCTTGTCGTACAGCGTGCGACTGGGCAATCCGAACTTGCGGCTCGCCTGCAGGGCGCTCATTCCCTCGCGGACGCACTGAATCGCGCACATCATGTCTGCACGGGTGTATTGCTTGTAGCGCTTCCACTCTGGCTTCTTGCCACCTGGTCCACCGCTGCCGCCCGTCTCCTCGTCGAACGAGCGATCCGTGTGCGGGGAGAGGGGCTCCTTGTCGCCGCCGTAGTCGGAGCCATTGAAACTGTGACTGCCACTGCCATGATGCGGATGTGGTGGAGGAGCGGCATGCTGATGCTGGTGGGTGGGCGTCTTCTCCTCACTCTTCGCACCCGGCAGCATCAGCTGCTGCGTGGACTGCGAGGAGTCCGCCGAGTTTGCCTGAGCCAGGACATTGCGCAGGATGGGCGTGTCCCGCGTCGAGTTGAGCAACATGCTTGAGATGGCCGACAATTTCTTGCGCTTGAGTGGATTCATGTCCGCTGCCGATTCGTAGACAGAGTTCAGCATGGCAGCGGCGGCGGCAGCGGAGGGGGAAAGTGGCCACTGATTGCCCGCGTCGCCGGCAGCAGCTGAATGCGGATGAGGCGTCGAGTGGGTGGGTGTGAGCGGTGCCTCGCCAGCAGAGATGGCAGCGGAGCTCGGATAACTTGTGTAAGGCGTCTGATACGAGGAGGAGGAGGCAACTGAGGAGGCAGCAGCAGCAGCAGCAGCTGCTCCAAAGTGTGGCGGCGGTGGCGAGCAGCTGCTCGAAATGGCGGCGCTGGGCGAGATGTGCTGCGTGGACGTTGAGATCACGGACGAGGAATGATGATGACTATGATGGCTATGCTGCGCATGATGATAGCCAGCGCCCACATCCTGGCCAGCGCCATTGAGCGGCTTGCCCGAACCGCTGCTCGAAGTGGGATGATGATGCTGATGCTGCTGCAGATGTGGATGTGAATGCTGATGAGGATGTGCATGCGACTGGCTGGTGCTGCTCTGGAACTGTGGATGCTGTGCACGCTGCTGCTCCTCGCTCTCAGCGCTGCTCTGCGCCTTGTGGTTGAACTTCATCAGATTGTCGTAGAGACCCTTCACCTGCAGTTCCTTGGCTGTGCGCAATATTTCCGGCTCCTGACTCTTGGTCACCGTCGTCTCGCCGGTGTACATGTATTGCAGCAGTGCTGCAATCTCGAAACCCTTCACACCCGGCAATATGATGCAGCACTGATCCTGGGCCACATCCTGCAGGATGGCCTGGAAATAGGGTGAATTGGCGGCGAGCACCACGCGGTGCGCCTTGAACTGTTCATCGTCGACGACGAGGGTGCAGTCGACGTAGCTGCCCATCTCGTGGAGCGTGTGCAGGATCTGCACCAGATTCGTCTGGTGATTGTTCCAGCGCAGGCAATATGTTTGCCCCTCGGCACCAGGTCCTCCTCCTCCTCCTCCTCCTCCAGCCACGGCCGTTGGCCCGCCCATGCCGGCGTCCAATCTTTGACTCTGATGTGGATGCTGCTGCTGCTGTTGTTGATGATGATAATGATGATGATGGCTCTCTCGCTGCTCCGAGCGCTGTTCGGCTCGCTCTCTGTCGCGATGACGCTGGCGATGTTGGTGGGAGCTGAGCTCCGGCTCTGGCGTGTCCTCGTCGGGAGCGGTGTCGCTGCTGCTGTGGTAGGCGCTGTTCAGGCTGGTGAACGCGGCGCTCAGCAGCGTCGGCGAATACGAGGCAAGATGCTTCCTGACCTTGAGCGCCAGCTTAAGGCTTACACTTTACCAGTTGGCCTAAATGATGCAAAAGAAGTCAAAATATAATTTTTAAATTATTTTGATTTTATTTCGATTTTTGCAAAGATTAGCAAATATTTGAAAAAAGAAAAAAAAAACAAACTGTGAATTCGCACGGGTTGCTTAAATATGAGAATTGGCATGCAAAATGAAATGAAAATGGAAGCAAATATTTGACAAATACCAAGTAAGAAAGCAGTAGTCGAGTGAGCTCGACATCGATATACCCTGCACAACTAAATAACGAAACTAAATTAATTAAAATTAAATTAAATATATATTGATTGTTTGGAAAATTTCTCTTTTAAAAAGTTTTGCACCCAAATGTAAGCAGATTTGAAGTCTGCTCTCATTTCTCATATTTAAGAGTATAAAGAAAAGAAATCGATTGCAGCGCATATTTGGATTCAAAAGCCCGAACTTATTTGATCCTAGAAATAACTGCATTGCCATACATGCATACATACATGCATGCATGCGTGCAAGCATCGTGAGTAACGGTGTTATTTAAGAATTCGCACATAAGCACAGATAGCTTCGATCATAATGCCATCTCTTTCTAACACATGGCTCGCAAATTTGTGCATACAGTAAAGCTTGCGGCTACTGTTAGATATAAGAAACGAAAAATAAAGAGTATACGAGAAGCTATATGTAAAATTTAAGGCACTTATAGTCTCTGAGATTCGTGTGTACAGACATACAATCGGACAGACGACATGGCTGATCAAGAATATATATACTTCATGGGGTCAGAGGTGCTTGCTTCTGCCAGTTACATACATTTGCACAAAATGCACTAAAAACGTTAATAAATTATTAAATTTATAAATTTAAATTTGCAGTGGTGCTATTAATTTTTCCGCAACTGTATAACATTAAAGTATTTCAGGCAAGTGTGTAAAAATTTTGTGTATTTTTTTGGGGGCTGAATTTTGCACCGGTTGCCATGCTCATTGAGAGTTGCCATGCAAATGGAAGGGGAAATGATAATACAATAATTCTAAAATTAAATATATATAAAATATATACAAATATAATAATATAAAAACCCCCATATAAATTATGTTATTTATTTTTGTTTTTCTCATATTCACTATTTTTCTTCATAAAATGTATTTTTAATTGTAATTTTATTTCAATTTAAATAAGTTTTTAACGTATATAATTCGACATTTTTTATATATTGTGTCGATTGATTTTAGTTGAGTTTATATAAATAAATACATAAAAAATATAATTTTTAAGTTTGTAATAGCTCAGGCAGGTGTGCAAAAAATATTGTGTATTTCTTTATTTTTTTTTGGGGCCAGGCAGCTGCTGCTGTTTAAACTCCAAATAAACCACCCCCTGCCCAATCCACCTTCAACTGCCTACGCCTGCCCCCCCTCCCCCCCGTCCACAATTTCCTGCGCCATTTCATTGCAAAAGTTTGTTTTTTTTCCGCTGGTTTTTGGCGGAAAAATCTTGGTGTTTTTTAAATTTATGCTCAACGCCAAACCCCCCCACCCCAAGTTTTATGCGCCATAAAAAGTGAAAGCGCCTTTTGCCAAATGGAGTATGGGACAAAATATTACAAAAGGCTGAGAGGGGCGGTGTGTGTGTGGGGGGAGCGGGTGTGCTGTGGGAGGGTGACAACAAAATGCGTATAAAAAAAGAAAAAATAAAAATGAAAAAATGGGGGAAAATATGCAAACATCCCTTGAAAAACGTGTGCGCGTATTTTTCCGGCTGCTTTTCGCGCGTTTTACTTTACATATTTCTTATATATTTTTTTTATAAGCGTACTGGAAAACGGGAAAGCAACCCACACACACACACATACAGAAAAATAGAGAGAGAGAGAGAGAGAGAGAGAAAAAAAACGAAACTGAAGTGAAAAACTTGCAATAATTTGCTTTTTTCCGCGTTTTCATTCATTTTTTCTGGGCTCGTTTTTCCTGTTTCAAAGAGGGTGTGTGTGTGTGTGTGTGTGTGTTTACGTAGTGTGTGTGTGTGTGTGTGTTTTAGTCACATTTCGTAGTGGTTGCAAGTAGTTCTAGCTATGCTCGAATTTCATTTCAAAACTCATTAAAATTATTCCCTTTTTTTTTCATTTTTGGCATGGGTTCAAGTGGTCAACATATGTTGGTCTCCTCGCGCTGACCATGTGCAGCATATGTTGAACAGGCTGCAACGCCATGTGGCAGGCAGCGTTGCAAGCGAGAGCTGCCAATAAGCGAGCCGAGCCGAGGCGACTTCGAGGAAGCAGCAGTTACCAACAGGTAACAGCGACTACACTCAGACAAAAAGTCGCCCTAAAAACGAGCAAATTTTTCTCATTTTCAGCAATCATATAAAAAAACAAATTTGATTTATTTAAATTTTTAAAACAAATTTTTTATAAATAAAAAAAAAAACATTTCTAAGTTGAGTTACGTTTGACTCCAAAAAATATGGCGATTATTTTTCTAAGTGCAGCCAGGCCCAATTCGAAGATGATCGCCGAGCGTCGCAGTTAACTCAACAAAACCAAACAAAACAAAACAATCGAAAAAGGAAAATGTCAAAAGTAGACAAAAGAAGAAGCAGCAGGAGTAGGAGTAGGAGTAGGAGTAGAAGGAGGAGGGAAAGAAAAACAAATGCGGTGCATTGTGTAGTGAAGAAAAATGCGCATTGTGCACGGTTTATTGTGTGTCTCACAAGCGGATAATGGGCAGACAAGACAAGAAGAGCAACCTGCAACCTGCCGAGCAATGAAAGATCCTTTGGATGCTCAGACACAGACAATTGCGCAACAGATATCGTAGCAGGTAGCTGGCTGGTTGGCTGGTTGGCTGGCTGAGCATTTAATGGGCTTACAATGGCAATGCATTAACGCCTCGCATCGTAAATCACTGTCGAGCACTGCGCGCTGCAAAACTCTTATACGTTGCGCATACGCCAAAAATAAAAAGCGCAAGCATTTGCTAGAGAGCTTTTGCTTTGGCGATCGTTTCAAGCTTTTGCTAACAGCACATTAACAGTGGGCGCCATTTTGTTGGTATCGCGTTCGTATTGAGAATGATAAGCAAACGTCATTGAAACCGAATGCACTTGGAAACCGGTTTCGGATTTTCCAGTTTATTTCATTTTATTTTTTTTGGTGTGTGCCCTTTTGTAGTTGTTTTTGTTTTTGTTTTTTGTCTGTTCGCTTGTTTGTCAATTTTTTACACGTACCCCAAAGTTTTAATTGCGAAATTTGTGCCCTAAAAAAAATCTATGGCTTAAAACTTAGAAGAAACAAAAACACAAAATTATATGGCACGAATAATATTTAGGGCCTATACAAAATCTTTGGCTTAAATATGAAAAAAAAAAACACCAAATCTAATATTGAGAAATTCTTTGAATTTAAAATAATTTTTGTACTAATACAAAAAGATTATAAATGCAAAATAGCTTACCACAAAATATATATATGAAACTGCGGCAGTTGCAGGCCACAATTGAAGCCTCAATTTCAGTTAACAAATGGCACTTCAATGATTAGTTATGGCCACTATTATTAATCTTTTTTATGTGTAACTATGTTCAATTTTTATTTGTTGTTATTTCCATGCGTTTGTTTTTTGTTGATTTGTTGCTTTAACTGTCACATCTGTGAGAACAGACAATAAGAAAGTGTTTTGCAGAACTTTTTTGTTTTTTAATTTTATGTTGCTAATAAGTTTTATAATTATTTTAAACTTACAATAACACGACAACTCGCAACACACACGCACACCAAAAAGACACCGAGAAATGCTGATTGCAATATTTTGTTTTTAATCCAAGTGTATGTTCTTAATGCTAAATATGCTTTTTTTGGAGTGCCCAAAGAAATCTGCGACACGTACGAATTTTGCGTTTTTCTTATTTTGTATTTTGTTTTTTTTTTGTAATATATTTTTTTTATGTAATTTTGCGTGGCACGTTGTTGCAGATTCGAGCGCTCAAACTTGAATAAAAGTGCCACGGCGCTCGTGTGCAGCAAGTCATTGAAAACAACAAAATTTCCCGAGTGAGACAGCGCACACACACACACGCAAACACTTACGCACAGTTTCAACCTCTCACACACACACACACACATAAACATAGAGTCGCACGCAGGGGAAGTGCTCAACAACAACAACATGCGATGGTTAAGGAAAAGCCACAAAACTGTGCTACGCTCAGCGCTGCCAACCCTCGTTCCGTCTCACTCTTTGCACTGCTGACGCCGCTGTCGACGTCGCTGTCAACGTCATCGTCGGCGTCGCTGTCTGCATTGCAGTCTGTGTTCTGTTTTTATATTATTTTTTTTGCGCTCTGTCTGTGTGTGTGTGGGTGAGAGTTGCATATGGCGGCCGTTGCTTGCTGCCAATAGCACCCAAGAGATTATTGCATGTGTGCGTGTGAGTATTTTGTGCTCTTTTTGGCGTATGTTAGTGTTATAATAAAAAAAATAGTCTGACGGCTGCATTTTTTTTAACTGCCCAAGTTACCCAACTGGCTGCAGGTTATAAGCTGTTGTAAAAAAAAACTGGTTAGGCGCAAGAGAAAAATTTTTTAATTTAAATTAAAATTTATCCCGAGCGCATTACTTATTATGCAAACCATTAATAGCAATAGTAGGTAATAAAAACAAAAATGGGCATAAGAAAATAGACAAGCAGAATTTATTGGCATTTCGCTTAAGCTATGCAAATTTCTTTCTCCCTTAAGATGAATATGAAGAAGAAGCAGAAGACGACCTTCAGCAATCAATAATTGCTGCACTCATTATTGTATTTATTTTGTATGTAAGGGGTCGCATTTAATTTGCATATGGGTTCAATATTTGATTTCTTTTTTTTTCTTGGATTATGCAAATTATTTGGCCTTGACGTGTAACGGTCAAAAGCAGGCCTAGGAATGTGTGTAGAGTTAATGCTTGTGATCATGATGACGTCACAAATGCAAACTTCGCTTGAGTTGACTTGACTTGAGTTTAGTTTTAATTATAAATATAAAATGCATAGGTTCATGTGTGTGTGTGTGTGTTTGCGTGAAATGAGCCGCGAATCGCTGCTCGCCTCGCACTCTCTCTCACACACACACACGTAGAGACACACACACAGCATCCGCAACAGTCACGCATGTGCAACTGTTGTGCTCTCGCTTGCACTCACTTGCCCAGCATATGGCAACAGTTTCTCTTTTTAATGTTGTTTTTTTTTTTGCGGCATGTTTGTTGCACATTTTGTTGAACAATTTTGTCTGCTTTTCGAGCTGGAAACATTATTAAACTGCCACATTATAATTATGCCAACATTATTGTTGTTAGAATAAATGCTGTACCTGCCACAAAATGTTGCTGCTTTTTTTTATTGTACATCATTAATTTCTGTTGCACCGCCTCATCGTGGTTGCTTCTTATTATTTTCTTTCGCTGTTGTGTTTTTTACTTGTTACTCGATTCATTAATCATGCCGTGGAAATTAAGGTCAACCGCATTTTGACTGCATTTACTCTTTTTCTCTCTCTCTCTCTCTCTCTCTATCTTTTTTTTTTTGCTTTTGGCAGTTTGTGTAAATCAAATACAAACTTTTAGTTTTTTTCGAAAGACTAAAATAAAACTAGTTCGCAAGTGCATTCAACTCCCCCCACCACGCCCCCGCTGCGAAGCTTGCTGATAAAACAACATATTAATAATCAAAACATGAGGCAAGCTAAACTAAGCTGTAAACCGAATATAAAATATGCTTTCTGAAAACGACAAACACTCATTAAATAAAATGAATTAAAAATTAAATGCGAGGTTAAATTAAAACAGGGAATGCGACATTTCTTTCAATAAAAAACTAGATTTTAGAAAAATAAGTTAAAAATTTAAAAAGAATAAAAAATATGACATTTTTAAAAACTGCATTTAAGTATTTTTCGATTTAAATTATTTTTTAAAAATATCTTTAGTTATTTTCTTAAGTTGCAAAATTTTTAAGAGCTGTGTTTTCATTTATCCTTTGGCTTATCAAAGTGTGCTAAATATATTTAAGATACACATCAAAAATTATTTTTTATTGTCATTCAATAAACTAATCAGCTCACTTTTTTTTATTATCTCTGCAGATAACTGATCAATTTTTACAGTACTCTCGGTGAGAGTATGAAATGTAAGTAATAATTCGAATAGTTAAAAAAAGACTTGCAGCAAATGTCACGCTGCTGTGTCTTGCAACACGCACATGCCATATAAGTAGCAAGTAATCTGCCGCATAATGTTTTTATGAGCCAGTTGTTTGGGGCACTCTAATCTTATCACTCTTTCCGTATGGCTGACAGAGAAAGTTTCAGTTTTAGTTTTCCATTTTTTTCCCCCTACTTTTCCAGTTGCAGTTGCAGTTGCAGTTTGCGATAAGAGCTGGCGATTCGGTCCGGAAACTGTACGAATGGATTTAGCTGAGTTTTAGTTGAGTTTTTCTTTGGGCTTTAGTCAAAATCAACTTGTAGAATTTCCTAAATGGATAATCCCCTCCTTATTCTGTTGACTTTGCTGACTTCTTGACTCACAATGAAGCTATCTGCAAGCCGCTCATTATGTGAGATTAGCCAGTGGAAATCCGCACATAATCCACACACACACACACACACATACATCATACTAACACACACATCTTGTGGTCAATGAAGCCGTCAGTGTGAATACCCCTAATGAGCAGCAGGTAGCCACAAAAAAATGCAATTGCAATTTAATAAAATTAAGCAATTTCTAATTTTCTTTGTCTTTAAACAAGAAAAAAACCCAAAATGGCAATTTTATAAGGCAGATTATAAAATTTGTTAAAATTTTCAAAATTGCATTTTTCTCTAACAATTTTTGTTTATCTCTGAGACGATTTACAAATTTTCCTGCCATTAAAAATCGCACATTTCTCTTGCGATTATCTCGCCAAGATTTACACTGAGAATATTTACAACATTTTCACTTATCTTGTTGATTTTAGCTGGCAACAAATATTTGACTATATTTTCGCGATAATTATTTATCAGTTTTGGGTTTTCTTTGTACTGCGCATATGGCGAATATATTCCTAGGAAATATATATATATATTTCTATATATATATATATATATATATAGAAAAGAGTTGCATTTATTGCTGTCCGTTAAAGGGTTTTTGGTTTTATGTTTTTATGATGCGAAGTTTTGCGAAAAAGTGCGAAAATACTTCGCTGGAAATGTTTACGATCCTCAATAACCCTTTTCTTATATTTTTGCTTTGGCTCATTACCGCCGTGCAGTGGAGATTCCGGGAATTGTGCCTGCGCCTGTCTTATTTTTTGCCATCTTCATTATCATAATCATCAGTCGGGACTGACGTTAGCTCAATCAATGTCCAGGCATACATCATACCCATAAATAATGCACATTCCTCAAGAAGTATGCCAAAAAAAAAAAATACAATTTGAAATAACATTTTCCGGCCCGCAACCCTTTCGCTCTTTTGGGCTACCTGTGCCGGAGACGGAGACGTGGCCGGAGTTGACAACGGCGGTGGTGGTCTGCAACTGTGGACTCAAGTGTCGTTATTGTGGCACGTTCTTTGATGTTGCAGCGGCGTATTGAGAATTTCCCTAAATATTTGAGATATACAAAGGCAATTAGCGCTCAGTTTTCCGACCAAAATGGACCAAAAAAAGCAGAGACTCTATTTACTCAGGCCTCAGGTCTCGATATCCTCCAGATACAGAAGCCGCCGCCTCAGTTGTACAACTGGACAATGGACGACCTGCAGCGCACAGTTTAGCGACGTATTCGTTTCGGCTTAGAGGTCTCTCAGTCTCTCTGTATCTTGGCCATGTTGCATGTTGGCCATAAAATGCATTCTTTTTTGTTTTTTTTTTGTTTTTTGTCAGGCACTCGACAAACTCTTTCGCAACACACTGCTAATGGATGCGAAAATGGAAACAATGCACACACACACACACCGACACACACACATACACACACTCGGCTTACTTGAAAGCATTTGCATTCAGCTAAAATAGTCGTCGATAAATTTATTATATAGTTTTTCCGGTTCGAAGGAAAAATGTTTTCATTAATATGTTTAAATTATCTAATAATGCTACACTAAAAAAAACCTCAATAATTCTAATTTTAAAAAAAATTTGTAAATATAATAAATAAAATAACTTAATAGAAAGTAATTTTCTTATGATTAATGTTCAAATGATCTATTAGGTCTGCACTCGAAAAAATATATTTGAAATATTATTTTTTCCTAGTGTAGTTCACCTATTGATATGAAATATCAAGTTTGATATCGAAGCATGAAAATATATGTGAATATTTGAGTACTTACAAACACATTTACATAATGCACACACACACACACACACTTATTTATTCATGTGCTTATGTTTGTGCATATCATACTTTTTTTTCTCTCCCTGACAAATGTTTACACAAAATTCAACTGACGGAAGGGCAAAAAATACGAAATATCTACCAAATATTTATATAAGCGTGAGTGTGTGTGTGTGTTGTGCGTGTTGTGTGTGTGAGTGTGTGTGTCTAAAGCAACAGCCAAAAAACAAACAAAACTGCAGCAAACGTACAAAATTAATAAAAATGCAACAAAACTAGAAATACGGCATGTTTTTGGCTGTGCGTGTGAGTTGGTGTTAATGCGTGTGTGTGTAACAACATCACGAAAGTAGAGGAATTGAAAACGCTAGAAAATTTATCGCGCGCGTCATTTTGCTGCAACTGCAAGTGTGTGCGTGTGTGCGTGTTTGTGTATGTATGGAAAGCAGCACAAGCACGTAGAAGCGACGACGTCGTGTTGGAGTCGATTGTATGCAAGAGGGGTTAGAGGGGAACGGGCAGCAAGCAGCGGGCAGCGGGGGCTCATTCGCGTTACGCATGGGTCATTGCACTTTTGCACCGCGCACACACACACACACACATATATATATATATAGACACATCGACACACGTACACTGACAAACATAGATAGAGCGATAGGCAAAAGGCAACATTTGACTTGGAATTGTACGAAAAATTAGGCGAAAGCAAACAAGCAGACAAGCAAGCTAGAGCGAGTGAGCATGCGAGGGAGAGAGAACGAGATGGGGAGCAAGACTGCGACGGCGACTGCAACTGCGACTGCGCCAGCAACTTTGACTTTGCATTTGGCAGCCATTTTGTAAAGAGCGCGTTAATTTCGCCTGCAATCACAAGCACACTAATGCGCGCACACACACATGCGCTTTCTAAAAATAGAGCCCACGCCGGCAATGCGTATATACATATATACATATATATATGTATATGCGTATATATAAATATATATATCATTTGTGCCGCCAACGCCACTCGAGTGTTGCATTTGTTGCAGTTGCCTTGGCAGTTGCAGTTGCAGTTTGCTGCACATGTGTAAAATTTGTAAAATTGTTGCCTCCTCAAAAAGTACAGCAACTTGGCATTTTTGGTGGATGCGGCGCATGGGGTGCGTTTTCCTTAGTTTTCCATGTTTTTATTTCCATCTTCTTTTTCACCAAAAACAAGACACGCACATTTTATTTCCCAGTGTTTTATTTTTAGCAAAGCAAACATTATTCAAGTCAAGCCACATTGTGAATTTTGGAGCGGGGCAAGCGATGTATTTATATATGTATATATTCGGAATATACATACATAATATATTTATGTTAAATCAGTTAATTGATCAGTTATATACACGTTAAATTTCCTACCTTTTTCCCTTGCAGTTTTAAGGCGTTTTTTGATGTTGCTTTATTTTTGGTCAATTAATTTAAAATTTTCCATTTATTTCGTTTCATTTATTTATTTCGTTTAACTTGCAGTATATTTTTTTGCAACGTTTTTTGCACACGTGTCTTTCGCACATTTTTCACTCGCATTTTTTGCACAATAAGAACTACATTTTTTTTGTAATGCTTCTTAAGAATTTTTTCGCACTTTATTTTGTCGCACTGGATGCCGCGAGAATTGCACGCTTAGCAAAATGCTAATAAAAAATAAAAGAGGTGTTTTTTGCGCGGCAAAAGTTGACAAGCTTACAAGCTTTTTTTTTCTATATTTTTGGAGCTACGCATTATGTGTTTAGCATGTGTTTACTATGTACGAACTAGCGGCATTTGATTTTCTTCATATTTATATAATTTTCTTTGTTTTTTTTTTTGTGAAACGTGTACTGACCTCTACGAAAGAGATGCCAAAGGGTATTTCTGTGTTTTTTTTTTAAAGGGCTTGGTTTACGGGTCGATCTTTTTGACTGCCCGTCAACGAATCATTTTGTGGCTGTTTTCTGGATGCCGTTGCTGAAACTAATGCCGACTAGTGTGTCAGAGAGGCGGCAAAAGCTCCCCAAACTATATATATATACATATAAATAAATATATACAGATATGTATGTACGAGTATGTATGTTCTATATACATGGCACGCATATGGAGACAACTACTGACTCACGAAACTCGGCAAAACAACAGCAAACAAGCGGCTACAAATTTGAACCAACATTTTTACATTTTTACATTTTTACAACAACATAAGAGAGGTATGTTGGGCCAGGGGGATGGGGCAAAAGCTTGAGAGAAGCATAAAATTATCAGGCAGCCCTTTTGCCAGCAGCAAAGAGCATGGTTAGATTTATGCTCTCGCTCTCGCTCTGTCGTTCTCTCTCCACAAAATTCTACGAAAATTAAGCATTTTGCAAAATAGAATCAAATAGAAGAAGAAGAAGCAGCAAAGCGCCATTTGGTCGCAAGTAAAGTTTTTTTTTTTTTTTATTTTTTTTGTAGAACTTTTCAGGGTCAGGCGATTATTACAAAATTTTTTGTTTACAGCGAAAAATGCGAGACAGAAGAACAAAAATCAAAAGTGTACAAATGTTTTTGCGGGCAAAAAAAAGCTGTTGCTTTTGCTGCGAGTGTGTTTGTGTGTGTGTGTGTGTGTAAGCGATTCTGTTGTTTACAACGAAAAACAAATTTAATTAATTTTGTTTTTTCGTCATGGCCACAACTCAAACTAGTGTGTGTGTGTGTGTGTGTGTATATACTTGTGTAAGGTCTGAGATTCAATGCTAGAAAAAATGAATAAAAATGCTTTTGTAAATGTATCGCGTCTGTTTGACTTATTATTGAATGAAGTGGTTCAAGGCGTTGTTTATTTGTTATTATTTTGTTTGATTTAAAATCGCAAAATTCTGTATAAACTCCAGCACATTTCTAAGTACAATAAAATTAACAAATAATAATAATAAGTGGCAGCAACAAGTTACGTCTATGCCACATACCGGGGCGTGTTATTTACTATAAAAACATGAAACAGAACTAACGCAGAAAGCACGTAAAAAACGCAAAAAAGCAAAAAAACAATTTGAGCAGAAAGCGCCGTCCCTAAACTTGAACTTGAAATGATGCGATAACAAAAAAAAAAAACAATTCAAGAGCAAAATGCCGGCGAAAAAAACGCAAAAAAAAGCTGTCAAAAACAATAACAAGAGCGCAAAAGTAGACGATTAGCTGAGGAGTAAATACCCTGTACCAGCTAAACACCTCTATTACTAACCCTTAGCTCAATGATGTTTTACATTGTTTATTATAAATATACACCCCTTTAATCCAGAATTTCGGACACACTTAGCCAAATAGCTTTTCGGCCAATTTTATCTGTTGTTCTTTTAAATATTTGCAAACATTGTTTTACCCTTCAACACTTTTCGCACACAGGGTATTTTATTAATGCTCTCTCTCTCTCTTTAGCTTTCATTCGGTTATGCGTCGGGTGTCGTCGTCGTTAGTAGCCGAAGCTCTTCAGTGCAAAATTGCGATTCGGTTTTGCACTCGCGAATTTGCAGTCCGACCAATCAGCCCAGCTCGCTGAGCCGAAAGCTGTCGTTATGTATGTACGTGTGTTTGTAGGTATGTGTGTATGTAGGCATATGTGCATAATTATTTCGCTAGCTTTTGCTTATTTTTGGCACAGATAAGTCGCCATTTTTGCGCAAATAACAACTGTTGCTGCTGCTGCTGCCAAAGCGAATGAGAAGGGGAGAGAGCACGTCGTTCTTTTTATTTACCATTTATCATGTGGACCTGTGTTGATTAACCAAAGCAAATTGAAAGAAGCAGAGGACAAGACACGTGGTTAGCCAGCGGTCAGCGACTTTCGACTAAACTGAGCATTCTGGAGAACGTGTCAAATGCTAATCTAGAAAAGTAAGCTCAACTCAGCTCAGCGCAGCGCAGCTTAGATTTTAGGTTATAAATAAAATGAGAATGTAAATAAAACATATTTAAATATAATTAAAAAAGTAGACCTTTCTTTGACTTACCTATAGGTATAATAAAACTTTTTAATTAAAAAGTTTTAATAAATATTTACTAAAAACCTTGCTAAAAGTACGTTAGTAACTAATTTAAAATTTGGTTCTTATTTAATTAAAGTTCTGATTTTCATTCTCAATTCCACATATTTTGGCAACATTTTTGGCAATGTGATCGTTAACATAGAAGCTTTTTTGCGTGTGCTTTCGCTAACAGCGAGGTTCTTGTCTTTGCTCACGGGACTTATACGACTAAGCTCGTTAGAAAAAACCACAAATAATAATTATAATTGGGCATATTTGCCGGATTAACCCCAAAACAAAAAATGAAAATATAACCAAAATGCAGCAGTAGCAATTGTCTATTATCCTATTGTATGCGGCTGCCATCCCCTATTGACGCAACCTGCTGCATTACAGCTGCTGACTTTGCAACATGTTCCCAACTGGCAATCGAATCGTGTGACTTTTCCTTCAAATCAAAAAGTTAACATTTCCCAGGCTCTCAACTACTCCTATATATGCGTGTGTGCGTGTGTGTGCGTGTGTGTGCGTGTGTGTATCCTGTTGAACGCATAAGAGCTCTCCTCCGCCTCCTCCTCCGCAATCAATTTGCGCATTCGTTTTGGTTTTCTGCCTGCTCTTCTCTGTTCGTCCTCCGTCCTTCGACCTGATCCTTTTCTGTGTGCCATAATTTCTCGTCATTCTCTCAGTTGGCCATTGTTAGCAGTTGTTGCCAGGTTGCCAGTTGCTGCTGGGTTATTGAACTATTGATTCCATTGCATTTATTGTTCAATTCAACAGGTGATAATTTTTTGTGGAGATTTTTTGGTGGCGTCAAGTGAACGTTGCAAGTAAAGAGTGCAGAGTACAGTGGAACCTGGAAAGGTAAAGCAATTATTTATTGAATAATCTTATTTTTGGAAGGAAGTCTTATATTAAAATTAGAATATTTTTTATTTTAAATTCTTGTAATTATTTAATATATCTTTAATTTATTATTATGAAAATGATCTTAGTTTTAGCCTATTTCTAAGGAAGGATATTAAATTTGAATTTAAGTATTATTATTGTCTATATTTGAATATTCTGAAATTGTCTATACTTTTCTAGCGATCACTTTGACAGTTTCAGCTGCTTGCCACACCATTCCACAGCTTTGGCAGGCTTGGAGCGTGGCTGCAACTATGTTGACATTACATGTGTTGGCCACCGAATTTTTGGGTTGTTGTTCTACCTGTTTTTTTTTCTTGGGCTCCCTCAACTATCGATTGCATTACCAATATCCATTTCCATTGCAGTTGCACTTCACACAGAAATTTTCACACATTTTTCATTCTGTTCATCAGCTAAGTCAACAATTGCACGCCAGGTAGTAAAAAAGCAGCAGCAGCATCTCAAATATTGTTTGGTCAACGTACGTGAAAAATTCCTCTTTTGGCCAAGTCTTCTTTTTTTCAAACAGGCGCAAATTATTTTGACAAGTGGCCGAAAAATTGTCTAGCATTGTTTAAGAAGTATAAGAAAAAGTATAAGAAACAACAACAGCAACATTAACAGAAGCAGCAACAATAAAATCTATCGTCTTGTTTGAGTGGCCTGAGACAGACAGACAGACAGAGTGTCTGTCGCTGCTATTGAATAAATATTGCGGCACATTAATTACAATCCAAGTGCCACACACACACACAAACATGCACACACATTAATAAATATATGCCTTTGACACTTAATCAATGTCGCTCAAAACAGATCAAATGCAATTTATTTTCATTCTCCCTCTCTTTGTCCCTCACTCTGAGTCTCTCTTTAACACACTCTGTTTTAGTTAACAGCAATCTTAATTGCAAAAACAATGCAAGGCATAATCAATTAACATGCACTCATCTTTGACATATTAAGAGCGCATGCTCAACCTAATAAGCTGTGCTTTGGTTTCTTATCTGTGCATCATTTATCCCGTTTAGTTAGTGTACGATTTTCATTGCTGGGGAACATGCAGCGCATCATTTTCTGCAATTTTTTTTTTCATATCTCTCGTGAAAATTGTGTAATTAGTGAATTTATTTGATAATGGTTGTTAAATAATAGTGGCAAAAATATTTAAGTGCATTAAATTTAATGAAAATGTAGTGAAAAAGTGTCAAAATCTTCTTTGGAAGTAAGGAAATGGCTGCAATAAATGCACTAGGAAACCCAACTTCAACTGTTGCACTTTGGTAAGCAACATGTTTATTTATATGTGTATATACACACACATTTATATTTGTATGTGTTTATGTGTAATGGAAGTCATTGAATTTATAGTTATTTTGGTACAGTCGTCATTCTATTTCATGCAGCCGGAAATCGCCAGCAATTGCACGTTTCAGTCTCCTGTGCGTGTTTTTCTTTTATTTTCTGGTTCTTCTTCTTCTTCGGTAAATGCAACAACAAAAGCAATAACAAAAACAGCAAACAACAACAGCGCTGCGACTGTAGAATAACAAATAATTAGCATTAACCACGCAATTGAGTGCAGCAGCGCAGCAACCGCGCAGTAGCGACAGCGACGTCAAACGTCAACAGCGAAAACGGCGATTTGAGTGCAATATGCACTTGCACACACACACATAGAGATACGCATAGGCATAAGCCTAAGCATAGGCATTTTGTGTGTGTGTGTACCCCAAGCAGACGTCAAAAACAGACGTAGCCGCCAATCAAGCAAACAGCAACAAAAAAACAACAGCGATAATACATTTTTGGGCAATGTCAACAGAAACGAAGAACACAAAACAAATTGTGTAAATGTTAAGAAAATGCCAATGTTAAGAGAGCGAGCGAGGTGGAGAGCGAATGTATACCTATGTAGGGAGCGAGGTGCAGAGCGAAAGCAATTTTACCCAGCAGCAAAACATATTTCATTACGAAAAAATATAACATAATTTACTCTTCACTACGCGGCTGTCAAAACTATAAAAACTAAAGGATAGTAAAACAGATTAGAAACCGATGCTCATGCGTATGTGATATATGTTGACTGGACTTAGAAGCCTCGCATACAACTCCGTATGCAAGAGCTTTACAAGGTAATGCATTAGAATGCATTCGGTAATGCGAAGGGGACATTCACTAGTTCGCCACTGGGTTGACTATAGCTCCAGCTTGGGACGTGGGCGCAGTGACTGACTTTAACTGTGTGTGTGAGTGTCTGTATGTGTCTATACATGTGTGTTTGCGTATGTGTTATGATCAGCGACGCCATCTTAGCGACTGGAGCTGTTTACACAAATACAAATAGCAGTTTTTTTATTTCTTGTTACTGTTTGTGCAGCTCCTCATGTGCCTCACATGCCGCATGTGGCGCATTGGCAGCCCTATGCCAACATCAAACTCAAATTGTGTGCTTGTGAGCGGCATTTAAATTACAAAATAATTATGCAATCATTGTCAGTACACTGAAAATAAATACCTCTCGTTCTCAGTGTTTATTGCCTGCGTCTAATTTAGCCACAAAGGTCAACATACGTCAAAACAACAATAAAAGATCTGCAAAAACTGACACACGTCCAAATAAGACAAAAACCAAACGAAAGTGAAACGGACTAGATGGGAGGGGGAAGGACACAGCGTCCGAGTTAGACAAAAGAATAAGGAATAAAAGAGAATTGAGAATAGAGAAAAGAAAAGACAGCCAGCGACTGACACACGAAAAACACGCTTCATGCAGGCTGGACGAACGAGAGAGAGAGAGAGTTAGAGAAGGGGAATGAGAGAGGGAGATGGGAGACCGGCTTAGAAATGCGACAAATTCAACGATATTTCAAGTCAAAAAGTGCCACAACTGCAGACACATATCTATTGTAATTGGATCCTTTTTGAGATCCTTGCGCGTGTGAAGCGCGACGAGTGCTCAACTTGATTGTTTCTCTTTTTCTCGTTTTGTTGTGTCGCGTAAAAAACTCAAGATAAACAAAAAAAAAAAGGAAACCCAAACCGAAACTGAAACCTATCTTTTATCCTCGCAGCGAGCCCTTCTCTGAGTTGTCCTAGAAAACTCATACGGGTCGCCAACTCTGGCGTCTAATTTATGCCAAATATGAGCATATTTTTCTGTCTGTTTGTCATTGGGTTTTTTATTGTATTTATAAATGTATTTGGTATACAGTGGATGCTCGATAATTGGAATATTTCCTTTTTATTTGGCATTTTAACTGAAAATAGCCTTTTTATTTACAAGGAAAATTATAAAGTTGCTTAATACAAATTTGTTTATTGAACAACTACTCTAAAATTATTTTTATTTATATAAGACAATTGTAAACATTTTTAAATTGGTTCTTTGTCATTTTTATTTTTGAAAGTTTTTAAAGTTCCTAAAATACTTTTTGAATGTATCATTTTATAGTAAATTTCGGGTTAGAATTGCGGTTTCAACTTTAAATGCATTTTGCTCTAGAATTGAAACAATTTTAATTAATATAATTTGTAGAAAAAAGTCCGTGTTTCTGTTTGTTTGTGGCAGGTGTGGAGATTTGCGTTCCTCTTTTTATTTAGAACATATAAATCTATAGTGACATTTGCTTGACTCCTTATGTGGCATAAACAGAGCCAACAACAAAAAGCGAAGTTCATGCCACAAATGAAGAGAGTGTTGGTGGTGGCAGTTACGGCTGTCTACGGCTTCTGTTGCGGCCTGTGTTGCAAGCTCAGGTTTGGCTTCAATGTGGACTTCAACCCCTGCGGCATTGGCAAAAGCAAGGGCAGGGTGTAAAATGAAAATAAAAAATTTGCATGCTGCAAAATTACGAGATACGAGAGAAACGGAGAGGCATGCCACACATAACGTACTCCACATTTACGAGTGTAATAATGTCTTTGCAGCTCGACGAAAAAGAAGGTGAATGGGGTGAGGTAAGGGTAGTGTGCGTGTGTGCGTCTGTGTGTGTGTGTGTTTGGGGTGTTTCGATAAGTACTTTACGAGACACACACAACCCTCGTTTTGCGGATTTTTTTTAATGGTTTTGCCAAGCGGAGGCCAACATCAAAGTTCATACTTCAATTTGCTTTGGGTGGTGGTGGTAAATGTGCATCGATGTATATATATTTATATATATATATATATCTGTATATCGAAAAATATATATACGGTGGTTGCTCACCTCTGAAACGTGTCCTCTTCCAGCCCCGGTTTCCATTACCTCCTCTCCGCTCGTCGTTGTCCAGGCTGGCATTGGCTGGCGTTTTGCAATTTTGTTCGATTGGTTTTTTGGCAAACGGCATTGGCGATTTTGCACAAGTATTTGTGGCCACAATTTCACTTTTTGGGGGTTGGTAATAGACACCCCTAGAAATGAGAGGTAGGAGGAGCTGTATTCAACAACATATTGTGTAATGAGCGAAAATGGCGAAAATATTGTGTAAAAATTCGTTACTTGAACAGTAAAAGAATAATTTAATTAGGACTGTTATTTAATTTAAAAGAATGACCCAGCTGTGCTGAGCTGTAATTGAGCAGTAATTGAATAGTTGCATTTAACTGAATAAAAGTACATTTTATTAGTGCTGCAAGAAATCCTTAATAAAAGCAGATACTTTGCTAATTTCGCAGCTCTGTAAAAACATGACAAATTGACCAAATCAAAAGGCAATTTAAGCAAGTATCGATTAAAATAGATTAAAAATGGTTTAGACTAACATTTAAATATGTTTAAAACTATTTAAGTAACAATTAATGATGCTTAATTAATATTAATATATTTTTAATACTTTTTAATAAACATTTAAGAATCAATTAATATTATTATATATATAATATTACTTAATATAGATCTACTTACAAGAAAGATTCTTATAAAAGCCTCTTTTCAAAGGCTTAAGCAATCCAAGAAGTTTTTCCCTTCCACCGGAAATTTGCATATTTTGCGCCTTCGTTTTATTTTCATAAATTATGTAAATTGTGTAAATCAATCGAGAGCTGAATCGAGTATCGATCAAAATTGATTTGTTGCCCGGTGCGCAGAAACCCAAACAGAACAGAGAACTCAACCCGCAAAAACTGAGCAGAAGTGAGCAATAAATAGTCTCAGTCTTTTTGGCCAAGGAGTTGAGCGTGAGAAAGTTTCCTCGTCCTTGGTTTTTGCACGCTTAATTTACATAATTTTGCCTGGCCAAAAGAAAAAAAAAAAAAACAAAACAAAACACATAACAAGGAAATCTATTCGCTGTTCCCTTATGCAAATGAGCGCTGTTGTTGTCCCTGTTCAACCCCCGCGGCTGGAGTCGGGTGTGCGAGCGTGCCAGCATGCTGTGCCTCTGCCTCTCTGCCTGTGCATCTGAAAGATCCTCTCGGGCGCCGTCCACTGTGCTGCATAATTAACCCCTGTCGAGCGATTGTCTCCCAGTCTCGACATTTTTCTGGCACATTTTGTGGATTTTCCTATTTTCACTTTCGTTTTTGCACCTTATGCAAATTAGAATCGCTCTCTCTTTCGCTCTCTCAACCCTTTATTTTTGCCAAGTGAAAATCTTTGCTGTTTACATCAATTTATGCAAATTTTGCTCAGCGCAGAGATCGGCTTTGATCTAATTTTCTAGGCGCTGTCTACGGTGTCAGGTAGACTCTGCTTTCGCTCCTTGTTTTTTCTTCTGTTTTTGCCGAGCGTGAGAAACTCTCGCAATTTGCATAATTTTTCGTGAAAATTTGCTTAACTACGTGATCGTTCTAAAGACAGCAGAGATGCAAGGATGCAAGGATGCAAGGATGCAACGATGCAAGGATGTGCGATGTCAGTTTTCCTTTTGCTCCCCCTCTAGTGGCAAATTTGAAAATATTGTCAACGACTCTGTTGCATGTCGAATCTCAGAGTTGGGCTTAATTATTTAATGCAAATGCGAATGGGCATAAATTGCTTGTTAAACTGAAAACGAAACGGATTTCAAAATTGCATTCCTTTCGATTGAAAGTCCGAATCCGAAGCATAACCTTAAACAATGTTTTTTCTAGAACTGATATATCTGCCAAAAAGTTAGGGCTAAAGTAATTAAATTTCATTGGCAAATCAATTATTATTTATTAATTAAGGTATTCATACCACTAAAAGTTTGCTTGCCTTTACCAGTTACCAGCTGGCAATAAAATTCTTTCCCATTCCAAACGTGCCAAAAATAATTCAATATTTGATATATATAGTATATTATTTGTTTTATTGTATAAAAATATAACTTGACAATAAATACTAAGTATTATGTGTTATTATAACTGGTCTCTTATCTATATTAAACTTCAAATTCGCACTTCAATATCCGAATTATATACAATGTTATATGTTTTATTATTGTATTTAAAAACATATATTGATTTTGAGTATTTTCCTAATTTAAAATATTTAAGTGCTACAATAAAATTGTGACTAAGAAACTTGAGTTGCGAATAGGAATCAGCAGCAGCATCGGCAAGAGCATCTGCTTCAATATTTATTTCAGTGACAGGCCACTAAAAATATACATTTTGGCAGTGGGAAAAATAACATTTATGTCGCCTTTATAAATAGAATTTCAGCTTGGAAAGAAAACAATGATGTTGCCACTTCAAAGAGGCAACAGGAGCAGCAACTACTCAGCTATCCAGAGTCAGTCATTCGCCCAATTCAAGCTCCAACCGCCCTTGTCTAATATTTTGCACCACTTCACACGCAGTTCCTCCTCCCCAACCTATGCCATTCCCCCCTCAAAACTGCCCCTTCTCCACAAAATGCGGCAATGGGACATAAAAACTGTTTTTTGCAATTTACATGAAACATTTTTATCACCCTCACGCACGGGGCATCCATTCTGTCGGGCAGAAGTATACAACAACATGATTTTCCTATTTACAATACACACACACACACACACACACACACGCACATCCACACGCACGTACACCCACACACACATAGCAACTCTGATTACCTTCGTCACATGTTTGGAGGCCCAGTACACTTTCTAGACCTGCACATCGGCAACGTCTTTTTGCGACACTTAATTACACACGCATCCGCTTCACTCCACTTAGCTAGTGGTTTGTGCAACAAACACCTTTCACCTCCAACTCCACCCCCACACAGCACACACACCCCAAGCCACAGCCCGCCCCCGCTTTGCCCCAATGTTGTTTTATTTTTGTGCTTACTCTCATTTTGAATAGATTCAAATAATAAATTCTTATAAAGTAGTTGAAAATAATTTTGATCTGACAAGTGCATAGCTGAATATTTACAATAATGTACAGTCCTGCAAATTTGTTGCTCTTTAGTTCACACACACACACACACACACACACACACACACACACACACTCGCACACACAAAAGCAGCACCTAATGCAATAAGAAATGAATACAACTTATCAGCAGGTAGAGCATTTATAGAAAGAGAGTCTCCAGCTGAACAGCCAAATACAGCTAAGGAGCTGAGGAGCTGAAGAGCTGAGCTGAGCTGTAGGTGTCAATGTTGCCTTATCATTGCCAAGTGCCGACCCCTGGCTGGAATTGTCTGCTAACCGCTTTCTGCTGTGTCCTTCTACACTTAGAAAAAAACTAGCTGATTTTCTAAATTCGCCAGGAGTAATGTTATAAAAGTTAATTGTTAAAATTATAAGTTGGCTCTTTAATTAGGTTTGAGTTTTTCTAAAATGTAAAAAAATTTGTATAATTTCCAGCGTGTTGTTAAAGTTTTTGTTGTTCTTTTAATATTATCTTAAAACATTTATATTTTAAGATTTCGCATAATTAAACATTTTTCATAGCTTTATTAGCAGTCAATAAAATTTGGTTTCGTTTGTTGTAATTTCAGTCGGAATTTTTTAAGAATTAGCGTTTACATATCTACTTTTTAGATAATTCTAAACAAAAAAATTCATTTCTTAACCATAAAAAATATTTGTAATAATTAGAAAAAATATGTTTTGTTTATAAATGATTTATGGAAATAAAAAAGGTGTCATAGTTTTTTGTTAGTGTATGATTCCGTCTGCGTCTACTGTCTGCTGTCTCCTGACCCAGACACCGACCCCGACCCAGAGCCTGTCCACATCTTTTCTTTCGTTAATTTTATCTTTGACGGCGATTAATGCGAATAAATTTTATAGTCGAAAATGAAAATGTGCCTCGTCCTTTATGAGTGTGTGTACCATTGTGTGTACGTGTGTGCGTGTGCGTGTGTGTGCATTATTTTCTTTGCGTCCCTTTTTTGGCCAGTGTTATTCTTCAGTGACTTTGTGCCTTTGTGCGCAAGAATGTGACTTTTTGTGTTTGTACTTGTGCTCGGCACCTGCACAATCCTCCGTCCGCCCGTCCGTCCGTCTGCCCCTGCGTCCGCTCACATTTTCCGATTGCGCGATCTTGCAACGCGACGGCTTGGAATTGAGAATTTTATAGAATTGCCACTCGGCCGCTGACTCAGCATCTGTGGCGGCTGCGTGGTCTCATAGATCATACACTCAGCGAAAAAAATTACCCTAAAAGGTAGAACGTTTTTCTGGTTTTTCAAAATCAATTCTAAATATTGGAAATATATATTTGCCCAAAATAGGTTGCATTGAAATAACACCCTAAAATTTATATATTTTTGTTGTTAAATTTTAGCACACAAACCCTAATATTTACAATTTCTTAAATGCAAGTCGATTATTTTGCTGAGTGTATGTGTTTAGCCCTACCTCCAAATTAGTCTGGGCACGAAAGTGCAACAGCAACCGCAGCCGCAGCAGCAACAGGCTGTATTGGTCGGTACAGGTACAGGCTGCCCTCACTTGCACGAAACAGGTTTTGCAGCTACCCTCGTTTTGTGTCCGCGACACTTGTCCCCCCTCCTCAGCCTCCTCGATCAACTCCTGCTCGCGTCCATTTGCGCGTCGGCCATTGTTTGGCGATGTGTTAACCTTAAGCGATTCTTAGCCAGTTTCCCAATTTAAGCCATTGTTGTGTGTGTTTGTGTGTGTGTTTGTGTTTGTGTGTGTGTCCGCATGTGACTTTTGGGTTTGCACTTCGATCTTTGATTTCTGATATAAAAAAGAAAATACAGTGTTCGTCTGTAGACAATGGAACGCTGTTTTTTTACACTGTGGGAACGCCGCGAATCCTGGCCATATCCTTACAAAGGGATTTGTGCGTTTTATTTATGTGATAGCGATCAGCGGGCACAGCTTGACAGCCAAATGCGGCATAAAGACGCAGGTTGCTGCCACAAGCTGCTGCTAGACTAAGGTACGCCAGAGTTTGCATGGGAACACACCCACACCCATAAATACACACGCACACACACACTCTTGTAGTATATTTTTGTGCTTAGAAATTCGCCAGACATTTGCCTCCAAGTTGAGGCGACACTTTTCAAAAAAATATCTAATTTTCAGGGTTTTTGCTTATAAAATTAAACATTAGCTTTTTTGTAGCTTATCTCTTCTCAAGGCATCCGCTTTTTAGATTTCACATTTACAAACATTTAAGATAAAAAAGTTAAAAAATGCATTCAATGGATCCTCAATTTTGTCCACATCTAAGTTTTCAAAATAATCGATGTTTTTTTGGGATTGGAACAAGCCTTTTGAAATTATTTCTAGAAACTAAAATGTGATTTTCTAAAATGCACACAAATTTTGTTTTTTTCTGAGTGCAGCGTTTTTTATTTGCGGCATAGACTAATCAGCAACGAGCTCCGAAAGACGATGCCCCCAAAAAACGCGATTAGTGGCGAGTGCCACAAACTAGAGAGTCAATGACCCGGTTCTCTAAGCAGCCGAAATGTTGCAATTGCAATTGCAGATACGATAAATGTAGCCGAAAATGTGGCGATGGGTCGCACGGCACCCGCATCTTTGCCAATAAAAAGAAAATTGATTGAGAAATTGTGAAAATGAATTTGAAAAGGGGCCAACGGAGGGAGGAGAGCAGCGGCGCACGAGTCACTACACTCGAAATAAAAATTGCACTGCATTTTCAAAAATCACTCTAAAAATTAGAAAGTTTTTTGTTTCAATTGAATATTATTTCTTAAATGCAGAAAATAATAATGAAATTTACTCTCTCAACTGCTATTTTAAAGTTTATGCATTAATAAACTGTTTAAAAGTTTGTATATTTTTTCTGAGTGTAGGCACACACGGGCAGTGGCCACTGTATGGCAATTGTGTGTGTGAAAGCATCACACAATTAAATAGCAAACAAATTTCTGCCAATTATTTGACATTAATTACGGATGAACAGCAAATGAGGGCCATTCAACGGGACTGGACCATAGCCAAGACTGCAGACTATAGTAGACTATAGTTAAACCCGAGCGAAGAATAAAGGGTTTCACAGGGGGGCAAAGTATGTTTACCCAAAGGGTCCTCAAGGGTCCTGCCTGTCAACAGCTAGGGAAAATCTATGCTGGTCCTATTCGAAACGCAGCAGTTTTGCATTTCGAATTAGGAATGCATTTATGTTAAAATATGTCAAGCGTTGGCTGCGTTTTCCTTGGCGCTAAAAGCCCACGAAAATGCCGAACAAGTCATTGACTTTTGGCTCTCAGTGTGACGATGCTCTGTGTGAAAAGTATCTGCATCTTGATGACGGTGCAATGGCCGGTGACGGAGTTGGAGTTGGAGAAGTCGCCATTGCGAGAGTCCGAAAACTGCCTGGCCCAAAACGCCAATCGACCAAGACGTGATTTTGGACCCCCCCTCCAAAATGTTGAGCTCGAAGCAAGTTTTGCGTCGAGGCAATTAAGCCATGAGTTTGAGTTTAGGTTTGAGGCGCGGCATCAGCTAGCCTCGTCTATGCAATCAAAGTAAGAAGAAGGTTCGGCGAAAGCAAAAACCTCAAAAATGAAACATTTTTCAAAAAAATAGAAAAACGAAAAACGCATTTAAACGCACCAAAAAGTCGGGTTTAATGCGCAAAGCGCCTCAAAATGTTGCAGCTACCTGTGCAGCGGGCAGCAAGATCGTTTGTCTGCGGGTCCCCCCAAAAGAGACAAGAGGCTGTGAGGCAGCCGCAAAAAAAAACAAACTGAAAAAAACCAAAAAGAAACGAATATAATAACAAGTAAGATTGCTATAAGCGAGTGAGCTCGACTGGAATGTACCCTGCCGATAGCTGTGAATATTTATTTTATTTAGAAGAGTAAAAAATCTAAGATCAATAGAAGAATACATTTTTAACTATAAATAAAGTGTTTCGATCCCAAAATATATTTATTATATATCAATTATATAAAGTCTTCCAGATTCGTCTGTTAATTCTGATCAGGAATATGCCTTATGGCATTGAAGTTGCTTCCTGTTACATAGCTGATCTTAAAACCATAATACTCTCTTTACACATTTTCAATGCGTTCAGGGCATAAAAAACGATCCGCAGAGCCTCAGTGGAGAGTCGTGAAAATTGTGTTTTTTTTGTCTAAAGTCAAAGTCAGACGACGAAGACGAAGTCTCGCTCAGATTTCATATCTGGGATTACACATTAAATGCATTTGCTGCTGCGACCTGACCTCGCCGGCGAACCCTTCGATTAGCGTTGCATTTGATACAAATATAAATACATATATATATATATATATAGTTATATATGTGTGTATTCTGATTGTCAACTTGTAGGCGGTCTGCATAGAAGAGTTCTTTGCCTCTTTGCCCTTTCTTTTCCTCGATGCATGCATAAAAATAAGCAGCGATCTGCAGCACGAGATAAATCTGTCTGTGGCCCGAACCTGTTTTTTATGGCTAAAAAAAACAATGAAAATGAAATGCATAAGCGTAAATCTCACAGCAGGTAGTCCACGGCAAATTACCTGAATATCGCTCGGTTAATATTGCTGACTTGGAAGATGGCGAAGGCGATGCCGATGGCGACACGCAATCTTTTGACTTTTTTGTACATCTGGACAATCGATTTCTCAATGCTCGGCTCTCAAATTACGTCGCCGTTTCTTTCAGGCTTTAAACCTGAAAAGGGTTTAATGGTTTTGCGCAAAAGGAAGCAACTCCGACTCCACAGGGCATATATTATATACTTGATCAGCGTCAAAACATGTCAGAGATCATAAGAGACTTTTCATTTGGAAGAGTTTGCTCATGACTTTGACATATAATATTTTTTATAAGTAATAATAAATAATAAAAATAAGATCGTATAAGAAACACAAAGTTGAACTTTTATTCTTATATTTTTCTTAGTTTTCTTACTTTTTAGTGCCTGTGCTTGCCATTCGAAATGAAAGCACTTCCAAGTTTGCTCACATTTTTGCAAAAACATTTTCAAGTGAAATTCAACAGCAAAACTATAAAAAATTCAACAGCTGCCTGGCTGTAGGGTATATTTTAGTCGAGCTGACTCTTGATTGTAGCATTCTTACTTTGGCATTTGGCAATTGATTTTGGGGTCTCTGATTATGCACATGATAATGAGTAGAATAAAAGAAGAGGTTTTCACTCGCTTCGCTGGCTGCGTGGGCGATCCGCTTTCAATTTTTCAATTTCCCAGAGCCTTTTGTGAAAAGGGTTCGATTGCGTCGTAGAGGGGGAAATGCACTTGCGTGGAAATGCAAACATTTGCATGATCTTTCTAGGTGTGGTTCAAGGGAAAACTCTTTTTTTCTTCACTGTGTGAAAATTATTTTTCAGTTTTGTTTTTTTCGCTTTCATTGCAAACCAGCAGAATGTTAAATGTGTGTGCTGTCTGCCAATATTTCCCAATTGAGTTTTCCGCTCGTTGGTGGTTTTTTGTTTTTTTGTGTTCTGTTTGTGTAAATTGACAGAGCTGCGGGTCAAAGGTCTCGCTTGAGATAAGAAATTAACGATTGGCAAACGCGGGCGATCTTTTTAATATATTTTCTCTGTTTTTCGCATTGTTTTGCTGCTGTAAATTTATTGTTGATAAATTGCATGATAAGCTAGAAAACCAGTGGGAAAGGGAAAGAAAATAAGCAGAGTTTTCACATAACGCAAAAACTTAAAATTAACGCGAATAAGGTAAAATAAATATAAGTAAAGGCAAAAATATCACCCCAACCCCTTAAAACTGTAAACGACAAAAGCACGAGGAAACCGTTGCAGTCGTTTCTAGTTGTTGTTGTTGTTGTAATTTATTGTTGGGCTTTGGTTATTATTTTGTATCCGCCGTCATTGCATCAATACAACAATACAACGTGAGCACTTATCGCAAAACAATAACAACAACAAATGCAGCAACAGCAGCAGCAGCAGCAACAACATATAAATATC
This sequence comes from Drosophila longiperda, assembly GCA_035042125.1. Taxonomy (NCBI): domain Eukaryota; kingdom Metazoa; phylum Arthropoda; class Insecta; order Diptera; family Drosophilidae; genus Drosophila; species Drosophila longiperda. Next base: position 1,295,826 of record JAWNLV010000107.1, read on the forward strand.
ACACAAAATGCATAGACAACACCGAAAAAGTTCATTGACTTTTCGCATTCTCGTTTAAAGAAAACGCACAATTTTTCGGTGCTGGAGCCAGTACCAGAAACAGACAAAATAAAAAAAAAAATAAATAAATATGGCCGCCCAACAGCAGCAGCAGCCGCGCAGCGTGCACAAAAGAGCAAATGCCAAAGAAAGCAACACAGCAAAAGCAACAGCAACAACAACAAAACTATTCATATTAAAGTGAAAATGAGCGATAACAACGCAGCACACATACAGGCAGACACAAAAAAAGCCTAACATACACACATACAGCCAAGCATTCAACACCCAGCCCACCACACCCCACCCCTCTGAACTGCTCCAAAGAGAAAAAACTGCAAGCGAATGCGTTTTTGTCTGCTCCGCCATTATCTCACTCTCTCTCTCGCTCTCTCTCGATCAGTCGGCATGTGAAGAGAGCGGCCAGTTGGAGCTCAGGGCCATGCAGATAGACACAGACAGAAAGACACAAACTCGTTCACACACACACACACAAACATGCACTTCTGCTGTTTTATTGCATTGGAGCAGTTTCTGCTCGCTGAAAGCTATTAAAATGCTTGCAAACTATTCAATTTATTATATAATTCATTATTTTGTGTTGTTAATTACTTATTAATATAATTATATATGTAAAATTTGCATACTTAAGCAATTAATTACAAAAATGCACCGCTGCCTGCTCAGCTACCAGAAGGGAATTTTTTAGAGAATTTCCCTTTGAGCAGCTCAGCTGTTGCATATCTGAAGGAGTGCTTGAATAAATAAATCTTAGCATACTTTTAGGGCGTACAAAAAATCTCACTGCCACCCATTTAATAAATAACAAGCGCATTATTAATAAATAAACTAAGCATAAAATTAGCTTGTTCTTCTTTAAGCCACGATTTGCTGTTGCCATGAAAAACAAAGAAAATTTCGGTAATAGTTCTGTTTTAATGTACAATTAAAAGTAGCTACATTTGGTAAAGATTTGTATATATTTTATTAATTTGCTAATTGATGTTGTCGCTTTAGAGCTCCACATTGGGTGACTTGGTCAGCTTGTGAACCCGGAATGCCTCCAGAATGTTGAGCTTCTGCTGCAGCTCCAACTTTTTGGCAGTTGTCACTTTGCCCGCGCGCAGACGGAGCAGTCGCTTCGTTTCCTGCTCGACAAAATTGTAGCCCTGCTCATTGATCCTTTGCATGTAGACCAAGTAAACCTTGGCATTTTGCTGCTCCTGCGGCAAACTAAGCTCATCTGCCTTCAGTTTCAACTTGCTGATCACTGCCAGTTGTTCCTCATCCCGTTTGTTGGCATAATCCCGGATGACATCATTGAATTCCTTGAGGCAACCGTCGCGTCCAATGTAAAGCGGCGTATTGCTGCTCACAAAGGTTTTGAGATTATCCAGAGTAACTTCCAAGTGTGCCGGAAACTTTATATAAGTTTCGCTGCTGCCCGTAAAGAGAAATATGCCGGGAAATTGTTTCTCATCCAGCTTAAAGCGTTCGCCAAGCGCTTTATTCTCCAGTTCGCCATAATCCTTGATGCCAACGGTGGCCACCAAAAGATCTGTGGTTACTTTGTGCGCCACCTTGGAGAATGCGGCAAAGGCTTCGTGCTTGTCTCCATAGGGAAAGGCAATATCGAATTTGACCAAAGCGTAGGGAAAACGCACAACTGTCTTGTCGAAATTGATCTCGTCGAGGTCTACGCAGCCGGCACAAGAAATAGCGCCACTCAGAGGCGACTGGGCCAGCAACGTTGCCAGCAGCAGCAGCGGCGTCAGCATAATATTAAACATTTTCTACTCTTTTTTTTAAGTTTAAATTATTTGCACAAGAAGTCGAGGTATAAAAATAAACTTGACCCTTTGGCTGACAATGCTGGCTGACGACTGTTGTTAGTGCTTGTTGTACCCACACCACAGGCAAAGCCAGCAAACGAGCGAGCGAGAATGAGAGGAAGAGAGAGAGAGAGAGCGAGCCCAGTACTTGCCGCTTTTCGCTGAAGTCAACAAGAATTATTTTGTTTGGTTGCCAGAGCCACGCGGCTTTTTAAGCTGACTCTCAACGCTGGCCAGCTGCTGCCGTCTCTCTCTTCGCCCTGACTCTGTCAACACTGGCTTTTGCTCTCTCTGCTGCGGCTGCTGTCTCTGTTTTCTTCTTTGGCTTGATTCTAACTGTCAATACTGGCTCCGTCGCGGCTGCTTTTGTCTCTGCCTTGACTTTGACTGTCAACACTGGCTTTTACTTTGGCTGCTGCCTCCGTGTTTTCCGCTGTTTTCGTCTCTGCTTTTGCCCTGCGTCTGCTCGTTTGCTCTCAAAGAACCAAAGCTCTGACTCTTAACACTCGCTTTTACTATTGCTACTGCCTTCGTGTTTGCTTATGACTCTCGAAGAATTAATGATCTGACTTTCAACACTGGCTTTTACGCTGCCAGCTGCCGCTGCAGCTGCCTCCGCTTTTCTCTCTGCTGCGGCGCTGACTCTGCTGACTTTGAACACTGTATTTTATTCTGCCGCTGATTCTGTCTCCTTTTTTGCCTGTGCCTTCGTCTCTGCTTCTGCCTCTGGCTCTCGTCTATTGCCTGTTCAAATGCTTTCTTGTCACAGCTTTTATTTTCCGGTGAATTCTAACTTTCGTTTCTGTCTCTGCTTTTGCCTTTTTGTCAGACTCCTTTTCGATCTCTGCCTCTGCCGCAGTTTCAGTCTCTGCCTCTGCTCTTCGTCTGCTCACCTGTTTCGTTGACTCTCTCACGAGCATCGACGTGTGCTCTGTGCTCTCTCCCTCTTACTCTGTAGCGATCGAGTTGAACGACTTTTGAACAAGTCAGTCGCAGAAATATGCGCGTTCTATTGCTCTCTCTATCTCTCTCTCTTTCTCTCTCTCGTATTGTTCTGGCTAAGTTTGTCCAGTTCTGTTCTGTTGCTGCTTCTTCTTATGCTGCTGCTGTTTTTTATTTGCTGTTTGTTGTTCGTTCAGCTGCTGTTGTTGTTATTGCTATTAATATTATTATATAATAGCCAGCTAAGCTCTTTTGTAAATTCGGATATTGTGATATGAGCCTACTATAATTTCCAGTGCTGATCCGACAGATAGCGAAATTATTGTGTTTTGTTGTGTTGTGTTGTGGTTCAGCTTGATGTGCCTAATGTGCACCCAACGCATCGATTAGCCAACTCAGAGTTTTTGGCCAATGAAGCGTTCCACAAAAAACAAAAAAAAAAACAGAACATTTTGGTGCGTAATTTCTCAAGCGTTTGTCATTGCCCGAATGTCATTAGAGCGACACATGTATCTATTTATACATATATACATATATATATTTATGTATGTGTGTGCGTGCAGGAAATTGTAATTTGCAATTGGCCGAAAAACAAGAAAACGCTCGAAATGAAAACACCTGCATGGAGAACTTTTTGGTAGGGGAGGGAGCGGAGTAACAAAAAACCAACTAACCCCATTACAACTATAGTTAAAGGGGTTGGGGGTAAAAGGAAAACAAGCATTTGCCACAATTTTCATTAGGAATGAAATTGAAATTTTCCGAGCGTAGCAGTTTTGACCTCGCTCGGTGGTAACTGCCCTACTGCTCCCTCCTCCTCTTTCTCCTCCTTCTCCTGCAACTACAACTACAACTATTACTTCCTTCCTTCCTTCCTTTTCTGTTTCCACCTGATAATGGACATTTTCGGCAATTGTCAATTAATAATTCATGTGCGCCACACACACATGCCACGGCCACGCCCCCCCGTACCACCACCGCCCCCCTTAATTTAGCTTGGTTTGAGTTTTTTCATTTGCGGTTTCGTTTCGTTTGTCCAGCTTGGAAAATTGAGCAGTGGACTTGGCACGCAATTCGGTAAAAAGCATTCAGAGCTTCACACGATCGATAAATTATCTTTTGATGGATGGGCGTGTCATAAAAGTGGGCGGCAGCCCAACAGGAAGCCCAAAATCGAATATACTATATAGTTGTCATATATGTACACTCTGGAAAAACAATGGAAAAGGGAAAATGGAGAAATTTATATGATTATTTTGAAAGTAAATTTTGAATTTGTTTTTCTAAAAGTTTGAACAAATTTGTATATTATTCAGTGTTTCATTTCATTTTAGTAGTTTCATTTCAATTTTATCGATAATATGTCACATATATATATATATATCTATTTTTGAATTTTCAGAAAGAATCTCTGAATGAGAATTTTCATTTCCACATTTTAGAAATGCATTTCTCAAGACATGAAAATATTTCGAATAACTAGAAACCTTCCTATTTCGAGGGGTATTTTCGAAGTGAGTTTTATTGCTCAGTGTATCCTGGGCAGTTGGTCAACTGGAGCCGGATCGAAATAGGAATCGGAATCGGAATCGGAATCTGACTGGCCATGCGTGCATTTATTGCGTCAACTGTCTGTCACCCAAAACAACAATGAACCAAAATTGTGTATTGTTGGACCCAACAGTATTAGCCTGGTCTATTGGACTTGGTTCTGGGTCTTGGTCGAGTTATCTGGGTCTGGGTCTGGATCTGGGTCTGGGTCTGTGGGTCTGGTTCTGGTTCTGGGTCTGTGGGTCTGTCGTTATACATTATTTGATTTCGGCCTAGCGAAAAGTGACCGAAAACAAGGACGCGCCACTTGGCTGTGTACACAGTTGACTCCACCTCCCAGTACGTACTCTCCTCCCCCACTTTGCAAGCCGTCTCTGTTTGCGCTTCATACATTATGCAACACTGGCCAGGCAATTTGTTAAGTACACCCCAAAAGAAAATGGATAGTCGCCGCGCATTTGCGCTAAAACGCATAATTCGACTGAACTAACTAGATGTATCCCCACACCACCCTTCTCTCCTACCCCATTTATGGGCTGGCGTGACGAGCCTTTTACTTTTAACACCCCCGCAACACGTCATTGTTATCCTTCGGGCTAATTGCCAACGCATTTGAAAATGTCGCCACTCGCAACTAATTTTTATAACTTGCAACTTGCTAACATATTTCAACATTTCAAAAATAAGCTTCTATATTTAGATCTGTTTCTATTTTTTGTTCTTAAAATACATTGTTTAATTTATGGTATTTGTAATTATTCATTTTATGGTGACACAGATGCAATGCGACCTGTTAGATCTAATGTGCCCCATAGCCCTTTTTTATTAATCCTAATTAATGAGCATCTTTATCGGTCTAAACATTTAGAAAAAGTAGCACTGATATGTAGAAATTTTTCATTTTCAAAAATAAACTTTTTAATATTAAAAAATACATTTCCCTAGGATAGTAATCCTTTCTCTGGCTAAGACGAGACAATCTGCTATGATGTGTAATGATAATTCTGTCTCAATATGAGAAATGCGTCATAGTTTGCCATGGACTATGCCTAGTATACCTTTTCCTAATAAGTATTCCAAATCTAGCAATTAAATGCTGAGATCGCTGTTGATTATAGCCAACCCACTCCTAGAATGCCCCAATGAAGTGTGTCAAACCCGCGCAGGAATTGGAATGAATTAAAACTCCAAACTCTAAATTTTTAATAATATAATTTTTTTAAATTGAAATTCAATTGGTGAACTTTAAGTCTCGCCAGGTGCACAAGGTGCTACATAAATATATATATTTATGTATATACATATATATTATATATACATATTTTTATATTGAAGTATCCACGCTGTGTCCGCACATGTGGAACATTAATAATATAAATTGTGCGGCTATTACGTTGCCTCATGGACGGGGACTAATAACACAATGACCTTTATTATGCGAAATGAAAATGACCGACATGTGGCCAGCAACGGGTTGGGAAGGGGAAGGGGAAGTTACGTGTTGGATTGGTGTGTCTGTGTGTGTGTCCTTTGGCCAGGAGCAGGAGCAGCCAATCGGCATTAGGGTGATAAGCGCGCAAATTTGAAGCGCATTGTGTGCCTCGCTCGGAAATTCGAAATGAGCATAATCTTAGTGAGAAATCTAACGATTACCGCATTGTTTTTATATATATATATACCCCGTAAGCAGCTAAGAGGGGTATAATTGGATGGAGCAAATGTCTGTTGCAGACGGAAAAAATTTCCTCTTTTTTTTTTAGTCACAAAGAAGAGACAAAAGTTTTTCAAGTCTAGTTACAGGGTATCTGTAAGTCAATTAATTTTGATTTGATCACTTTTTGTTGTTATTGACCAATACAAAAATAATCGTTTCGCCTGCGTCACGGGAACTTGGAACTTGGTGCCTGCCACTTGTCCTATTTTATTATTATTATTTCCTTTTTTTTGGCAGCTCCAAGCTAATTATGTGGGGGAGACATTTTAGAGGCCTCGAAAATTGTTCTGTGCATGAATTTTTCATGGAACACGTATGCCAAAGTCATGCAACTAATAAGTATATACCCACACATATATATATATATATATATTGATATATATAGATCGGTTATCCATTTGCACGCACACATTGCAAACTGAGAAAGTAGAAATTTTCCTCCACTCCATTTGTGTGAGAAAACCAGGAGCCGCGACCAACTTGTAAATTGGTAGCTCATCAAAATTTTATTTTATTTTGTATTTTTTGTGTGTGTGTGTGTGGCATAATTCCAATAAATGGGCCATGAAACTCTCCCACCTGACCACCATCATCCTGACCATATGACCTGGACTGTACCATTGCTATTCCATTTTGTTCATTTAGTCCTATAATTCGCATGCCCAAAGTCCAATTCGTTGTTCTATCAACTTCAACTGGCAAAAGGGGCTGCGGCTCATCATAATTGGTATTTATTGAAAATGCGTTTTTTTTTGTTAACCCATTGTGACCATAACAGCATCGAGTTTAAACCCTTTTCTACATCGACTTTTCGATGCGTGGAAAATTGGCTTTTTTAACCATGACAAGCGTCAAGCGTACACTTAGAGAAAACTGGTAAATATAGGAAACCTAAAAGTTTTTCCTGATATTCGAAATAATTTCTAGATATAATAAACATTTTTTCTTATTATTATATTTTTTTTAAAAATATTTAAGTTTTATATTTATTTAGAAATATTTGCGCTAAATCTTTTTTCCTACTTTTTCAGTGGTATTTTTAGTTATTTAAAATTTCATTTCTAAAACTTAGAAATAGAAACCAAGAGAAAAAATCTCTTCTGAAATGCAGAAAAGAATTGCCTAATTTAAGAATTATCTTCTATATAAATATATATAGAAAACAGCATCCTGGAAATAAGATATATATTTTTATCTAAATTTTAGAAAAATCCGATCTAAATTAACATTCATTTTATTTTTAGATTTTTACTTTAAAAATAATAAGCTGAGTTGGTTTTTTTTTGCTGAGTGTAGAATGTGGAAGGGTGGTTAGCAGGGGGTGAGCGAGGCTGCTTGGTTGAATGTGCGTGTGTGGATTTTGTGTTTATCGTTTTTCATTTGCATTTATTGCCATTTTTATATGGCCGAAATATCGTCTTTGGCAATTGGAAGTGTTTAGCGCAAATTTGTTTTCAATATTTTGTTTTGTGCACCCAATAAACCCAAATGGAGTTCCAAGGATTTGCTTTGTTTCGGTTTGTTATGCTGTGGTCAGTTTAGGCCGTTTTTATGGCGCACAATTTGATTGCAAATAATTTTTTTTTTTGGCTTTTTGTGCTCTCAACTCTTTTATGCCAAATGCGTGCAGTGAATAAAAAACATTAGAGTGAAGTAGATAGGCAGGGGGAAATGGGGCAGGTGGGGTGATGGTTGTATCCCCCGAATGACCTCTCAAATTTGAATGAATGGATTCTAGTTTTTCTAGCCTCTTAATGAGTTTAATGCATAATTATCTTTATATAGTTCGTCAGGTTTGGTCAGTCAGTTCGAAAGACCGTTAATTACGCTGTCCGATATTTGTTGAGGAGTCGTTTTGTGACAAATTCAAATTAAATATGTCCCCCCCTCCCCCACCACAAGTGCTACTTGTACCACTTTCACTGTCAATCAAATGGTCTAATGATAATTTCTTAAGCGATTGGCCAACAAGACCATTTGCTTCCTGGCCAACACACAAAATACCATTAAAATATGGTCAAGTAATTAGCCAAAATGGTTTGTGGAGGGAGTAAGGCTGACAGTGCACTCAAAAAAATAAGTGCTCAAAAAACTAGAAATATTGGTATTTTATATATTTCTTAGAACTATTTTCTATTATAAAGAAATGTTTTATATTATTATTATTATAATTAAATTATATGAATTTCTCTGAGTGTATCTAATGTGGACTGATTAATACACTTTCGATTGCTTGACTTGATTTGCCGATCATTGCCAATGGGGGGGGCAAGGTGTACTATCTTTGGGCACCTTGCAACCTTGACTGGGGAAATGTACGTATAACAGTTTCTTTTTGCGGCATGCCGCATGGCGCATGCGTTGCACTTGAAGCGAGAGCGCCAACTTCCAATGCGGCGGGCCATTTTGAGGCACCATTGGGGAGCGTTTGTTTACAAACAATTGCAAAGAGAGGTGGCAAGAGCGTGGCAGAGCGCGCACTTCATGCTCCATTCTGCTGCAACATGCTGAAATGGCACTGAAGAATGCCGCATGCAAATAAGTCGATTGCTTGCCACCTCCACTTGTTGCTGCTGCTGCTGCTACTGTTGCTGTTCGAGGTGCATGTGGCACATTCAATGCAAGGCAATTACTTAGACCCCTTTTGGGGTAGGGGCAGTGGCCAGCACAGAACGTTAGCTCAGACAGACATGCAAATTGCCGTTTCACGAAACAGAATTAAGCAAGTGAAACACCCATACCCCCTCCCTCCCTCCCTTCCTCCCTCTCTCTCTCTTGCTTGCCACGAATTCATTCTGACCATGTTTTATGCCCTCAACTCTTTGAAATTGGCTAAAAAGAGTTTAATAGTTTTGTGCAAATAATTGCAACTCGCAGAGGGAAACAACTTCAGCTTTATAGTTTATATATATTCTTGATCATGATAAACAGTTGTACCAGCTGCGCAAATATCGATACATTATAATTTATGATAGCAATAAAAACCAAAATTTTTAAGGCAAAGTTTTCTTTTTAATATACATTATTTTTTTAATGATTAATTTTAAAAGTCCGTTTAAGAAACTCCCAAGTTAATGTCCAAAAAATATACCCATAAAATACATCTCAGAATGCTAAGTGCCAAACTTTTTCATATCATTTTGCCAATAAAATATGTATTTATTTAAGAGTTGACTGTTTGCAGGGTATACCAAAGTCGACTTCACTCGACTACAGCATTCCCACTTGTTTTGGCTTGGTTGGCGTTTTCTCCCGTGACATGTTGTAGTGTTTTGGCCGCTAAACATTCTTTTTCGCTTTGGCAGTGGCTCCCTCTCCCCTCTCTCCATCTCTTTTTTCTCCTCCTTTCATTGCGCTTTTGTTTTATAACATTTTAGCGCAAATTGCCATCAAATCTAATTGGCAATGTCGCGACAATTTCCAACTCTGAAAATTGCATAGCTTCCATTTGATTTTTTGCACTGATTTCGCTGGTCTGCCTTGTTTTTTTTTTTTTTTTTTTTTTTTTTGAATAAATGCATGTGTGTCTATTAACTCTGCACAGTTTTCAGATATAAATGCTATAATGGACTGACGAGTTGAGGCATTGACTGAAGGGTCAGCACGAAATGACATTTTATATTGAGCTGAAAGTATTGCTTGTGGGTGAATCGGTTAAATACACTCCGATAAAATTATACGTGAGAACTTTAAAGTTTTTTTTGTTCTTGGAAATAATTTTGGAACATAAGAACAGCAGTTTTAAAAATTATAAAATAAGTAATCCCTAAATAAATCGATCATTCCAAATAAATGCTGCTTTTATATATAAATTTGTTTAATATTTTCTTTTTTTTAAGAAATGCTTTTATAAAAGTAGAAAAGCAAAAAAAAATTTTATCTAAAATTCAGAGTTTGAAAAATCCCAAAAAGACCTGTTTTTTTAAGATGTACTTTCTGAATAATAGGCGGACTTACCCCTGCTCAACAAAAGTATAGCAAATTTCTAAAATTCATGGCGATTTCTTTTTCCGAGTATATTTGCAGTTAACTTTGTCCATTGGAATTGTTTGTTGCTGTTGTTTGCCTTTGGCGTGGGTAGAGCTAATAACTTGAAAAGTTGATAGAATAGTTGTTGTTGGCAAAGCCACAACTTTGGTGGCTCTTTGAAAATTTCGAGTGACCTCTCAAGCAGCACATGCAATATGCAGCAGTTTGGAAAACAATAACACAACAAAAAAAAAAAAAACCGGAATATTCGCAAGAGGATATTTCCACGCGCATTTAAAAATTCATGAGCAGAAAGCACTCAATGCGGGCTCCGGCGGTTATCGTGTCCGTCGGACATACCCATTGTGGGGTTGGGTTTGTAGGTGGAAAGGAAGGGTTGCATTGCAATTCTTGGCAGGTCGACAGAGCGGAGAACTGTGTGGGAGTATGGGTGCGAGGATTGACTGATGGATTGTCCGACCGCAGCTCAGGTGCAGAATTTCAACGCGCGTCGCATTTGCCGTTTTATCGGGCATGGAACGCTTTATATCTAAACTACGAATCAATGCATTAGTCAGTCACCTTGTACGCTCCACTTTAATTACTACTTTTTATGCTCTTTCTCTCTCTCACACTCTCTCTCTCTCCCTCTCTCCCTCCTTCCACTCTCGCTCGTTTTTAATCGTTTGCTGACATTTTTTTGCATGTTGCAAGCACAATTTAAAAATTGCATAGAAAAACGGCCAAGTGAAATTCCTGCCATGGAACGTAATATTATTAACAGCAAAACCCTACCCACAACTCCTTTGCCCCCATTTGGCGCCACAATGAGCTGCATAAATATTGCATTACAATCATTTAGCTTGTTGTTGCACACTGCAAATCGCGAATTGGATTTCATGTTAATGCAATGTGCTTATCGCTCAACATGTCCTGCATGCGTCACAATTGCTTGTTCGAATGGGGGGGGGGGGGGAGTGGATGTGGGGGTAGGATGTTGTGGCACACGTTCCCCATGGATTCAATTGTTTTCTATTTGCTTGCGCGTTTTTTGTTTCGCTGTGACCACTGTTAATTGCCATGATGTGGCATGCTTAAGTTGCAGCCACACTCTGCAAAAAAAATAAGTTGTAAATTTGTAGAAATAGGAAAAAAAAGGATTGCCTTCCATTTATAAAGAGATTTCTGTAAACTATCTGAAATATTTATTGGGTAATTTTTTCTGAATGCTGAGTTTTCTTTTTGCTAATGATTTTATATATATTCGCTATAGTTAATAAAAAATAAACAACAATTTGAGTAGTGTGTACATTTAGGTTTTGTTTTTTATTTGAATGCAATTGTGGTTTACAATATAATGTATACATACATATAGAATTTTCATTTATGTTTAACTGTTTTGCGTTTGCACATTCAATATTTAATTTATTAATGCCTTATAATGCATTTTGTTAGACATACATAATAATAAAAGGTAGTTATATAAACAACAGTTTTGTATTTGTAATATATATGTAAAAAAATTATAAACATATGGATGTAATTGCTCCAGAAAAACGTTATGGATAGCTCAATAGCATATTAATTGAATTCCTTCGTATATATATGCATATATATATATATATCGTATAAATATATAGTCCTGTGGCTGGCTTCAGATCTGTGTATATAAAATTATGTGTGGTATGTGGTATAAAAGGTGTACTCGATGTGCGGTGTAATTTGATTGTTTGAGTGTTGGTTGGTGGTGCGTGTGTGTGTGTATATTTGTGTGTGTGTGTGGATCGTATGTGGATTGTAGAAGCTGTGCTGTGGTTTTTTTTTACTTCGTAATTGTTTAAAAATAATTATAAAATCTACTGCGTTTGCTGTTGTATTTCAATCTTCTCGACTGTCATGTCCGGATTCATAGCTGTCGCTTCCTGAAAGGGATTAAATACATAGAAATCATTATATATATATATATATATGTATATTTGTCAGCAATTTGCACTCACTTGTATTGCCTCAGCCAGGGCCTTGTCATGATCAATTGGATCGCCATCGGATTGAATAGTTATCTTCTGCTCCACACGGGTTTCAACAATGCCATCGCGTTCGGTTTTGTACTGTTGGCAAGTAAATAAAATAAATTATTATAATAGTCTCATTAAATCAACAATTTTCTACACCATTTCACCCATTTGAACAAGAGACTGATGTATAAAATATTTACAGCGTGGGTCGCATACGAACACAGGAAGAATTCAAATTTGGAATATCTGATTTTAAAGCCTACCTCAAATTACTTACTCATGTTTTTAACATTGTTTTTTTCTGAGTGTACATGGTGCTCTCGAGCTCAATCTGTACTTACGGTAATCGTTTCAACGGTGCGGGTTTTACTGCTCACGGTTTGCGTGGAGATGATCTCGCCATGTCCTGAATAGCCAGGCGTATCCTCGCCGAGCACCACACGAGTACTCTCCACATGCGGCCCAGTTGTGGATGTGCTTAGCGGAGATTTCTAAGCGACAGATTAAAGAGTATATATTAAAAATTTACACATAGATTCATAGTTTTTTTTTTTTTAGCTACTATTAAAAAGTGTTTTTTGATTCGGTTAGTTTGCAAATGTGTCATGCCACAAACCTGTTTGTCAGTGCCACGTGCCACGCTGGAGCCATCGTATGGCCCATCAATGGGTGTGCCAGAGTCGCCGGAGCTGGTCGATGAAACGCTGTCGCGTCTCTGATACTAAGCAACATTCAACAACAACAACAATAACAACAACGGAAATAACAACGGCAATGCAAAATAGTTGATACAAAGGGTAAACAAAAATCAGTACATGCAAATAAAAAAAAGTGCAGCAATGCTTGGCAAGATGCGGATGCTTACCTGGTCGCCACTGGTTACCGTCGCCGTCGTCTTCACCTCCTGGGTGACAACGCGCTGCTGCTGGTTGCTGGGATCCAGGGTGCGTGTGGTGGCCACCGTCTTCTCCTCAAGCTGTTCCGTCTTGGCCTTCTTGCCCAGATCCTCATGCGTGGTGGCGGTACGTGTGGTGACTGCGGTGGCGGTGACATAGGCGCCGCTCAGATCGGTGGGTGTTGCATCAGCCTACGTGTTCAGTTGGTGGTTTCAGTGGTGGTTTTGGTTAGTGCGTTGTCAAAATTGCAACAATCAACAAACAACATTTACAACAATTAACAAAAGCAAACAACAACAATTAGGCAAAGGCGCAAAAAATTAAATATAAAAAATAGAAATCAATCTTAGAAAGAGGCAAAGTGGAGGCTTTGTAAGAGGTGGGAAGGAAAAACAACTTCCGCCTTGAATAGCTGTGAAAACACTGCGACAAAAAATCGTACTACATTTTAGAAAATCTGAATAAAAAACAGAGTTTTTCTAGTTGTTGGAAATAGTTTTTAAAGGTTAAGAAAACAATTTCTCCCATTTTCAAAAATGTGGTTTAGAAACATTTTTCATTCTTAAGAATGTGATTTCTAAATTTTGGAAGAATACAACACGAAATATTAAAGGCAAATCCTCATTTTGAAAAATTCAGAATCCTCAATTTTAAAAATGTACTTTCTAAATGAAAAAAGCTGAGTTTTCCCTCGGGATTAAATAAAATGTAGGCGTATTTCTTTTGATTTTCGCTGAGTGTAGCGAATTGTTTAGGTCTAAGAACAGTTCCAAACCTTGTGTTCCTGTGTCGAGTAGGTGACTTCGCCGGTGCCCATGTTGCGCACCTCCTCCTCGACGTTGTGTGTGACGCCGCCGTCGTTCTTGGTCAGCACCTGTTTCGTTGTCGTTTTGACCACAGTCGGTGTGCTTCCAGGTTTGCCGCCCAGTTTGCCAGCCTGGTTCGATGGACTTAGCACAATATCATTGACAGTGTCCGTGGCATACTCTCTGGTCATGTCGTCATCGCCCGAGCTGCCCTCGGAGTCGCGTCGCAGTGCACCCTTGCCAATGTGCTTGACACCGTCGAAGAACTGCTGACGGGTGATGGGAACCGTTTCTGTGGTCGTCTGCACCTGCGCCTGTTTGCCAAAGTGCGAGGGATCGATTTGGGCATAGTTGAGTATTAGTTTGCCGGTGACTGGATCTGTGACTGCTGTGGCCGGATCAATGTCACCCGTATTGGGATCGATGTCGCCATATTCGCTCTTGATGCGTCCCGTCACCGGATCAATCTCGCCGGTCAGGGTCATCGTGTGGGTGACTGTGGTGCGGGCGCCAGCGAAACGGGGATCATTGGGATCGACCTGCACAATTTCACCAGTTAGCGGATCAACCATATTATAAACATAAACCGTTTTGTTGAAGAACTTAAGAACCCGTCCGGAGACCGGATCTATTTCGCACGTCTCGGGATCAACCTCCTCGGGACGACCACGCTCATCCGTTTTCGAGATGAGCAGGATGCGCACAATGACAATTTTGCCCGTTTTGGGATCAACGCGAGCCAACTTGGTATACACCTCGCCCGACTCGGGATCCACTTGGGTCGCAGCATACAGCGGTTCACCCGTCGCCTTGTCCACCTCACCGGTGGCTGTGTAGATTTTGCCGGACAACGGTTCGATTTTGATGGTGTTGGGATCGAGCTTGGTCTGTTTCTTGATCTCGTTGGTCTTGGGATCCAAATAGCCGTAAATTGTGATGACGTAGCCGGTCTTGGGATCCACACTGCTGGAAATGTACTGGAGTTCGTTGGTACCCGGATCACTGTTGCCCGTTGGCACCCAGATTTGGTTCGACTTGGGATCCACAATGATGTCCTTATCCTTGGCGGCGCTGACCTGTGAAATGGGCGCCTTTGTCGCCGGATCCACACGCTGTTGCACAATGCGCAACGAGATGATCCTCGCATAATCCTTGTCCGGCTTACTGTTCTTTGGATTGACTTGGTTCTTCAGCACAATCTGGCCCGTCGTCGGCTCGATCTTAATGTCCCGGGTTACCGTCTTACCGGACTTGGGATCCGTGTAGGTTATTGTGTGCTTTACCAAATCAATCTGACCGTATTTGGTGTCAATCTTACCCGACTTGGGGTCGAACTGGCCGCCCGACGTCTCAACGAGCGCAGTCTTCGGGTCGATCACGTTCTTCTTGGCATCGAACTTGCCCGCCAAGGAGGTGACCTCCACAATGGGATCAATCTGTTGGCCTACCTCAATGATGCGTCCTTGAGTCGGATCAAGTTTATTCGTTTTTGGATCAATGACGCCCAAAATGGTGATTTGTCCCGTGCCCGGATCCACTTTCACATTCTTGGTTACTACAATCTTGCCAGACTTGGGATCGATGGCTTTCAGTTCGCCAGTGCGTATGTTTATCTCACCGTATTTCGTGTCCAACAGTCCCGAATCCATATTCAAAACGCCCAACGAGCGCTCCACTTCGCCATTAACCGTATCAATTTTGCCGGTCGCCGGATCAATGCGACTCGTGATGACCGTCAGCTCAACCACGGGATTATCCTGCGGCGTGATGCACACAATCTGGCCCAAAGTGTCATCGACACGTCCCGTTCTGGGATCTGAGACGCCTGTCACCAAGTGCAGATTGCCCGTCTTCGGATCCACATCGCCCTGATACACATCCTTCTTGCCCGTCTTCGTGTTGAGCGCCTCGAGGGTGCCGTTCTTGGGATCAATTACGCCATACTTGGTATCAATGCGGCCCGTTGCCGGATCCAGAATGCCCGTGGAGTGCTCAATGCTGCCGTTCTCGGCATCAATGCGCTTCGTTGTCGGATCGAATTTCGATGTGATGACCATAATCTTGACGCGCTTCTTCTTGGGCTTGGCGGCTGCAGCTGCGGCTGCTGCTGCTGCCGCTGCTCCGGCTCCAGCTCCAGCTCCAGCTGCTGTGCCTGGACGAGTTGCAGAGCCTGCTCCAGCTGCCAATTTTGTGGGTGAATCGGGTTTGCCAGCACCAGCTGCCACGCCCACATAACCGGGCTCCTTATTGTAACGCTGCGATTCGAGAAAATCGGCCGTGGGATCAGCGATGGGTTTGTAGCTGCCGGGAGCACCCGACACATAGCCCTGCTGTCCCTGCTGACCCTTTGTGGGTGAATATGAACGCTTCTGGTTATCGCGCAGAGGCACTGCAGCTGCATCGACAGCGCTGCCCTGCAACTTGGCTCGCGTTGTCGGCGACAGATTGCCATCCTGCAGGAGACGAGCCCGTGACTTGGGCGACAACTGGCCGCGATTCAGTTTGTCCTGGGTGCGTGGCGACAATTGACCCGATTTGAGCTTCGCGGCCGTCTCCTTCAGCGCTTGCTCATTGCCAGGCGCATAATTGAAGGCCAAACCGATTTTCTTTTGTTGCGATGTCGGCGACAATTGCTCCTGACCATCTGGACCCAGTTGTTTGCCACTCTGTGGGTCCTGGTCGTAGCGGAAGCCACCGGGCGTATAGGATTTACGGGTGGGACTGCCGGCGTTGTCGCTTTCCGGAGTCACCGCATACTCGTAGGGACGAGTGACGCCGGGTGTGGTTGGGCCGCGCTTCTTGGCGGCATCCTCGTTTTGATCGTGCTCTCCCAGACCCGATGTGACGACCAGACCAAGACGACCCATTTCCTTATCCTTATTCTTGCCATCCTTATCCTTGGTGGGTGAACCGCTCTTGCTCTTGCGACCCGACGAGAATATACCAACGCCCTGTTTAGCCCGGCCAAAAACACGCAAATCATAATTTTTGGAAACATAAAAAGAAACAATTGGAGTGGGGGGATATATAAAAAATTAAAAAATATAAATATTCAACTGATAAGGAATTTTTTAGGATTAACTACTAAAATACAAATACTAATATATTACTTAGGAGCCGAACTTAAGTGTGGACTGGGTGTGGGAGTGGGATGATAACTTGGTTTTATATACACGAGCGCGATGAGGTCTTAACTTAATACTTAGCATATATATCTATATACATATATATACACAGCATATCTTACAAAAACTGAAGGATTACATTTATATATTAATACTTACACGTCTGCCCGACTTGTCTGATTTGTTGGAGTCATTCAAATCATCATTGCCTGTTGAATATATACACATATTGATTCTCATTCTCAGATCAGATATATATATATTTCAATTTAATATTTACCGTTAACTCCTGCAGCTGCAGCAGCGGCAGCAGCAGCGGCTGCCTTGGCTGCTTTTTCGGCCTTTTCTCTTTCCTTTTGTTCGCGCTTCTCTTGTTCTTTGCGCTCCTTTTCCTCCTTCTCCTTCAGCTTCTTTTCGCGCAACTTTGCCTCCTTCTCCTCGTCCTGTGGGTGGCAGAATTAAACACAATTAATGCCAGATTTTCAATAAGAAATTACAACATATTCTGGTCGAAAAACAAAGCTTTCAAATACATGCAACAAAAATAAATGATTTTTACATTAAAAATGAATTATCTTAATGAATTAATGCAATATTTATTTACAAAACAATGTTTTTAGTTTTATGTGTATTAATATTATTATTATAAAGGGGTACAGAATATTTACAAAACGACAAAAACGAGTCTTAATGAAAGCGCGCAAATGAGAATAAAACATTTAAAACTCAAATCAAACTAAACATAAAATAATTCAGATATCAGAATAGTATAGTTTGTAGTATGCAAATGTGTTTCAGACGAATCGGTTACAATAATTGTAGAGCAGAGAGAAAGAGAGAGAGAGAGAGAGAGAGAAATACGAGTGGGCAGAGTAGTAAACTAACTACTCTTAAATAATTTACCATTATGCCAAAGTCCGCGATCAAAGGCTACCAGAAGAAAAGTCATTTATGTAATCAAAATAAGATAAGCATTAATAAAAATAATACGTAAATAAATGTTGTGTAAAATATATATAAGGTGGATAAAAAAAAAGTACTTTCAACAAAGTATTTGTACGCGTAATAATATTTTAGTAGAGAAGAATTAAGACAGAAAAGTAAAACTGCTCGAAATTAAAGCTTTAATTAAATTTTGAAATAAATAAAATATAAGCTAGTCAAAGAAGTATTTTTAAAGAGGCACTTTTAGGCTGATCGGATTTCGTATAACATAAGTTGACAACGTTCAAAAAGCAGAGATCAAGCCAAAGATAAATAAATGTTTTTTTTTTGGGAATTTTGAAGTTCTTTTGTACGAATAGGATATTTGTAGAAAATGTAAAATTGAGAACAGTAACCTGAGCAAGAGACGAAAAATCGGCGATTGTCGTCTCATAGTCGCCCTCGAGTGAACTCTGCGAGGAGGCTGAGGCTGTGCCAGTGCTCGATTCGCGTATTAACTTCGTTTCGTTAATTGGTTTGATTAGTTAAGGTTAGTGTTTAGGTTTTTGGGATTAGGGTTCGATTCACGCAAACGAGCAGCGGGTTAGGCGAGCACATCGTGGTCATTAATTTGTGTGCATGTGTTTTTTGATTGGTTTGGTTTGTGTGAGAGAATTGTGAGAGTTAGTAACAAACCGAGAAAAAAGTAAACAAAAATGTTATCTGATTAACTTCCACTGAAGTATCGTTAAACATATTCAATCTTAAGGCTAGCTGGCTAAGGCTAGCGATTTGGGCTCAATAATGGCTCAACTGCCTCTTGGCTAGTGTTACCTTCTCCTTTTTGTCCTTCTTGATGGGACTGCGACTGTGCGCATCCATATCATTGCTTCGCTCGCCACGATGATCCAAGGTGTTGCTCTTGCGTGCAATCTTCTCCTTCTCTGCCATCGCCAGAGCTGTATAATAAAATATTCTCCAATTAGTTTGAGCACTCAACGATTGTGATTAGTTTCAAGACAAACCATCCATGCTGCGCGATGAGAGACGTGCCCCGGACAGGGCTCTATCGAACTTGGGAGCCGTGCGGTCGACGGGTGTCGCCTTGCTCTCGTAGTGAGTGCGCCCGGAGAAACGATACTTGGAGCCGAAGCGTGGCAACAGCGTAGATCGGGTGTTCGGCTCAGGGGTCATCAGGCGGAAGAAGGTGTGATGTTCCACGCAGGATTTCCACAGTTTCTTGGCGGCACGATGGTTGGCAAGTTTGAAACCGATGGTGGATTCGTATTGCTCGAATTCGCCCGGTCTTATCTTGATGTAGAAATGATGACGCTTGTACGAGATCTTCAAGATCTTTGGCCAAGCGAAACGGTTAATGCGCAATCTGCAAAGAAGAGGATTTTATTTATATATTTCAATTTTATAGAGTTGAATATGTTTCACTTACTTGTCGCGATAAACCAATAAACCGGATGCACACACGCCCAGCATGATGTCGACGCCTTCGGAGTCCTTGGCCGGATGCAAATCCACGCCGTACATGGCCAGCTTCTTAGCGTTCTCCAGATAGTGCAGTTCGGCTTCAGCGGGCGATTGTCCCCTGCACAAAAATAGATCAAGAATCGATTAAGACAGGAATTAGAAGTTCTAAATTTTAATATTCTGCTAGCGAAGGTAAAAGTAAATTTTTACTCTTTTTTTCTGCAACACTCACTTGTGCGTCTTGTGCAGATCCATAACCTTGTCCGACAGCTCTGTTGTCTGATTTGGGGCAATTTTGAAGTCCTTGAGATAGGCGCGTGTTGGCATCTCCTTGGGATCATAGTCGCCCATCTCCGACTGGACCAGGTACGAGCCGAGCAGTGCGTGCGTCACAAAGGTGCAGGGCAGACGACCCTCCAGGATATCATTGCGCACCTGCAAACAGAGATGATAGCGCGTAATATCCTCCTGCAGCTGTGACGGCTCCGGTGGATAGAATTTCACGGCGAATGCCAGGGGCCAGGGATCGGTACGAAAGAACTTCGCCACGGGTTTCTCCAAATCTAACCAGACTCGGGGATCGGTGGGCGTCTCATAGGTCAAACCGAAGTAGTCCTTTTCAATTATGTTCAGACCAGCACAGATGGAATTAACCAGATCGCGACCTTTGGCCTTGCGCTGCAAGCAAACGAGAGTTCAAATTATTTAGGGGCGGGTCAGAGCAGATTATCAACGGATTACTCACATCAATGGTCACGTCGAGGATGGAGCCATCGAGCAGGGAGACGCGTGCCAGGGCGGCCTTCGAGAATACCGATGAGCTCTTTTGTTTGCTCTTGGTTGGTGTTGTTTCCGGCTCCGCTGGCGCGGATGGTTTAGTTTCCGCCGGCATCGTTCTGGACTCAGTTCAGCGCAGCTACGCCGACAGTTTGATGAATGCAGTTAAAGTTGAAGAAATTGTTGCTGCAAAAGAAAAACAATCAAAGATAAAAAAAACACTCAGAAAAATATAAGACGGAATTTTACAAAATAGCCGTAAAAACTGAAGAAATCATTTTTTAAATATTTGAAAAAATTACGAATGCTCGTTTTAAATTGACAATCCCATAAATACAGCTTTTTAATTAGAAAAATATTATTTATCATTTGGAGAAGGAGAAATACTTATCCAAATTTTTTTTTAGATAATAATCTGGCTAAGATTTGAGTTTACCCGTTGTCTGTCTAAGGGAACAAATTAAGTTAGCAAAATATTTAAACTGTTTAAAATGTGTGTTTTATATGGAAAAACTTTAAATACTTTTTTAAAAGGGTTCACTTGAAATTGCGAAAATAAAAAAAAACACTGCTTAAAGGCTATTTTTATCTAAGTGTAGTCGAAGGAAGCGCAGTCCGAGCTCTGTGCCGGATGTGTGCCACTGCAGCACTAGCGAATGAATGCGTCTTGTGGTCTCCCTTCCGTTCATTAGTCGTGCAACAAAGTTAATGTTCTGGCCTGGCGCCAGTCTCCATTTGCAAACTGGGACAATGCTGTGAAATTACTTGGAGTGTACACAAATTGCGGGCAGAAAAAGAGAGAGAGCGCCCCTTGCGAAAGACACCCCTGAGTTGGCTAAATGTCCATGATGTCATGCCATGATGACATTATTCATTGGGGGGTACTCGTAATCGTAATCGTATTCACATACGCACTCGTAATCCTACTCAGAAACTCACTTGAATCGAGCTCAATAGTTGCTGCGGCGACTTCTTTTGTGTGCTTTGGCGAACTGCGAATATAATAAAAAAGTAAAAAACAAATGATTCCAAGAAATTCAAATTTAAATTAAAAACTATGCGTATAATTTTACGAGCCAAAGCCAGAACCACAACCGCAAGATATGCCCAGGCAAATCATAAAACTAGCTATAAAAAAATAACAATATTTTCAGTTGTGCTTAAGTCGGCATTTAAGTCAAGATTATGAAGGGTTTTTATTATTATTTTAATTAGATTTCATTCACATCTCCCCCCTAACCTTGCCTCCATCATTTTTTCCTCTTGCTCGAGAAATCTGAATTGTAGTTTTTTCGCAGCCTCTCTCAAGGTTATAATATATATATATCAAGTATATATATCATATATCACATATATATATATATATATATATATATATATATTAATCAATGGCATATTTGCCATACTGAAACACATTAGTCGCAATTCTTCTGATTGTGAATTTGCGAGATTATGTTATATAAATATTATATATAAAATATTTCCATTCAAGTACATTATTTGCATTCATATTTACATATTATCAGAATACCACAATAAACATGAAATGTTTGAAATATAATTTCTAGTGTGGCATTCACATGTGGTTTTATGTGCGGCATCAAACCAAACCACACCCAACCAGGCACTCGGCCAAATCCAGGGACAGTAAGTGGCTGCTATTGAACAAATATTTATAAGCGAGAGAAATAGAAAGAAAAAGAGAGAGAGAGAGAGAGAGAGAGAGAAAGAGAGGGAGAGAGAGAGAGAGAGAGAGTAAGAGTGAGAGATGGAAAGCTGTTGTTGCCAGTTGCAAGTGATCAATTTGATGTTTAATTGATTTTAAATTTGTTGCACTGCATCAACTTTTTCTTTTCGAATGCATTTCTCGAAAATACACTCGAAAAGAAATCAAACTGCATTTAAGAATTTCATTTAGTGCCACTCACTTTATTATTGAGAAACTCCACTTTTCATTATATTTCTACTTTTAAGAAATGCATTCGATAAAAGTAGAAAATATAGAAAAACCGAAGCATATTTTCAATCAAGAAAACCAACTAATTTTGAGGGAAATTTTCTAAACTTCATTAGGATTGTTTTTCCGAGTGTAGTCAACAGTAACATGTGAGGTAGAATCTTTGCCAGCCGATCGCTGGACTGGCTGAACCAGTTTTCAACGAGGCACGCGGTCAGCCAGCCTTTGTAACAAATAACAAATACAGTTGCAATAAAATAAAGCCAAAAACATCTTAAAAAAAAACACACACAACAAACACACAAACACACACCACACACACACACACACACAGAGAGAATGGAGCGCGTCACAATTCCGTAGCTGGTGGCGTCATCGTGCCTTCTAAAAAACACATATTTCAACAAATATTGAGTAGACTTTTAATTTGTATATTTTTTGTTCATTTTGTGTATGTTTATTTCCATCCATTTAATGCGAGAAGCAACAGTTTTTGGCACTATAGTTTTTTTTTTTTTTTTTTTTTTTTGTGACAATCTGTTCGATGCCGTTGACATCATCGTTGGCAACAGCAAATAATGCTGAGAATTGTAATTAAAAGTGTTGCAATTATAATTTTAACTTATGATTTGCATTCCACGCGATTGACTGTGAAATGTTTCGTGTCTGGGGGCACACACTTCTCGGATTGACAGATTGACGGGTTGTTGTGATGAATCACAGACATTATCTGTGAATGTCTCATGCAAATCGCGAACTTTTTTTCTCGCCAATTATATTTGTATTTGTATTTGTATAATAACCTTAGTTAATGTGCTGCTCTAGAATGGCGCTATGATTTATTTTCGAATCGCATTAACGATGACATCATCACCAAAATCATCATCATCATTATTAAGAGACTGACTTGCCTCAAGTGGCTTTTGCACAAATGAAATTGAAATTGAATTGTTTGTTCGCTGTTGCAATAATATTTTGCAAGATGCCGACAACACCCAAAAAAAAAAAAAAAAAAAATACAGAAGAGAAGCGAGAACGCCACAATTGAAGGAGGTCGAGGTGAAATTCATCAAGTAGCTAAAAGCACACTCATAAAATATATACAATATATATATATATATATATATATACACGATCTTGTATAGACTGTGGGGTGTGCTTCTAATCATGGCAATGCTTGCCTCGTTCTGTGACGCCTGAGCAGGAATATATATACAAACTTAGAAAGAGAGGCAAACAAAGACGTGACCGGTATTGTTCACAGAAGAATAACAAAATTTATGATTATATATACGACTATATATATATATATATATACATACAGATAGGAGTGAAGTTTGTGTGTGGGGAAGGAAGGCGAGTGCAAAAGATTCGCTCACTCATCCAATTGAATTGGGTCTGGGCACGTAATTAAGTTTAATTTAATACAACTTAAATCAAATTCAATTTAGCTCGATGAATATGAACCTGAACTAAAACCCCTACCAAACGGCAGGGTTCGCACTGAACTCACCCCCCCCCCCCAACTCATTGCCACCCTATTCTGGTGGCAAATACATTTAAACATATTCCGTCATAGCATTAGGTCAGCTTCTGATGTGACGTCATTGCGGAAGAGGTGTGTGAACGTGAATATTTGCAACTGCTGCTGTTACTGTTGCTGTTGTTGTTATAGCCCAGTTAACAACAACAGTTATTAGACAGACACGCTACAGGCTTCAATGTAAAGTGAAATGAACAACGTTCTTTTCCAGCTGGCGACCTGTTTGAGAATCATCGAAGCGTTGCCCATGAAATTTATTCAAACCAAGAGTTGGGCGCAGAGTTGTTCACATCCGTTAATAACCAAAAGGGGCGGAAGTGACTGAGGATGAAATATAGAAATTTATTAAGTATACAAAAGAATCCCCGCCAGCTCCCTATTCTGTCTTTACTCCATTGTGATATTTTTGGGTGGTGAAGAAAGGGAATTTGCTTTTTTTTTTTTTTTAGCTGTTTTTTGTTCCCTCAGCGACAGACATACAGGCACACAAAGTGTATGTAAATAAATGGGTCAATCGATAATGTTGTGTTTTGGGTTTTGTGTTAAATACTACTGAGGAAAATGCGTCGACTTGTGTAGTGAAGTGCAGAAAGCGACATTCGCAACGATAAGCCAGATCCGCTCCAGTTGCAACAATCGCCAGTAAAATAGTTATTGCAGTCGTTTCCCAGTTTTCCAGTTGACCAGCACTTGACAACTTACAACGTACTTATGTATGTACACTCGAAAAAAAAAAAAGAATCGTCCTGAAACTGAGCCAGATTTTATTAAATTTATTTATTATTTTCAACTATAGGAAAATAATTTCTATATATGAGAAGTCTACAATCCAAAAACTATAATTTATTTTTATACCAAAAATATCCTTGAAAATTATCAATATTTTTTGTTGAAATTTTTGATTTCTGTATTTTTTTAAATACGCTTTTTGAATAATAACAAAGTAAGTTGACTTTGGCGAATTGCGATATTTTGCAGTGTATCTGCTGATGTGCTCCGCTCAATTCTTTGGGACTACTCGTTGGGGGCTCTGCTCAATGGTGCTTGACTAATTGCCGGCCGTCAGTTTTGGTCCGAGTGCAGCGACATCATGCAACATGACCACAATCTACAAACTGAAGCAATGCAATTCAAACTTGCAACGCCTCCAGTTTAGGTGGCCAACGAACTCTGTGGCACGCAGGCAAACCAGCAGATTGACTTGCTGCGCGTGTTGTCGAACTCAATCAGACTCAGACCCAGACCCAACCCACCCACAAATAGATGGCCTCACTCAACCAGTAAACAAACCAAAATACACAGCTGCCTGTTTAGTCGCATAAATCATAGAGCTGCCTTCCTTCCGCCGCCCCTTTGGAAACAACAATAAAAATCGATGCGACAACAAAATAAAAATAGACAAAATAAATGCGAAAAGCGATTTTAGCTTTTGTGGGGACAAAAGCAAAAGCTGTTTTCTATCAGATGGAAAATGCTGCCCTTTCTGCTGCATTCATTCCTAGGGGAAAAGAGTCAAAAATAGCATAGTCAAGAAGAGAGGGGAGCATCTATTTTGAAGTAGCTTTTGGGGATCGTCTCGCTAATCAACACAAACGAGCAGTCAGAGGGACTTTAAATGCCAACTGGCAACTAGGTGCACTAAGAAAAAATCTCTATATGGTCAAAAAATACTAATGTTTAATAATAAAAATAAAATAATAATATAAGAATACATACATAGAAATAAAACATATTTTTTTAATACATTTTAGAAAAATATACGCTGAAATTCAGAATGAAAGTTGCTGAGTAACAATCATATAATTCAGAGTTTAATTGTTTTGCTGAGTGTAGAGACTTGCCTCGATCTGCTGCAGTTTACAAACTGGCCTAAGCCTAACTTTGGCTAAGAGAGCGAACAATATGATAGCTGGCTCTAGCTCGCTCTTCAGCGCTCACTTCTAATGCTGCCTCTCTCAGAGACACACCTTGTTCTCCTCCTCCCCCCGCTTGCCACTCAACGCACCAGTCACTGCCTCTGCCTCTGCCTCTGTTGAATTCAGGTTTTTCACCGAGTTTTTCACGTTTGTGTTGCGCGTTGCGTGTTGTTAAGTCGTTTACGGAGCTCTAAGTTTCTGTTGCCAGCTTTTTGCTCTCCGCAGTTTATTACAAATTTGAGTTGTACAGTTATTAGCAGCATTTGCTTTGCTCGTTTGCTTTATTTGTTTGTCTGCTATGTGGCCAATTTCTTTGGCTTTGGCTTTGGAAATAACCGGTTTCTTCTAATCAAGTTCTCTTCTCTTAAGCCACATTTTCTTGGCTCAGCAGGCTTTTATTGTATATTTTAGTCTTGCTTCAATCGCTAGTTTAGCTCGATTTGGGTCAAACATTCTGTCCACGTCCGCGTCTCTGCTTTCTACCAGCTTTTCCGTTCCGCTTGTGAAAAACCGTTAAGGTTACCTCTTCTTCTTCTTCTCCATGTTGTCGTTCTTGGTGACGCATTGAGAAGGTTACTAACTACTGATTACGCGATTGTCATTCATAACTTATTCTTGCACTCTAATATATATACTTGCGTTGGAATCTAATCACACCAAGTTCGAATATTATATGTGTGTGTGTGTGTGTGTGTGTGTGTGAGTAATTTATACCTTATCACACAACCGTTTCGCACATTTAGTCTAGTATACAATATCCCAAAAGCTCCGCTGATATCAAAAATTACAATACAAAAAAATAACACTCAGAAAATACAAATTTACCATAATAAGAAATTTTTTTTAAAATAATTTCTTTATATAAGATTACAATATATTTAAATAATTAGAAACAATCAAACCTTAAATCAACAATTTTAAAAGAATTGTGTTTTGGTTTTTTGTTTATGTGTTTTCTATTGTTAAAAATTTGTTTCATAATTTCAGAATGTAGTAATGATTATATTGGAATTCAGTTGGCTGGTTTAGAGGCTGTGTAGCTAAGTGGTAAGTCAAACTAAATTATGAGTATTAATAAATCTTCAAATACTAATAATAAATCATAATAAGCAACAAGAAAATCTAATTTTAGCGTTGCTGTTTCGTGGATATATGAAATAACACGCTAATCATGATGTATTTTCGAAATAGTTTTTTTTGTCAGAGTGCACAAAAAGTTGTTTGCCGTCGATTTTTCGATAAGGAAATAACCTGCTCAACGATCAATTCGCACCGGCAGCTGTCAAAGTTTATTTTTGTGCCTGTGACGTTTTCATCGTTTTCGCTCGTTGCGTACAAACAACGCTATCTTTGGCAGCGAATTCCACAAACTGCGCTGTTCTTAATTCTGTTATCCAAACAAAACATATATACATGTATACATACATATATAAATATATGTGTTTTACTGTTACAATCGGTTGTGATTCAAGTTTGCATTACTTGCACAAATACACAAAAATATAACTATGAATATATTTTTGCATTTGTATCTGAATCCGATCTTTTGGCATGTGTTGAATGTTTTGAATGTGTTTTGTTTCCTTGACTACGCGCCAGAAAGAAAACAGAATGCGAAACAACTGAGAAAAACACAAAACTCGACTACAAAAGGGGTGGCACAAGAAGAAGCAGCAGCCGTTAACACGTTTAGTTGCAAAGGCAACGCACACAGAGCAAAAGAAAGAAAGAAAATCAAAGAAATACAAAAAAAAAACTTAAAAAAAAAAAGATACATTCAAAGTGACGACGAAGCTTGGCCAAAAGCGACAACGTCAAAGCGTTCACACTCGCTCGCTCGCTTGCTCTGCCGCTCTCCGTCGCTCGCTCTCTCTTAATTGAGAGTGTGGTGAATATCTGTGCATGTGTGAGCGCAAGCTTTTATGTGTTCGTATGGGTGTGAGTGCGGGAACTATGAAGTCATACTGTTCTTGAAGTTGTGTGTGTGCATCTCAAAAGCATAAAATGAGTAGAAGATGGAAAAAGGAGAAGGAAACCAAAAACCTCTGACCACAGCCCAAATAAAAAATATTACGAGCATTTGTTTGTGTGTGTGTGGGCATATAAATGGCGCGACTTCAAATTCAAAGTTGAACTTGTAATTAAAGTTGAAATGTCCGTTACTTACACGAAAGAGTAAAGCAAAGCTCAGCTTTAAAATTCAATTCAATTCAATAATCCAAAGGAAGCGTTGAATACTTTGCGGCGCTTTTGCTGTTTTCTTCTCAGATTATTTGTTAAATTTCGTTTCGTTTTTTGTTTTCACTTTTCACATAAAAGATTCTAGCTGATTTCGCACACACATCGAAACAAATTCTTGGCCACTTTTTTCTATTGAACACGAAAAAAGACAATTTGTTTTTGTTGTTGTCGTTGAATACCTGTTGAAAATGTACGTCGAGTGAGTAATACAGAGAATGTGTGTATGAGAGAGGAATAGAAAATGAATGAAAGGGGGTGGTTGAGGTGTGGGGTGGAACTAGGCGTGGGCGTGTGAAAACTGCACAGAACAAAGTCAGTAAAAAACACAATTTCTATTATATTTATAAACACGGAGAGTATTGCGCGCGGTTTTCTGCAGCTGCTAGCTTTGATATTCTCGCAATTCTCTTGGCTTTTACTTTTTATATATTTTTTTTTTTTTGCTTATTTACTGGCTATTGGCCTGCAAGTTGCCACTGTTTGTTCAGCTTTGAACGTACCGTATTAAAATATTCGAAATGCTACGCACGAAGAGCAAACTGGTACTGAGAGATGTGTATATTTATAATTAAGGCGGCAGTCCAAAAAACAACCACTGCCCAACCAACCACAAATGAGAGACCGCCAGAGAGAAAATGACGTCACAGACACAACTTAACAATTAGGTGGCAACGCTCAACTCACCACAATTCAACTGTTGAGTGCGCGCTGCTAACAGCTTGCATTCCAAAATAATTAGTAAGTTTTTGATAGTTTTCCATGTATTGCAATTATCTTGTGCGATACACATGATTTAAGGCCGAAGGACTTTAAGCCTAGAAGCCAAAGCTCAACTGCTACAGCTCAACTAACTCTCAACTGTTGGGTAAGCGCAGCCAAAGGTTTTTTAATTCAAAAATAACAATTTATTATTTATCTTTTGCGATAGAGACAAGGCTTTAGGGAGAAGGGTTTCAATTTAATATCCTTGCCGACATGTCGCATCTTGCGAAAGTGAAAGAAATAGAAGTAATTCATGGCCACATCCTTCTTGATCAGATCAAATCCGCATTCCCTCAACAAACGCACAAATTCTCGCAGTTCCTCGAAACGGGATTGAATTTCCGCAATGTAAAGATTGCCATGCAGTATGAGCACCCGATTCGCCTCGAGCAGATAATCGCTGAGATTGGTGCCCATCAGCGACAGACAGAAGACGGCCACATCCAGCGAGAGTGGTCGTAGTGGAGTCTTTGTAATGTTGCAGGCGATGATATCCGATCGAGCCGCAACCAAATCCATGGAGTAAACCTTGTTAGGCACAGCCTGCGCCAACTTGCCATCGCCACAGCCAAAGTCACCAATAATAGTTGTCTTGGGCAGCCGTTTGATCGTCTTGATGATGCGATCAAGTGGATTTGAGGGCCATTTCTGCACCTGCTGGCGATAACCAGCATGATAAGCCTCAAAAGCTCCCAAATCTGTGCTGAAAATGTTCTCCGCTGTTTTGCTGTGCATCGTGTAAAGCTGCTCGTTGATGTAGCGAAAGCGGCCGGCCAATAGCTCAGACTTATACTTGTCGGCCAGTTTGGCCTGTGGAGGTGTCGCCTCCTCCTGCGTCTCCATTGCTTCTACTGCCGCCTTGACCAGTTCTGGTTTTATATTCATCTTCTTTTGATTTTTATCCCGGTTTGGTTTCTGTTTTTCAATGCGTCCGTTTCTCGTCTTGTGCATGGCACGCATGTCATCATCTACTTCGTCGTCCGATGGTAATGGCGCAAGTGGTCCTCTGCCCATTTGATAAGCTGTCTTTAACCCTGAATCCTGCTTTACTTTTTTGGCCTTGTTCTTTTTGTTTTTTAGCTTCTTCTTTAGTGTTTTAGCAGCAGCTATCCCTCGAGGTACGGATTCGAATCTGGTGATTTTAGCACCCTCATCCCAAGGTGGCACTTCAAATGGCATACTCATATTGAGTATATTAATATTATTTTAAGTTGAAGTAAAACAAAATCTGAACTACACGTGAAAAATTATATTATTGCTGTCAGTGTGACCGTGCCGGATTAGAGAAAAAATATGCCAAACAGTAAGCGGTTTGCCGTCTTACTGAATGGGCTGCCAACTTGTCGCTCAAATTGGGCGCTCTTTTCAAAATAAAAAAACGCGCTTCTCTTTGAAATACTTTTTATTTTCTTTTTGCACTAAACTAAAGTTCAACAAGTTTTTTTTATGTTTTGTATTAATTTATAATTTTCGGTTTCTTGCTATTTACGTACAACTAATTAACTTAAAACATATTTTTTTTTTTTACAACTGAAGAGAAAAGGGGTTGTGCTGCTTGCTGCTCGGGAAAATTGATCTCTTAGGCTAAAATCGTAAATATGACAATCAGTTTTCAGTTTTTGATTTTGTTTTTTTTTTTTTTGTTTCTGTTGGATGCATTTTTATCAATGTGTGTGTTTGAATTTTGTTAATTGTTTAGAAAATGCTTAATCATCTACTTTGTTTCCCAACAAACCGTCGTTTTGCATGCAACACACACAATTTTCTTCAACTCCCACATTTATTGGATTAATTTCAATTAATTGAATCCAATTGAATGCGATTTTCTGCTTTACATTAAACGACTACAAAACACTTGCGATTTACAATTGCTAAAAACTATTGAAAATTTATGATTTTTAGTTTCTAGTTGATTTACGATTAAAATAATGCATTCGCCATTTGACTTTTTCTCTCCTTTCCTCCTCCTTCGACTAACTTTCTCCTTTTTTTGCTTTACGGTCCATTTGAAACTAGAAAATATTATTATTATTTTATTTTGTTTTGTTTTCTTTGTGAGCGCTTTACACAAAAGTCACTATAATTAATTTGTGTATGCATAATTCATCAATAAATTTAGGCATACAAAATTTAAAGCATTTTTTCTTTGTAATACAAAAATAATTACAACGGAATAATTGGGTAAACTGTGCTCGACTTAACTCATTAAATATACATAGTCATATATTATACATACATATATATATATATATATATATTTTGTTATTAATTTTATTATTATAATTATTACATTACTAGTTTGGTTTTGGCAAAGAATGGAAAAAATGGGGGGGCGCGGGACGACTAAGAATCTCTTTTGCTTTAAATTTGTTTGTTTTTGTTTTTATGAAGCTTTAAGTAGCTCTCAAAACTGTTTTGCTGACTGCTAATTGCTTAATTTTTGTTAAATCTAGTTTAGCTTATGGCCTACGAGTAATTCAATTACAATTACAGTTAGTAGTTGACGACTGCCCGCACGACTGCAAGCATTTAAAATTTTATATTGTGTGTGTGTTGTGTGTGTGTGTGTGTGTGTGCTGTGTGTGTGTGTGTCTCTGTTGTATTAATCTGTTCTTTTTTGTTGTTTTATTAATATTACAGGTAGCGCCTAGTAACTGGCCTCGTGACCGGCTAAAATGTACAGATCGTGTCCCTCCTCGCTGCCCAGCGAACCAGTTCGCAAAAGTTGACTCTCCAAGGCGACGACCCTAGCAGAAGGCACAAAAAGGGATCAGTTAAGTAAACAATTTAATACAAATGAAACAGATGAGTAATTTAAACGATCTGATGTCCGATTTAGGTAGTTATTGATTTGATATATTACTCACTTATCGCTGCCCAGCAGCCGATAGGTGCGACTCATGTCCTTGATCTCTTGGGTGATTTCGCCGTTGCGCAGAGACTTGCCCTGCATGCCGTGCTTGTGGAATGCTAATACACTGTCCGGTAGACAAACTGCAATGATTAATTTAATATATATAGATTAAGAGATTGATGTGTATAGATGTGGGCGTGGCATACCAATACTGTCCACATTAAAGTCAAAGTTGAGTTGGGAGACCATCTTCTTGTGCTGCTTGGGATTGCCCTGGAGCGTGACCACCTGCATCACATTGCCATAGCAGACAAGAATGGCGTCCTTCTCCACCTGATGCACACGCACAACCTTCAACAGATCGCGCCGTGGCACCATTGTGGCCATGCCATCATATTCCAAGTCCTCCGAGTGGAACCAGCTGGCACCTAAGAAGCAGAGGTGTAAATTAGACTGATTGATTGATTGATTGATTGACCACTCACTGTTCATGTTGATGAGCTCGAGCTTGAGGCAGCCGTTGACGGACTTGCGCACGCCCGTGCACACAATGGGATATTCCAGCTCCGGCGTGATGATCATCTCGAAGACGGGCGTCTGGCCATTTTGGACGCAGCCATGGCCACCGCCGAGAATGCTGATGGCCGGCCACTCGCACTGCTTGAGCAGCATGAATTTGTTGAGCGGATCGTACCACTGCATCAGAAAGATGCCCGTCGGCGTCGCACCGCACAGATACTTGTAGCCGTTGTACGGATTCCGGGTGACGCAGCACTGCGTGCAACCCTTTGTGTCCGGCACCTTGGTGGTCAGCGCGAACTTGCGCGGCACCAGCCGCTCCGGTATCTTGTTCATGTGCAGCGAGAAGCGCACCGTCTGCTTGGAGTGCAGGGCGACCAGATCGTGACGATAGAGCTGACACGACTTGCCTGACAGGCTCATCAGCACATCCTTGATGACATACAGCCAGGTGGTGCGACGTGGGAACAGCTGATCGATGGCAGCGTCGTGCAACTCATTCATATTTAGATTGTAGATGCCCTCCTCGGCGCCGATCAACAGATGCTGATCCCGTGTCTCTGGGTGTATCCACGAGGCAGTGCAGTGCACCCTCAAGGGGCAGCCATTGAAGATCTTTGAAAAGCAGGCGCCCATGTGCACCTTGGGCGTCGGTGGCAGCCCATTCGAGATGGGCCTCGGTGGCGTATGGCGTCGCCGATGCGAACGCTTTGGCGGCACAGGCGGCGTATTGTTCAACAGATCCGGTTGCGCCTCCTTCTCCACTGTAAAATAGATTAGAAGTTGAATCATTAGTTATCTATGCAGGTAAAGATTTTGAGAATTTTCAGCATTAATTTTATATATTTTATAAATATTATATATATATATTCTCCGTCTGTAGACTAACCCTCATCATCATCCTGGGTGCCGCCATCGCTGAGGCTGCGCGTCCGCGACGACTTGCCCATGTCGTTGAGCAGTCCGATTAGCTGATCCATGGAGCTGTGCCGACGTGGCGAATCCTCGATTCCATTCTGTAAATATTAAAATATGCAAATCAGTTCAGTTACCAACTGCACCCACTCTGAGACTCACCTGGTTGCTCTCGTTTCGGTAATCACAGTTGCTGTTATCGCTGCTTGTCACATCGTCGTTGTCAGCAGCGCTGCTCCGCACCAGATTCTGGTAGAGATGCTGCTGCGACGAGTTGCTCGCAGCTGGGCCACTCGCCGCCAAAGCTGCCACTGCAGATGAAGACGCTGCTGTTGCCGCTGCTGCTGCTGCTGCTGCGGAGCTGGTGGAGGCGCCACAATTGGAATGCAAGTAGCCATCGCCAGCCGATGGAGGAGTAGGAATTGGATTGGCCATGACAGTGGGCTCATGCTTGTCCAGGCCATTGCTGCCTTTGCCGCCGCCGCCGCCGACTGCATCGCCGCTGCAATTATCGAGGAGTAGGAGGCGATTATAAAACGAGGCTGAAGACGCTGCTGCTGCTGCTGCCGCTGCTGCTGTTGTTGTTGTTGTTGTTGATGTTGCTGCTGAAGTTGCTGCTGCTGCTGCTGTTGAAGTGGAGCTGTTGCTGTTGTGGATGAGCGAGGAGGAGGAGGAGATGGAGGAGTGCCCATGAGCATGGTCAGCAGCAGCAGGTGCGTGCGACGAGGAGACCGCAGCTGCCGCCGAGCGATAATTGCTGCTGTGGCGCAAATAATGCGCAGCGGAGGCGGAACAAGAACCAGCTCCAGCACCCGAAGCTGAGCCGGCGGCAGCAGCAGCAGCGGTGGCAGCAGCAGCAGCAGCAGCTGCAGCAGTTGGTGCCGCATTATTCATGGCAATGTCAACATCCAAACTGAGATCGTCATCATCGCCAATGCTGGTGGTGCGCAAATTGGATAGCCCCAAATAGGCGCTCAGACCCGGCATGGAGGCGAGCGAGAGCGATGCGGACATGCTCATCGAATTGAAATTCGAATTGGAGTTTGTATTGGAATTGGAATTGGAATTTGAATTGGAGTTGGTGGCTGCCGTGGCTAAGGCGCTGCTGGTGCTGGACGTTGTCAGTGGTTGCTGGTGGTGGTGGTTAAGGTGGTGCAGCTGCTGCTGCTGTTGCAGATGCTGATGCTGCTGGTGGTGCTGATAATGTTGATTGTGATTGTGGTGGTTGGTGGTGCCAGACGACGAATGTTGATGCTGATGTGGATGCTGTTGGTGCTGTTGCTGATGCTGTGGATGCTGATGATGCGTTTGCTGATAATGATGATGATGTTGTTGCTGGTAGTGATGATGGCCTCCACCGTTGCCGCTGATATTGCTGATGTTGCTGCTGCCACCGCCCCCGCCGCCGCCGCCGCCGGCATAGCCCCCATTTGTTGCTGAACCGCCACCGCCTTCGCCGCCAGCGCCGCTGCCGCTGCTGCTGCTGCCGCCGCCGCCGCCTCCACCGACGCAGCTGCATTCGGCACTGAGTGCCGTTTCTTTGGTGTCATTCAATGGCAAAGTTGCTCTAAGAGCGAACACACAGCAATAGACCAGTAGAAAGAGCGACAGAGAGAGGGCGAGAGCGGGAGAAAGAGAGGGAGAGAGCGGAGAGAGAGAGAGAGAGAAAAAGAAAGCCAAAGTTTTTGAGCTTCTTTGTTTGATCAAAAAAAACGCACAACATTCACTTTGTTGTTGGTGTTTTGGGGACTGTTGTTGTTGTTGTTGGTTGGTGCAGCTTGTAACTGGCCAAGTAGTGTCAAAGGGGTAGTGGGGGGTGGGGTTGTGTAGAGGTGTGACTGATTAGTTAGCCCAGCTACCTGAAGTGTGGTTAGTCTGTGTTGTGTGTGTTTTTTTTGCGTAGTCTGCACTCAGACAAGAAATCGCCCCAAATTTGAGTAATTGATAAAATGGCCAAATTTCGAATATTTATGATTTTCGCTTTCCAAAAACGAGAATTTTCATTTCTCAATTTCTTCTAACTTCTTTCTGAATTTGCAAAATAAAAGTTTGCTTTTCTATGTTGTAGAAATGCTTTTATTTATTAATGTTAGAAAACATTTCTAAAATATGCAAAATATGCTTATTTTTTGATTTGTTGATTCAGCTTTACCAAATCACACTTTTTTTTTTACGATAATTAGAAATAATTTCTAAAAATAAGAATCTTTTTAGTTTAGGGCGATTTTTTTTATCGAGTGTGTGTACAAAACTGGTTCTCTCAAATTACTCAGCTGCTGTTTTTTGTTATTGTTGTTGTTGTTAGTTTGTGCAAAACATGCATTCAAATTTGAGTAGGAAGGCAGTCCACGCCCCTCTGCTCCACCTATAGGGGTTGGGGACGGATAGGGGCAATCACTTGTGGCTAATATTGTTGCACATTTTGATGGGTAAACGCAATAAATAAGTTAATGCAAAAGGCAATAAATTATGCATGGAAAGGAAAACATTTTTACATAACCGAAATAAACACAAAAGTACCAATCAAACACAAACACACACATATTTACACACACACATATATATATACACACACACATGCAAATGCACACACACAATAAATAGCAAAAGGAAGAATGTAAAATGTAAATTAGAAAACAGAGCACAAAACATGAAGAAAATGCTGTAAAATTAGTTCTTGCAAAATAAACACCAGCAATTTGCACAAATAAAATGAAAATTAAAATGAAAATTGAGACAAGCACTGAGAAAATGCAGCAGCAAACAAATTGTGTTGCCAAGTTGAGTGTGGAAAACACCCAAAAACAGCTGCTGCAAGAATGGGGCAAAACTCCATTTACAATTTTCAAATTAGTTTTTCAAGTCTGTCTGTCTGCCAAACTGTCTGTCCATCCGTTCGTCTGTCTGTCCGTCTGTTTGTCTGCCTGCTGGCATAATTGCACTTTGTTCCGCCCGAGGCAAATACTCAACATGCCACAGATCAATTCTTCAATTAGCTGCCAAGTGGAGATTATTGTATCGGGAGCTGAAAAATGTTTTCTATGTTTTCTGTTTTCTTCTTTTTTTATTTATTTGTTTTTGGGAATTTTTTGGCAAAATGCAAAGTTATGCTTGTGCGCATATTTTAAGAGGATTTCAGCTTGATTTCATAAAATGCCGCTTCAGGCAAATGGTAAATGGTAAATGGTAAATGGCAACTGCTAACAGCTCAGCACATAACGCAGAATAATCTCACAAAAAATAGCTCATTATTTGGTTTATTTACGATATATATACAGATACATATATATATATATATATATATATATATATATAGTATATATTGTATATGTGGCAGCTATCAAATAAATAAACTTAGCAAACAACTCAACGCATTCAACGGCATTATTAGCACTAGTTAGCAGCAGTGCCAATAATAATAATAATAACTATAAAAACAATGTGCCGACTGCCATTTGCACACACAACAAATAAATAAAGACTAAAAATTGAAAAAGGGTCCAAAAGGACTCGAGACTGTCTGCCTGTCTGGGGCTGGGGGCTTGGGCATGACCTGCCCAAAATTTTATGTTGTATAAATTAGTTAAGATTTGCTTGGGGCCTCTCAAGGTGCTCTCATAATTTCATTGTGTGTGCATAATTTAGAAATGGGTCGCACACAATGCGTATACGCATTGGACAAAAGAGCATTGCGTATACGCATCGTAAAACTTTGCGACAAAGACAGAGAGAAAAAGAGAGAGAGAGAGACAGACGGCCATAGACAAAGCACGTAGCAGACAAAAGAGTGCACAATATAAGAAAAACGAACAAAGAAGGAAACAGAAAGAGACAGAAAGAGACAGAGACAAAGACAGTTGCACTAACAGAATAGAACTTTAAGGAATACAAAAAGAAAGTTTAATAATAGAAAAGGTGCGCCAATAGGTAATAAACTCAACGGGCCAGCGGAAAACAGCTGGTAATTATACACTCAGAAAAAAAATCATACTGAATTTAAGAAATTGGAATAGAATTTTCTTATGGCGCGTTTTTTTTCCGAAATTTAGGATTGTGGCTATGCAAAATAATCAGGTTTGTATTTTATAATTTCAAAATGGATATTCTAAAATCTGGAATAAATTATGCATATTTTTCCAGGGTGTTCTATGTATAAACATAGAAGAATTCTTTTAGCAGCTATAAAAAATTATATTTGATTACTGTGTGCTAAATTTATAAGCCACGATTTCTTATAAAATAAAATTAAAGCTGGCATTTTTACATTAAAGAAATGCATTTCTTAATGATCAAAAATTTTTGTAGAAAATAGAAAAAGATGACCATACTTTTGGAAATGTCAATTTAAAGTAAGCTTTCAAATTTGATTTTTCTTATATTCATAAATCAGTTTCTAGTTTTCAGGGCGATTCTTTTTCTTCGAGTGTATAATGGGTAGTATAAAGAATAATAGTGGATGCTTGGCCATGGCAAAAGAGTGTAAAATATGGCAAAATATTGTGTGAGCCAAAAAACGTGTAACAGATGCTGACTGCAAACTGGTTTAGATATGTGTCTAGCAAACTTTAACCATTAGTTCAACATTTATATTTAATTATATATATATATATGTATATATATATGTGTGTGTGTGTGCGTTTAAAGTGGGTTGTAGTTAAGGGGGCTGTGTTAAGTGTTATTATTAGGGGTTGTGGGTGGGCGTGTTTCAGGTGTTTTATTTTTTGCCCAGCTACTTCTAAGTTTTTATTGAAATCGTTTCGCAAATGAAATTATTATTGGTGTAGTTACCTTAACTTTAGCTCCTCATCAATATACTGTAAGAGGCTCCTACAAAAATCAAACACAAAAAATATACGAAAAGAAAACGAAAATAAAAAATTGTTTGTTAAGATTTCAGTAGGAAATAATAAAATAGAAAAAATTGGTAAAAACATTAAAGCATTTTCTAAATTAAATCAAATACAAATCATTTTCAACTAAACTGAAACAAACAACGGAGAGAGAATAACAACCAAAACTACAGCCAGAAAAAAATCTGTAACAAAATGCGAACAAATTTTCTTACGAAACATGCAAAAATTTTAAATCGAAAATAGAGCAAAAATCAATTAGCTGCAAGCAAAGATGCTGTTACGTCCAATTAAACACATTAGTCAATTTTCAAAGGCCATAAAATTTGTTTAATATCTTATTTTTCCAGCAAAACCCAAGAGAAGAGCAAAAAAAATATAAAAAATGCCATATTAAAAAGTCGCAGTAAAAAAAAAAAATATGTGAAATGAATTGGCTATGTTTTCTGTATGCTGTTTGGGCATTAATGATGTTTATTGTTTTTTGCTTTTTACTCTTTGTTTTTGTTGTTGCTGATGTTGTTGCTGATGTTGTTTTGGGATTGCTTTCATCGTCTGCCAAAAAGTCGCAAAGAAAAACATTAGGAAATGTGTCGCAAAAGCCTTGAATAAGGATGAAAAAGCTGATGGCACAAACTTTTTGGGCGCCAGGCGCGTAGGCGTGGCACTTGGCCAATATACTTGCCACTTTCGCTCTTTAATGGGCATGGAGAGAAGGTGTTGGGGGGGATTGGTATTGGGGGGGTTGGTGCTTTGTACAAGTACAGAAAAAGTAGACGTTGTCGATTTTTATGGCATCAATAAAAGCAAGCAAAGCAAAGGCAAAGCAAATATGTGGGGCAGACACGAAAAGGGGTTGTTGTTAGTGTTGCAAGTGGCAAGCGACAACATATTTTCGCCTACTCCCTTCCCTGATCGGGTACAATGTAATCATTTTCAATGACAAATAGCTCGCATTATGGCTGTGATGCGAATTAATTTCTTATTGATTTATTTTATTTCATTTTTTTCGTTTTTGTGGGGCATGCTACATGTCTCTGGTGTATTGATGTATAGGTGAGTCTGTGTATGTATGTGTTGGTGTCTGTGTGTGTGTGTTGCTACTCTACTGGCTGCTCATTATTTTATAGCATACTTTTGTGCTGCATCCTTGAGAAATTCAGTTAGTAATTACTTTGCGCGGAGTTGCAAGCTGCAAGTTTGAGTCAGTGCTGCCAGCACGTAACGCTAACTAATCGCAACTTCAGCTTCAATGGCAAATGCGTGCAACAAAGTGTAGCAAGAGTAAACACAAGTATGCGAAACGTGCAGCTGCTTTGCCAATTGCCAGCACGATCTGTGCGAGACTAAGCAAATTATATGAGGCGCGTGCCTCATATGCCACAGCAAAATGCAAGCAAGCTGCAGTTGCAAGAAGGCGCAGCCACTTGCAGCCTAATAACATTGGGGCAACTGCGCAGCAACGTAGGCAATTCACAAGCGGCAAGCGCAAAAAATTTGATTACAATGCGAAATGCAACAAACAACAAAAAAAAAAAGCAGCTGCTTATTTAATTAAATAGCTGAATTCGGAGGCGCCTCTAACCGTAAGGACATGTTCATAATGAAAGTGCCGCCGCGCCTTGAACGCCCCACGTTCGAACTAGAAGTAAGAACAGAAACAGAGATTTTTACACAATGCACAGTGTGGGCAAATGTGGCATGACACATAATGAGTGCAACACATACAACACTCAGCAAAAAAATCAACTTGAATTTTAAAAATTCGCCGTAATAAAAGATTATTGGAATTGACATGTCTTTCTAATTTGTAGAAAAAACCTTTTCTTATATTTAGAAATTATTGCTAAAAACCAAAAAAAAATTGTTTAGTTGTGAAGGCGAATTTTTTTAAAATTAAAGGCGACATTTTTTTGCTGACTGTAGGCAAGTTGGCTGAATTGATGAGCGAGCATCTGTGTGTGTGTGTGTGTGTTGATGTGTGTGAGTGTGTGTTGATGTGTATGTGTGTGTTGGGTGTGTGAACAAATGCTTGAGTTAAACTGAATGAAAAACAAAACAAAAGCGGAAGCATTTATCAAAAATATATATAGAAAATACTGTCAAAAAGACTGTGGCAAAGTTTCAGGCAACGCGGCTAAAGCGACTTCTTCAATCTTATTTATGTATATATATATATTTGTATATATAATATTTATATATATGTATATTTGTATTGTGTATGTATGTGTGTAATGGGCCAACTTACATGTCGCTGGGCAACGTCTCGGGACTAGAAGAACGCTCATACCACGTGGAATTCGTCGTCATGCCTGAAAAAAATAAAACGCAAAAGACCAAAAGTTAAATGTGATTAGCAGATTTAGCTCCGTTTTGGCCAAGTTGCCTGTTTTCGGGCAACTTGAAGACTTGCCTGTTTTGAGCGTGTGATTCTGGGCCGGAATGCCATTGGCACGCGACGTCATCTTGCTGGCAATCCGCTGCGGTACTCCGGCCACCGTCTGTGAGCAGCAGAAATCGGAGACAGGCAGGAAGGAGGAAAAAGAGTTTAGAGAATTAAGTTAGACAGTGGAGGCTAGAGTCTAAGCCATGGCCAGTGACAAAGTTTTCAGTTAGCGATAAAATCTCATAAATCAAAATCATATTTGAGCCATGCGTTACACTCAAAGCGTAACTCGCTAAACTTGCCGCTAAGTTAAATTTGTATAAATATATATATATATATATTTATATAGAAAGATATATATTTATATAGTATATATATAACAGCAAAATAAGTAGCAGTCATCCAGGCCGCGATGGGCAAAAACTTTTCCACAAAAACATCCAAACAAATTGAGGATTTATGAGTTGCTGGAATATATTCCGGGAAAATGGCTTTTTAAATTTGTCCTTTATTAAATTTGCATTTGTCGACGACAGGACAACTTTGTGGGCCTCTGGACTTTGACGTCTAGACAGCGCCATTAATGGACCACATCCCCTCCCCAACCACCCACCTCTTATCCACTTGTGAAAATTACAAGTAGTCGTCGTCAAGTGATTCAATTGCCATCTTGGCAAATTTATCATGCTTTTTATGCAGTTGCTGAATTAAATAAAATAGGAAAATAGATTTAAAAACTACGCAAATTATTTATATATGAGCCGTTTCCTTGGTCACATCCTTACGCTCAACTACCTTTATATAATAGTCAGAAAATAAATTTGGTTTAGTCGAGTACTAAAAGTCGAGGAAGGTCGAATAAATTTTTTAAATTAAATTAAATACAATAGAAAAATAGATTTAAAAACTACGCAAACTATTTATATATGAGCCGTTTCCTTGGCCACATTAAGCCTTACTTTTAACTACCTTAACGGCTGTAAACACTCGAAAAAAAACGAGCTCATTTCTAGTAAATCGTAAAAGTAAAAATTTGATTTTAGTTGAGTATTAAAAGTCGACCAAAGTCGAGTTAATTTTATAAAATGTTTTAGAATTTTGTAGAGATACTGTCTCAAAATTGCATTTCTAGTTTTTAGCAATTTTTTTTCTAATAATAAGAAATAATTCTAATATTTATATAAATTATTCCGGAATTTTGTCTTAAAATTGCAGTTTGCAGTTCTAGTTTTTAGGAAGGTTGTTTTTACTAATTAAAAAATATTTCTAATATTTTTATATTATTTCTAAAAACTCAAAAGTTTTATTTTCTAAGAATGCAGTGCAATTTATTTTGCGAGTGCACATTAAATGTGGCTCCAAGGTGCCTAATGGCCCACTAAATCTTCAAGTCTTGCGCAAAAATGGCAGCCAAGTAAGTAAATAGAAGAAGCACCAGTTCCATGAGCAGTCACCGGCCCTGGCAAAGTGTGGCAGCAACAACAGCCAGCGAGGCAGCGCTATGAGCGCAAATAAATTACAGCCAAGGTGGCAAGTGGCTTTTGTGGCACACACACACAGTGTGATTTGATGTGGGCGGAGGGGGGGGGGGGCAGCACAGGTGAGTTGGGCTTACCTCCTCGTCGCCGTCAAGATAGAAGTACTGCTGATTGGGACTCTGGTATTTCTGGAGCAGCTCCTTGGCCACACGCAACTGCATCTCGCTCTGGACAAAGGGATGCTGCAGCAGCCGCTCGGCGGTTGGCCGCTTCTTTGGATTCTTTGTCAGGGCGGTCTTGATAAAATTGTGAAACGTGGGACTCCATTTGTCCTTGTTGCTCAGTGTCGGCGGCTTGAAGCCGCTCTTCGACATCAGGAACAGGGCGCGCATTGGATGCAAATCGAACATCGGCGGCTGCAGTTCAGCCAGCTCTGCAATAATCAATAGTTATCATATATATGTATATATATATATATAGCATATGCGATAAATAATACCAACCAATTGCCGTTATGCCGCAGGCCCAAATATCACAGAGTTGATTGTAGCCCCCTTTACGCTCCACGGCGGCCACCTCCGGCGCCATCCAATACGGAGTGCCTGCAGAAAAGCAAAACAAATAAATTTATGTTAATTATTATGCAATTATTTCCTCTTTAAAATACAGTTCAAAATTATGCTGCCTATCGATGAGAGCAGAGCGCGCAAAACAGGTCTCAAAACTCTGAGAAATAAAATCCCTATTTTAAAACTGAAAAGTTTTCCCCTAGAAATAATTTGCATAAGAATAAAATTTTCTACAAATATGAAAAGCGTTTCCAAATTGACAATACTTAACAAGGTTTTTCATCTATTAGAAATATTTTCTCTCTTATTAAGAAATCCTTTTCTAAAAAAAAT
Organism: Drosophila longiperda; assembly: GCA_035042125.1. NCBI lineage: Eukaryota > Metazoa > Arthropoda > Insecta > Diptera > Drosophilidae > Drosophila > Drosophila longiperda. The sequence goes on from JAWNLV010000107.1 coordinate 1,338,221, forward strand.
TACAAATATTTTAACAAACCAGTAATAAAATTTGCACTTTTGGCTTGTTTGATTTAATAAATTATAATTAATAAATTATCTTCAAAGTTTGCATATGCGAAATCTTATCAAGTTTTATTAAATAATATAAAAAAAAGGAGCTAATTTTAGAAAATTGAAATAAAACCTGTGACAAGTATTTTTCTTCATATTTTAACAAGCTGAAATTAATAAGAGAAAATCGTATCATAAAAAGTTTATTTCTGCATAATAAAGTGATTGCAAGCCCATTTATTTTCTGAGTGTATTATGGCAATCTGTCGACACAGCGCCATAAGTTCAAATTGCCCAACGTAATTGCATTTTCAATTGGATTAAGCCACAATAAAGGTGGTAAATAATATTTAATGCCTCACTTTTCGCATTACCCTTGAGTAACAAGGAATAATATCGTGTGGCAAGCTGTCAGTGGCAGAAGAAGAAGAGAGCATTTCATATACACAATTTAACACTCGGACTGTGGCCACAGTAGTCACACAAATTAATTAAAAAAATAAATAAATCGAGAGACGCGAACACAAAGTGACAGGCATGTTGCAGGTGCAGGAACAGGGGCAGGTGCTGCAGCTGGCAGCAATAATTGCACGACTAACAGATACCATAAGTCCATATTTATACTCCGTTGCTGCCACAAATATTCAGTTTTTATTGCCAAGTGCTCCGGAGCCAAAGCTGTGGCAATAAGGTGACAATGACAATGATGATGAGGCGACTGTGGCAACAACAGTAATTTGTTGCAGCTGACTTTTTAATGAGGCTAAACACAAGTGTGGCACACTGTTTTCTTATATATTTTTTTTTTTATTAAATAATAAAACAGCAGCTGGCATATTATTGGCAGGGGGTGTGAATCTGTGTGTTTGCCTCGTCTGCGCTTTATTTGTCTTGTTTGCGGTTTCATATGCAGACACATAGAGTGATAGACAGGCAGACAGACAGGGAGACAGACAGAGAGACAGACTGGGCAGACAGACATACAACATTTGTGTGCTTATCACCACATTTGTCACAGCAGCAATGTCATATTGAAGCAGCAACGGCAACAACAACAGCAACAGCAGCACTCGAGATGATAACAGTTTTGTAAGCGATGTCTCATTGTTTGCCAACTGCAGACACAAGCACAATGCCAGCTTAGACAATTGTCTGCAGCTCACATTCGCCACACACACCCACCCACACTCACACTCACACACACACTCACACTCACACGACACACCCACCCCAAACCACTACCAGTTTCAGCACACTCAAAAAAAATTGCTTTCTTTGACATTTTTGACACTTAGCAGTAACTCAGTTTATTATTCAGAAAATGCATTTCTAAAAACCAGAAAATTAGTTTTCTTCAATGCAGGCTAAATTTTTTGTTTGTCTAAATTTTAAGTGTGTTTTTTGGAATGTTTATAATAAACATTATTTTTAATTTATACAATTAAGAGAAGCTCGTTAATATAAAAGCTATAAAAGAGCAAGTAAATTGCAATACCCCTTTTAGAATATTAGAAAAGATGCTCTCAAAAAAAATTCAAAATGTACGAAATGCATTTTCTCATAAAACTTATAAAAGTCTCTAATTTTGTGGCAAGCTTTTCGAATTTTTAGAAATTGCTTTTCTCTTACTTTTAATTAAAAGCAAACTTTCCTCTTTTTGTAGTTTATGCTCAGGAGACAGTGGGATTTTTTTTTGTGAGTGTACCCACACCCATCTGCTGACGCGAACCACCCCCCCTTTTGTTGTCTGTCGTTTGCAGCGTGCACAAGGATTGCTCCTGGTTTGCCTTCTGCACTCGTTGGGGCGTTGTCGCTGCCACCGCAATTGACATGTTGGAGCTGTGTGAGTGACTAAAAATCACTAATTCACAGCTTGAGAAACTTGCAACAAAGTGGCAAGCAATCTAAAATGTAACACAAGCGCAATGAACTCACGTCTTCAAAAATGTTAATGACATTGTGTGGGGGGGGGGGGTCAGGGGAGGGGCAAGCATAAATATCAAATTAGCGACAAATAAAATTGCTTTTTTTTTTAAGGAAGAAACGCTGTAAAACGAAGAGAGATTTATGCGGCAGTGCTGAGATTTTTACGATAGCCACCAAACGCATTAAAAACTAAACCAATCCTTGCAAGAAATCCGGCAAAGGACATAAAAGCCAAAATCGTCAGCTTTTTCGTCCTTTTATTGCAATCACAACTGAAATGTCGCCCACTTTATTGGCATTTCAGAGTCGTCGTCATAACAAATGCCAAATGCCAAATGGCTGCCAAATGGAAGGCGGAAGGGGCGTGAATCCATACCAACAACAACAACAACAACAACAACAAAGAGCAGCTGTCATAATTTAATTAACGCCCATCCTTAAACCTTCTGATAAAGCAGAGGTTGCAACTTAAAAGTTTCCTTTAAGTGCACTCTAAAAACTAATTAACCGTTAGAGCCACGTACAACAAGCTGATTTACGATCCAGCCATTTGAAGCGTCTATGCAAAGAGGTCACCTTCTTAAACCAAGCTAATGGCTGTTGCTGCTCCTTGCTGCAGTGGCAAGCAAAAACATAGATAAGGAGACAACTTTGAATTATCTAGGCGAGAGTGCGTGAGCCCTGCTTCACTCTGTGATACACTCAAAAAAAATATCAACTGGAATTTAAAACATTTTTCGTGCTTATAGAAATAATGTCTAAAAATTGTATTATATCTATTTCCATTTTGTTCATTAATAAACGTAAAAATCTAAGCCAAGTTTCTTGAAAAAATACTTTTTAAAATTGAAAAACTAGTTATGGAATTTTGCTGGCTCTGATTTTATATAAATATTTTAAAAGTTTTTATATTTTTTTTATTTGTTAGAAATATATTTTATCATAACGAAACGTAGAAATCTAAGCCTTGAAAGAATACTTTCTAAATTTGCAATTTGCTGGCTCGGTTTTTATATGAAATTGTAAAAGCTTTTATATTTTTCTATTTTTTAGAAATATATTTTATCATTAAGAAACTTAGAAATGTACATATGCTTTCTGAAAAATAAGTAATCTTTTTATATTACATTTTAACTATTTAAAATCATATTTAAATATATGAAAAATAATCAGTTTAAGAAATTTAAGTTAAGAAAAGAAAAAACACTTATTTTCAAAAGTGTACTTTCTGAATAATCAGCAGAGTTATCTTAGTATGGCAAATTTAAAAGTGATAATTTTTTCTGGGAGTAGGTGTAAATAGTTGGGGAAATTAGTAGCAAAAAGAAAATGCCTGATTTATAATCAATAATCGCTGTGACCTGGCGCTGAGTTGATACCAGCAAAAAAAAAAAAAAAAAAAAAGGACTATTATAAAAGGGCTGCGTGCCGAAAGATTGCATGTCTTGTGTATAAAATGCAAATGACTGACATGTGAAGCCTGTGCCACATATCCCCTCCCCCTCACAATCCTTGTGATATGTGGGTATTTACATTTAAATTGCGTATACAACCCCCGCTGGGTGCCATTGACCCCAACTAAAAGCGTTTTTCTCTCTAGGAAATTTTAAAGACAGTTGGAAGCCAAATGGGTTTTTAAGGCATCGCAGCGGAAATATATTAGTGCTGCGCAATAAGTAGATACGAGTGGCAGAAAATACGTTTGTGGCAGTCCCACTGAGTGTTGCAAAAGAAATTGCACAAACAAGCAGCGGCCATTTTGAGCACATTACTCTCTTTTGGGCTTAACTTGGCCAAGAAGAACAAAATAAGTACAACAACAACAACAAGAAAAAAAACGACAGCTCGTTGCTCGTAGCCAAAGCCGCACAGCGGGCGGCTTTCCAAATGTCCGAATCCCAAGGACCAAGGACCAAGGACCAATCCCCAATCCGCAATCCTCAACTGTCCACAACTCCACCTGCCGCTTCCAGCTTCCACTTTTCGCATGTCTGCATTTGATGTTTCTGCTTGTAAATTGAATTGTTCACAATTTCTTAAACTTTTCCGTCGCTTTCTTTAACTCTTTTTTTCTACAAATGCTTTGGCATTTTTGCAGAATATTTGTTTTTCCTTATAAGAGCCAGCCATATAAGCCTTATTATTATTTTTATTATTATTATTCTGGTTATTGCTATTTGTATTTTGCTTTGCTGTTATTTAATTCTCGTTTTGCTGTTTTGTTGCCAGCTTTTCATTTATGCTCCTCTTATTTCAGACACCTGTTTAAGAGCCTGAAAAGCAATTGCGGCAACTGTCAGAATACCCTCAAAAACGAAGAAACATTTTTCCCTTTTCATTCCCTTTTCATTCCTTTTCATTCCCTTTTCATTCCCTTTCATTCCCTTTTCATTCCTTTTTATTTCTCCTACTGACAGCTACACGCAACGCTAAACACCTTTCCCAAAATCAATGGAGACGCTTTGTCTGTCAAGTTGACTGAAACTCACACGAAATCGGTTTATAAATTTCAAAATTCTCCTTAAACTCTTTACTCGAAAACACTTGTTTCTTGTGTCTTGTTTCCTCAATGATCCTTTGCAAAAGAAACTCTTTTCTGTCTAGTGTTCAAATTTCCAGTGCCAGCTTCTCTTTTGCTACTGCCAATATTTAACAATTGACAAGATACAAAAACAACAGAGAAACGTCACACTATTGCAAACAATTTCTCACGGCAACATTTTAATTTAAATATAAAAATAAAAACAAGTGGAAAGGCTGTAGTCTGTCTGTGAGCTCGACTACGATATACCCTGTAATCAGTTGTTAAATATGTTCTACTTTTATTTAAAAGTACGCTTCCTCAAGGCAAATGTGTTTTTTAGCCGATCTTGGTGAAATTTATCCAGCTGATCAATTTGTCAATGCATATTTATATATATTATATAAATTAATCAGCATATATTATATATATAAATCAGCATATATTATATATATAAATCAGCATATATTATATATATAAATCAGCATATATTATATATATTAATCAGCATATATTATATAAATTAATCAGCATATATTATATATATAAATCAGCATATATTATATATATAAATCAGCATTTATTATATATATTAATCAGCATATACTATATATATATTAATCTGACAAAATATGTTATATGTAAAACAAAAGCAAATACCAACAAAATAAACTGAATTTTCTCCCTGAATTGCACTCATATGATTCAATGTATTTGCATGTATTCATTCATTGTATTTATTCATTCATTTATTGTATTCATTCATTGTATTCATCAAACCGCTTTACACTCACCTATGAAACTCTTGCGTTTGTTAATTGTGGCCGTTATTTGGGCTGAGACCCCAAAGTCGGCCAGTTTCACATCGCCATATTCGGTGAGCAGAATGTTTGCACCTTTGATGTCCCGATGCATTTTGCCCATCGAGTGCAGATACTCGAGTCCCTTCAGCGTCTCCCGACACATGTACGCGATCTGAACTTCGGTGAGCGGACCGGTCACCTGGTAGATATCCTGCAGGCTGCCGCCGCCACAGAACTCCATGCAGATCCACAATTTGTCGCGTCGCAGATAGGAGCCATAGTAGGCGATTATGTTGATGTGCCGGCAATCGCGCATCATGAAGATCTCCTGTTGGATGATCTGTATGTCGTCGGAGGGCTCCAGTTTGATCACTTTTATGGCCGCCAGCTCATTGCTCTGTATGCGTTTCGCCTGCAAAATAAAGAGAGAAAAACCAAAAACGTTGATAAAAAATATTCTGAATTGCATTCGTCCATAAATCAAGAAACCTACTGCAAGGGGGAATGCATCGACTCAGAAATTTACTCGCTTCCTTTTTCCACTTTCCCATTTTCCGTTGCGCAATTTTCCGATACGCGTTAACTGCTCATCTGCTGAATATTTGCCGTTGAATATTTGCACACCTGCCTGGGGGCTTTAACGCCATTGTTTACCGTACAAGTTTCATTCATGCAAATATATTTTTTCTGTTTTTTTTTTGTTTCTGTTTTTTTTTTTTACCTTTAGCAACCACAAAGCCCTCTTATTTCCATAAAACAATGCATGGTCTATAAAAGGCAGTGCCTGAATGAATGGATTGATGGATGTATAGATGGATGGATGGATGGATGGATGGATGGATGGATGGATTGATGGATAGATCATCTAGTAAGCTGGCAACGCGTGGCAAGAATATTAATATATTCACCACTCGATGGCAGCAGCCTTCAATGCTATTCAATTGCTTCTTGACCTACTTAATGCACTGAAAAATTGTTATCGATTACTATGAAAAATAAGCTGATAACTGAAAAGTTTTTCTTATTTATAGAAATAAATTTCAGATATAAGAGAAACAAAATTTCGAGCAGCTCTCCATTATTCGACAATCCAAGAAATTTAGTAAAGAAATAATTTCTATTATTTTAAAAATTTAGAAGCAAAAAATTTACTGACTCGGCTTTGTTTTAGATTTCAGCTAAGAATTAATAAACTATTTAAAATGTTCAAGCTGATATTAAAAATGTATTCACACAAAATTTATAAAATACATATTTTTCTTATTTAAAAAAAAAGTTTTACGCTGAAATTAAGAAAAAAAACCCCACTTTATTTTATAAATAGACTTTTTGAGTAATAAAATGAGAACCCATTCCACAATTGAGTCAAATTTTTTTCTGAGTTAAAATATTTTATTTGCTGTGTGCAAAATGAATTCATAGCTGATCCTGAACTGAAAATTGAAGTCGTTATTTGTTCAGTTGCTCGATTACTCTCAGTTTAGCTAGGTGTATATTTTTTTTAATAGAGTAAGTCACATTCAGTTCAGGGTTTTGAGTTGCCTTAATTGCGCTCAATTGTGGCTTAAATCGGTTTAACCTTTGCACTTTGTCAATGATTTGCCATTGAGAATGAGGGCTGGGTTAGACTGGGCTAGCAATTTGTATACACAGCTGTTTTCTTTCCACTTCCATTGGGGATTGCTCTGTCCATCAACCGTGCTATGACAGCTGATCCGTCTTTCTGTCTGTTTGTCTTCCAGCAATTCACTTAAAAGCCGCGTCCTGCTCCCAGTTCATCAGTTTTATTTAGTTTATGGCTTTCTACCTGCAGCAGTCGCTGAACACTTTTGACCACATTTTCGTTGGCCAAACACAACTGGCTGCCCGGCCAGGCTTGGGGCACGTTCTGTGTGCAGACGCCATGGCAGCTACACAAGTTGCTTTTGTTCGCCTCCCTCCCCCCCCCCCCACACCGCTGGCAACAATGCATGTATCCACTTGGTGGCTCAACTGTTTATCCTTGAGGCAGAGTTGGAGCAGTGATGGCACTGGTGGCTGCACGTCTACACGAATCCACCATTTATCCCAGCATCATGTGCTTTATTTGTATATACCCTGAACCCATTGAAAATGTAGAAAAAGGGGTAAATTGGTTTTTGGGCTCATGAATTTAACAGGCAGAAGCATAATGCAACTACAACTCCATGAGGTATATATATATATAAATATAAATATATATATATAAATATAAATATATATATATAAATATAAATATATATATATATATATAAATAGTGTTCTGACTCCACTTACGAGTTAATATATAGTCATATCCATCTAACAATCTCAGAGACTATGGAAGCTTTAGACTTTAAATTTGGTATAGAAGTTCTCGTTAGAATTATTTAGTTTTATCGATAACTCCACCAGTTTCATAAATTATCGATTTCCGATTGCAATATTTCTTATAATTTCAATAGTCACATATATCAAATATCATTCATATTATTGATTAACTGGATAAATTTCAATAGTATCCCAAGTTCTAGTTCACGCTTGCTTCCATTTGGGTGTGAAATACATTATAAATGCCAATTTGACAATAAATGCAGAGTATATCCCCGTCGAGCACACTCGACTACACAATTCTTAGCTGCTCTCTCTCTCTCTCTCTCTGAGCAGTGGCGCAGCTTCAATATTTTTTCTGTGTCGAGTTTTTATTTTATTTTCGTTGCATTTATTATTCAATGGGGCAGAGGGGGAATGTGTGGGAGGCACGCTTGTGCTGTGCATGTGTTTGTGTGTATGTGTGTGTGTGTTTTAGAAATGATATCTTGCTAGCTTTAATGAAGATAAAGCGATTTTTATTGCAATGCTCGCTGTTTGCTGTTGTTGCTGTTGTTTGGCACGTTTGGGTTTACTTCGTGTTGTGTGTATTTTTTGCCCAATTTTGGCCAACGCCTGCATTTTACATATCTTGTTTCAGTTAGTGTTGCACAGAACACATCAAGCAGCAGCAAGCAGCTGGAGGCAGTAGCATCATCATCATAAATTGAACAACAATCCCAAAAGCAATGCAGGCAATCTCTGCGTATACGTAATATTTTGTAGCACATGTGCAAAGCTGTGGCGCTGACAGCCAGCAACTTTTCGCAACATCAACGAGCTCATCCGTCCCTCCGTCCATCTGTCTGTCTATCTGTACGTCAGAATGAAGGAGTCCAAGGACATTCAAGTTGTGGCCACCCCAACGTCGACTGGGCTTCAACGTCTTTCTCATCTTGTTTATGGTAAATAAATTATGCGTGATTTTTAGACATCTTCTTCAACCCCAAAAGAGATGAAAATGAAATGCCAAAGATGGCGTTGCTGCTGCTGCTGCTGCTATTGCTGGTGTAAGCATGAAAAGCTACTGATATGGCCAAGACCAAGACACTATAGTAGCACGTCCTGGCGTACAGAGGAAACAGCAGAAGCAGCAGGCAGGAAGCGAGCGCAGCATATCCTTCCAGCCAGGCCAAAGCCGTGGCAAAATGCAGCATCAACAAATTTATAATGAGCTGTGTCAGTAGATGCGATGCAAATAATCGCAACGATACTCTGTCTCTGTCTCCCTTCCTCCCTCTCTCTCTTGCTCTTTCTCTATCCATCTCTCTCAGTCAATTTGAGTGAAGAAGTTTTCGATGCGCAACTGCAAAAGTCAGTGGAAAAGTTTTAATGACTTAGTTTGAGTTCAATTTCCAAGGCTAGTTTTTCAGTCTTCACCAGAGAAGTCTGTGTCAGTGTCTGTGTCTGTCAGAGTCAGCGGAGAATACTCTTCATATTTGTTTTAATTTAAAATGCATTAAAACAATCAACGCAACAAGGAACAAGCAAGCACAATGCACGAAATGTTGCAACAAATTAAAAAGCCATTTGCCCATTACTGTTGGAAATAGTAATTACTGAAGTCTACTCAAGTCTATGGCAAATTGCAAATTGCAGATTGCAAATTGCAAATCTCATTAAACAGCAGCAGGAGCAGCAGCAAAAGGACAACAACCTGAACAACAACAACAACAGAAACAACATCAGCCAGAAAAGTAATAAAGCTGTTTAATGAATGCAACACGCTTGGCTCGCTGCTGACCACGTGATGAGCACGGCACCAATGAACGCTAATAATGTTCAACGGAGCTCAACAACAGAGACTTGTCCTCGAGGGATGCCGTGTTACGGATTGTGGGTTACGGGTTACGGTTTACGCCGTTTCCTGTGTGTGTCCGGCGTATAATCGTTACAATTTCCGACATATGCATATGCATGAATAAGCAAAAACAGCCACAACAACAACAACAACAACAACAAAAGTAACAATAATGCGCACTGACAGCAGTAAAGCAACCCTCACGCATACACTCGGAAAAACAGTCAACCCGATATTTGAAAATTCTAAAACTAAAGCTGGTAGCTTTCGTAAAGACCGGGTTTACATTTCTTAATGCATTTTTCAAAAATTTTCATAGAAATATGTCGAATTTCCAAGGCAGTAAATTGGATTATTTGTTTTTGAATTTTAGAAATATTTTTTATTAAAATCGGGGAATGCACTTTTACAGTTTAAAAATGCATTTCATAATCACAGAAAGCAGATCTAAAATAAAAAACACATTTTTTATGAGATTGTCGATTTCCCATTATTTTTAAATCTTATTTTTAACAAGAAAAAATTCCTAGATTCAGGCATAGTTTAATTTAACATCGATTTTTGTTCTTAGTGTGCATATACAGTATATATATCTATATAAATATATTTGTACATATCCACATATATATTCACTGAAATATACAGACAATGTTTCGCGGTTGACCCCAAAACAAAAAGGGTTGCTGCCGACCCCAAACAAGGATTCAATCCTCTTTGGCTAAAGTCTGTCCTGCTGTCAGCCAGCTTTGAATATAGATTTCCAAATGGATTTTCAGCATTAATCACAATGTTTAATTGTTTTTGTTGATGTTGCCAATTGCATTAAAAGCACAAATATTTTAAATCCAAATGCACAGCAAAAAGTTCATTGTTCGCAAATATACAGAAACAAATATATAAATATAAATATTTTTCGTTATATAAATTTATTTATAAATGTTGATATTTATATTTATTTCTTTAAAGCAGTTACTATAAAAATTATATTTATTTTGAATATAGAAAATATATTTACAACTTGACAAAGTTTATGATTCGCTTGACAGAAATTTATAAAAATATTCAACTTTAATGTGATTTCAACTGGAAATTATCTAAAATACTCGCAAATAATTTAATTGTGTGTGTTACACATGTTAATGCTGTTTTATTTGAGCCACAACAGCCAAAAACTAATTCAATTTACCTTATTATAATTGGACGCTCAAATGTGATACACAAACTAAATTAAATTATGTCAGCTAAATGAAATGAGGATTGAATTTGATATAGCAATTAAATGGAAACTCACGCAACTATTCATATTACATACTAGAAAAGTGTGCAATCAAACGAAATCAGATACCACGAAGATAAATCCAATATTTGTATATATATATTTTTCTTTTTTGGCTGCTGGTTTCAAGTGGCAGTCAACAAATTTTTGGGGTCTGGGTCATTGCCAAGTTGAGCAAACAAAAAAAAAAAAAAAAACAAAAATAAAACGAGACGAAACGTTGCAATCTTAGCTGGTGTTTTTATTGAGTTTTTCGTTCAGTGCACTCGACATGACAAGCGGGCCAAAAAAAAATGGGCAGTGTAAATGTATCAAATTTGTCACGGCACACAAAAACAAAAAAAAAACTGGATAATCAATCAATTTGGACAGTTGTCCGTCCTACAATCGATAAATTCCTATTTGGAAAATTTAAAAAAATGCTGCATATTCGAAGCTAGCTGCAACTTTCGCGCAATTGCGAAATACACTTGGAAAAAAGAACTGTGGGCGACCTACCACAATAAATTTTTGCATATTTTTCCGCAGAGTCAGCAATCGACAAAAATTTTCTCCCGTTTTGCGATGATTTTTTCGGTTTGTTTCATGTATTTATATTTTTTTTTATTGTTTGTCATTTTTAACGATTGCTTTTTTTTGCTGTGGATTTTGTCTCGTTTGATGTGGGATTATGTCAGCTTTCGAAATTGTTTATTCGTGTACGAAAGTGTCGCATTAGTGGCATGAAATATGCGAGAAAGAGAAAGAGAGAGGAAAAGGGAGAGAGGATATCTTATTGACCTTTGAACTTTATACAAATCTCGCATTGCAATTTTAATGAGCGCAAAATGTAAATGCAAAAAAAACTAGTACAAAATGCATATTTATAATTGTTTTAGTCTGCATTCAGTAATCGAATAGTTTGCGAAATAATTTCAAACACGCCTTGATAACAACAATTATAACAATTTTACCGTTAATTGCTCAGGCATATAATTGCTGATTACGTTATGCACACATGTGTGCATGTGATAGGCAGTGTGTGTGTTAGTGTGTGTGTGTGCAAATTCGTTTATTTGGCCAGGAAAATAAAAATAAATTTTTATCGCTCAACACTCAATAAACACACACGTATAAAACGTCAACCGCAGAAAATATAATGTGAGCATATAAGCGAAAACAAGACACAAGCACACACACACCTACACTCAAAGGTTTCATCTAACCTACACTCCCCCCTTCCAAATCACTAACTGCAGCCAGTGACTGCTGATGATATTCATAATGAGCGCGCCGTCAAATAAAGCGAGTTAAGTATGACGCAGCGGAAGGACGCCAGCTAAAACCTCTGCAGGCAGATAGCGAACGGGAGACAGTATGTGAGAGAGAGGAAGAGGAAGAATAGGTAGTGGGTAGAGGAAAGCTGCAGTAGCAGTTCAGACGTGCCGACAACAAAGAAAGATCGAATAAAGCAAAGCGAAAGGACGCCAGCTAAATTTACTGCAGAGCGGCGATGAAAGAGATAGAGAAAGCAGTCGCAACTCAGTCGAATTCGTCAAGGGCTCTTTTTCACCCATCAGCGAATAGAGCACTTGACGTATTCGATTTGTATTTCACTATGTTGGAAGTGTATTTTGGAATAAACGAAATACTTGAAATGACTTTATATACCAAGATAAACTGTAATGTATATTGAATTACATCCTTAAGTTCGGAGTAAATATAATACATAGAATTTTACGGCTTGTTTAACAAATTTTTTTTGTAACAAATTTAAGCATAAGGCATAATAATAATTAAAATTAAGTCAGATTTGTGCCTCACTTATAAGCTTCCATATACAACTCTGTATTCAAGAGCATTACTAGTAAATTAATTACGTTGTGTACAAACAGAATGAACTATGTAATGAGGAGGTGTAATTCACTAGTTTTTTGCTGGGCTGTTGAGAAAGACGAAATCGACGAAAGATCGACTAAAACAAAGCAAAAGGACGACAGTTAAAAGCGCTGTAATCAGCGAGAGGGAGAGAGAGAACGAAAGAAAAAGAGTGGGCAAAGGAAAACAACAGCAGCATCAGCAGTTCTGCTATGTAGACATCAACGTTAAACAAGGAGACATTGTTCATTGTGAATTGTATTTGGAGAAGAAGAAGAGTCTGCGCCGCTTATAGTTTCAGCTTGATGCAGGGGTCATTATCATTACGCCAGGACGCAAAGTACGTAAGCCAACGACTCCTTCATATAATATATATAAATGTGTGTGTATGACATAAATGCCATTCAATGGGACACGTAAGCGCAGCATTTATAGCCGAAGTTGTCTGTTGAAATTGCATTTTATTTGACGATGATTTTAGTTGGAAGCTCGAATGAACCAACTAATTGCGGCAAGTTCTCTCTCCCCCATTCTGCACCCACCACATTACGTCTCACCTTTTACTCTTCTACACTCCCACTCCCTGCTTTAAATGAGCCAGCTCGTTTACCGTTTTGTTCAATGTTTGTTTGACATTTGTGTCGTGTGACACATTGTATGGGCAGTAGTAGCAGTTGCAGTTGCAGTTGTAAGTATTATATACATGACACGTTGCAGCATTGAAGCTTGTGGCGTTGTCCCAAATCAAACAGAACTTTTTTTACAGCTACTTCGAGTGATGTTCTTTCTCTCTAACTCTCTCTCTCTCTCTCTCTCTCTCCTTATCTGTCCAGCGGTGACCCACTGCTACTGAGCACCGCAAGCGTTTTTCATTTCTTTATGCAGCATCTTTTGCAGCTCTGCTCTTATTTGTTTTTCATTTTTATGGTATTTCTTTTTATCTTCATCTGCTTCAATTCACGCTCACTCTTTCTCTCTCGCTCTAGATGTCTCTCTTTTTTCGCCATCTATCGGGCATAGTGGCTGGCACTCAGCGGTCATTAGGTTCAAAATTCGCGCTTTAATTTTAATTCGCGCTTTGCTCATCAATTTCAATAAACTAAAAGCAACCGAAGATGCCATAAAGAATGATGGAAAGAGTGCGAGTGAGAGAGAGAGAGAGGTGCCTAATTGGGAGCTTAGTGTAGGCGTGTCCAAAGGTCATGTTATCCACTGCCCGAGTCTGTTTAACATTATTATTGTTTATATGTGTGTTGTGTGTTTATTTTTGTGTGTGCTGCTGGCTGCTTACAGCTTCTGCCCAAACAGATGAAATTCTAATTGAATATACAAACTGATTTACATTTAAATTAGTTTGACAACCAAGGCCTTCACCTGTATATAAAAAAGTGAACGCCCCTTTTAGGACATTGGCATTTGTATATATATATATATATCAAAAACGGTAAAAGTTCTTGCACTCAGCAAAAAATGGTCGACTTAAATTTTAGAAATTCCCCAGTATTAGTATTTTTTGGAATTTCTTAATATTTTCATTAACATTATTTCTAAAAGGAATAAAAACTTTGTAACATTATTTCTAAATAGAATTAAATCTTTGTAGTTTTCGGGCAATCTTTTTCCCAGTGTGCGTAAGCCACTCCATTGCTTGATGGAAGGATGTAGCATCAAAGGGGCAGCTAGCAGAGTAGCTGAAGTGGCTGTATATGTTGCTGGATCATAACACAAGCAAATCACGTAGCTATCTGTATACGACTCGACTCTCTCTGTGTGTGTGTGTGTTAGAAAAGGATATAGGGATATGGATATGGATATGGCAAAGAGTTTTCTTTTTTACGCCCACTTACATCTGCCGTTAGTTATTAGTGTAAAAGTTTATCACGCAGTACTCGCAGCACTGCCTCGCCAACTAGCTTCCTCTCTCCACCTATCTCTCTACCTACCCCTCTACACTCCTTCGCACTCTATCTAAAATTCTCGTAAATTTTTAACGAACTGGTTTATGCATGAGCTACTTTAAAACATTATGCATTGACAACGAGTTACGACAACCCACCAGCAGCAGCAGCAGCCATCTGCGACCTTCACCCATTTAATACAGAACCTTGCCACAGCCTTGGAAAAGCGTGGAACACATGCGAATTTTGAATAGTGAATAGCATTTGGCAAGTCAAACTCTCACAAACTGACTGTGTAAAACCAAAATAATAATCAGCAAAAACATATATTTACATGAAAATAAAATGCATAAATTTAAATAACATTAAATTAAAAGACCACCAGATACCCTGCCCCACGTTGTTGAACATATATTCAACATTTCTCTTCCAATTTCCTTTTAAAAGTTTTGCACACCCAAAAGTAAGCATGCCAGGAAATACTCTCTCGAATCGTCTCTTGATGCTTATCAGAAATATATGTGCCTTATGAAATCGGAACAACTTTCTTTAGCATTTGCTTACGGAAAGGTATAGAAAAAGTTAGGCACAGACCACAGCACGAAACTTAATTTAAGGAACTCAAAGTAAGTGGGAGAAGGGGAAGGGAAAGGAGAAGGAGACTTGGTCCGAGTGTGTCTGGTTAACAAAGTGTGTCGAGTGTTGCAGGTGTACAGTCACCTTTCAACTCGCTGCATATATGCATGAACACAAAGGGATAATGTTTTCACTTCCTCCTCCTCCTCCGCGTCATCCTTGGCCACCACCTTCGGCGTGTCATTCCCATTAAGTCAGTCACATAAAGTTGTGGCACATTTTGCATGCTGGCTAAACTAATCTGGCCGTCTGCAACAGGGCAAAGTTGAGGCAAACGTTTAGCAACAACTGCAACTGGCACTGCCACTGTTGCTGCAAAACAGCAGCAACTGCAGCAACAGCAACAGCAACAAGAGGAAGGTGTCGCTTTGGGGCAAGCACTTCAAGTGCGATAGTTGACAAAATTCAAGTGGCTCTGTTTCTAGCTGACGACGCGGCGAATTAATGTGCATGAATTAAAGTTTGTCAACCTGTGCACAGCAAAGTACCAGCAACCATTCACCCTCGCCCCCTCCCTCTGCACCTTACCAACCCCCTCTTAAGCTACCTTTGTTACCCGTTGGCCGTGGCTATTCCTCGTCACGATTTCACTGAGATTGCGTCGCATAAAAGCGCTTTTTTTATTGCACTTCAAAACTTTGCTACACTTGGAAAGTAAAATCGCCCCCAAATTAAAATCACCCTGCAAAACTACAAAAAGTTCTTTGCTTTACAAAAATAAACTCAAAGCACAAGAAAACAAATTTTCGAAAATTTAGAAGAGTCAAAATTTGATTATAAACATAATTTAGAAATGAATTTCAGCAACAGTAGAAAATCTGCTTAAATTATATGCATTTAATAAACTCTATTTAATGTTTGTATCTTGAAATACTAATTCTTCTATAAACTACAAATAACAAAAAGGATAATATAAGAATTTTATGGCGTTTAACGAGCAGCTGTTTCGAGTGCACTCAGAGCCACTTCTGCTCTGAGTGCAAATGGTCTCTGATTCATTTGTGAATGAGTGCAAAATGTGCAACACACATTTGTGTGGCATTCAACGGAATTGATGTATTAATACAGCAAATTAGCTGAGCGTAATTTACAGCGCACACAGTTGGAAATAAATGGCAAAACAAAACTGCTGTTTATTTTTTTATTATAGTACACAAATGCTGAAGAACCATTTGAACATTCCACATAAATTGCTTCAGGCAGAGTATTAAAAAAGAGTTTTTTTTTTATATTTTTCTTTAGATTTACGCTAATTGCAAAATTAGTTACAGAAAATAGTCATCGAAGCAATCCCAATTGAAATTAAACACTTCTTTAAAAAGGCAAATAATTTTGTATTAAATTAACTAAATAAATACAACTTTATTTGCACAAGTCCAACTAAAAAAGCAGAGAAAACAATCGAATCGGCTACTTAAGCAACAGCAAGGATTACGGCCCGGGCAAAGGTCCTGTGAAATCCCCCACGATAATAATATAAATTAAATCATGTATTCCATGCATATTAAACAAAAAATTGCAAGAGGCTAACGCACAATTGTCTACACTCAGAGAAAAATATGGAGCTCCTCTTATTTTTGGAAATAATTTGTAAGTATAGAAAAAAAAAGTATATGAAATTATTTTTGTTTTATAAACTGTCTAAAATGTTTGTAAATGAGTATTTTTAAAATAATAATTATTATGAACAATTGAAGCAACGAAAGAATTTATATTAGATATTTCTCGTCTGAAATATATTTTGTCAAAAAATTGAAAGGAATCTGATTCTAAAAAATCTGCTTTCTGAATAATAAAGTAAGTTACAATTATACATATAATAAGAGCGCACTTTTTCTGAGTGTATAAGAGCTCCGCAAGAAGAAGAACAATCAGCAAACAGTGTTGTTTGCTTCTGAGGTGAGTGACAATAACTTGGGGGGCAAAACCAACAGCAACAACAAGAACAAAAACACCAACGAGGAGGAGGAGGAGGAGGAGTAGGCAAAGATTAGGCAACATTAATGAAAATACTTCTCATGTTCTCTGGGATTCGTGTTGTTTACCCAAGAGGGTCGGTCTGGCTCTCTCACTCTAAGTAAACATGTGAGTTTTATTCTTGTGTTTTTACCATACATTTCCATACATAAATCTGAAAACTCGCATTTTGGTATTGTTAATAAATTTGGTTTATGCCCGCGAGAGATTTAAAATGCGCAGCTAAAAAATCTCTACAGTTTGGCGCAATTAGAAGAGTGGAGTTATTCTATGGGGTATTTGTTTTTTTTTTAGGCTAACAAAAATAGCCGCGGAATGGCAAAAAAAAAAAAAAGAACTGCAAAAAAAAAGTCTAAAAATGTGGCCTGGTCAACGGGCTCCGATCTGATCTGAAAATAGCCTGAACACTATTCTGGGATGGTTGGCAAAATTGGGTCAGCAGCAGTTGTTGGATGCACTGCAAATGTTTTGCCTAGTTTATTTAGCAGCTGTTTTTCTTTCTTTTTTTTTTTTGAAAATGCGTTGAAATTTAACACCGCCTGCATCCCCCCTCCCCCCATCACTTCCCTTTTTGTCACTTGCATAAATTGATAAGCAATTTGCTGCAGCTGCAACGCCATAAATATGCTACTAATAAAGCAGAGTGCCAAGCAAGGTGGAGAAATGTGCTCTATGAAATATTCATGACTACAGCCAGCCCCTCCAACCCCCGTCCACTTCTACATAACCTTCAGCAAAGCGCTTTCGCCACCTGCCCAAAACACTAACAACAACGAGAAGAAGAAGAAGAAGAAGAAGAAAAAGAAGAAATGCAACGATATGCGGCATGGCGGAAATTTAATTTATTTACAGTCCCCAAGCAGTCAGCAATCGAAGCAATCGATCGAATCGACAGACAACCCAACAACAACAACTAAAACAACAACAACTACAACTACAACTACGACAACAATAACAACAACCTACAACAACAACAATATTCTCATCTACTACATCTCATTACAGACACAAAATGCTGTCTGTCTGTCTGCCACTTCCTTCTTGTGTGCATCATTTTTATTGACTCTTTGTGGCAAGACGAGGGGAGCAGCAACGTCGTCGACGAAATGGGGGGTATCGGGGTATCAATAAATTGGCTTTGGTCAATTTGTACGTGTTGTAATCTATAATCAGCAATCGTTGCTCACTCGCTGCTCATCAATTGCTCAACTGCTGTTGAAGTGCTGCTGTCAGGAATTGTCAGAATCATAAATATATATTTATGTAATATCTTATCAATATGAGTGTGTCGCATTACGCATAAATGACGACTACTTGGCCAGCTGACAGTTGCCAAAGTAAGTCAGAAAAGTGACTGCCAACAAAAAAAAAAAAAGCCCAAAAGCACTTTGAAGTCGACGAGAAGTAATCGATAGCTAAAATCTCAGTCTCAAAAGTGGCAGTCAGAACGTGACAAACACACACACACATGAAATGTCTGTCTATCTCCCTCACTCTCTCTCTATCTCACTCTCTGTCTCTATCTCACTCGCTGTTTGTTTGCCTCAAGCGTAATCAGTTTCAAATTTAGCGTAGTTTACTCGATATTTTTTTACATTTCCAGCGCAGAAAAACTAACTGACGATTATCAATGTTTGTGGAGAAAATAGCAGACGAGCAGCGAAGAAGAAAAGCTGAGGAGCAGGAGCAGGAGCATCCTTTTTGGCATCCTTTTGGGATATATTTGGATTATTTGCGTTGCACTTGCAAATCGAATCGTTTGGGCCAAGATGAAATTGATGTGGCATCGCCAGCTGATAGCTGAAAGCTGAAACGAAAGAGTGCCCCAAACACACCATGCAAAAAAGCAGCTTACATAGGGTAAATGGGTTAACTGCTCAAGTGTGTAAAAGGCAGTAGAATGTAAGTCCGACTTCCTAAGTTTTATATAGATTCGTGATCAGGCTCAACAATATAGTCATGTCAATCTGCCCATCTTAGTTTGTCAGCTACAAAACTTCAAATTTGGTATGTAAGTTTCGCGTATATCGATACAAATCGGTTATCGATGGTAATTAACCAAACAATTTTAAATGCCGACTTTTCTTAATAATATATTAAATATATTATAAATAAATTTGACTGAAAATATTTATGTGCTGTCTTAGTTTTTTATTCTTCTAAACAAGAAATCGAAGTACTCCAATATTTTTTATAAAAATATATTCAACAGCTGTGTGCAGGGTATATTGCAGTCGAGCATTTTGGCGCGTTTCAGTTTTCCCCCTTTTCCAACTTGTGTCTTTTCAAAGTCAAACCTCAATCGACATTCGCATCGATGTTTTTGGCGTTCGCTTAAACTTTCGCTAAATTGAATTTTTTATTACGTAAATATTGGAGTAACTGCGAGTCATTTCAGCTAGCAACCAATCCCCTTTCCCCTTTCCACTCTCCTTGCCATCCCGTCGTCTGCCTGTCTTTCGCTGCGACATTTGCCATTTGCGTTTTGCGCACTTTTTTTTTATGAGAATTTTCGCACGAACGCCCAATATTTAAAGCAGACAATTTCCATCACGGATTTGCACTCGAAGAGCACCCAAAGGACAACTGGCAAAATTTATGTCCCTTTTTTACATAAAGCTTTTCACACCATCCGAAAAAGGGCTAAGTTTGACTAAGTTTGACTCTATGCGAAATGGCTATGCAATTAGCCGCAAAAGCCTCAACGTCGCTTCAAATACTATATATATATATATATATATATATTTCTATATATACATTCTTGATGAATGCGCTTGAATTGTCTGGGCTTATCTGGGTCCCAGCAAGCCATACAGAAAATCGTTTCTGATTTATGGCAGCGATTTCTGCTTTGTTTACTGCATACTTTGGGGCGTATTCTCAGCACGCGTGGGTTCAAGGTTCACGCAGAGATGGGAGATGAGAGATGGGAGATGAGAAATGGGAGATGAGAAATGGGAGATGAGAGATGAGTGCTGTGAGTACAACACAAACATGATGCAAACATCTTGGTCGACCTCAATCGTAGTTTCTGTTTTTTTGTTTCCCCTTTTGTCTTGGCTGATGTTCTAATTATTTTTGCAGCTTTTTTTAAGTTTTACAGATTGAGCCGTGGCATACAACGATAAGCTGCGTCCAAGTGAAGATTTTTGAGAGCAGCGATGCAGAGTGAATCGAGTGAGTGCATCGAGTGAGTGCATTGAATGAGTGCATCGAGTGCTCAAAGCGGACAAGACAAATTAGACGCCGTCAAGAGCAGATTGAATGTGAACTGACTACACTCGGCCAAAAACAATCACTTTATTTTACAGTTTTTCCTTTTTTTAATTTCAGCTTTAGTTTTTTTTGTATTTTTCGATTACTAAGCATTCTGGTTTTTTTTTTCACAGTGCCTTCAAGTGGGCAAACAGACAGACAGGCAGTCAGTCGACTCTCAACTCGCTCCTTGACAGACATTTTGCAAGACTGAAGCTTTTTATTTGCATCAGCGCAAACGATTTATTCCGCTTTAGTGTTTGCAACCGGAAAAATAATAAATTTGCATGCTGCATTTGTTGCATTTATTGTTGATGCTGCAGCTGAATTTGTTGCTGCTGCCTTTGGGCATTTTCAATTTTCATCATGAACTTGCCACCGTCTGTCCGTCCGTCCGTCTGTCCGTCTAGTTTTTGCCTACGTTGCCCAAAACTACGCCGGCGCCGCCGCCATTTTATTGCTGTCCGCTTTTGTTTCTGTTGCTGTCGCAATTTCCACTGCTGTTTCCTGCTGACTTTGCCCCGCCGGCAAAATTGCAATTGCAATTTAATTAAGCTGCTCGACCGACCCCGACAAGCCCCTCCCCTCTGCCCAACACCGCTCGCCCTCTTTGACTTGTGACAGGCGACAAGCGATTTTAAACTGTTTAGGTCTCAATTTCATTTAATTTCACTTATCGAGTTGCCATTTTCACTTTTTTTTCAACAGCCTTCCGAGTGCATAATTAAAATTTGGCCTAAGGACTTTTAAAGGGGCTTATAGACTTAGGGAGAAAATGAGAGAGGGAGAGAGAGGGAAAAAGAGACAGCAAAATAATCATTGTTTTGTTGGGCTTTAATTGAGAGAAGTACTGCATGTTTAGAATATTAACTTTAGCTCAAAAATAAATAAATAAAATAGATGTAAATTATTTTATTGCTAACCATTTTGTGTTGTTTAGCCAAGTTTAGTATTAACTGCGAATTTAATTATTTCTTTGTTAACATATTATGACTATTATTATTATTATTATGGTTAAGCCTTTGAGCGCAGCTGTAAATATTAATTATTTAGAGCTGTATTTCTGAAACTTGCGTTGCTTATATTTAATTCATCATCGAGCAGGAAAAGCAAAAACCAAAGAAGACCTTTGCCATTCGACGGGGCAGCATTCGATGTGTGGCAGGCATTCTTGGTGCGGCATAAACACACAGAATCCATTTGTTAACCAACTGTTTGTTTACGCTGTCTGCGTTTTATTTTTGGCACGCTTCGATTTTTGTGAGCAAACGGGGCAAATCATCAGCGAATCTGAATGCCTCAGAATTCTTTGAGTTTTTTTTCTTTTTGTATATCACAACGAATTGCTGGCATTTTGGAGCATATGTTCGTTGCTGTTGCTGCTCCAATCGATTGGCATGCTTCATGAATGCCTGCAAGCAAAAAACATCTGTGCCCCAACTTGCCCCCGCAAGTGTACTACACTGCAACTCTAATTGAAGAGGGGGGTAGTTTTAGCTTTAACCCTTTTTGCTTGGAGTTGGGCAAAAAAAAGTTAGTCTTGCCAATTGGCATTATCCTAATCGAGAATAACGAGACCCTCGCAATTTGGGGCTGTGTCAATCGCCACTTAAACCACTTAAAAACTTTAAATTGTCTTATCGAAACGATGGCAGCCGAAACAACACAACAACAATGATGAAAACTAGCCAAAATTTCAAAGAGAGAAAAACCGCAAAAAAAAAATTTAACTGATGGAAAATTCCAGTTTTACGAGCATGCAACAAATACATACAATGGGGCGACAACTTGCCTCACAGTGGTTAGTTTCCCTTTGTACAAGTCTACTGCGTGTGTGTGTGTGTGTTTGGGTGTGTGCGTGTGTAATGTGCATAGTTTGTAAACAATGGGGAAATTAGTGCAACTGGCGAAAAATGAAAAATCAACCACATACAGAAAAAACAAGCGACGCACATAGAATTTCTCGTTTGGCCAGCGGAAAACAACGCAAAAATGCCATTTAAAAGTGACAAAAACCAAATAAAACAAAAGAGCAGCGAAGCTGATGAGAAAACGAGTGAGTTGTGGGAAATAGAGATAGAGAGAGAAGGAGCAAATGAATGAGAGAGAAAGGCTAGCATAGAATATCAGGCACACAATTATCTGAATGAACAAAATTCCTTTGACTTTGATGGTTTAATGCATGGTTATAAGTACAGATAGAGAGAGAGAGAGAGAGAGAGAGAGAGAGAGCGACAGAGACAGAGAGGGATAAAAAGAGATAGCTAGAGAGTTAGAAAGAGAAGCAACATATCTGAGACCCATTCATCTTATCTTTGCATAGCTCCTTATAAAGAAAGTTCTTTTAACTTTTGAGTTTAATAAAATAATAAATAAGCCAGCAAAAAGAGAGAGGCAAAGATAGTGAGAGAGGGAGCAAGAGGAGCAGTGAGAGAGAGAGAGATAAAAAATCAGACAAGTAAATCAAACGCCCACCTTTCTCGATCCATATAAGGGAAGTGGCTTTTGAAAGTTCTTCTTGCTGGCGCTGCTCATTAGTGGCATTTACCTATTTTGGCCGGATTAAGTTGGCCAGAACACAACACACAACTTTAAATGGGGGCACATCTGCTCAGAGTTGCCACAACTGTTGGGTTGCAACATATTTTGCCATTGTTAGTGAGGAGGCAAATTTACTGTTGGGCTGCTTGCGTGCAAAATTGCTTTCCTGGCCAAGCATCGAACCGTTTCCTGTGCCATTTTCTTGTCTTAGGAACGGTTCGCTTTATTAATTTTGTTCCGGTGGCTCAAGCGAGTCGAAATAGGCCAGGCCAGAGCCCACGTTTGGCCAACCAGGCCAACAAGGCCGCTGGTAAACGGCATACAAAGCGACCACAACAGTTTCAGCTTTATTGATTTTGGATTTGCCATCGCCACATATTCTACACTCGAAAAAAAAACAGATCAAACTGATAAGTAGAAAGATTTTCTCGTTTTTGGGCATTACTTCTAAATATGTAAAAAAGCTATTTTTAATATAAACAACAAATTAGCTATTTTTTTGAGTATAAAAAACACTCTAAAAAACTATTATTACTAAATTTTTAGAAAACTGCAGTTGTGAAATTTGGTAATGCTAAACCCTGATATTTTATAATATACACTCTGCATAATAAGTTGTGAGTTACACTTGGTGAATATGAAAAATGCAGGTGTATAATTTCTCTGAGTGTAGGCCCACAGTTGGGCGTTTCTCCCTCGCTGTTTCTGCTCGCCTCCTCCGAATGTATTTTGTTTTATTATTGCACGGCTCACATGTTGTGGGTGCATTCACCTTTGCTGACCCATCCGTCCGTCCGTCTGCCCCCTTCCCACCTTTCTTCTCCTCCTCCTGCACCTCTCTCTCTTCACTATCAGCCATAAATTATGCAGTGGCATGATAAGGCGCCACAAATCTGATTATTCTGTTTGTTTTCTTCGCCATTTCGCTGTCTGTCTTTCTGGCTCTGTGTCTGATTTACGACGCCTTCAACTGCAGCCTTGTATTACTGGCCAGAAGGCAACTCATCTCCCAATTTTAATATCCTGGTAATATATATATTTCGTATATGCCCCTTGGCCTGCTAAACTTTCAGTCTGATTTGGTTGATTAGCAATTAGGGTCGTTGCCACAGCTTCCCCTCTCCTCTCTTCCACACTTCATCGTTTAGGTTTCACAAATTAAAAGGCGGCCAGCCAAAAGCCAAATTTAATTAAACTTCATTTAAAATTCATTGAAAACTAGACCGACTTCTACGCTATGGACAAAGTTTTCAGGCGGCACGCAAAAAACTTGTTCATCAATTTTCGAAATGCGCTTTAATATATGCTACAGTTTCCAACACGACTTAATTAGTTGCAACTAGTCTGCATTAAATCTGAGAGGGATTTTGCAACTGGTATACATGCAATTTGGCTGCAAAGTTGTGTGTTGGTTTTCAGTCTGAAACTAGCAATTAAAAGTAGGCTGTTTGTTTTGTACAATTGGAGCGAAAAACAAGCCAAAATAAATCGAAAAATTCATGCGGAAATTTGACAGAAAATATAATTAAAAAACATTATTTGCTTTTTATACATATATATTTTCGTATATACAAATACATTTTAAATAGCATTTTATCTTTATTTTGCAATTCAATTTTTATATATTTATATATATTTCTAAAAAAAAAGCATTTTTAACTTTTACAAATATATTTTCTTATAATTATTTGCAAAAACAAGAAACCACTTTTTGATTTTCTAAAATTCAGTGCAATTTTTTACGTAGAAACTGTGACTGCCACAGAAAGGGGCAACTACTAAGACAAACAACTAATCTAATGTGAGCAAATCTCGAATGAAATTTGTTAACAATTTGTCTGCTGCCAAATTACTTTGGGTATGTGGCATATATGAAATATATTTGTACTTAAAATAAGGAAAGGATTTAGTGAAAAATTGGGATTTTGTCCATTGGGGCTTAAACCGTTCGATCATGGTAAGCCTTTTAAACTAATTGAATTCATGTTTTATTAATTACAGCTCAAAGAAAAGCCCCAAACGACAACTGACATGAACTTCCGGTGGGCTACACACCCATGCACATACACATACACATACAAACACCCACACACACACATGCGCACCTCGTAAATAAGCGATTATATAAAAGGACCCGAAACGATTTTGGGCTGCGGCTGCTGTTTGTCCAGATTCATGCAAAATGTAACATGCCAAAATGCAAACAGGCAACTCCAACGCCAACCAGCAGCAACCAGTCAGCGACAAGGCTAATATCGTAGTAGGTGCCTTAAGCCATGTCCCTAATCCTAACGTATGTTGTCCTTTAACTAACTGCTCTCCCGAGAGGCGAACAACTTAATGCACCTGGTTCAGTTGCTCAGACTTACACTCAAAAAAATTAATTACTCGGAATTTAAGAAATTTGTTTTCCTATAAGTGCAAATTATATCTAAAAACAAGAGGAAAACCTTTTAGTTTGCCAAACGAATTTCTTTCTTTGTGCGGTTCTCTCGACTAATTCAATTAGCAAAAGAAATCCCATTGTATGCCCTGCTTTTCCGCTTTCCATTCTCGACCGGAAGCGACAAAACAGCTAAAAAACTATCACCTTCTCCGCACACACTTAACCAAATTGCACTCATTGGAAGTTGTCTGGGGATGGGAATATGGAGCAGGAGCGAAGTTACCTCTTGACAATGGAGCCATCATCCTAACCTCGTTGCTCTTAGGCAGAGACTCTATTTTTTCCTGGATTTTTATCTTCGATGTGACTCAAGACATTTGACACAAACGCCCATGGCACTGATGTGGCAGACAGACTGACAGGCAAGTACCTTAATTACTCACAGTCCACCCACTGAGTTTGTAAACGCCTTGTGCCCCGCAGTTCAACTTAAAAAGAAGGTATAAAAGTGCAGAAGTTGAAAAGGAAGCATCCCATCGAGTCGAGCAAGAGGAAAATACACGAATTTGTTTGATCAAGAATATATATGCTTTATAAAATCGAAAATACTTTCTTCTTCCTGTTGAGCAAATGTTTGTATTGAACAACACTCTTTTCATACCCATTTTTAATTAATAGTTTGCAACACTCAAAGAGAAAAAGAGAGCGCGAATAAAGCAGTGCAAAACTTAACAAAAAGAAAGCAGAAAGAAGAACAAGAAAAGAATGACAAAAAAGAGCAAAAAGCATGACTAAAGACAAAGTCAAATAATAAATAAAAGTCGCCAGATTCACTTTGGTTGCTTTTATACTTTATGTGCTCTTCTTCTTCCCCCAACTGATTTTAACAAATATTTACATCCATACAAACATCCGCACGCGCATGCAAATATATGTATATACACACGCACCCACACATTCATTCATAAGTGTGTAGAACTAGCAGCTGAAGAAGTTACTGCGACCAACTTCAATGTTTGCAGGGAAATGGGCTTCATTAGTGTTGGTAAGAGGAATGAAATGGAATGATGGGAAAAAAAGGAAATTGCACCTAGCAGTTTATTTACTGCTACAATTACGTCTTTTGTTTTTGTCAGATGATGATGATGATGATAATGATCATGATTATGATTATGATTATGATGATAATGAGAATTTGCATTGCTCCCCTTTTTTTCTTATTTTTTTTTGCAAGTCAAAGAACTGTTGGGTTGATCTGACCTTGAGTGGAGCCAAGACAAATGTGTGAAAAGCAAGAACAAAATACCTCACACAAAATGACTGATGAATGAAGAAGAAGAAAAGATTAAGTTGCTGCTGCTGCTGCTGCGCTGCTACTGCTCTGCTGTTAATGTTAATGTTGCTACTCTGCTCTGTTCTCTGTTCTCTGTCTGCTTCTGCTTCTGCTTTGCTGCTGCGCCTGATTTTGCTTAGCTTCTGCTGAAGATTTGCAGCGACTGCTGCTGCTTCTGCTAATGATGATGAAGTCAAACGGCGCTGAAAGTTGCTCATGTAATTTACTCCATTGCCCACAAACAGCTGACTTCGCGACTGGCTTCGCTGCTGCTGCTACTGCTGCTGTTTCTGGCTCTGATTTATGTTGGGAAAGGCCGAAAAAAATGTTCATCAAGTTTTGCCCGCAGGCAAAAATGGGGCGCAAAAGTTGCGTTCTGTGGGAGTAGAAAGAGTCGGGTAGTTTTGCTAGACAGCATTACTTACATAAATTGGTTAGCACTGGCTACACTGCAACTGTGTCAATATTTCACATGTAACGCCAACCACCAAAAACTATGTGCAACAATGGGGCAAGCACTGTTGCCGCCTGTTCCACTGCCTCACTGTTAGCTGCCTTCTGCCTACAGCTTTTGCTGCTGCCCAAACCGCTGACCAATATTTTACAAACAATGCCAAAAGGCGGAAATGCAGTAAACAACCCCAACAACCAACAGCTAGCAGTTCTACACTCAGCGAAAAAATCTTTATCAAAAAACCTCACTTTTATGAAAAACTCAACATTTTCTAATTAAATTATGTGTTAATTAACATATAATTATTTTTATACTTTCGACAAAGTTAGACAGATTTCTGTAAATTTTAGAAAAATGAGAGAGGAAAATATAAATATTTTTTCCACTTTAAGTTTATTTTTGGTGAATTTGTTTTTAGAGTGCAAAAGCAGTGTGTTTTCATAAAACTGCTACGGCCGGCTGTGGCTATGGCAGCAATGAACGCAATGCAAGCCCATTTTCCCCATCCCCTTTCCCATTTTCCACTTACCGTTATCCACCCCTTTCAACCCCCCCCCCCCTCCCATACATGCCAAATCAGAGAAGAGGCAACTTTTCCCAATGCGCAGATCCTTCAATTATGCAATTTTCTATTTTTGCACAAAATTGAAACTGAAGTTGAGGCAGGCAGCCAAGAGTTTTGGGGTGGGTTGGGTAGATTGTGTCTGTCTACCTGGCGCCACACGACTTGCGGCCCATCTATTTGCCTGCCTATCTGCATGAAAAGCCCAACTCCTTTCACATTTTTTTGATTAGGTTTTTTGTTATCAGACGCAGACGGTTGACTCTGGCTACATTATTTTTGCTGCTTACTGTGAGTACACTGGGAAAATAATCAACCTTAAAACTGGAAAGTTTACTCATTCTTGCTCAATATAGGAAAGAAAATATGTGGAAAGGCATAAAGTTATTTAATTATAAAAATGTGCATAAAAATTGAGAAAAAACTCTGTGTTTTACATAACAAACTTTTTTTTATTAATAATGTGAGTTTTGGCGAATTTCTAAAATACAAGTGCTGTATTCGTTTTCTGAGTGTAGTTGCATAATTTGCGATACTCAACTTATGCGTATGATTGGAGAATCGAGTTGTGTCTGGCGTATCTGGCAAATCAGTTGCTTTTATCGCTTGCCATCAACTGGAAGTGAGGCACTTCTCTGAATGGGGCAGATGCCAATTGGCAGCTAAACATACGAAACACAAAACGAGATTAAAATCAAAATGAAATAATTGCCGTTATTTCAAGTGTTTCTCTGCCTGCGCTGCTACTGTGAAGAAGAACAACATAAATTTGAACAGAAATTGTAATGGATCGATAAATGCAAATGTATATATGGAGAATAGAGAGTGGAGAACAGAGAGCAGAGAACACAGAACAAATTTTGAAGCTGTTGTCGCCGCAATTTTGATTTGCTGCCTCTGCAGGTGGGGGTGGGGGCATGTTGTTGTTGAAATAATGGACGCCTGGGCGCCCAATTGATGGCGGGTTATGAGTTTTTTGCCATGTTATTAATTTCAAGTGCCACAAAATGAAACACTAAATTTACAGCTGTTTTGTTTTTGTTTTTTTTTTTTTGGGAATGAAAAATGGGCAAAGCACTTTCAAAGCCAAAGTGTGTGTAGACTTTGCAGATACACACACATTTATATATATGAGCATATTGCGTATTGCGTTTTTATGCTTCCTCTTTACTGCACATTCTCATGTTAAGCTTATGTTTATTACAGCTGCTATCGATCTGTCTGCAGTGCAGTTAAATGCCTTCTCCACAAACAACAATTTGCTTTCCTTGCATGATCTTAAGCTTATGTTTATTACAGCTGCTATCGATCGTTCTTATCGATGTGTCTCAAGCGCGATATGTGCATGTTTATTTTAGATTACAGTTTGTCTTTTTTTTTTTAATGATATGCATAGTTTGTCTACCCACTACAATATTTATTTAATTATACGGATATACGTGTAAATAAAGTTTTATGCTCTGTCGCCCCTTGTGGGGAGAGGATTTTCCTGTTAATTTTAACTGTCTTTGCAGGCACGTTGTCGAAATGGTCACGTTTCAATTTGGTTATTCGCTTTGGCCTTTGCTTTTGATTCCAGGCAGGAGAGTGAGAGAGAGAGAGAGAGAGGGACACAGACAACGAAAGGGGGAGAGAGCATAAGAAATTGCAGCGCATTGCAAAGTGTACATTGAATAAATAAAAGTTAGCGCGCTCGACGAGCGGATACCCTGCATCTGGATAGCTTTTCTTTATTTGGGCCTTCACAATTCTATAACCACAAAATGTACTTTTCGAAATAATACCTTTTAGAGGGGGTTTATTGTTAACATCTTTAAACCCATTGGGCATATATGTTTCTGATCAGATGTCAGTAGGCGATAGTTGATTTATAGTCACCTCAGTTTTAAAACTATCTTCATTAATCTGATTATATATATACATATTCTGCTATATCACTGGTATATGTAACTGTCATAGAAAACGCAATATTTAATTATTAAAATTTAAAAAACATATTATATTTGAACAATTGATAAAGTTCTTGAAAATTGATATCGATCTTAGAGGAGTGTTATCAGCGGTGTTTCTGCGATAAGCATTCTTTCCAGTTATTCTATCTTTATGCTATTTATCTGACATTGTTTAGCTTTATATAAAATTATTTGTTTACGAGTGTTTTATCAACATTTCAAGAGTAAAACTTAAAAGTGTGCCGCAGTCCGATAAAGCAAAAAACAAAAACAAAAAGAAAAAAAACTTGTGGTTTGTAAATGCTTGAAGACTTCGAGTGGCCCAGCACCAAGTTCGTAAAGGCTAGGGGAAAATGGAGGGAGGTAGGGGCTATGCTCATTCATTGCACAAGGTTCATTCATCGAATGAGCCCCGAGTTCCGAGCTCAAAACCACGGAAATTAGCATATGGCAAAGTATGATGTGGCAGTTGGGCTGAGGTAAAGAGGCGAGGCAAGTGCTGAACAGCGTTTGTCATTTATGGGGGACAGGGAGGAGTGGGTGTGGCATATGTGTGTGAGTGAGTGTGTGTGTGTGAATGTGTGTGAGTGGTGTGAATGTGTGTGTGGGTGTGTGTGTGCGTGTGTGTTTGGTTTAGTTGAGGTAGCTTTGCCTTTGCTTCGGGCACACAAACTCGAACAGAGGCAAACACAACTTGATGTGTGGAGTGCAATATTTATTGTGAAGGTTGCTTTTGCTCAAAGAAAAACATTATGTCATTTAAACGCCGACACTCTAAAAAGAATTCTTCCTAAGTCTGAGTTAATAAGAATTTCAGAAAGGATATTTTCATAACGAGTGGCTTTTACACTTATAATTTTTGGATATGTTTTTTTTTTATGTAATATAAAATATTTCTAAGAAATATACAAAAAATCTCTATATTTTAGGCAATGACGATTTAGGAACTAATTTTTAGATTTTTTTTTTATTATTTAAGAATAATTTGTGAAAACAAGATAAACGTTATGTTTTTTAGGGCTACTTTATTTTTTGTGAGTGTATGTTGTCTTTTAATGTTGCAGTTGCAGTTGCCACTAAAATAAGGTTGCAATTAAAGTCTGCATCTTCTCATCAGCAGCAGCAGCAACAGCATCTGCCTCGCTTGTTGCACTATGCGCTGCTGCAGATGAGTTTGCTTCGTTTGGTTAAAGCTTAAGCATTAAGTCCTCTCAATGCAACTTGGTCACGTGCCACGTGCCACGTGCCACGAGTCACATACTCTCTCTCTCTCTCTTTCTCTTACTTTCTATACATGTCTCATACATCCTATTGGAAATTGTCAAGCATTTCTCGTTCTTGTCGGGTTGTCAAACAATCAATGTCCATGTTGTAGTCAAAGTTGTTTGTTTGTTTTTAGCTCGGAGTCGGGATTGAGATGCATTCATTGGTCAACATCATCTGAACTCAGTCAGGGAGCGACTAATTTTGAAAACCAAATAAGCAGAAACCGTATTTAAATGAAACTCAACGAAGTAAATGCAAAATTCACAAAATTTCGGAACTATTTCAAATATTTTGCCACTTTTGCAAGCATCTTTAAGGTGGCTCAAACTGAGCCAAACGGAGATACTTGTTAACAATTTTTATCTTCTTGCATTTTATTTGTATTCTTAATGGTTTCTTCAGTTTGTGCTCAACATTCTCTCTTTTTTAAATAGCAATACCTTTTCCCAAATACTAATGAAACAATTTCAACTATTTGACTGAGCTTAGCCGCTTTTTCAACTCTATCCTATCTGTCAAAGGGTCAAGTTCCAAATGTAACTTTGCTTAATTATCAGACGTCTCTCTCTTTCTCTCTTCCTTTCTCTATTAACCCTCTCTATCCCAGCTAAGTTTTTAATACAAAATGTCAGCTTCATTTCATTTTAATAATATTGTCAAGTTCCTTTCAATTAAAGTCAGTTAATAAGGCCGCAACCTATCTCTCTCGCTCTCGCTCTCTCTCTCTTTCTCACTCTCTCTCTATCTTTACATCTTTATGGGCAAAGGCGCCATTTCTTTATCCACTTGACTCATAATAGGCCAAAGTGCTCATTATTTATGCGCTGGCTGCTGCTGGATGCAAATCACTTTTAGGGTTAATCACTATCTTCACAAGTATTTTCCATTGTCATCTGGCATTTCACTTTTCACTTTTCTCCCCTTGTCAGCTTGAAGATGACAGGTTGAGTTTTTCAGCTTAAACTTAATGCGGCTGATGCCCTGCAAAATGGTATTTTTGAAGTGTTGTAATTAGGCTCAGCTGCTGTGACTTTTATCGATTTTACGCCGCATGAAAATTTTGAATTTTTCACAATTTTAAATTGTCAGAAAACAGATCGCTTTAAATTGAAATATTTATAAATATATATAAAATATATAGTTTGCCTTTATCATTTTTAAAAATTATTCGTAATAAAAATCTACTTATATTTTCTTAAATTGAGCGCGATTTTTGTGCGAGTGCAAAACACTTAATTATTATTTCTCCCTCTTTCTCTCGCGCAAAATTGGAATTATTTATTTTAATATGAATTTGTTGGGCAGCTGGTAAACTTTTTTTGGTTGAGCAGTCGGAGACGACTAATCAAATTATGGCAAGCACAAAACAAATGCAAACGCAAACTTTTTGCCCTCGTTTATGAAGAAAAAAAAACTCCTCCATTTCCCTCTCAACTAATTCTCAGACAGGCAGCAGCAGCCGTTGCTTTAATAGCTAATTTCACTTGCATATTTTACAAGTTTTTAATCAACTTCGCCGAAGGCGCCAAATTCTGAGGAACGACAACTCGCGGTCAAATTGACTGCGCCTGCCAAAGCCACCCCCAAAACCTCAACAAAAGCTGACAAGTTGCATGCAACAGTCACAGATGAGAACCCGTCATAAACTTTTCCATTTGATTATTTACGAATTGAAGCCACCCAAACCAAACACTTGCCACCGAGCTGTGCAATAATTTCCGAGTTCACTGAACCTCGATCGATAGTTTTATTGTATTTCGTTTTTAACATTTTCATAACTTCCTTCATAATTCTTTGTTCAATACATCTACTTCAAAATTAATTAAAATTATACAGTGGTCACTTATTTGCTTAATCAAAAGGATTCCATAAATATATGACTCATTTTATGGTGATAATTTTTGAAGTGCGTGCAAAAATTGCACTTCAGAAAGCACTTCAATCCTGCAAAGCATTTAATTAAAAAATAATTGAAAATATAAATCCTATAAATATTTAATACTTTTTATTCATTTAATTTTAGTTTAATTGGTTCTATTGTTTACTTTAGCTATCAATTTGTTCAATCTTTATCTTTGGTAATAAGAGTATCTTTCATTTTTTTTTAACTGTATTCTAACTATTTTATTTATCATTTTATAAATCATATTATTTTGACTGCAGCTGTATGTGCCGGTTGAAGAGGCGATTTCGTGACGATTATTTGATATGCCAAATCCTTGAACTCTAATCCGCGGCAAAGTTTTGCAGCTTTTGCCAACTGCGTAATAAGAGCGAATATTGTTTTATGGAAGAAGGCTTCCGCAAGGAGGCCCAGAGAGGCTCCGAGAGAGAGAGAGATAGTCAAGCTGTTCCTCTTTATCCTGCCCCAATGCGGGCAAAATTATGTCCAAAATTGGCTAATAACAAACTGAAGAAAGCAGCAAGCAACAAAAACAAATGTAAGCACTTCCCGTTTGGCAAAGGGTTTGGAAGGGTATTGGGGGAAGGGCAGTTGACAAGCAAAAGATTCAATGCTGCTGCGACTCTGGCATATATCCAATTTAAATGCCGTCTTTATAAATCTGTATAACTATATAACTTCATATAACCTTCGCCTTGCCAAGCGGAAATCCGCAAAGCAAAATAGAAAGACAAAGCAAGGAGGAATCCTTGCGGGGGTTATAGGTCACTTAGGCACCTCCCCTAAGAATTTTATGTTAAATGTGACGGGTCAAAGGCAAAATTGAAAGACAAGAATTGAAAAAATAAAAGTTGAAGGCGGCTCAAAAGGACAGCAAAAAAAGAGAAGTTGAAAAAAAATGCACATAAAAGGAAGAATCATCCACGCCCATAAAAAGGATGCATGTCTACTATTTGCCAGGGTTGCCACCCATTTGTCCGTTTAGAACTTAAACGAACCAAGTAAAACTCACTCAACAAAAAAAAGTAGCCTTAAAGATTTTTCGTGTTATTAAAACTAATTTTTAAATATCAGAGAATTTTTTTTTGTCGTTTAGAAAAAAATATAATATAAATATTTATAGTTATATATATATGTATATATAAATATAAAGAAATATAATTTTAAAGTTGTTTAGTGCGTTTTTCTCTTAGTGTTGGCCTACCTTTTTTATTTGACTTCGGGGGATTGGGGGAAAGGGAGCAAACCTGTGTTGTATTCCTGATATGCTTTAACGTCAAAGATAAAGGATAGGGCTGGACAGGGTAGGGACACGGACACACACGGACACGGACCGGACAGACTAAGTGCCCCAATATTTGCACAACTGGGATTTCAGGTTTACCGTGCTATGATGGGCACTTTTGGGTACTTTATTCAAATTTCATGCGTTTAACTTGATTTGGCAAGTAAATTAGTAAGGGTCAACTGAAGTTTGGCATCCAGTTTGGTATCCCAAGCATTGATAACTATTCCCCTATCTCCCTTCCCTCTCTATCTGTTGCTGTCTCGCTCAACTCATTTGTTTTCAACATTCGACTGCAAAATGGACCACAATTGCAGGCCTGTTTGCGTTTTTCTAATTGTTGTGGACACTTACAAATCACATTGCATTCCACACAAAAGGAACCCCAAACACTCCTCTAATTCCAACTTCTCCTCAAATGCAGCTCTAACACCAACCCTTACTTAACATAATTCAACCCCTTCAGCCAAGGGAACAACGTGTAAATTATTGCGACTCGAAATTGGGTCAACAACGGGTTTCTTTTCCATTTTCTATTTTCCTATTTTCCCACTTGTTCCCCCTTTTTATTGTTCTGGTTCTGCTTCTACTTCTTTTTGTGCGTTTGCGTATAAAAGAAAAAAAAAACTGCGTCGTTTTGTGCCTAGATTTTGTATTTAAATATTTAAATCTACACTCAGAAAAAAATAGATATACATTGTAGTAAATCATTAACAGATTATTCAGAATGTCAATTTCTGAATTTTAAAGCTGTGGCTTTTTATAAATGAGGTAATATTTTTTCACTTTTTAGAAATGTTTTTCCTATTAGAAATATTTAGAAATCTTTAATTTAAAAGAACCGGTCAAAAACTATCTATTTCTCTGTCGATTTTGTTTTTTCTAAGTGGAGCACTATTTAAAATGTCCCGATCTGGCTGCCAAATCCACTTTCCATTTACATATGGCAGCATTTGGGATAAAGGATTTCTTAGTCTGCTGCTTGGGCAGCTTGTTGTTTGTTTTGGTTGTCCAGTCGCCCGCCACAAATCGGATTCTGTGTTTGCTTTAATCCCAAAAAAAAAAATCGAAGTGTTTTTTTTTTTGTGTTATTTGCTTGCTGAGCCGCATCGAATATTTTCGGGCTAGTCGCCGATTAAACTCCCCCCCCCCCCTCGCTCCAGTCGTCCTACAGCTGTGCAAAATCGTTGACGCTGATTTGTTTATCTTTTTTCAGTGTTCAAAAATGATGACTTATTTTAAATACACGCTGGAAGCAAGGCCTGAAAAAGAAGAGCCGTAAGGGACAGGAGGAGGAGACAAACAAAAAACCAACAAACATATGCAAGTGTGCACGTAAACAGACACACACACACACACACACACATAAGCATACCTATTCGAGTGTTACGTGAGTGTCTCACAAATATATATATATATATCCTGGTAAGCCCTAGTCTGCATCCTGCATATATTCCCTCAACTTTCCCATTTCACTCGGGCCACTTCACAGTTGGGCCTTTAATTCGCCACACTATGTTCTTTTCTCTCCTACTTTTTGTAGACCTATCCCCAACCCACACCCCTCTCACTAACTCTATTATTGAGTGGTTTGTGCCAATTTTTTCATGTTTTCATGCGTGTTGCGTGAACAACAACAACAAACAGTAATTCAAAAAGCAAAGACTACGCACGCTATGCGAGATTCTGTACAAATATTTATTTTTGTTGATTTATATTATATATTGGTGGAAATAATTTAAATAAATTAAAGTTGTGCAATCAATCAAATAAATATATATATATATATATATTTGTATTATATATTATACCCTCTAACTATGTGAATTTGATTACAGGGTATGCAAGCTTAAGCCAGCAACAATAACAACAATGGCGACGTTGATTGTAAAAATGTGTAGCAGGGAAACAACAACAATGGCGGCAACAATGTGGAGCGAAGTCAAGTGCCTGACTAAGGCAATCATCATGTGTGTTAGTGAATGCCTGTGTTTGTGTGTGTATGTGTGCCATATTTCATTACATAACTATAGCAGGCACTTGCTGCTTGTTGTTCTTCCTCTTCTACTACTTCTACTTCTACTGTGTTCCCACACTTCTTCCATTCTTCAGCCTCCACTTTGCTATTAAGTATTCACGCCTCAAAGTAGACTTTGTTTGCGTCGCTACCATAATAAAAAGCTGCTTGGCAAATTTCTCCACCCTTTCTCCCTCTCTCTCTCTTCTCTCCTCACACCAAGCAATCCTTTGCCAAGGACTGCTTTGCTGTATTATTTTACAACACTAATTGTTTTCCAGTTATCCAACATGCTTTAAAATGTGCATTTTGATTAATTCTGCTATTAGTTTTGTTATAATGTTAATGAATAACGCGTGCAGACAAAAACAAAAACAAACCTTGATAACGATGATGATGAATATGAATGGAATTGCTTGCAGTTTAAAGTTCAACAAACGGTAAAGCGTGAAACATGTTGATCATATGTGGTATGTATGTATGTGTGTGTGTGTGTGTGTGTGTGTGTGTGTATTCCAAAATGAAACTGGAATGGATTGGTTTTGCAAATAAATTTATGCTGAAGATATATATCTAAAAATAAAAATAATTACTGTAAACATAAAAAGAACATTTTATTTCTCTTTAAGTAAACAATAAAAACTTTTAGCAGAGAAAAATTATTTTTTGCTTCAAATGACGACGCATTTTGGTTGTAAACCACAAAGAGAGAGAGAGAGAGAGAGCGATAGGGAACTGTGTATGTATGAAGAATTCCAGAATTCCAGCCGCATAAATTCCTGCATATTGGAATGAAGTAAATGTGTAAAAAGAGTGTTGGAAATTGCTTGGAAGCATGCGCGGTTAGCTTTAAGCACGTGACGCATGCAAAAAACAGCAGCAGTCGAATGCAATTATTCACACACACACAACCAAATTCACACAGACTTTATCCACAAGCGAGCTTTATATTAATCCGCATAATCAATGCGCGAACAGAGGTATATATATGGAAAATGAAGTTTGCTGTATTTTTTATTCTAATTTCGAAATCAGTTCAATGCTCGCTCTAAACATCAGAAATGCATTATGGCCACACCCTTTACCCCAACCCCCTCCCCAATAAAGACTTCATTAAAGTGCAAGGGCAACTCGCATTTGTCATGTTTTCCACTTGCAAAAAAAAAACTGCGCATATTTAGCCTCAAGCTTACACATATTCGAAATCAGCAAACAGATGTAAAAATGAGCAGAAAAGGGAACAGAGAGAACTATGTGAGCGTGGGGGGGGGGGGGAATGGGCGTAAGAGAGTGGCGGCTGCACGTGCACGTCAAGCAGATGCAAGCAGGAATGGAATGCAAGCCAAAAAAAAAATCGACGCTGAAGTTTAAATGTATACGTAAATATGCATGCATCTGTGTGTGTATTTACATATATGCGTTGCATTTTATAACGTGATGCATCCATTCCAACAAAAGTGACACACACACATGCACATGCGTGCAGTTGTCTGCATGTGGGTGTGGGTGTCTTAGATCCGTCAAATTGGCAGATTGAGAATTAAAAAATAAAAGAAGACAAAAATTAGCACTCACCTTATAAACATCGCCATAAGTGCCCGAGCCAATTTTCTGTATCAGTTCGTATTCGTCCTGCGGATTGCGTCGTGAGATGTCCGCACTAAGCAAATTCGCATTGTGGTGACTACTGTGACTACTATGAGCGGCTGCCATGATGGGAACGGGGAACGAAGAAAGGAAGTAGAACGGCCAACGGCAATTCACAATAGACAGCAGCGACGCCTGCTGCTCTGCAACTGCGGCTGCTCTTTTTGCTGTTGTTTTTTTTTTGTGCTTTTGTTATTGTTTTGTTGTTCTTTTTGTTATTTGTTTTTCAGTTTTTGGTGGTGCCGCCTGTTCAGGCAGTGGTTAAACTGCTGCTGCTGCTGCTGAAAATGGGCGCTTTTATTTTTATTTTGTTAAATTATTTCCATTTTGTTTTATGGGAGTTTTAAGCAAAAACTCAGTTTCGTGCGTTTTTTTAATGCGTAGAGTTGCGTAACATTAATCTAACTATTTGCGTATTTATAGCTCTGGAATTTGTGCATGGCGAAAAAGAATAGGAAATTGAAACTGATATTAAAAATATCTAAGACATTTAGCTCTGTTATTAGCAAAACAAAACAAAATTACACCAAAAAAAATAAACAAAATAAAAAATAATAATAATAATGATAAAGGCGACGCTGACGACTACACCGACGTCGACGTCGGCAATGTGCAATGTGAGAGAAAGCGAGAGCGCCAGCAGCGACGTCAGCTGCGACGTGTCGCAGTCGCAAAAGTGGAAAAACAAGTGGCAGCAGCAACAAAAATGTTTGCTTAATGTTTAAAATTTTCTTTATTAATAGATTATTTTCGGCGATTTAGATTATTTTAAGCACTTTGATATTCCTGATAATAAGCATTAACAGATGCCAATTGAATATATATCTCTAACACAAACACACACAAACAGACAAGCGACAGACACGGCGGCGTTGGCAAACACTGGCACAAATACACACTCGCACACGCATTAAACCACACACGCGACAACAACAACAAGAACAACAAGGCGACAACTGCGGCTGCTGCTTCTTCTTCTTTTCAGCAGCAGCGACAGCTTTGTGCTTCTTCTTTACAGCCGTATGATTTTTGATTCCATGTTGCGAACGAGGCGTGTCTTTGTCTGTTGTTTTCGTTGTTGTTGCTGGCGATCAATGCACTTAGATATATTTTTATTGTTATTTTTATTTGATGATTAATTTTTACGCACCAGAAGCGCACACACACATATAACAGAAGGGCGAGCGACCGACCGACGAATGCAGCGCGAGAACAAATACAAATACAATGCGCGCACCTACAAAATTTTTTATATCTTCCCAACCAGGTTTGTTGCGCACTCACATGGCACTGTTAACTAAAAATGTTAGACAAAATGTTGCTACAACTCAGAGTAATGTTGCAGCACATGTTGCTCAAGTGCACAGTGCTGCTAGTTGAGTTATTTCGCTATAGAACATAATTACTTGTCTTTAAGCTCAAAGGCCGACTGATATATGCGAGTAAAACAGCGAAACACTCCATACGACATACACGTGACAACAACAACTACATTTTTACTCAGAGTGGTACTGTTAGCTGCAATCGATAGGCACTGTTAAAAACAATGGCCCCGTTGGCAATATATACATTTTCTGCCCTAGGCAGCTGTTCACACAGCGTTGCCACTAGTTGGGAACTTTAGCATAAACAATAGCGCGCCATATTCAAAATTTTAATCATATAGAAAAAGCAAAGCTCTTACAAATTTATGCATAAGCCAATTAAGAACTATATTAAATTAAATTTAACATTTAGACTGAAAATATAAGAAATATACTGATGTTTTGAAAACAGTAAATAACATATATCCTAAGCTATACAAATATATTGAAATGTTTAATTAAGGTAAATCTGCCAGCACAAAGTGTAAAACAAGCGGCTGTTAGAGTGTCCAAACAGCTGTTGCGAAAGTATTGGTAAACATAGGCAAATGAGTTAGCACCTATCGAGTTTCGATAACGATGTATTTGATTCCGGTCACTTCTAAATTGATTTCTGCTTGTTAAATTTTGTAAATAAAAACCAAGCAGATACCCAACAGATAGGTGCAACATATATTCCGGCAATAACAATAAAGTGCACAACAATAATTGAGAGCCAATAGCAGAAAGCAATAAATTAAGCACCACAAATACAAATCTTCAAACCTGCATGACGTAGTCCGCCCTAAACTGGTGGAAAAAAAAAAATACAACTTTAAAAAATTCACTAAAAGAGCCTCTGTAAGATTTGTGGTATAAAATAACTCCTTAACTAATTAGTGTTTTGTTGATTTTAGGTGTGCTGCCAGCATGTTGCTGTGCGGCTTGCGTCTGGTGCAACGCCGGCAACAACAATTCTTGCGCGCCCCTTGCCACTGGAGACGACCAGAGCAGCCACAACGCAGTGTCTGGTCGCATGGCCTACAGCGCAACGAGTGCACACCACTGAGGCTGCAGGCACGCAGTCGCCTAGGAGGAGGATCAGGTTGGCTGTACTTTCAGTTTCGTTGCAATGCCAGCAACAAGGATAACAATAACAATAGCAATAAAGATGCTCCACCTGACACGCAGCCCAAAAAGGATGCAGCCACGCTGCAGACGAAAAACTATGAACTCAAGACGAGCAAAGGCATTCTATCGATCACCACCACCATCGAGGACTCCAAGATCAATGAGATTGTGTTCGAGAAGACGGATTTGTCACCTGTGGCAAAATTAAATGAGCCGGCGCTCAATCAAGTGCCCCTGTCGGACACAACGGTTCTCGAGAGTGCGCCGATAACAGTAACAATGCTGTCGGAGGCAACTGTTCCAATGCCAGCCCAGGAAGCCATGGATGTCGCAAAGACAACAGTGACAAACGAGGAGCCAGTGTTGCCGCCGACGGCACCAAAACGTACACGTTTCGATTATCGCATTTCGCTGGAGCGTAATTTTGTGACGCCCGCTCGAGCCATCTCCGATTTTATGCTAACCCTCAACGATCTAGAGAAGCTGCCCAAGATCAAGCGGCGCTCACCCTACGAACAGGAGCCACCAATGACCGTCTATTGGCGGAGGGATGTCGAGGCAAAGGCGCTGGAAGTCTGGGGTTCCCGCGAGAATATCGTGCGCGAGCGACTCAAACGGGAAGTGGAACGCAAACAGTATCAGCAGAGTAAGTGCATCGCATCAACGGCAGCTCCAAGAGATTAGCTTATTGTAATGTCACCTTTTTGTAGATGTGTTCACAGTGAAGCGTCGCCTGCGCGACTATCGACGGGAGGTGGGCTCGCGCACCAAGGCGCTGACGGACATCGAAAAGAATGCAGAGAAATCCGGCCAGGTGGTGGCCACCGCCATTGCCATGTGAGTGCCAAATAATCTGTTACCAATGGGTAATAATAGCTGGTTGTTAAGGTGTTTTACAGATCAGAAAAGAGATGCTGATCTTTGTTTGGCTTTAACTTTGCAGCAATGCAGCGAATCTGTTGTTCAAATTTGGTGGCTGGGCATACAGCGGATCGCACAGCATGTTCGCCGAGGTTATTCACTCGCTGGCGGATCTGGTGAATCAGTTGATATTGGCCTTTGGCATCTACAAATCGTCGCAGGTGCCGGACACAGTGCATCCCTATGGCTATATGAATATGCGTTATGTCTCCTCGCTCATCTCGGGCGTGGGCATCTTCTGTGTGGGCAGCGGTCTGTCCATCTACCATGGCATAGAGGGCATACTGCATCCACAGCCGATTGCTGAACTCTTTTGGGTGTACTGCATCCTGGCCGGTTCGCTCGTCTCCGAGGGCGCCACACTTATGGTGGCCATCAATGAGCTGAAGCGTGCCGCCAAAGTCAACAATATGAGCTTTAAGGATTACGGTAGGAATCAATTTCATATTTGCTTAGCATATTTATAAATGATTTGTTATGCTTTGCAGTGATTTCCGGCAAGGATCCGTGTGTAAATGTGGTGCTCTGCGAGGATGCAGCTGCCGTTGCTGGGGTCATGGTTGCCGCCGGTTGCATGGGTCTCAGCAGCATGACGGGTTCCCCAATGTTTGATGCAGCCGGCTCTTTGGTGATTGGTGCTTTGCTGGGAGCCGTTGCGTCCTTTATTATCTATACAAATGCGAATGCTTTGGTGGGTGTCTCCATCACCAAGGATCGCCTGGAGAAGATGAATGCGGCGCTAGAAGCTGATGTGATGATACGCGCCATATACGA
The DNA here is from genome assembly GCA_035042125.1 of Drosophila longiperda. NCBI lineage: Eukaryota > Metazoa > Arthropoda > Insecta > Diptera > Drosophilidae > Drosophila > Drosophila longiperda. The sequence continues at coordinate 1,380,086 of JAWNLV010000107.1, forward strand.
TGTCAAGGGAATTGATATTGGCAATGGTCGTGTGCGCTATAAGGTTGGCTCTCTGCTCATCCATTTAATGTATTCCATTTAACCCTGAATCCGTTTGAACATCCTTTGTAGGCTGAGCTGGACTTTGATGGACGCGAACTGACTCGATCCTATTTGGACAAACAGGATCTGAACAAGCTGCTAACGGTGTGTTAAATTGATCCTCTATATTATATTTATATATAATATTTATGCATGTTCTTTGGCAGATTGTGCGGGGCTTTCGTAATGCTGATGATCTGGAGAGCTTTCTGCTGGATCAGGGCGAGAGCATTGTGGACCTGATGGGCGGCGAAATTGATCGGATTGAAATGAATTTGCGCGTGAGTTGAAAACTGTTTTATTTCTTAATTAGAAACTTCATTTTTACTGTGTATATTTTAGAGGCAATTTCCCGAAATACGTCACGTCGATCTGGAAATACTCTGAAGTCTCAGTTGCTGACTCTTATTGATACATATATATATCTGTATATATATATATATATATGGAATGTACGTGCTCTCAATGAAAATTACCCGTTTATTTTACATTTATTTTCGATTGTCAGTTTTAGCCTTAATTCAATTTTGATAAGAAACAAAGTTCGCTAGTTATTTCTCCGGAAAAATCGTTTAAAAACAGAACAAAAACTTAACTTAAGCTTGAAATTTAAATAGTTGCTTAAATTTGCAGCCAAAGGCAGCGTTTCTTGTCTTAAAATGTGACTTCAAAATGATTAAATTTAAATTGAAGCTAGAAACTGTGTTCTTCAACTAAGCCTAAAGATCTGCTATGTATTGTAAACAATAAAATATAATGTTGACAATTAATTAGTGTTCATAAAATTGCTTGTGTTAATTAAATGAATATGCAGAAAAGAAATTAAATCAAAATGTAGATAAAAACAAGTTACTTATAAATAAAATGAAGGTAAAAATAAATAACTTAACAAAGTAATATATTTAAATTATCATCTTAATAATTTAAATTAAATTTAAGTTCATTTAGCATAATAATTAGACAAGGTGCAACCAAAATATTGTAATGATGAAACGCCATCTGTCGTCTGTTCGATAAATTATGATAAAGAGCGGCATTTTCTTTGTTGTTCAATATTTGTATATATATATATAATTTATGTAGTGTAGTGTTATTATTATCAATAACAATCCGCTGGCGATGTAATAATTATATTAATATGCCGCAATCAGTTGGCTCTCTGTTTACATATCGAACTTGAAGCAGTCGCTGCTGACTGCGCATTATGCAAATCGGAGAAAGAGAGAGAGCCAGCGCCGCCGGCGCAGTGTTAAAAGAGAGGCTACTGTTATAGAATTTCTGCATGTCGGCCGTCATCGTTGATCACTCTCGCCGTCGCAGTCGTGTCTGGCGCGCGTATTGAAACGGTTTGTAAAGTGCGTGTCTTAGTTAAATAAATACAGAAAGAAGAAATACAAAGAAAATCAAACCGATAACGGTAAAAATGCTGTCGGAGACAATTGTTCTAATGCCAGTCAAGGAGGCCATGGACGTCGCAGAGGCAACAGTGACAAACGAGGTGCCAGTGTTGCCGCCGATAGCACCAAAACGTCCACGTTTCGATTATCGCATTTCGCTGGAGCGTAATTATGTGACGCCCGGTCGAGCTATCTCCGATTTTATGCTAACCCTCAACGATCTAGAGAAGCTGCCCAAGATCAAGCGGCGCTCACCCTACGAACAGGAGCCACCAATGACCGTCTATTGGCGGAGGGATGTCGAGGCAAAGGCGCTTGAAGTCTGGGGTTCCCGCGAGAATATCGTGCGCGAGCGACTCAAACGGAAAGTGGAACGCAAACAGTATCAGCAGAGTAAGTGCCTCAAAGGCAGCTCCTAGAGATTTGCGTATTGTAATGTCACCATTTTGCAGATGTGTTCACTGTGAAGCGTCGCCTGCGCGACTATCGACGGGAGGTGACGGATATCGAAAAGAATGCAGAGAAATCCGGCCAGGTGGTGGCCACCGCCATTGCCATGTGAGTGCCAAATAATCTGTTACCAATGGGTAATAATAGCTGGTTGTTAAGGTGTTTTACAGATCAGAAAAGAGATGCTGATCTTTGTTTGGCTTTAACTTTGCAGCAATGCAGCGAATCTGTTGTTCAAATTTGGTGGCTGGGCATACAGCGGATCGCACAGCATGTTCGCCGAGGTTATTCACTCGCTGGCGGATCTGGTGAATCAGTTGATATTGGCCTTTGGCATCTACAAATCGTCGCAGGTGCCGGACACAGTGCATCCCTATGGCTATATGAATATGCGTTATGTCTCCTCGCTCATCTCGGGCGTGGGCATCTTCTGTGTGGGCAGCGGTCTGTCCATCTACCATGGCATAGAGGGCATACTGCATCCACAGCCGATTGCTGAACTCTTTTGGGTGTACTGCATCCTGGCCGGTTTGCTCGTCTCCGAGGGCGCCACACTTATGGTGGCCATCAATGAGCTGAAGCGTGCCGCCAAAGTCAACAATATGAGCTTTAAGGATTACGGTAGGAATCAATTTCATATTTGCTTAGCATATTTATAAATGATTTGTTATGCTTTGCAGTGATTTCCGGCAAGGATCCGTGTGTAAATGTGGTGCTCTGCGAGGATGCAGCTGCCGTTGCTGGGGTCATGGTTGCCGCCGGTTGCATGGGTCTCAGCAGCATGACGGGTTCCCCAATGTTTGATGCAGCCGGCTCTTTGGTGATTGGTGCTTTGCTGGGAGCCGTTGCGTCCTTTATTATCTATACAAATGCGAATGCTTTGGTGGGTGTCTCCATCACCAAGGATCGCCTGGAGAAGATGAATGCGGCGCTAGAAGCTGATGTGATGATACGCGCCATATACGATGTCAAGGGAATTGATATTGGCAATGGTCGTGTGCGCTATAAGGTTGGCTCTCTGCTCATCCATTTAATGTATTCCATTTAACCCTGAATCCGTTTGAACATCCTTTGTAGGCTGAGCTGGACTTTGATGGACGCGAACTGACTCGATCCTATTTGGACAAACAGGATCTGAACAAGCTGCTAACGGTGTGTTAAATTGATCCTCTATATTATATTTATATATAATATTTATGCATGTTCTTTGGCAGATTGTGCGGGGCTTTCGTAATGCTGATGATCTGGAGAGCTTTCTGCTGGATCAGGGCGAGAGCATTGTGGACCTGATGGGCGGCGAAATTGATCGGATTGAAATGAATTTGCGCGTGAGTTGAAAACTGTTTTATTTCTTAATTAGAAACTTCATTTTTACTGTGTATATTTTAGAGGCAATTTCCCGAAATACGTCACGTCGATCTGGAAATACTCTGAAGTCTCAGTTGCTGACTATCATTGATACATATATATATCTGTATATATATATATATATATGGAATGTACGTGCTCTCAATGAAAATTACCCGTTTATTTTACATTTATTTTCGATTGTCAGTTTTAGCCTTAATTCAATTTTGATAAGAAACAAAGTTCGCTAGTTATTTCTTCGGGAAAAATCGTTTAAAAACAGAACAAAAACTTAACTTAAGCTTGAAATTTTGATAGTTGCTTAAATTTGCAGCCAAAGGCAGCGTTTCTTGTCTTAAAATGTGACTTCAAAATGATTAAATTTAAATTGAAGCTAGAAACTGTGTTCTTCAACTAAGCCTAAAGATCTGCTATGTATTGTAAACAATAAAATATAATAAAATTATTGACAATTAATTAGTGTTCATCAAATTGCTTGTGTTAATTAAATGAATATGCAGAAAAGAAGTTAAATCAAAATGTAGATAAAAAGTTAATTATAATTAAAATGAAGGTAAAAATATATAACTTAACAAAGTAATATATTTAAATTATCATCTTAATAATTTAAATTAAATTCAAGTTCATTTAGCAATTTAAATTCACAAATAATTTGAAAAGGTGCAACCAAAATATTGTTAGGATGAAACGCCATCTGTCGTCTGTTCGATAAATTATGATAAAGAGCGGCATTTTCTTTGTTGTTCAATATTTATATATATATATATATAATTTGTGTAGTGTAGTGTTATTATTATCAATAACAATCCGCAGGCGATGTTATAATTATGTCATACGCCGCAATCAGTTGGCTCTCTGTTTACATATCGAACTTGAAGCAGTCGCTGCTGACTGCGCATTATGCAAATCGGAGAAAGAGAGAGAGCCAGCGCCGCCGGCGCAGTGTTAAAAGAGAGGCTACTGTTATAGAATTTCTGCATGTCGGCCGTCATCGTTGATCACTCTCGCCGTCGCAGTCGAAGTCGAAGTCGCAGTCGTGTCTGGCGCGCGTATCGAAACGGTATTGCAAAATGCGTGTCTTACTTAAATAAATAAAGAAAGAAGAAATTAAACTAAAATCAAAAGCAAAAATTATAAATATATATAAAAAGTGAGTAAAATATGCTTTAAATTTACATTTTTTGTATATTAAACAGGTTAAAATTTCTATAAATTGTAAACTAATCAAAATCGTGAATTAAATGTTCATTTAAAATTTTAATTCAGTTTATTCTTATCGAGCCTGTGGACTGTCTTTAGTTATTTGACCCATTAATGGAAAAGGGTCGACAATCCCCGGCACATTCAATTAATATGCTAATTAGTTTGGCAGCGTTAAGCGCGAGTTTCTGCTGCGCATAAATAATGTGGAAAAGAAATTTCCCACATTTCAGTTCTGTTGACATTTTTTAACTGATTTTATTTGTGTTTCGAATCAGTTCTAACCGGTTCGCGTCTATCATCGCTGTTATTATTAATACCAAATCTATAAACAAAATCGATTAGACAGACAACTGGGGATTGTCTGCTGAAGTGTTGAGTTGAGCAAAACAAGAGCAACAACATCAAAATCAACATCAACAACAAACTTGACATTCTGCCGATTCAGTAAAAATCCAGTTTGCATGCCCCGAATACTCAAGACTCAGACTGTGAATCAGCAATATATATATTGAGTGTGCTGTAATGGGAACTCAATGCCACAATATGGGCAATCAATTGGCAATGGCTGTAATTGCGACGAGTCGAGTTCAAAAGATTTGCCTGAAATTAGCATACATTCCCATCTCGACATTGCACCTTAATTAGTCTATCCAATGAGCTCTAATCTAATAACCCATCCATTTGTTTCACAGCAAAAACTAAAACCACAACAACAACAATAAAAAAAAAACATAATAAAAAAAAAGACGGAAAATGAGGCAAGCATTCACATTGATGCAGCATCTGCATCTTTTTCTCTGCCCCATCAGCTTTGCCCTCGTTGCATGCCAATCGACGCAACCAAATATCATCTTTATTCTGGCGGATGATCTGGTAAGTGAGCCTAACAATATTATAGCCATAACCATATTGCCTGTCTCTTTAATCCGCTGCTCTTTTTTTTTTTTTTAATTTTTATATAATTATATTGTTTGTTTATTGTTTTTTTTTTTTAATAGGGTTTTAATGATGTTGGGTTTCGTGGCTCCGCACAGATTCCCACGCCGAATATCGATGCTTTGGCCTATTCGGGTCTCATCCTCAATCGCTACTATGTCAACCCAATTTGCACACCTTCCCGCTCGGCGCTCATGACCGGCAAATATCCCATACACACAGGTGAGTGTTCACACCACACAACAGTAGTCGCTCGCTAATTGCCACCGCTTTGCAATGACACAGTTTGATCAAAAAAGATACAGTCAAAAGAATGCGTTTATCAAAACTTTACAGATATTTTTAATAGCAATTAATTTTTGTTGATTACTCTTTAATTAAAACCATAATGTCAAGAATTTATCGGAAAAAGCTCTTTAATAAAATACATGTTATATATGAAATTGTTACAAATTTAACGATTTTTCAAGGCATAAAATAAATGTTTTGCTCTAGAGAATTTTGAATTTTTTTTAGTAAAACTTTTTCTTTTGATATAAATTTATGTATTTAAACTCAGCACAGATGTTACAAGACTAAACAAAGGATTTAGCAAGCGGCAATTTTTTTATAGATAGCAGTAATAATTAAGTTTATTTAAATTAACATTCAAAATTTAATAAATATTTAGAAACTACAAAAAATTGACATTTGTGTTCTGATCGATAAAGATCGATAAATAGCGGATTATCTTATCTTTTTTTTTTTTTGGATTTATATATATATATATATTTTGAATATTGTTAATACAATCTTTTCAGGCATGCAACATACGGTGCTGTATGCCCCAGAGCCGCGTGGCTTGCCACTGGATTTAAAAATACTGCCGCAATATCTGAATGAATTGGGGTGAGTCTGATTCCAGTTGGGATGTGTCGCAATTGGGATGAGTGGCAAACTAATCGAATTCCCTGTTGCAGCTACACCTCTCACATAGCCGGCAAGTGGCACTTGGGGCACTGGAAGCGTGTCTATACGCCGCTCTATCGGGGATTTAGTAGCCATGTGGGCTACTGGTCGGGCCACCAGGACTACAATGATCACACAGCCGTGGAGCATGGCTATTGGGGCTTGGATATGCGCAATGGCACTGAGGTCGCCTACGATCTGCATGGACAATACACGACGGATGTGATTACCCAACATTCGGTGCAGGTCATAGCCAATCACCAGCCGGCAAAGGGTCCACTCTTCCTGTATGTGGCGCACGCAGCGGTGCATTCGGCTAATCCCTACAATCAACTGCCAGCCAGAGATGAAGATGTGCGTCGCCTGGACAAGATTCAGCACTACTTGCGTCGCAAATATGCGGGTGAGTCAAGCAATATTTTTATTTATTTATTTACTTAATTAAATTAATTATAAAAATATAATAAATATAGAAAATTGATTGACAAATCTCTTAGCTTTGGTCACCGCCATGGATCAGTCGGTGGGCAAGATTGTAGATCAGTTGCGGAAGTCTCGCATGCTTGAGAACTCCATCATTGTCTTCTCGACGGACAACGGGGGTCCTGCGGAGGGTTTCAACGCAAACTTTGCCTCCAACTATCCATTGAGGGGTGTGAAGAACACCCTTTGGGAGGGGGGTGTGCGGGGTGCTGGACTCATTTGGTCGCCCCAACTGACGAAACGTCCTCGCACTGCGGAGCAGCTAATGCATATTGTTGACTGGTTGCCTACGTTGCTGGAAGCAGCCGGTGGCAAAGCGGCTCTCTCCAATCTCGGTGCGGCCAAGCTGGATGGGATTAGTCTGTGGCAGGCGCTGGTGCGGAACGAGGCGTCACCACGACAGAACATGCTGCACAATATCGATGATATTTGGGGCAGTTCCGCGTTGAGCGTTGGGGATTGGAAGCTGGTGCAGGGCAGCCATTACAATGGCTCCTGGGATGGCTGGTATGGTCCGGCCGGGTTGCGCAATCCCCACGATTACGACTGGCAACTGGTGACGAAGTGTCCGACGGGTCAGGCCATGCAGCAGTTAAAGATGCTGCCCCAACAAGCGGATCTCATCAGACTGCGCAAGGCAGCATCGGTGACCTGCAAGGATGCCAAGGCGAAGCCATTGCCAGACATTGCCTGCAATCCACTCAAGGATCCCTGCCTCTTCAATGTGCTCGAAGATCCCTGCGAGCAACGCAATCTGGCCAAACAGTGGGTACTGAATTGACTTGCTTAATCTCAAACTGAATCCTCAACTCCTGTTTCCAGGCAACCCAAGATTTTGGCAATGCTCTTAAATGAATTGGAGCTGCTTAATGCCACTGCGATTCCTCCTTCCAATAAGCCCGACGATCCTCGTGCCGATCCCAGACTGTGGAACCACACTTGGACCAATTTTGGCGACTACTCTGAAGGAAAGTACTATATCTGAACAATCATTATTTCAACTTAGATTTCATAATATATAAAACAGAAATTTTGCATTTTCATTAATTGCATTTCCCACTTTTTTGATAGTTCAATTTTTTTCACAGGTTTTTTTAATCAGTTGAGCATTTTTTATAGATTGACTGTGGTTTGGTTTTATAGATCGAAATACAATTGGTAAACTCAAAATATAATTTTAAAGAACTTATTAATTTTTGAATATTGTTAAGCAATCTTTTTAGCTGAGCAGGTTCTCACAGGTTTATTTTTATTAGTTAAGCATGTTAATTGGATTGTCTATTTTTCGATTTTATATATTGAAATAAAGTTGGTAAACTCAAAACACAAATTTGAAAACATTAAAATTTTTTTGAATATTATTGCCCAATATTTTATTCCTCCCTGTATTTTTGTAATACATAAAATAGAATCGTCTTTATAAAAATATGTCTTTATTTATTAACATACTCAAAACTTATTGACAATCAACTATATATATCTTGATATATAAATATATATATATATATAAGTATATATATATATATATTGTATAAGTAATATTTCTATAATCATATCTTTTTTTGGGTACTTTTTTTGTTGTTGTTCTCGTCTGCAACTGGAACGAGTTGAATATTAAAGGCTAAGTGAATGTTTTTTGGGGATTAGAAGATTTGGAAGAAAATAGCGTTGAGATAGCGTTGAGATGTGTATAGAAAGTAGAGTTGAGAACTGGATGCGAAATCGGGTTAAGTGTGAATGGTAACTAGTTGATAGGGCTTAAAAACTATATATTGATCTACGTCTTTCGATAATCTCATCTGAAGTGCTAGCTGTGATTTGTGTCTCCGTTCGTTGTTCCTGGTTAAGTTTTTTTTTTTTTTGGTCTCCTTTCAATATCTGTAACCACTGCCATCGTTGTCACCATTCTGGCCACCAGGTCCGAAGGCATTGCGTCCCTGGCCCTGTCCTTGTCCCTGACCCTGACCCTGTCCCTGACCGGGCCTGCCGCTTGAATAGCCACGACCATCTGTGTTGTCCTGTCCAATGCCGCCAGTCTGTCCGCCGGGACGACCACTCGAAAAGCCCTGTCCATCGCCACCATCCGGGCCAGTTACACGTCCAGCGATAATGACGCGACCACCATCGGAGCCACCATTACCATTACCATTGCCATTTCCGCCCGGCCGTCCGCTGGAGTAGCCGTTCTGGCCTAGATCTTGACCACCAGGCCGACCGCCAGAGTAGCCACCCTGACCCAAATCCTGTCCACCTGGACGACCGCCAGAGTAGCCACCTTGACCCAAATCCTGTCCGCCGGAACGACCGCCGGAGTAGCCACCCTGGCCCAAATCCTGTCCACCTGGACGACCGCCGGAGTAACCATTCTGACCCAAATCCTGTCCACCTGGACGACCGCCAGAGTAGCCAGCCTGACCCAAATCCTGTCCACCTGGACGACCACCCGAGTAGCCATCCTGTCCGCCTGGGCGACCGCTAGAGTAACCATTCTGGCCCAAGTCCTGTCCGCCAGGACGACCACCAGCAGCGCCATCTTGACCGCCTGGACGACCGCTGGAGTAGCCAGCCTGACCCAAATCCTGACCGCCAGCACCGCCAGCTCCACCAGCAGCATTGGCTTCGCCCTCATAGCGAATCTGTGGACGATAACCCTGCTGATCCGCCTCGTAATCAACGATCTGCAAGAGTCATAGGGCAAAATACAACTGGATTAGGGAGGGGATGCAAATGAGAAATGCTAGAATGGATCTGTGTGCGTGTCCTGTTTGTAGCCCAGCAGCTGGACGAGACTCGCTTACTTGCTTCCTTCCATCGGGCAAGAGAACATTGTATTGGCCGGTGGTGAAGTCACCGTCGCGCATCTCTGAATGCCCGAATGAGAGCCCGCTTGGAGCGTCCTCAACTTGGTAATTGAATTCGTACTTGGCGGGCTCCTATGGCCGGGGGAGAGAGTGAGAGAGCGAGAGAGCGTGTGAGGGAGAGAAAGAGAGAGACAGATAGAGATAGGTTCAAGATAGACTTAAGATGGAAAGGCAGAGAAAGAGCAGTGCAAGAGAGGGAAGGGAGGGAGAGACAGAGAGAGAGGGAGAAAGAGAGAGAGTAGAGATAAAGAGAAAGAGGGAGGGAGAGAGAGAGAGATTCTCAGAGTGCAGCTAAGAAGCGAGTCTTTTTTTTTTTTTAACGGTTTTTGAGTTCTTTGTGCGTTGTAAGCCAAGTTTGAATCCCAGTTCAATAATCAGTTTAGCTACTTACATCGTTGTCGTAGTTGCCACCAGCACCGCCAGCACCACCGGGCACACCACCAGCGCCAGCTCCAGATGCAGGCGGACCATAGGAATCGGAAGGTTTGCCGCCACCGAAGCCGCCCTGTCCCTGACCCTGACCCTGACCAGGTGCGCCGTAGCTGCTCGAGGGGCGACCATTACCGTTACCATTGCCAGCTCCAGGAGCACCATACGAATCGGATGGTCTGCCACCCTGGCCCTGTCCCTGTCCCTGACCGGGAGCACCATAACTGCTGGATGGGCGTCCATTGCCGTTGCCTGCGCCAGGAGCACCGTACGAATCGGAGGGTCTGCCACCCTGGCCCTGTCCCTGTCCCTGACCAGGAGCGCCATAGCTGCTCGAGGGGCGACCGTTGCCGTTGCCTGCACCTGCGCCTGCGCCTGGAGCACCATACGAATCCGACGGTCTGGCACCGAAGCCACCCTGTCCTTGTCCTTGACCCGGAGCGCCGTAACTGCTTGAAGGACGTCCATTGCCATTGCCTGCGCCTGCGCCAGGAGCACCATATGAGTCCGATGGTCTACCAACCTGTCCCTGACCCAGACCCTGGCCCTGACCTGGAGCACCGTAGCTGCTGGAGGGACGACCGTTGCCATTGCCAGCACCAGTCTGACCAGGAGCACCATAGCTGCTCGACGGACGTCCACCGAAACCGCCTTGTCCTTGGCTGCTCGAGGGACGACCATTGCCGTTGCCATTACCAGCTGCTGGAGCACCATACGAATCGGAAGGCTTTCCACCAAAGCCGCCCTGGCCCTGGCCCTGACCAGGAGCGCCATAGCTGCCCGAGGGTCTGCCGCCCTGTCCTTGTCCCTGTCCCTGTCCCTGTCCCTGTCCCTGTCCCTGCCCCTGACCCTGTCCCTGGCCGGGTGCGCCGTAGCTGTCGCCGGGCGTGGGCGGCAGATAGGTGTTAACGGGCGGCTCGGGGCGTGCTAGCACCGCCGTTGCCAGCAAGATCATCAAACCGAGTAACTTGAACATATTCCACGTGAGAGCGTTGAAAACTTGAAGCGGATTTTCTAGTTGTGTTTTTTTGTTGGATTTGCGGCACAAAGCAGCGCCAAATTCTGACTGATCTGGTTGTGCAGTCAGCGCGCATATTTATATGAAACGAAACTGAAAGTCTAGGATGCACACACACACGCACACACACATACACACGCACACACACAGAGCGAAGGTGTAGGGAGTCGCTTTTGAGTTGATGTTGCTCGTGTGGCAACCGCAGCAGCAGCAGCGACGACGATGACAACAACTGCAGCTGCCACATACGATCATCTTCAAAACACAGCTGACATTGTTGCAGTTGCAGTTGCAGTTGCAGTCTCAGTTGTTGCTGTTGCTGTTCTATTCGCCAGGCAACCAACCAATCTCAATCTGAATCTGAAGCTTTGCTCTGCTCTGCGATTGTTTGTCGTTGTCAAAGTTGTAGCTGCAATATTTATTTTTTTTTTTTTGCCAGATTCGCCTTCTTTTTTTTTCTCTTCTGGGCGATTGTGATTGTGTGTCGCTGCCACAGTCACAGTCCCCAGCTCTCCCGCTCAAACAAAGTAGACTAACTCCGTCGACTAGGTGAATGTTTTCAAGTCGCAACATTTGCGTTTTTGTTTGCCTTGTCAAAAAAAAACTGAAGAAGATCGTGCCACAGGCGACCCCAATTGGGTGTATGAGCAGCTCAAAGTATTCACGTATGTGCATCGATCACAATCGTTTGCCCAGATGGATGCGCAATTGAAATGCGTTTGATGGGCTTTTAGCCCATAGCAGTCTAGCCAAACAATTTGTGACGCCTGCCAACAAAAAATAAAGAAGGAAACAAAAAAAATTGCAGTTGAAAAAGATTTATTTGAAGCTGTCAACCGATTGACGCAAATATGGCTTTAGCATCTATCTTATGGTCTGATTGATGGCTAAGGATAAGGATTGTGTGTGGGTGTTTAGTGAGCAGCATAATTGATAAACCACAATGGGATTATTTAAGATGGAGCCCCAAAAAAAACATTGAAGATGCAATGGAATTGCTTAAGTTAAAAGTCGGAATAAAGAGTTAAGTATTTAATATAGATAAAGTGCCGAATGGAATTAAATAAATCAATAGAAAAAATATATTCTTAAAAAAAACTAAATAAAATAAATATAATATAAATTAATTCCTCTGTATATTTAAAGTAAATACAAAGTGAGGCATAGCAAATAATTGAATCAATTAAATTGGTAATCTATTTTAGAGTTTGACTATTAAAAAGATAGAAAATATACTATCATAAAAAATTTAAAAAAAAAGATAACATAAATAAAAATAACATAGAAAAAATAACATAGGTAAAAATAGCTTAAATAAAATAAAAAAATTAATCCCAATAACTAAAGTAACCAGCAAAATAAAAAATGAGGAATAGCAAATAATTGAATCAATTGAAAGGTGAGTAAAGATGGAAAATATAGATTCCATAAAATTGCAAAAGAATAAAAATTAACCCTTGTAAAAATTGCCATTTAAGCTAAACCTTGTCAAATTTTACTCTAATTAACTAAATATTGTTTTGTTTTTAAAGTTTTTTAAATAATTTTTGATTCTGTTTTTTGTTTGGCAATTAATTATGTACTGTAAAACACACTTTTATGACATAAATTTATCGATGGCACATATATATATTTTATATGTTGCTATGTCAGCTATATAAAATAGTGAACCGATTCAATATTTATAAACCAAATTGCAACAAAATAGTTTTACTGCTTTACAAGGTCATAATAATAAATTAACAAATGCAGATAAAAGAAAAAAATAATTAAAGTTAAAATGATATAAACTGCTTCACTTTTGAATTATTTAGCAAAAGTGGCAACAATTTTGGCCATTGTGCAAATTGAACTAAAATTTGTCGGCTATCCACAAATGCGATTTATGTCAAATTAATTGTGCACAATTCTCACCTACTACCAACTAAAGCCATTCCAATGCGGATCTCGAGTAGTAACAACAGCAACTCCCACACACACACAACACACACACACACTGACTGTTACTGTATAAAATTAATTGCTGAACTACGTGCTTGGGAGTCGCCTGCAGCGAGTTGACTCCAGCTGCAACTGCTCCACCTCCTCCCCCTCTTCAATTGCTGCAGACGTGTTGGGTCAAAAGTATGCGATTTCTGGTAGACAAAGAAGAAGCGACGAGTCAGCTTAACCCAACATTAACCCACAAATTTCAGCTGCAAGCTCAACAAAATCACAAAATATATTCTAAAAATTGAAGAAATTCATTCGATAGCCGTTTTTTGGGTTGCGCTATGATAAGTGCGCTTATATCGACCATAGATCTCCAGGAAGAGCAGGGTGTGCACCAAATAGATGAGCACACAGACCACACAGCAATCGTAGAGGACCAGGAGCAAAAGTGCACTCAGATAGACACAAAGCAACAGGGTTAAAATTGCAGCCAGCAATTGCAGTTGACAAAGCCAGCGACGCTCATAGAAAGCTGCAAAGGATATATAAATATTTATATATATATATATATATATATATATATGACGTCAGATACTCACAGGTGAGAAAGAGCAGCGTGTAAAAAATAATGCCAATGGAGCCATTGGGCGGATTCAGATAGCTGTTGGACTCGCCAAAGATTATCTGCGTCAAACCAAAGCCACGCCCATAACTGCAGTCAAGAAATGAATATAATTTAAATAAGAAATTTGATTTTTAGACACTGCTCAACTCACTCGGATTTGAAGACAGCGGTGCAGCTAACACTCTCGGCCAAATCGCAGAGTGCCTCATAATTCTCATCGTAGTCGAGCTGAACTTTCACATATAGCGAATATAGCGAAATGAGCAGACCGCAGAAGCACAACAAACGTAGGCGGGTGGCGGGGGGCGTGCCACCAAATGCACAACTCCATTTGCTGACGCACATTCTCATGCCCTCAAGGATAATGAATGAATGAAACAGCAGCAGCAGCATCCTTCAGCCACAACCTGTTAACGAGCAGAGTTGTCAGGCCAAAAAACACGAAAGAAACTCTATAAAATTACATGTAAGAAACGGGACATTCGACAAGCCTGTTGCTCGCAGCTGCGCAGTTGCAGGGATGCAGAACCTACAGGTAAGATTTGGTATCTATTTATAGCTGAAATTGCGTTGTTTAATTTGTTTTGACGTAAGCACAACAGGTGAAAAGGATTTGTTGTGGTTTTTGAGATTAAAATAAAAGTTGATATAAATATTGGCATAATTTAGAGAGAGTTGGGGATAAATCTTTAAAACTCTTAATCTAACTATTAAATACAGAGCGATTTTCAGACTGTTATAAAAAAAGTGCATTTCAAATATAAGTTTAATCGAGTTGTTAAAAAAGTAAGCAATATTTATATAGAAAGAGAGAGAAAAAAATTTATAATCGTTATTTGACTTAATATTTCGCAAAGAGACTTTTATTTTGATTTAAAGTACCAAATATATTTGAAATAAAATTTGATAAATTGATAAAGGTTTATATAAATATTGGAATAATTTAGAGAGAGTTAAGGATAAACCCTAAACAGAGTCATAAGAAAAGTGCATTTAAAATATTTATTTTAAAATTTAATCGAGGAACAAATATTTAGTGAATTTTAAAATATAAATTTAATCGATTAGTTAAAATGTATAATATTTGTATAGAGAGCAAAAACAATCCAGAATTACAAAACTAATTTAATATTTCGCAAAGAGAATTTAATTTAAAGTATTAATATAATTGAAATAATTGCTTAAGTTTACTTCACTTTCATTTGTGTTTAATTTGCTTTAGCGAGCATATAATAAATATTATGTCATTAGTTTCTTAAGCAATAATTAACCCAGAAAATCAACGCTGAAAATTTTCCCATGCGCCTGACGACATGCGATTATCTCCCACTCCACCCCCCTTTCCCCCCTTGCAGTACCATTAATGCAAATACTTTAGCTGTTTTGATGGCAACACTCCACTTTCAGTGACGCTTCATTGCATTCATTGCATATAAAATTAGCGACTCCAGGCGACATATTCCCGACAAGACTTTAAGCCGACTTAACAGACTTGTAGCCCCATCCAAACAGATGGGGACAAAATGCATTAGACATGAGCACTCATCTTGTAGCTTGTTTTTATTCCATGTACCCATTACAAAATGAATACAAGGGGTGTACTTGAAGTTGTGCACAAATATGTAACAGGCAGTGGAAGGAATCTGCTATATATATATTATATATATATATTATATATATATATTGTCAAAGACTACGTACTTTTAAATTTTAATATTTATGTTCGCATACCTAAAGCAAATCAAGTTAATATAATTTTATCGATAACTGACTTCGGTTATCGATAGTAATTGATGTTTAATAGCCATCAGAGATACAATTGTAAAGATTTGGCAATCAAATTGATACATAATATGCCCAGATATATACTTGTTCAGCTGTCCGAAGTTTATTAACATTATTTTTTTAACCATTGGGTATTTTCATATTGAACAAACTACAGGGTATCTCCCCATCGAGCTGTCTCTTCAAAAGCATTGTAATTTGTTGCTTGTTTCTTGTGTTTTGTTTTCACGACGCAATCTGATGTCTTTTTTGAAGTCGGTGAGCTTAAAACATGTCCCTTTTTAATTTATAGCATCACGAATTTCAATTCATGTGCCCAGCATCACTCAGAGCGAGATATATATATATATAGAGAGAGAGAGAAGACCAACTGCTTAAGTAGTTTTAGCTTTAGTTTTATAAATTACACTTAAATGTTGCACAATCATAAAAATAATTTCACAAAATTGCAGTAGCCTCCAACAGCAAATTAAATTAGAGCTAGAACAAAAGCTGATCTCTTAAAAAAATTAGAAAAGTTGAGGTAATAAATTTACGCAACCTTGAGTAAAAATCAAATAACAAACAGTTAAAAACAATCACCGACAAATAACAATAACAACAACAAACTTTTGTTCCCTTTAACAGCAGCTGTCAGTTTGGCTTAGATGCCACTTGACTGGCCCAATGAAATGTGGCCAAAAACAGTAACAACAAAATGGAGCAAATAATTAAGGCAGTTTACTGAACTTTACACTTACATTTATATGGAAGGGCTAATGTGACTGTTAATGCTAATGCCCCAGCTGCAGCTGCAAAACTGTTCTTGCCACAAATTTTGTTTTTGTTATTTGCCATTTTTTATTTTTTTTTTGACTTGGAGTGCGCCACGCGCGACCCTCGAATTTTTGTTTTGTTTTTTTTTTTTTAACTAACAGATCCGCATTCGAAAAGACTTTGAATACACTTTCTGAGAAGGTATGAGAATTTTGTTGTGAGGTTGATAAATATATATATGGACTATGCGATCTTTGTAAATATTGAAGATATCTTCATAAAAGTGTAGGCAAAACATATGTTTATCATAGAAAAAATCGGTTGAAAGTTGAGCTCTGGTAAGAAGTATTTTTTCTTACCAAATTATTCAAACTAAACTAACAAAATATACATTTTTATAGTGCTGTTTACAATTCCACAAATTCTAAATATCTCATTAAATTGGGACTACTATATTATATAATTCTAAAAGGAAAAATAAATAGATTATTTAAATATATTATTCTTTAAGAGTATTTAGACTTCGTTGTGCCTCAGAAAGCAGTTCTTGCTTTTTTTTTTTTTGTGTGTGTCTTTTGAAGTGCAGCAAACAAAAGCGCTTCAAGTGCAGCTGACGACGGCAACCACAATCGAGATAATGATGAAGATGATTATGTTGCATATGGATTTGTTGTGGATGTTGAAGGTAAATGCGTTGTCTCAAGATTCGCATTCGCATTCGAATTTAGTTTTGTCGCCCGCTGCACGTCTAATGCCAGCGGAGGAAGTTAAGGTTGCAGCAACAACAACAACAGCAACAAGCACTCTTTGTTTGGTGTTGCAATGTGGCAAGCTGGGCAAACAAAAGTGGCAAGCGCCTCATTTGTATTCGTCACTTGGCTTAATAAATTCCCAATTAATTAAAATCCAAGTTGTCATCGTTATATAATGCTAATGATTACAGTTAGATGCCTTTTTTGCTTATTCTCAAGAACTTCAATTCGAGAATTAAGCGAACATTTGTTAAGTATTTACAAGCAAATCATTACTAAATATAATAACCATATTTGCTGTTTTTATTTGTGTCAAAAAAAAACATAGGAGAATTGTGCCCCAAATAGGAGCAGTACTTTAAAATGTTGAAAGACATCTTTTGCATTTGAGCTGTGTCTGAGGTAAACCAGATTTCTGTTAGACTAGTCTAATCTATATAAAAATTAAATTTCAGGTGGAACAATAGACATAAAATACTTACAGGTCTATTGACAGAATATTGTAGGTAGAGTCAGTAGTCAGGAAGTCAGTAGAATACCATTTTATATACTTGGAAAACATATAATCCCATCTAGAAAACTTAGAACTCATATTATAGAATTATAACCTAAATTCTTCAAAGTCGCATAAGGAGGTTAAAAGAGCTATAGGTTTAAAAGAGGACCAATAGATCCAACTGGTAATACATTTTTGTTTGAGATAATATAAAATCTCCTTTACAGGGTATACAAACTATAATGATGAATTTCAACCCTGCAAGTGTATATCAAGAAATAAAAATAGATTACATTAAATTATAATTTTTTTTTTTATATTATTATATATAAATTTAAAAAAAGAGAATTATTTTTTTTTTAAATTTTTTAAATCATTTAAAAATTAATTATAATATTTACTTATATAATTTTATTAAACATTAAACAAATATATTTGTATAAAATAATTAGAATCGCCACAGTTTAGAAGCACTTGCGATGTACAATGCTGGGACCGACTTCATCGTACTCATCGTAATCGATCCACATATTCTGGAAGGTGGAGAGTGAGGCTAGAATGGCACCGCCCGTCCAAACGGCAAAACGACGTTCCGGATGGGCGTTGATCTTGATGCGCATCGTTGACGGCGTCATTGTGGTAATATTCCGACGCAGACGCTCCTCGATATTACGGAACATTGTCGAGCCGCCCGATAAAACAATATTCGAGTACATCTCCCGTCGCAGATCTATATCACATTTAATTATCGAGTTGTAGATTATCTCATGGATACCGGGTACCTCCAAGCCGAGCACGCTTGGCTTGAAAAGTGCCTCCGGACAACGGAATCGTTCGCTGCCCACATTAATTGTACGACCATCGGGCAGCTCATAAATCTCGTCGAGATCTTCATTGCGCTGCGCAAAGTAATGAAGTTCCTCATCGTAATCAGTGGCCACATAGCAGAGCCGTTCCTTAAGCTCCCTGACAATCTCAAGCTCTGCACTTGTGGTCAATGTGTGTCCGCGTTCCATGAGCAACTTGCACAGATAATTGGTCAAATCTCGACCGCCAAGATCGATACGCATACAGGCATGGGGTAGAGCGTAACCCTCATAAATGGGCACTGAGTGGGTGACACCATCGCCCGAGTCCACCACAATGCCAATGGTTCGTCCCGTGGCATACAAGGAGAGCACCGCTTGGATGGCCACATACAAAGCTGGCACTCGAAAATGTTCAAACATAATTTCGGTCATCTTCTCGCGATTCTTTTTGGGATTCAGAGGTGGTTCGGTCAGCAGCACAGGATGTTCATCGGATTCGATGCGCAATAGTTTGAATGTATGCTTCCAGATCTTTTCCATATCGCTCCAATTGGTGACGATGCCATGTTCCAGCGGATATTTCAGTGATAAAATGCCACGTTTCAGCGACGCATCGTTGCCAATTAAAAAATCCTCAATTTCCGAATCGTGAAGGACATTCAAATGACGCGGTCTGCCCACAACTGAGGGGAAGATGACACGAGGCAAGGATTCATTGGTGATGCCGGCCTTGCATATACCAGAACCATTATCGATGACCACAGCATTGGTTGACATTGAATCCTCCGTTTGCATTTTGGCACCGCCTGTAAGAATTGTGAAAAAAAATTTCAATTGAACCCAAAAATATATTTAACTTACGATGCTTTAGAGATTTGAATATAATGTGTAGTGCCCTTGGATTGAAAATATCGATGTTAATTTCCGAAGGCAGAAAATAAGTCGACATATTTTCCAATGAACATTATTTCTATTTGTTGAATTCTAGCTTAAAATATAACGGCCTACGCACTGTTAACGTCAGTTATATAGCTCTGTTAAGTTGCTGTCATTGAGCTGTTAATGGATGACAGTATTTTTTCGGTATTTAAGTGTTTGCCGCACGCTATCACACTAGACATCAGGTACAATAATATGTCCATACAAATTTTGATAATTAAAATTGTAAATTGACAAGTTCTTTTCATCCGCAGCTAAATTATATATATATATATAAATAAAGAATTGTTCAAGTATGTATTTGGCACGTAGCATTACCAATGTGGCACGGTAAGTACAAATTAGTGAATAATCAATATTACTAATAAGAAGGCAACAGCCGGCTTCGATTACATAAATATCAGTTGCTATTATTTGACATCGAACTTGACTTTTGATTGTTGCGTCTATTTTTGTCTCACAGCTGTGCTCGCGGCAAGCATACATTGCCCAAGCTTCCCTATGATTACGCCGCCTTAGAACCGATCATTTGCCGTGAAATAATGGAACTGCACCATCAAAAGCATCATCAGACCTATGTCAACAATCTCAATGTGGCCGAGGACCAGCTGGCCGAGGCCAAATCGAAAAGTGACACCACAAAAATCATACAGTTGGCGCCCGCATTGCGTTTCAACGGTGGTGGCCATATAAATCATACGATTTTCTGGCAAAATCTTTCGCCCTCGAAATCACAGCCAAGCGCTGAACTCAAAAAAGCCATCGAATCGCAGTGGAAAAGTTTCGAAGACTTTAAAAAGGAACTCAGCACGTTGACGGTCGCTGTGCAAGGATCCGGCTGGGGTTGGCTGGGCTACAATAGCAAGACGGGCAAGCTGCAACTGGCTGCGTTGCCCAATCAGGATCCGTTGGAGGCTTCTACAGGTTTAATTCCCCTGTTTGGCATCGATGTTTGGGAGCACGCATATTATTTGCAATATAAAAATGTGCGTCCTTCGTATGTGGAGGCCATTTGGGATATTGCCAATTGGGATGATATCTCGTGCCGTTATCAGGAAGCCAAGAAACTATCCTAAATTCACATGTATATTTAAATATGTAATAATTGCAAACAAAAACATAATATTTGCCGAATAAAATTTGCTGCCAAATCAAGTTGCAGAAAAGGTTATGAACACCCTGTGCACAGCTGTTTAATAGAAACATTAGCAGCTGTTAACCAACACTATGCACACCTCATAGCACTACGCTCATCAGCTGTTTTATTGTGCACAAAACAAACAATATCCAACTCAGGCTGAGTTCCGACGACGCCTGAGTGGGCGGAAAACTCACTCTTTTCCCACCCCCACATGGTGCGCAAGTGCAAACCAAATTTACCAGCACGCGCCGAACACTTGCAGCGCGTCTCGAGTCAAGTTGCGTCGAGTCTCTTTCAATTGGCGCTCGCGTTCGGTTCGCCTGTGCGGAATATTATTGTAATGCAAGTGTGAAACAAAGGCCAACAAAAAAAAAAAAAAATTTAATATTTATTTAGATAATATGCAAACGCGTTAGAATACTGTATCCAAAAATACAAGTGAGTGAAGTGACTGACAACAACACAAAAATCAAACTATAAAAGGAACACTCCAATTGGAATTTTGAATGTGAGTAGCTCTTCAAATTTATGTTTAAGACAATTGGTTTATTTTCGTTTGTGGGTGACTAATGTAAAAATGTATGGAAAAATCAATATTCCAATTGGGCACTATTAACAGCGTCCTGTAAATGCGCACACGCATAACAGCAACACACATATGCAGACTAAAGTCTGTTATCCTGTTGCTGTTGTTGCTATTACTGTTATTGTTGGCTGCCAGCTGTTGGCCATACTATCTAAAAATAACCTGCTCCTCTGCTTATCGAACATATGGCGCAACCTGTCATCAGCGGCCGACGGCTATACTTATCACATTGCTCTCTCTCTCTATCTCATACATTTTAAGCGTTGCCTGAGTTATTATTACTGTTATTGTTGTTGTTACTGTTATTGCTTCTTCTTCATGTTGCTCTTGTCTTCCTTGCAAATTGAAATGGGAATTGACAACTGACGTCAATTGATGTTCAACGGCAAATATTTGATTATTATTTTCCCAACTGTAATGAGGCAAAAATTGCGTGTAAATTAAGTAAATAGGAACAAGTTTTACTTTCCCACTGTGCTTATTACTAATGTGACACTGGCGAACTTCCCACGCGATTTACTAGCATACATTTTTGGGCGCTTTTTTTATATCCAACTTGCAATAATAATTTGTATTTTATATTAAATCACTGTTAATTTTATTAGATGTAAATTGAGACCTTATAACTGACTGACTTCAAGATTAAATCAAGAAATTTGATTAGTTATTTTATGATGAAGGCAAACTAATTCTGGATCTTTCTAATTTTGTCAATTTGTTGAACAATATATATTTTCTATATATATAGCGTTGCGGATTTTATAACTCTGAGTTGAAATAGCTTCTTCAATTGCAATTGCCGCAAGCTTTTGAAATAAATGCGATTTTTAGAACCAGCTCAAAATATATATAAAAAGCTATAACTCTATTTTAAAAAATACTTGCTACTTTTGAGTGTTTACCTAGCTGATTTTCCATATATTTTAAAGCTTCAAAATTTATCTGTAAAGCCGATTATATTTGCTAGAATTCTTATTGCTTTATTTACTTGCATATTGTTGGTGCAACCTTTGACCTTTATTGCAATATGCTGCTCGCTATTTCACTGTACCTTTATGCGCAGCAAAAATACTCGTTGGGTAAAACGATGACAATAAAAACGTTCATGTTCATGTTCCTATCTCTGGTCATGTTCATCTCTGTGTGTCCGTGTCCGTCCATCCATTCGTCTACCTGTCCGTCTGTCTGTCTCTCAGTCTTTCTGAGTGGGCGTTCATATTTGCGCATCAGCTGGCAGTGTAAATTTTCACTGTGTGCGTCACAAGACCAGATTTTTTTCTTCTCTCTGGAATTGTTGGTTATAATGTACTAGAACCTTAAAAACCATTTATAAAAGACTCTTATCTTTAAAGAGTCTTAACTAAAAGTTCACATTTAAAAGTTAAATTGTGTGCTTTCGCCATATTTTTTAAAAGCAATTTTCTTCGCTCCCCTTTGGCGTTTTTTTAAGTTTTGCGATTTTATTTTAGTGTCCCACATTTTATGCAGTTAATCTTTGGCGCAAGGTGGCCATTTTCTTCATGCCACAAGCGCAGCAATATAAAGTGCCTTTAAAAATGTACGTGAGTTAATAAAAAAGTACACTTAAAACACTGCGTAATGGAAGAGAAATCTGACCAAAAATCTTTACCATCTTTACAAAAGTAATTATAAAGTAAAATCTATATTTTTTTTTTGCTCACCCCTTTTTGGGTACATTATGCCCGTCAAGTGAATTTAAGTGTCCAACCCAGTAATATATTCGAGCTTACCCCTTGTGGCGGTTTCACAAAATGGCCAACGAAGCAATAAACATAAATTTCCGCTGAAAATAAAATAAAATGTTGCGCAAAAGTGCAAAAAACGCTTTTTACCTGTATTCGTTTCACCTGGCCGCAGGACCGTAAAATGGCTTCCTGGCGGACACTTTTTTTTATTAAAATTGTGGTTCTTTTTTAGTCACTTTCCTTATGCCCTTACAGAGGGTAGTCTAATTTTGTAGTTAATGAAGATGCAGATATATTTGTACCTATCAAGTAGACGTATTTATGTATTTTTGGTAATTAGAGTTTTTGTTTAGAGTTTTATTTTATCTTTGAACCTTTCAAATATATTTATTGTATATTTCTTGTCTCCGAATGTATTTATTTTTAAGAAGAGTCTAGATCAAGATCTGAGCACTATATTATAACGCTGTCAGAAGAACTGACTGCCTAGATATGCATACAATAATTTGAATAAGTAACTCCAAGCAAGCTCCTTCAAAGGGTATCTAAAATTCGGCGTAAACTGGCAATTTTTTTTTAGTGACGCCTTGTTGCATGATTTATGTAACCAGAAAAGCACTTATAAGTGTTCCCCCGCCCATTATTAAATTGGCTATTCTCAAATTGCAGTTGCTGCATTTTATGGGCTAGAAGTGGGCGAAATAAATGGGGCGTGGCCGACTCTTAGTCACCTACAAGTCGGCTCCCAAACTTTCGCCACGAAACACACGCGCCTAAAAAGCTACTCTGCCTGCTGGTGTGCGTGTGTGGCTCTCTCTCTTACTCTCTCTCTCTCTCCCTCCCCCTCCTTGTCATCATTTTTCTGACACACACGCAAGCAGCGGCGACAACGAGGCACCGAAAGTTACAACATTCTGGGCAATACACACATTAGGGGTATTCATGTTTAACAAATTCCATAGAAAACAAAAGGAGCAGCCCTTGAAATAACTTATGAGCTACTTGCGTATGAAATATAAACACAAAACACCAACTATCAGGCAAAGCCAACGCATACACTGAGAAAATAATAATAATAATAATAAGCTTAAAGTATTGACTTTAATATCTATTTGAATAACGAAAACGAACATTTTAATTGGCTGTTTTTATATATGCTTTTCTTAATTTTTGCAGTAACTTTTGTACCATATTATATTTCATTATTTTATATTCTTTCTTTTGCTTTTTCAATTTTAAATGAATATTTATAAATAAGCTTTATCTGAAACTTTAACTTTTTTAAAATATGTTGTCTGTTTGCAGAGTCCACTTTAAATAAAAAATAAAATATTAATAAATATAATCAGCAACTAGCCAAATCGATTTCTATTGGAATAATTGTTGTACCCAGTGCATATGTAGGCGCAGGCAAGATCGGCCTACTATTTCATCCTGAAATCTTGCTTTTAATACAATAAAGTTCAGTTTTGCTCGAATGTTGTTTTTTTAATTATCACTTTAAATTCATGGCTCAGTCGAGTCAAGTTTTTATCTTTCTGACGTCTGCAGACAATGTAAAATATCTAAAATTAAGTTTTATCGCTGAACTTGAAATTGCGATTTGTAACTCAAACCCGAATTGTGGATATATTTTTTTTGTTTTTGATTTTGCTAGACGACAGCATATTTGTTGGCGAGTGAGGATGATTGGGGGTGGAGGTGTGGCAGGAAACGAGGCGCGCACGCTGCTTGAAAAGGATGATTCACCAAGTTTGACTGCTGACTCTCCTGCCTGCCGCTTGGTAGGTGCCACATCAAGCAGCCATTGTGGCAACAACAACAACGACAAAACTTGGCACGAACATGCGCCTTTTCTCTCTGTGCTGAGTGTGTGTATGTCTGTGTGTGTGTGTGTGTGTGTGGAGGACTTTCAGCATGACTCATTCGCTTTGGTTGTATGTGTTTGTGTGTGTGTGTGAGCTTCGAACTGTGAACTGTGTGTATTCTTCACGCTGTGTGTGTTTGTGTGTGTGTGTGTGTGTGTTGTTTTTGTGTGGGCTGCCTTGCTTCGAGCTGCTTTTTGCTTCTTGCTGCTATTATTAATTTAAATAACAAAATCGCATTTGTTTTATGTAGCAGACTTAATGGAAAACACAGCAGACGTCGCCAGCACCACTTGCTGTGCGCATATCGCGCTATACACTCGGCGAAAATATTGAGCATGTTCTGGCAAACATCAAAAATATATTTTTAATAGATTTAATATATTTTTTTCATTCCTTTGTTTTCAATTATATCGACAGTTACCCACACAGTTGGTGTAAAATGTTTTTTTAATTGATTATCTGTTAAAATATTAAGTTAAAATGTTAACTTAAGATATTTTTAAAGGGAAACAAATTTATATAAGCAAGACTACGATTATAAGGCATCTTAGAGGATGATTGGGCAGAGTTCTAACTTGCTTTGCAATCCCTAAAATCGTAATTAATAAACTAAATGGGAATAAGTAACAATTTCATTACTTTTTAAAACAGTTGCATACCAAAACTTGATCAGTTGGATGTTTAAAGTATTTTAGTCCTTATTTAAAGTATCCCATTGATTTGAGTCTCAGTGTACTCAGTTCTCTCCCTCCCTCTTTGTACATAATTTATATTTTAGCTTAATTAATTGCAGTCACTTTTCGTGCTAATTGAATTGCCCGCAAGCAGCAAATTATAAAACACAATTCAATTGTGAATATGCCGCGAGCTGTGCTTAACAATTTGTTAGACGTCGCTTTAAACAAGTTGAGTGTGTTTTTTTTTTTTTTAAAGAATGATGATACAAAACGAAAGAAAATAAAAAGTCCTTATCGTCTGTGAACTGTCATTGACATTGACGCACTTGCAACACCCTGTTGCCATGCCGTGGGGCATGTGCCGAGTGTGCTTCAAGTCAATGGCTGGCAACCAAGAAGCAGCAACAAAAAATTAACAGCAAAAAAACAAACAAATACGTCAACGACCCGCCCACGTGATGTGTACCTTACCTCAGCACCCTTCCCCCTCTCTCTCTCCCTCCTCCCTCCACATCCACAACAGTCGCAAAATACTTTTGATATTAAATTGGTGGGTTGGCATTCAACGTATGCGTGCTGCATTTTCTACTGCGCAGCAATATAATTTACCATCTAGTAACTTTCCTTACTCCGTCTTAGCACACATCCCCCTTTGTCACACATCCGTGCCCTTTCCCCAACTCCGCCCACGCACGATGCGTCGCCATTCGATTTATGTATGTGAAATGAGTTTAATACTCAGATTTTCATCTGCATGGGCAACGAAACTCTCTCCTTGTCTCTATCTAACTCTCTCCTCTTTATATCTCTCTATCTCTTTCACTTACTGCTGACATTTTCCAGTGTGAAAACATATAAATATTAAAGCATACTCTTATGCGCTCCAGTCGCAACTTTAATGTTCTTTCAATGCTAACATTTTACAGCACAGGCAATCCCGAATAGGTCTTTAGATGGTGGGTTATGATTGGATTCAGCTAATAGCTAACTGTTAATAAAAATATGGTCCGGGCATCCTAAACTACATTGAAATTTAGTACCTTTGATGACATTTGTGATACCTCCAGCCGCACAGAGAAATTTCAGCGCCATTACCAGAATGTTCATCTTTGTCTCGATCCCTTATGTTATATAAATGCCCAATTTGGCCAGTTTTCCGATTCCAAATTGATCTTACAGTTCATACGCATATTTTTCTTTGAAATTTTCAATGGCTATGAGTAGTTTAAAATCCTCAACTTTCTACAGTCCCATCCGCTACTCGCCCTCCAAAGTCCAGATATATATTTTGTAACCGTGCCACCTGCCAAAGAAATCTACACTGCCATTCTTTTTCCTAAACACCATTATCCAGCTTCCACCCTGAATCATTATATCGGAACTATCGTAAAATGGTTGCCGGACACGATAATCTGATAGACGCCAAAATCTACATCCCAGAGTCGACCCCTCAGCTACTAGAAATTTGAATTGCCACAAAACATACTCCTTAAAAACAAAATTAATTAATCAAGTTGTATATGTCAGAATTTCGCCAATTGCTAGTTTAATTGGGTTGTTTTTCTTCTGTCAGCTTTGTTTGTTAGTTATGCAAAACGTATCCTTCCCCAATGCTCATCACATGATTTTTTTTTGGTCCCCATAAACATTAACTGTTAAGTTTATCACGTGGATGGCCAACAAATTCAATGTCAAAGCAATTACGTTAGAATTCATTGTTTTTAGCAGGCAGCAGGAGAAAAGAACACAAATAAAACAACGCATAAAAAGCTCATTCAAGTTGAAGAAGAAATCAATACAAATTTCATTTTACGTCATCAGCCAACACAATGAAGTGAAGCTACTTGTACATTTACTACTGTATCTACACTGACGGCCGTAAAAAGTATGACGCCTGTTTTCTATAGTACGCAACATAATGAATTTTATTTAGTTAACAGCTTCTAATGATAACGCACATGAGATTTATTAGCAAGCGTTTGTATTATTATCATTTAGAATGAAATATGTATCACTGCCTATAAAGTTAGGTTATTTATCTATTATTTATGTTCATACGTATTTAATACAAATGTTTTACTTAAAATTCGTATTAAATATATGTGTGCTTAATTATGCAGGCGAACTTGCTGTAGATGCTAAGAAAATACTGAAAGTCGAGAATAGCTTTGCATTTTAAATTTAGTTTTGTATTTATTTATATATTTTAAACTCTCTTATTAAACTTTACTCAGAGCTTAACATAAATGTCATTTCGACTTACTGAATTAGCTAATGGGTAAAGTCAATGAATCAACAATGGAACAGAATAAATATATATATATTTATATATATATATATAATGTTCTGGATAAACTCAGAGTTGACTGTGATATTTAAAAATCATGGAGAGCAATATTGACATTTACAGATAAAAGCAGATTAGTCCGAGAACCTTGCTGAATGAATTGAGTTTATCGAAATATTGACATATATAATAATGATAATATTGATAATAATTATAATAATAATAATAACGATAATAATGATAATAATGATAATAATTATAATAATGATAATAATGATAATATTGATAATAATTATAATATTGATAATAATGAAAATAACGAAAAATTACTAAATTACTAAGTAAACTTAAAGAGTCTACAGTTATGGGTAAAGTAAGTGGGTCGACAACCCAACTGATTGAGCAGACTGGAGAACAACTAAATTGGTTTCCGGACAAGCTGAATTTTATGACCAAATCAGGGAATCAAGAAATATTCATAACTATATAGGATGCAAAGGGATAAAATAGGGTTGCTAGTTAGGATAAATTTGTAATTGAATAGTAATCCAGAGATGTGGATAAAAAGTTCTCAACTCAACAGTTTCACTGTGGAATTATTGCTGTTTTGGGATTTTAACATAATGCGCATTCTTTGGACAGTCAGTGTGAGTTTGTTATTATTGAGCTGGCTCTTTGATGAAATTCTTAGCATAGCTGTCATACCAAAGCTGCCCCAACGAACACCA
Source organism: Drosophila longiperda (assembly GCA_035042125.1). Classification (NCBI taxonomy): domain Eukaryota; kingdom Metazoa; phylum Arthropoda; class Insecta; order Diptera; family Drosophilidae; genus Drosophila; species Drosophila longiperda. The sequence continues at coordinate 1,408,347 of JAWNLV010000107.1, forward strand.
CCTCGCACCCCCCTCACGTCAACTGCTCCCGTATCAACCCCTAAAGCATAGAACTGTAAAGCGCATGCGCCTTAATTGAGGGGCTGCTGAAATTGCCTTTTGGCCAACTCGGCTCACTGCGTTGTCTACGTCCAACGGGTGCAGTTGATATTGGCTTGAAGCGCGCGCGTTATTCTCTGGCCCCCGCCTCGATTGGCCATCGATTTTGTGCAAAAAAAAATTAAACAAAAATAAAAAATTAAAGAAAACCAAAAAAGGCAAAGAATTGTGTTACAAATTTAACTTAAAAAGTAACCACAATTAATAAAATAGTTGAGAAAACAAAGAAAATGCTGTCATTTGCCAGCCTTGGCCACTGCCAAAGTTCTTGAGCTATGTGAAAATTTTCGCTGTTATACAGAAAGAAAGCGTTACATATATAGATATATACATATATATATATATATATATATATATAAACATATGCACATTTCTATAGATATATGTACTATGACACATATATACTTATGTTTTGAGAAAGTAAAGAAAGAAAGTTAATTTCGAATGTGCGCATTTGGTTATTTATTGTTTTCTGCTTTGTTGCTAACAACAATTTTGGTGCTATCGATCATATTTGCCACGTCCTCGAAGAGATCCATGATGGATAGTTTTATACTCGTTTTCAATTACACACATGATGAGCAGCAGCAGCAACAACAGCAGGACTTGCAACAACAGCAACAACAACAGCTACAGCAATTTCTCTTCAAGCCGAAATTATTTTGAGTTTTTTTTTGTACTACTATTTTGCCCACCCATCAATTGGTAAATGCTTCAAAAATATCAAGAAAAATATTTTGCAAAATTTCCATCAATTCGCCAAACAAACATTTCAAAATTTCAGCAAAAAATGTCAACCAAAACCAAATGCATTTCTCATCCTATTTTGCGCTTAGTTTTTATATAATTTTTATTTCGATTTTAGATTTTTTTTGATTACCCAAATGTGTGTGTACATTTTTCACAGTAGCCTCGAAATGAATGTGCCCAGTGAGAGAGCGTCCTTGTGTAGAGTTTTGTGTTGAAAGTGTAGAGTTGTTTTCCTTTTCCTTTTTTTTTATTTTAATATTTTTTTTAGCCTTTGCGAAGGCAACATGAAAATTTATTAATAAAGGTCAAGACGACCCAAGCGAAGGATATGCTCGAGAAATGTACGCAAAGTGTGTGCGTGTGTGTGTGTGTGTGTGTGTGTGTGTGTGTGTGTGTGTGTGTGTGTGTTTTAATGTGTATGCAATTTAATGGACACGGTGCTTGTACGGTGCTTGAAACCATAAAAGAGCCACAACATGACACATCGCAGCAAAGAAGTGAAATGTGAAGGATTAGTAACGTGTCTGAAGGACCTCAGCACTTATGAGAAGTTCAAGAAATGCTCATGAATAATTGTAGCTAAAGTTGAAAATAAGTAAAAGAACACAAATTAAGATCTACTACTTGAAGTTACAAATATTCAAGTCAGGGGATAACAAACTTATTTTGAAGCAAGAACAGCAAAAACCTTAGATTTTATCAAGTCAAGAATATATTCTTGATTACGGCTGGAAATTAAAAGTTAATTTTAGCTTCGATGGTTTTTACCATTTAATGCCTTGTTTTGTATTTGATTATTTTTATATTTGTATTGTTTCTCTAATTTCTAGCACATTTAAATCGCGTCAGCAAAAGCATCACAGCATACAAAAAAAATAATAATAAAAGAATTATAAACATTCCATATATATTTGCCAACGCAGACTTTCACTCTCCCTCTCTCTCTCTCTCCGTAAGCCTTTCTCTTTTTTTTCCTGGCGGCTGCGCAATAAAATTCCTTGTAGACTTTTCCCCAGAATTTTTGCAGGCTGTTGCATTTTGTCTTTTGACAAAATATAAACAAAAGTCAAAACGCCAGGTAAACAGAGAGAAACATTAAAGAGAGACAGATAGAGAGAGAGAGAGATTGAAGAGAGATGGGAGAGAGAAAGAGAGTGTCAGCATTTATCGCAGCTGCGCATCATTTAGTGTAAAAATGCTTTTAGGCTAACACTCATTGGAAGTGTTTTAAAGTTTTCCCTTGTTATGTGTCCCAATATTCTAGGACTCCACTGTGCGCGAATTAAAGAATTTTTGCCTGGTCGTGTGAAAACTGTGTGCGGCATTTCGCAACTGAAAATGTGCAAATAAATCGAAATTAAACGGCAAAATAAATTATTTAAATAAATAAAATCCTAATAATTCAATCCGTCGCTCTAAAAAAACAAAAACAATTGCTCATAACATGATAAAGTCCAAGGACTTTGCCTAAGTGTACCACAAACTGTGTAAGCCAGCGTTTTGTTTGGCTTCAAACTCAAAACTTAAGGTAAAAATCATAAAAGTTTTTAAAGCATATCAAATTTAAATATATAAATATATGTATATACTCGTATGTATTTTTATATGTATTTTATAGCGCTTTACATAGACATAACTTAATGTTGGGTGTGAGGGGTTTTTCTTTTCCGTTGATGACTCATTCGAGTGCCTGACACTCGGCTGCGCTTTTATTGGAAGTGTGGATTGTGGAATTTTTTCTAGTATGTACACACACATATGTGTGTGTGTGTGTGTGTTGTTATTCTTGTGTGTGTGTGCGAGTGTGGATTTGAGTGTGAGCAGCATAACTATAAAAGTCAGCAGGGTAGCAGGTTATACAAAACTATTTACATAAATGAGGAAGTCGAAAAATTTGCAATTTCTAAAATCATAATACTAATAAACTTGAATGATAAGTGGAAAATGAAATTTCTAATTTTTAAGATAAATAAAATAATGCTATTTCTTAATGCTAATATACTTTAATGTAGTCAAGCAAAACCATTTAAATGAACTGAATAATTTTATTATACTAAAGTTTTTGGCCCATTTTCTACATGTTTTTTATTGACTGTTTTTCTATTCCTGATAAAGAATGAAATATACTCATATTTTAAGTGTGTCTAAGTAAACATGACATTAACTTTTAGTGGGTGCGGTTAGTTTTTGTATAGACGCATATACTATAAAGCTATTTGTAATTATATATCAAGTCATAACTACTGGAAAGCAATAAATGTGTGCTTTGCGGTTGGATCTCAACTTCGTTTTTTTACCCCACTGCAATCATATAAATTTGATTCGAACCCCCAGCGATTTGCATGAGTCACAGCTCACACACACACACACAGAGACTCACACACAGAGACACTCACTTATAGTGAGACACAACCACACACACACACACACCCACCAATGTAGCTGAGCCAATTATAAAATGACGCTGGGGCTGTGCGGTTTCTGGTATATTTATGGCCCAAATTGGCAGGCTCCCCTAACAAAATTATTGTCTAGTATATAAACGCTCCAATTTTGTTTGTCTTCTCTGTCAACTCCAGTTAACAGCCAGCTAAGACAAGCCCGTTGCCGGGGGAACACTACCGAAAATGTCGTCGGTTAAGGTAGCGGTGCGTGTGCGCCCGTTCAACAACAGGGAGATTGGACGCGAGTCCAAATGCATCATCGAGATGACCGGCGCCACAACGGGTGAGTCTGCTTCAAATATACACAAAACAATTTATGACCAACCCACTTCCACATTTATAGCCATCACCAATCCGAAGGTGCCACCGAACACAAGCGAGTCCGTGAAACGCTTCAACTTTGATTACTCCTACTGGTCACATGATGTGAGGACCACGGCAAACCAAATTAAACTCGATAATAAACTTTAATCCATTGACAGCCCCGTGATTCGGACTTCTCCACACAATCGATGGTCTACAAGGACATTGGCGAGGAGATGCTGCAGCACTCCTTCGATGGCTACAATGTGTGCATCTTTGCCTATGGCCAGACTGGCGCCGGCAAGTCGTACACCATGATGGGGCGCCAGGAGGAGCAGCAGGAGGGCATTATACCAATGATATGCAAGGATCTATTCGGTCGCATACAGGACACCGAAAACGATGAGCTCAAGTATTCCGTGGAGGTATCCTACATGGAGATCTATTGCGAACGTGTGCGAGATCTGCTGAATCCCAAGAACAAGGGCAATTTGCGTGTGCGAGAGCATCCTCTGCTCGGTCCCTATGTGGAGGATCTATCCAAGTTGGCCGTCACCGACTACCAGGACATACACGATCTCATTGATGAGGGCAACAAGGCGCGGTTGGTTTTATTACGACATCCCATCTTCTCTGAGCTTTCCTTATGCTGCTGTCTGTTTGTCTGTCCTTAGAACTGTGGCCGCCACCAACATGAACGAGACAAGCTCCCGTTCGCATGCTGTCTTCACCATCTTTTTTACACAGCGTCGACACGACATCATGACCGACCTGTTTACCGAGAAGGTCTCCAAGATCAGCCTGGTCGATTTGGCTGGCTCGGAGCGTGCCGATTCCACAGGCGCCAAAGGCACTCGCTTGAAGGAGGGCGCCAACATCAACAAATCCTTGACCACACTGGGCAAAGTCATCTCCGCCCTGGCGGAAGTTGTAAGTAGATCGCAACTTGTATTTTAACAGGTGTTTTTTTTATCTACCCTTGCAGTGTGATTTGTGTGTGTTTATAATTAAATAATATATCAAAAATAAAACACACAAATTTCCAGATAACTGCAAAGGTATTTCAATTTCGGCCAAGCCGATTATAACTTTTATTAACCCAAGTTTAACTGCTTTCTAATATTGTTTGTGCTGCACACTCTTTGAATGACAGTCTGTAAGTATTTGAATAGGTCTCTATACCTGTCTCACTCTAAGCTGACTAACTCTATCTCTCTCTCTCGCTCTGTCTGTAGGCATCGAAGAAGAGGAACAGCAAGAAGGCAGATTTTATACCCTATCGCGACTCAGCGCTGACTTGGCTCTTGCGTGAGAATCTGGGTGGCAATTCCAAAACGGCAATGATAGCTGCCATTTCGCCAGCTGATATTAACTACGATGAAACTCTGAGCACTTTGCGGTAATTTAACATATTTTTTAGGTCAATCAATCAATCAATAAATTTGATTTGCATTCCTTATAGCTATGCGGATCGTGCCAAGCAAATTGTGTGCAAGGCTGTTGTCAACGAGGATGCGAATGCTAAACTCATCCGTGAGCTCAAAGAGGAGATACAGAAACTGCGCGATCTGCTCAAGGCCGAGGGCATTGAGGTGCAGGAAGGTAAGTCGAGACTAGTCTATACATATATATATATATATGTTTCAGATGTAGTATAGCTATACTAAGTTCCTTTACTAAGCTTAAAACTAAGCCTCTGTGCAACACACACACCAACAAAAAAAATAAAAAGAATATATTAAAACAACAGACAACAACAATCATAAGTTAGTCGTAGTCTATCCTAGACCTAGCAATTATGCTCGAGTACCTAAAAAAAAAAACCAACAAAAAACAAAAAAACAACCAAAAAACCAACCCTATTTCCTTTAGGACCCGATGGCAAAGTGGTGTGTGAGAAGCGCGATGCGAATAGTAAGTAAAGTTATAAAGAAAAAAACAAAAACAAAAAAAAAAAAATTAATAAACAAAGGCTTTCACAATATGCAATATGCAAAAATAATAATCTATACGCTGTGTGTGTAACCATATATACATATATGCATAATAAAAAGCAAGGACTTTGTGTGTGTGTGTGTGTGTGTAATTTGTATATTGTATTTCCAACGCTTCTACGTAAAACATAAATTTGCTTCAGGACATTTACAAAATCAAAATATTCAAAGTGTTTGCTCGAAAATGAATCAAAGCTGAACCGATTTAAATTGAGAATAATAATAATAATCATGATCAGCAAATGTCTGCATAAATAAACTGATTTTATATACTACGATCTTTAAATAGAGACTTTAATTGGAATACAAGATTTACAAAGATTGAAATTTTATGCTTTTTTCTAAAGACTTTAATTGTAGTAAAAGTTGTACAAAGAGTTCAATTTTATTTCATTTTAACGAAATAAATATATGCATTAAAACTTCAATTGATATATAATATTAAAATACAGCCATCGATGTGATAAGCTGTTTAAATTGTATTTATATCGGAAACGCATGAAACGCAGATTTTCATATTGAACAAAATAAAATTAGCTGACTTCAGAATATCTCCAAAAGTTGTTATTTTCGAGCGTTCACTGTGCTTAATAATAATCACTGTTCAAGTCCTCTTTATGTTGCGTATTATTGTAATCGAAGACAGTGGGAGATGGAATTTGATTTCTATATATATATATATATATCATATATATCTTATATAGTACAAGTTTTCTCGTCTGCCACTGCAGTTATGTTTGTGTTGCCCAGTCCAAAAGATAGGCACCTTTTAACTCCTCGCAGTCCGCAGAAACTGTAGACGTGGACACGCCTGAGTGATACCAAAAAAATCTCCAAAGACTTACCCAAAAAGAAAATAATAATAATAATAATAATAATAAAACCTAATCGGCAACGCTTTGTTTCACTTCTTATTCAATATACGTAAAAACCCCAAATAATCTCTGCACGCTTTTCACTGCGCTTTACTTTGTGGCAACATTGATGTTGATTGCACCAACAACTAATTTCGATTGAACTCTTGCAGAGGATGAGCTGAACAAGTCGTCGGTGATCAAGTCACCATCGAAGGGACGCAATCGCAATGGTTCCACCACCGATATGGCCGTGGATCAGCTGCAGGCCAGCGAGAAACTGATTGCAGGTAAGCAAAGAAAACGCTAAGATTGAATCTGCTGGATAATAATGGTTCGTTTCCTGGCAGAACTCAATGAGACCTGGGAGGAGAAACTGAAGCGCACCGAGGAGATTCGCTTGCAGCGGGAGGCTGTCTTTGCCGAGATGGGTGTGGCCGTCAAAGAGGATGGCATCACTGTGGGCGTCTTCTCGCCCAAGAAGACACCACATCTGGTCAATCTGAACGAGGATCCCAATTTGTCGGAGTGTCTACTCTACTACATCAAGGATGGCCTCACCCGCCTGGGCACACACGAGGCGAACGTGCCACAGGATATTCAGCTGTCCGGTTCGCACATCCTTAAGGAGCATTGTACCTTTGAGAATCGCAGCAGCACCGTTACCCTATTGCCCCACAAGGATGCCATTATTTTCATCAATGGACGCAAGCTCGTTGAGCCCGAGGTGCTGAAGACGGGCGCACGTGTTATTCTCGGTAAGAATCATGTGTTTCGCTTTACAAATCCGGAGCAGGCGCGCGAGCTGCGCGAAAAGATCACCGAAAACGAGGCGGAGAACGAGGTGGAGAACGAGGAGAAGGAGAAGGCGGACACACAGCAGGTCGATTGGAATTTTGCCCAGTGCGAACTGCTCGAGAAGCAGGGCATCGATCTCAAGGCCGAGATGAAGAAACGCCTCGACAATCTCGAGGAGCAATACAAGCGTGAAAAACAACAGGCCGATCAACAGTTCGAGGAGCAACGCAAAAACTACGAGGCACGCATCGATGCGCTCCAAAAACAAGTCGAGGAGCAATCAATGACCATGTCCATGTCCATGTGCAGCAATTACTCGCCCGAGGATTTCCACCAAGAGGAGGATGTCTACAGTAAGCACAGATCTTATCCACATGATCTTAGTTATATATCCGCTTTTGCAGGCAATACATTGTACGAGTCCTGGACGGTACGGCGGGCTGGCTTGGCTGCTTGGGCTTTCCGCAAGTGGCGCTATCATCAGTTCACATCGCTGCGCGATGATCTCTGGGGCAATGCCATATTCCTCAAGGAGGCAAATGCTATTTCCGTCGAGCTAAAGAAGAAGGTATCATCACTGCCTGAATCCCTTTCAAAATATCAGCTCAAATCTTTTCCGCTTTCAGGTGCAATTCCAGTTCACACTTTTGACGGACACGTTGTATTCCCCGTTGCCACCGGAGTTGGCATCGAGTGTTACGCCCACACAGCCGGATGATGAGTACGGTGCACCACCAGTTTCCAAGACTCTCGTCGCTGTCGAAGTCACCGACACCAAGAACGGCGCCACACATTATTGGTCCCTCGAGAAGTTACGGTAATCTTTACTTGCTCCAACCTATTCAATTTTCAAGGCATTTTTTTTTTTCAACTAGCTCACATTCATTTCTCTTTCCCTTTGCACTTTTTGCTATATCCTTGCAGTTGGTATTATTTCTAGTCTGACTACGATTTGTTTTTAAGTAAAAGTAGTCAATAAATCGATTGACAATTTAAGTTAATATTTATTTTGATATAGCAAAGAAAATTATAAGTTAATTGTAAGTAGAAAAAATTTTTATAGCAAATTATTATAAAAAAGCAATGGATATAATACTGAGTTATTATATGGTTATTTAATCCTGTTTATAAGGTATAACCTCTACCATGTAGAGTGAAGAGAAATAGAAATTCAGCAAATTCAGATAAACTATCGTAAAAACTTTAATAATTTAGAAAAAGACGATTTCCAAATGTGCGAGTAAATAAAATCATTGAAAGTGTTAGTAACTAATTATTTAATTTAACAATTTATTATAAATTATTTCTAAGAACAAGGAATACTTTCTAATTTTGGCCGATTATAAAAATTCCAGTTCGTTTTTTTAAAGATGTATTTTAATCTATATTCTTTATACTGGCAAGGAGAAAAATATATATTTTAATGTATATACCTTGATGATCATTTTTTATTCATTTTGTGAGTCTCATTATCAATGTGTCATTACGACTTGACCTGAATTATATAAATCGAATTATATAAACCGAAAACTGTAGCTCTTTGTCAATGTGAATTTTCTTGAAGTTATATTTAGTCTCTTTCAATATCCTATAATTTATATTAGCAGTTTTATATATGCAGAAATACTCCAATCTGTTCGCCTTTCCATCTTTTTATGTATATGTTTGAGCTGTATTTAATACAATATTTTTCCAATTTCAATTAACATATATACCCCATATATATACTGCAAGGGTATCAAGTCTTCGGCTAGACCGAAGCCAGCTGTTCGTTTTTTTGTTGAGAATTGATTTTTATTATTAAAATATAATCATTTTATGTTTTTTATTGACTTTTTTGGTACGTGCATGGTGGTTGTAGTTCTTCAATTCTAATTATCGTGTTTAAAAAGCTGTAGAATTGCTTAAATCTTGACAAACAACAATAAACAAATGTAGTCAAATCAAAAAAAAAAAAAAAACAAAGAAAAAGCCACTTAAAACGATGGCAATTGTTTTTTTCACCGCCACCATTTACGCCGTAAAAAATCTCATCCGCCATCGATAAAACTAAACAGAGAGAAAAAAAAAACATTTAGCACAAAGCTAGTTTAGGCTTTAACAAATGCTGACTTGTACTTTTTTCGGTTCTCTTACAATCCAACAAAATAAAAAAAAAAAAAAAATATCATAATCATAATCATAATCAAAAAAAATGCCATAAACATAAAGCTATCGCCTCGAACTGATGCGGCAGGTGTATAATGTCGAGAGTCCACCCTCGTCGATGCTCTTCGATACCTCCAGCATTGAGGGTGTTGGAGCATATATGACGCTTGACTTGGGATCACCACCAGCTTATCAGCAGGTGACAAATGTTGTGGAGCCGGTGGCCGAGCTGAAGCCGCCACAATTGCGACAGGCGGCATCCCCATCGCGTTTGACATTGGCCAATCTGATACCTTCTAGGTTTGCTTGACATTTCGAGGCTCTGTTCTTCTTCTTCTTTTGTCAAAATATATTTGTGTAGTTTTTCGCTTTGCTTTGTGCATGCTTCTTGCTTTGCTTATCTTTTCCTTTCTTTCTTTCTTTCTTTGCGTAGCTCCTTCTTGCTCCTCAGGTTACTTATTTTTTTTAGGTGTAGTTGTCCATGCTTTGTTGGTTTGCCTTTTTCCAATCTACTTTCGCACTGTTTGCTGTCCATCCTGTACCTTTGCGCTGCTCAGTTCTGAACTAATCCCTTGCTCTGATTCCATTCCATTTGCAGGCAACGCTTGGAGCTGATGCGTGAGATGTATCACAATGAGGCCGAGTTGAGTCCCACTTCGCCTGATTACAATGTGGAGAGTTTGACCGGCGGTGATCCGTTCTATGATCGTTTCCCATGGTTCCGCATGGTTGGACGCTCCTTCATCTATCTGAGCAACTTGCTGTATCCGGTGCCGCTGGTGCACAAAGTGGCCATTGTCAATGAGCGTGGCGATGTGCGTGGTTATTTGCGGATTGCTGTGCAGCCGGTGCTCGACGAGGAGTCCATTGACTTCAATAACGGTGTCAAGCAGTCGGCTCGCCTCGTCTTCAACGAGGATGACGCGAAGCCCAAGTATCGAGCTCTCAACGAGAAGGACGATGTGCAGCGCTACATTGACCATGGTGGATTGGATAGCAAACTGGAGGGTAAGTTTTGCCACACTTTACTAGAATTACAAACTAATTATCCAAAAATAATGATTAGAACTTGAAGATGCCGATTCGGGACGTGGCATTGATTCCAATTCGGCATCGGAGTGCCAGGAGAATTCCGAAGAGCCTGGGGAACATCTGCAGGTGGGCAAGGAGTTCACCTTCCGTGTGACGGTATTGCAGGCAACTGGAATTGGAGCTGAATACGCTGACATCTTCTGTCAGTTTAAGTGGGTTTCACCAAACAAGATTTTCCAAAACGATCACTTTGCTAATCTTTCAATATCTTTTCGCGACAGTTTCTTGCATCGCCATGAGGAGGCCTTCTCCACGGAACCCGTCAAGAACTCCGCTTCGGGTGCCCCACTCGGCTTTTACCATGTGCAAAATGTGCGTAGTTTGATTTACATACATATATATATATATATATATTGATATATTTCTATATATCTAACAGATAACGGTGCCCGTGACAAAGTCGTTTATTGAGTATTTGAAGACGCAGCCGATAATGTTTAAGATCTTTGGCCACTATCAGACGCATCCGCTGCACAAGGATGCCAAACAGGAGTTCGTTTCTCGTCCACCACCAAGACGCATGCTGCCACCAAGCATACCAATAAGTCAGCCAGTGCGCAGTCCCAAATTTGGACCGCTGCCCTGTCCGCCATCCTCGACAGTCTTGGCGAAGCATGATGTGCTGGTGTGGTTCGAGATCTGTGAGCTGGCGCCCAATGGCGAATATGTGCCATCAGTAAGTCCCATTCGATTCATTCTGATGTCGGATTACTTTCTTTTATCTTACCTATTACCTAAATAAATAAATACATATATCTGCTGCTCCTTTCAGGTCGTTGAGCACAGCGATGATCTGCCCTGTCGGGGACTGTTTCTGTTGCATCAGGGCATCCAGCGACGCATACGCATCACCATTGTCCATGAGCCGACGCCTGAGGTGAAGTGGAAGGATATCAATGAGCTGGTCGTTGGACGCATACGCAATTCGCCTGAGTCATCAGACGAACAGGATGAGGATGCCTGTGTGCTGTCGTTGGGTTTGTTCCCCGGCGAGGTGCTCGAGGTGCCCGGCGATGATCGCTCGTTCTATCGCTTCGAGGCGGCCTGGGACTCCAGTCTGCACAATTCGGCGCTACTCAATCGTGTCTCGCAGGGCGGCGAGACTATCTACATTACGCTCAGCGCCTATCTGGAGGTAACCACTCTTAATCCCGAAGAGAAAAATTGGGAGAATTCGAATGAAAACTGATTTTTCTTTTAGCTGGAGAACTGCGCTCGTCCCGCCATCATTACGAAGGATCTGAGCATGGTCATCTATGGACGGGATGCACGCACTGGACCCCGTTCGCTGAAGCATCTGTTCTCGGGACAATATCGCAATCCGGAGGCCAATCGCTTGTCCGGCGTCTATGAGCTGTCGCTGCGGCGAGCATCCGAAGCAGGTAGTCCAGGTAGCAATTCTCTCATTGTAGTTGTAAAACGTCCTTCGCTTGCATGAACCTAACTCCTTCAAACTGATCCTACTGATCCGGCGTAACACTGCCACTATGCTTTCCTAAAAAGGTGTACAGCGTCGCCAGCGTCGCGTCTTGGACACCAGTTCGACGTATGTGCGCGGTGAGGAGAATCTCCATGGTTGGCGACCACGTGGCGATTCCCTGATCTTCGATCATCAGTGGGAACTGGAGAAACTCACACGACTCGAGGAAGTGGGACGCATGAGGCATTTGCTGTTGCTGCGCGAGCGTCTGGGCATGGACACCAATCCCAATCCGACCACCAAAACCGAGAAGGATGTGTGCAATCTGGCCGCAAGGGCGGCCACTTCACCCGTACACATGGTCATTCCACAGTCGCCGCAAACGCCCGTCAAGGATCCGCAGATGCAGATGATGCCCGATCGGGAGTACAATCAACGGGAGCAGGATCTGATGCTCAAATGCTTAGAACTGGTGCAGGGTCAGTTTGGAAACGCATCTCACTTCTCGGCAAAGCAATCCCTAATTGATTATTTTTTGCTTTTTACAGGTCGCTATAGCAAGAAGGAACCAAAGGATAACCAAACCGATCAAGCGGATGTCTCGCCCAGCGATGAGGGCTGCGCCGACATGACAGTCAGCTGCATCTCCAGCAATTCCATGGAGTAAGTTCCCATCGCGTTGCCGATACCAGCATGCTTTTTCTCCATTTCCATCCTCTGCCTTGCCTTTGCTGCTCTTTATTTCCAAACACAATTGGCAATTTCTAATTAGGTAAACAAAAAAAACACACTCATCTTAAATGACGAACAAAGGTTTCAGTTTTGCTTAGATTATTTTTAAAGTGGGTTTTGCTCATTAGTCAATTTTCCTTGAGTCACAAATGAAGGCAGAAGCTGAATAGTTTTTTTTAATAATTCTATTTAAAAACAAGTTGAAAACAATTTTTTATTTACTTTCATTGGATTTTAAAATAATTTTTGTATTTACTTTTTATGGAGTTTTGTAAATTGTGTAGTGCACTCGATATTTGTGCCATGGCATTCCAGTTGGAATATAGAAGTAACGCTATTTTCTACACACTTCCAGGATTTGCCAGTGAGAGATTAAACACCACTGAGAAACAACTTTCTAACCAATCTATCACAGTAACAGAATGTATCGCTTTATATAGGAAAAGAGGCAGCATCCTAGGGATACATATGTATACTAAAAAGCCCCCTGTCCAAAGTGGGTGTCTATAGTAACAATCAGTATAGGTTTTGTGAAGTCGAGGAGGAGTCCTCAACTCACATCCTAACAGAATGTATCGCCCTAGCCAGGAAAACATGCAGCATCCTAGGGACCCATGTTATGAATGTCAAAGACATAGTAGTCCTCGACCCATCAAAGATCCTGTACTCAATTTTTAATCTGTTTCCCACGTGAGTCAAGAAATTAAGAAGAATTCAATTCACAAATAGGAAATAATCCAACGATTTTATTAGAAGGAAAATAAGATTCTCAGCTGAACCCAACTCCAGACTTTCACACTAGATTATTATTGAAAAACACGATGCATTTCGACATCTCGTTGCTGGACACCAGTTGGACAATCGCTGCGCAGAATACACCTGAGTAGTGGCTCACTGAAGATGTAGCCGGACTTGCATATGCAGGGCACACCACAGAGATTGGAACATGAGCGTGATTTGTGGGTGCAGGTTTCGGGACAGACGCCGCCACATTTAACACTGGTCGCATTGTGGCCACAGAAGCCAGGGAATGGATTCCATATAAACTTGTGCCGCTCCGGGTCGGGATTGGTGTAATGATGCAGCACCACGTTGTCGCCCCATGCCCCAAGTTGTTGATAGGCCAATAGACAAAACAGCAGCATTAGCTGTTTTAGTTATTCATTCATCACACTCACTCATCCGCCAAATACATGTTCCAAATTGAAATTCTATTCCCGCTGTACTAAAACCAAACGAAACTCAAAAAACAATTTCGATATTCTGTTTTCTACTTTTGTTTGTTTGCTTTTCTTTTACACACAAATTAGAAACAACAAATTTGTTATACGAAAAAGGTAACTTTGTTTTCTCTCAATTCGCCCAGAGCACACATAAACTCTTTACTAATCCCGTCATTGATTTGTGTTCCACAGATTATGCTCACCGGATCGATCGGATGCACCGAATGGCTGGGAGGCACCTGCTCCGGCCACACAGCCGGCGCTGCCTTTGCGCCTTTATGTGCCCGAGCTGGAGGAGATTCGCGTCAGTCCCGTTGTCGCACGCAAAGGTCTCCTTAACGTTTTGGAGCATGGCGGCTCTGGCTGGAAGAAGCGCTGGGTGGTAAGTAGTGACCAGCTTAACTCTCCAGCTCAATTTTAATCACTTCTTTTTTGTCAGATTGTGCGACGTCCTTATGTCTTTATCTATCGCTCGGAGAAGGATCCCGTGGAGCGCGCTGTCTTGAATCTGGCCACGGCACAGGTGGAGTGCAGCGAGGATCAGGCGGCCATGGTCAAGATACCCAACACCTTTAGGTACGTCATTGAGTCAAACAAAATGAATCAAACTAAAATTGTGATTTACTTTGACAGCGTGGTGACCAAGCATCGTGGCTATCTGCTGCAAACGCTGGGCGACAAGGAGGTGCACGATTGGCTGTATGCCATCAATCCGCTGCTTGCCGGACAAATCAAGTAAAAATCAAATATAAAAAATATATACAAAATCGGTTCTTGTTGTAACACACACTATTTGCACCGAAAACAGATCCCGTTTGGCGCGTCGCACCTTGGAGCCGGCCTCGCAGACGGCATCACAGATCCAGGCCAGCAGTGGGGTGAATGCGAATGCGGCGAACAAATGAGATACGATAACGATGGAATCCGTTTTGGTTTACTGAGACGCAGGCTATGGCTGGCTGCAGCGACTGGACATAAGGAGACGTCTACGTCTGATGCGGCTGGCAGCAACTGATTAATCATCATCTATATATATATATAAATATATATATATATATATATAGCAGCTGGATTCCATCGCACATATTGTTATTGTGTACACGTATAAACAAAAAAACTAAATACATAAGAATACACTGAACAAAAAGTAAAACCATAACAGGAGATACCCGAATATGCAAAGCGTACGTAATTATTAAGTAGTGCAACATGATTAATTGATTAATTGTATTTTATATTATGTAATGTATCATTATTTATGTCGTTAGTCAGTCAGCCAAAAGTGTAGGCAACACTGTGTGTGCCACAAATGATGTGGCATACTTTTTGGTGCAAGCAGCAGCAAATTGACAAGAAGAATATGTTTTGTAAATAGTTTTTTTTTTTTATTTTTGCGATCATTTTTGTCGTTTCCCAATTTGTATAAATATTTGTCATTAGTTAATTAATTTTTAAAAGTACTTGAGTTCTTTCTCGCCGAACAAAACATTCAGTTTTCCAGTGATATTATGTTGAGAATAGAACTTATGTTTAAAAACATTAAACGCTTCAGCAAAAAACAACAATAAGAAAAGCACACTCCAAACACAAACAAACAAACAAACAAACAAAACAAACAAACATATATATGCATTTTAAAAAAGCAACTAAAGCAAATACCATATATATTTCTATATATATATATATATAAACAATATTGTATAAAACATATATATAAATATATATATATTTGCTGTTTATACACAAATTTTCAACAATTTACCATATATATTGTTTAATTTAGTAACAAAAACGCAAGACATATGAAACAAAATATTAATAATGCAATTACATATACATATACAAGAAGACATATATAAATAATATATAGATATATGTGTATGTGTGTATGTGTGTTAACGATAAACCGTACAGTATATAGGATGTAGTGTTGAAGATTGAAAATAATGAAGAGTGGAAATAGAATCCAAGTGGAAAAAGAGTTTTAAAAAAAAAAGTCAGCGTACGCTCAGCAGTTATCGATTAATTTGTTAATTAAACTTTACTAATCTATATATATATATATATAAATATATAAATATGATGTAACAGCGATTGATAAAACTACACAATCATATATACAAACATATATATATATATATATATATATGTCTGTTGTGTACTCTTTACTCAATGTAAATGGCACTTGCAAATAATACGAAAAAAAAAAGAAAACTTAACTTAGAAAAGCAAAACGCTTTATTGCTGTCAAAGTCAAAAAGAAATAAGTTTGACTGCTTAAAAAGCTTTCGTTTAGTTAAAATGCTATATTCCCTCTCTCTTTCACTCTACCTGTAACTTTCTCTGTCTCTTTTCGATTTCAAAAGAACCACCTGCAAAATGCTTAAAGCGAACAAAATATATATATATATATATTTAACTTAGTTTTGATAATAATCCAACTCGAATTACTCGAAAAAAAAAACAAAACAAAAAAATGCAAATGCCACCTGTAAATTTCTAAGAAACGCTTACAATGCAATATATACGCAATGTTTCCCTTTAAATTATTAATTATATATTTAAATTATATCTGTGTGTGTATTTGAATCCCTCACAAAATTTGTACCACTTTCGTTGATTGGACAATGGCACGAGCTTAACACAAAAATAAAAAAAAGGGAAAACCTTTTGGGTTCACTTGTACCTTGAGACAAGTGTTATACCCAATTGTGGAAGGTGTTCGCTTTCGTGTGTTTACAGTACAGGTTGCAAAAAACAACACGTTAAGCGAACGAGGATTTGAGTTTTGAGTAGCGAAAATGTAAACATTTGTTAAACTATTATGTAATATTAATTTGGAATTGTAAAATATTAGAGAATTGTAATTACAATAATCATATAAAACCTATACTCACATAATTATGCGCTAAACATACATACATATATATACGTATATATATATGATAATTGAGAAAATGCACACCAGCTAATTTCAAGTATTAGCCGATCTATATTGTTGAGCAAAACGAGCAAAAAACTCCACTTATATAGTACATATATATGTATGTACGAGTATATAGTACATATAAAATACATTTGAAATCAAATATATATATATACAAATACTATATATACAATTAAAATCGGGTAAAATGAATTGAGTGCAGCAGACAAACCATTCGTCGGATTCGTTTTATCAAAATGCAAGAAAATGTTGCCCAAAAATATCTAATAAAAAAAAAGAATTACATAATAAAAGTATCTACAATATAATTCCAGCTGTATGCTATCTGTATGTATACTCCAATCCAACAAACAACAATGATATATGCAAAAAAAAAGGGCGTATCACTACTAAAGAATTATAAATTAAAGCGGCTTTAAATAAAAACTGTAAAAAAAATGTCTTTCAATCAATCGAATCGAGTTCCAGCAGCTGATTGCCACAAAAAGTAAGTAGTCATTACGATTGTTGTCATTTGTAATGTTTATTATTATTTTAATTTATCATTTTCACTTATTGTTTTTTTGGTGTTTAGTTTGGTTACGGATAATCAAAAGACAAACAAAAAGGAATCCAAATTTGGTTATATATATAAATTTAAAAACTTGCTCTTCATATTTGGGAAAGTAAGTTTTCATTACAAAAGTCCTTATTTATTTATCATTTTCATGTAATATTATAACTTATGATTTTATAATAAAGGGGATGAATTTATATAAAAGGATATATACAAATTTTCAAGCAATTGATTATCAGATTACTAAAGTAAGTATTAACTAAAAATGTATAATGTACAATTAAATCGCAAAAAGTTAATTAAGATAGCTTTTCATCGAAATAGTTTTAGTTTCACTTAAAAATGGAAATAATTGGAATAAAATGAATAATAATATTTACATTTTGTGTGCAACCAACTTCGGGTAACTTTTGCACATTTAATAAAGCTGCAATTATATATGCAGATTATATATAAGTGTAACTTGAAATAATGGTTTTAATACCTCGACTTAGTGGCACAAAAAGCCGTTAGGATAATCCGTGCTAAGCTATAAGGACACATTTCCTATGTGCCACAGTGCGTATGCGTTATGTTAATTTGCGCTCGAAATCGCCGCTTAAGTTCGCCTCAATTGTCGCTGATGCAAATCACCGACTTAACAGGATATTGCATGCCACAGCCAACACTCTCCGCCCGTCGCTTTAACTGGGACAAGTTTACTTAACTTAATCTGTGGCAGAGAACGATGGGGGAGATGTACTTGCAACGCGCCTGTAGTAATTAAATAACTTGTCGTTGCCATTTGCCATTTCGTCATTTGGCCTTTTGATCGTTTGGTAGTTGATATTTTTTATGGTTAGCTATTACCTGCTTCGTCTTGGTTGTTTTTTTTTTGTGTGCCTTTTGTTGTTTGTTTGTTTGTTTTTGTTTTTATTGCCAACTGCACAAATGAATAATTCAAAAGAGTCGGCAGTCAGCAGAAGCGACTCGCAAAATCCGCATTTAAGTCTCAGTTTTGCCGTTGGGGGTTTCAGTTTTTGGTCTCGCTTCTTGTTGCTGTTTGTTGCAACTTGTTTGTTGCAGCTTGCTGTTGTTGCTTGCCGCATTGTCACTGGCAGCGCCGATTGAGGTCAGTGAAATCAAATCGCTTGGATGCGCGCTTGCTCTCGCTTGGACTGGTTAGCACTTCTAGAACTGGCCAACTCCGGGCATCCGCTTTGTCTTTTATGCATACCCTGTTCACTGTTGCAATGGAGTGGTATGAATATATGCACTCAGAAAAAAGCTTCAACTTGAATTTTAGTAGTTCTCATGGGTTTCGCAACTTTCATCAGCAAGTAAATTTTTAAAATTTTATTATGTGTTTTTTTTTAACCAGGATTTCTTGGTGGCTTTGTCGAAAATGTAAAAACAAAACATTTTAATTTCCATAGTGTTTTTTTAATCTATATAAACTTACGATTTTATGGGAATTTTAAATAAAGTCTCTTCTTGGCCTTTAACTTAACTTTTAATGTTTTGCAGCTATACTTTTTATTATTAAATTTGCTTAAAATAAAATATTCATTTTCAAAAATTAGTTATTATTTTTAAAATGGTTGATGTTTTCTTAAATTTAAAAATTTTTGTTAAAAACCAAAAAAATGTTCTTAAATCTCGTACCATTAATATTTAATGACAATTAACTAAATTTTAGTTCGATATTTTTTTTACTATATTTTTACAGGGTATACTGCAAGTTGAGCACTTGCTGAACACTGCTGCTGCCCAGCGACCTGTGCGAAAACTGGACTTGTCTACAAAAAAAAAAAAGAACAACAAAGAATGGAGAGACTATTCAGCTTGGTTGGCGTGGAATCCCTTGGCTCTTGGCTGGACTCCCTTGGCTGACTCTCAATGGGACTTGGGGCTGACTGGGACTGACTTTGTTGACGGAATTCAACACCTCATAGACTACATAGGAAACCCCGACTGCTTCCGCTTCTGCATTGACAGTGCCTAAAATTAGCCACAATTAAATGCAAATCGAATTTGTTCAATTAACTTGGCAAAGAATCGAGGACAGATTGTCAATGCCAATGTTGCCACTAAAATTGGCAGTCAAGTTGAATGCGTCGGCGACTATAAAAGCGATCGATGCCACATCGATGGGGCATACAACAGCGTGCGAAGAGTTAGTTGCAGTTAGTCGAGGAAAAGGAGCTCATCCAGCAGCAGCAGCAGCATCATCAACATGTTCGACTCGAAGATTAGATTGCCCAAATATGTATCGGATGCATTCGATAATGTCGAGTACGAACTACAGATGACCTACACCCTGGAAACGGATCGTCGCATCATGAGCTTCTACGATGCCATGTGGGGCATTGAGGTGACTGGTGGCAGCGATCAATTCGAACCGCTGACCATTGTCAATGTGTCGCCAACGGGTCTGGCCAAGCGGGGAGGTATGCGTATCGGGGATGAGATAACCCAGATCAATGATATACCCGCCTTGGAGCTGACCTTTAATGAGGCATTGCAAATCTTTCGCAAATCCTCGCATTATGTGCGCGTCTTTGTCAGGGGGTAAGTAATCCTAATCATCAGCAGTCCCAGCAGTTTTACATCTTCTCTATCTGCCTTAGGGATGACGATGCACCCGGTGAGGAGGATTGGACCTGTGACTGCTGGTTCAAGCCTAGGAGGCCCTGGAAGCGTGACTTTACGCCCATTCAGTGGACCTTTCCGTGGAACGATCGTCGCAAGCCCGTCTACAAGGAGTCCAATTGCTTCATGGTGCCCAGCAAAATGGAGGACAAGATTCGTGCGCGCCGTGCAGCCACCTCGGCCGTGCACAAGAAGGAGGATGCGTTGCCCCATACGCGCTCATTGACGCCCACACCCAGACCCAAGAATCAACCCGGACCTAATCTGCTCGAGAGCGTGCTGCGTCCACGAGGACCACCGCCCAGGGATTAGGTAGCAGTAGCTTGATCACTATTCCAGTTGGATAGGAAGCTGAACCAAAAAGAGGAGCGGGCAGCAGGCAGCAAATCTTCTTAGGAAAATAAGGTGCTGCAGTGCATCCGCCTCTTTGGGCCAAGGGCAGGCAACTGAATGCAGGCAGCTACAGCTGTAGCAGTTGAAGTGCCCCGCTGAAATGTGCTCATACAGTGAACACTCGCTAACTAGAACGATTCGCTAAAGAATAAAAGTCGATTATTTTAATATAAAAAACTGTTTAGTTTTTGGTGACACAATAATAAGGGAAATAGTTCTTGGAAAATTTTATTTCTTTCTAGTGACCACTGTACATAATTTCGTTTTCGTTAGCCAATCAAATATGCAAGGCAAATATTGCTTATTGAATCGAGATAACGCGTTCAACCGTTTCGCTCTCTCTGCATCAGCGACACCCTGTGCACCCTGTACGAATAAAGTAACAAAGGCAAATGCGATGATCTATTAAATCTATTAAATAAATAGGCCCTCTTTAAGAATTTAATGACTGATCATTACAACAAATTTAATATAATTCATTATTTAGTGTTTACACGCAGCTACAAATGCAATCGCTTAAAACAGCGCAGTTTTCACTCACTTCTAATATTCTCTTTCTAAGTTTAGCATTTCTACAGTCTGTTTGTTAACATTTTTAATCGATATGTTTTACCTTAAAGTATCGCGATCACTGTTATTGCAATAAATGGAAGTGTTTTGATTTTACGTGTATACAATTGGATTGTTTCTTAATTAAATGCTAATATGTCCTCTTTTAAAAGTGCTATTGAGAATGTCTGCAGTGCCGCACAAACTAATCGATATTCAAATCTTAAATTTAATTATTTTTAAGTACTTTTTTGTGCGCTTTGTGCCAACTGAAATAGGACAAAGGATAAACGCAGCGCAAGCACAGTAAAAGAATCGATACTCTTATGGTAAGTAACTATGCTAAAGCTGAATGAAAACTAAATATTATTGAAACTTATTCTATCTGTTGTCTAATTGGAATTTACTCTAATTAATACAAGCAAAAGCTTTTAATATGCTTATGTACCCTACGGCGTGGAAGGGGGTGACAACTGAGAGTCTTGTTGGACAATAGAATATTGTTGCCTTCAACGTTGTCAAAATTATAAATTGCAAATGCAATTAGAAACAAAGAACAACAGAAATATTTATGTATTAGATAAGCAGAGAAGAAGAATAAAGTTGAAGACAACAAAATGACAAGCAAAATGCAAATGGCGCAAACAGCGTACGCCAGAGTGAGACGGACAGATGCAGCAAATGAATTGAGGAATGCATGAATAACGGAAAGAGGAGCAACTTTTTCAGGCGACGTTTTCATTAAGTGCATAATTCAATTTTCATTATTGCTTGAAACGACAATGTTTTTGTTCTTGTACGATTCAAGACAACAATATGCAAATGAGAATGAAATATATATATGTATTTGTCGTATGTGTGTGTGTGTCTGAGTTGCTCTAGTTAGGACTTTAATCCAATCAACAGTGGGCGTGTCCGGTTTTTGCCTTTTGTCGCCATGTGGCTTCCACTTTCAAGATTAGCATTAAGAGGGAAGTGAAAAGGGCCAGAGGGAAACGGTAAACTGGAATCAATAAAACTGAAAAACCAAAAACGGCAAATGCAACTGCGCATTATTAAAAATTCAGGGCAAATAAGAAAACCATTCAAAAGCAAACGACGCAAAAATTCATTAATGAATTTTTAATATGCATCACATTTTTACTCACTCCCTTTTCTGCAGCCTCACTCTTTCTCTCTTTCTCTCTCTGTCTCTCTAGATAAAATTAAATGTGTTTTTATGCTTCGTTTTTCGTTGTTTAAGTTGAGTTTTGATAGATTCACGAAATGTGCGCTGCTTTTAATCAAATTGAAATCTTAAAGCCAATTTTATGTTTAAGACTTGCCAACAGAATAACTGTGCTTGAATCGGGTATGCAAGACTAGCAAATGCTCTGTAAGATGTTGTTTGGAATTTACTCTGTCCTTAATTAATGTAACAAATGCTGTACCATTTTGGTTTTAAGAATTTAAGTAATTATTATATATTATTATATGATTCGAAAATATTTTAATATTTAGTTGCTGCTAAAAACATTTTCTAAAGTTTTCAACACCCTTTTTAAAATCTATCTAAAAACCATTTGCAAAACTATTTATGATAATTGAAAACTGGTTGTTCATTTGATCATGTTCATATAATGTACAAAAGTTGAGCTATCAAAAGTGTCATTAAATTTAAAATGACGAAAGCAACTCCCAATGACCCAAATTCATAACACTCTTTTTCGCTCTCTCTCTTTATCTATCTTACTCAAGCTCTCTCTCTTTCTCTCTCACTCACGCATCATACTAAATTAAAATGACGCTAAAATTAACAACTTGTTAAGGCAGGCATCAATTTCTGCGCTTTTGGCATCGGCTTCAGTTTCCTTTTTCTGTTGTTTGCTTTTTTATGGCGCTTTTTTTTATCCGT
The DNA here is from genome assembly GCA_035042125.1 of Drosophila longiperda. Classification (NCBI taxonomy): domain Eukaryota; kingdom Metazoa; phylum Arthropoda; class Insecta; order Diptera; family Drosophilidae; genus Drosophila; species Drosophila longiperda. The sequence goes on from JAWNLV010000107.1 coordinate 1,431,174, forward strand.
TTTACCAGTCTCCGGCTGACTTTTGACTCCGCCACTTGACTGCTTGACTTGGGCTAGGAGCTGCGGGTACGATAATGATGGCTATTAGAAATGTTTTGGTAATTAGGAGAAAAACGTCGCCCTCAGTAGCATTTTTTCCCCCCTGTTGCGAACACAATTTTTTATTCCCTTTTTTGTTGTTGTTTGTTGTTGCCTTTGTGCTCTTATGCTAATGAGCAAATTGAATTGTTTGTTGTTGTTGTTGTTGTTTGCCTGGGAATTGAGGCAGCGTTTAAAGTGTTTCGCATTGGCCGCTTTATGACATGTTTAGAGGCAAGCGAACAGGACACAAACATCCAATGTGTCCAGTGTCTCTTTGCTGGTCGGCATTCATTGATTGATGCAACAGCAACAGCAGTAACAGCAGCAGCAGCAGCCTCAACAAAAAATGCCAGCAAACAACTTTATTTAAAGCGGCCTTCATGAAATATTCATGCTGCATGTTGAGCAGCAAAAAACAACAAAAATAAACAGACAGCATTGCCTGACAGGACAATGGCGATGGAGCTCTCTCTCTCTCTCCCTCTCCCTCTCTCTCTCTCTCTCTCTCTCTATCTCTCTCTTGCTCTCTCTATCTCTCTATCTCACCATCTCTCCTCACAGTCACACATTTATTGATATTTGCTGCAGCTATGCAGAGCTGACATAAATGAAATAGATCTTTGGATCTGTTGCCATATTTACAATTTACAACTACAATTAACATCAATTAAAGCGTTTTAAGCGGAAAAATACAAAATGTATTCAAATTAAATTGTATAAAAAATAAAGTGCAAATAGTTAAAGCCATCTCAACATTGTTTGCATGAATTGAGGAATACACAGAAAAAACCAAACAGACGAAAATAAAAAAAGATATTTTATATAAGTTAAGATGCTCAAAATTAAAGAATAAATGTTATTCACGAGACGAGAGTTTAAAAATTGATTGCTTAATGCTAGAAATAAAATAGTATATGATTTGATTACATAATAAACTTTATTGTTATCATTAAAAATATCTCGAAGAGGTTCATGTAAGGAAGTGGGGAGAAGGGTCTAATAAAATCTAATAAATAATGCAATTTAGTTAATAACATATAAATATAAAAATAAATCTGTCTGTGAATATTCACATATTTGAAGATTAAACATTAATATATAAAATACGTTTATATATTAATATTCAACTATAAAAACTTAATTCAGACACAACATTTATTTTAAAGCAAAAACGTATTTGTATGTTGAACAAACTAAAATCAGAAGTGGCTTAAAACAAATGATGTGTTTACTAGCTGACTAAAGCATTTAAGCCACTTTTCTAATGAACACTTTCCTGCTACCAAAACCCTTTTCAAAGTTAACAGCTTGCTTAATTTTGGCGCACTTTGTCGAGGTGGAGAGATTAAGTTATGCTAAATGTTGGCCATCAATCTTTAAAGGGTTGTTTCTGGCTGGTTTTAGCCTGGCTTTTAACATATTTGCCGCAATACTTATTCGGTTATTCAACGTGGCCATTTTTGTTGTGTTTTAGGTGACACTTCTAAAAAACCCTTTTAAAAAGCCCCAACCAGCTCTGGTCATTTATTTGGTCAGCTTAAGATTGACCCACATTTGACCGGAGCTTAGGTTACCAATTTCATATGTGCTGTTTGCCCAACTCACCGCTCGATGCCCCAAACTAGCCAACTGCCTGATTGGTTGCCTGTTTGCCATGTCTGCCATGTCTGTTAGCCAAGTTGCCTGCTTTTTGCCCCGTTAGTCAATTTAATGGCAAACCACGTAGCGACCTTGCGGTCCATCAGCTTTAAGCCTTGCAAAATATTCAAACTATAAATTGGCTTAAGTCAACGTAGCTGAAAACTTGCACAGAGCACGTCTCCACTGGGAGCAAAATATGTGACTAGAAAAAAATGCAAATTTTAAAAGAAAACTATTTTAAATAAATAAATTAAATTCATTTAAATTTCAATTTTAAAATAATTCATTCTTTTTATATATTTATGAAATTTTTGGCCAAATGTTACTTAGGTTGGTTCAGATACTTTGTTAGACAGAGAAATAGTAATCATTTGCTACAAGAACCTAAAATGAATTCGTTTCTAACTTATTGGCTAAAATTTGGTGTCCATCTATAAATAAAATAGTTTCTTATATGATATAGCTAACCGATTTAGACGACTGTGATATATAAAATACTTGCAGCAATAAGTTTGCATAGAAATATAAATAAAATAGAATGGCAAAAGAAAAGATGAATTTGGCTATATCTACTCATCCAACTGATGCTGAACAAGAAGCAATATATATGTAGTTTAAGCTGTCTAATACACTCGGCAATAACTTAAGCTGATTACCAAAATAACTTAAGCCGATAAACAAAAGTGGCAGACAAAAATATATTTTTGCAAGTGCAGCAAACAGATTTTGTGTGCAGAACTTGCCACCGGCAGCTAACTGTAAGTGCCAGACAGACAAGGTGCAGGAAGTGTTGAGAGGAAGGGAGGGGAGGGGAAACGTAGCTGGTTTGGATAAGGTTAAAAGCAGTGGGACGAAATAACATTTGACATTTTTTGAACTTTAATACAACTTGCAGTTGACCATTTTTGTTGGATGACCAAAAGTTTTGTGTGCAATCATGTTTTGCATTTGATTTGCAATGATTTCGTTTTTATTTAGTTTTAATTTTTTTTTTTTGCTTATTTCGGTTTTTTACATGACATTCACTTGTCAAGTGCAAGTTAGCAGTTGTTTTCCCCATGACAACGCATGACTTTTACTTTGGAGTTGAAACCGAACACACAATTTCAAAACAAAACAAAATTCAAATATAAAAAACAAAGTTGGAAATTGAAGTGGCTGCCAACCAGTTTTTTTTATTTTGCTTTTTTTCCCTAAACAGCATAAATTACAATAAGTCTTTAAGCTGTATATTTTTACATCTCTTTTTCTGCTCTTGGCCACACGACACAAAACAAAAAAAACTGGCATTATCATTGGCGCTTGGCAAAAAGCTGACAACTTTTACTTGTTATTGGCCCAATCATGATGAGAAGGCATATATATATTAACAAAATAGGCATAGACTCACCTGATGACAATAACTTTGAGCTGCTGTTGACAGCCATTTGGATGTGGGTAAATTGGTTTTTTTTTCTCTTCTTAGATCTGTGTAATTTGTAATGGGATAATAACACTTAATGTTGCTTAAGACACGTGAATGTGAAAACAAACAAATAAATATTTTATTGTCAGCATCCCATAAATATTATTGTTGTAATAGCAGAATCTGTGTAGAGTTGGCATTTCTAGCTTTCTTTGTTAAAGTAAATCTTTTCAATATAAATATTATTATAGCACTTATAAATTTCATTAGTAATGCACCCTTCTCAGCAACTTTCTCGAGTTGTAGTTTCTAGTTGTTAAATAATTTCCCAGCACGTGGATTCTCTCTAATTAATGACAGCTAATTTATATGTTCTATAAATAAATTCAATTACAATTTTAAGGCACTTTAGAAAACTATTCAATTAGCTCCAGCTTGAAATTGCAGATATAAAGTTGAGTGTTGAACTGCTCCACTAATGCACAGACCAATTTAGTTGCCACATCATGCCCCTTTCCCCGCTGCACGCTGCACGCTCTTTAAAGGCACTTCTCAAAATGTGGTCTTAAAAGCTTTTGTCTTGGCCACTTGGTCTCGGCCTCGCTGGATTTCAAGCTTTCAGCTCACGCAAAAATTAATTAACGTAGTACCCCCAAAAACTTTGGCCACTGTAATCTTTTGTCATAGTTAAATTCCCTTCGCCGCTTACCTCGCACCCCTCAACCAGCTTCCCCCTGCATCCTTTTTTGTGTATAGAATGCAACTTTTGCTTAAAGCTGGCGAAAAAATGTCACGCGAACAAGGAAAAGCAGAAAAGCGCCAGGAAGAATGTTGAACAGAAGAAGAAAAAACGCCTGATACACTGAGAAAAACAGCGCTGCATATCTTGATACAAGCATTTGTAGCAAATCAAAGATTTTGAATATTATTTATATTTTTTTCTTTAGTTGAGCAGCAGTCAGCAAACTTAAAACAAGCATTTGTCGTTTCTGTCTTCTTCGAGGATTATTTATTTATTTGTTAAGTTTATTTGAGTTTGTTTAATGTTTGTTAAGCTCTTTTTATAAATTAAATATGATTTTCGCAGACAGCTTAAAATAATATATTTTATTTAAAATAAATTAAACAACAAGCATATTTAAATTCTCGTTTTTCTATTAAATTTATGCATGATTTTAGCTTCATGTGCTTTTCGCTGTGCAGCCTTTGTGGCAGCCAGCTTCCCTTACAGCAACCCCTTCACCTCTCCCGCTAGCTTTCCCTAGCTCCACTTTGCCATACTCAACCTGGCTCAAACCACTATTTATCAGTCCCTTTGGTGCGTCCTGCTAACTTGTTTGCAACCGGAAAATTTCCCTTTTGCACAGTCGTTCTTTGTACACCAAAAGGAGTGTAGATAGAAGAGGGGGGAGGGGTAGGGTTTTAGCCACGTTTTACTTTAATCGCTGGCAACTGTTAGGCAAGTGACCTGCATTTAGTTAAAGTGCACAGTTTAACGATGCCGCGGCATAAATTGCTGAAGATTTACATAGAATGCAATTGAAGCATTCCAGCAGCGTTTCATTTGTTGTGCGAACCGGGTGTGTGTGTGCTGTGCTGTGTGTGTGTGTGTGTGTGATTTTGTTTGTTTGCCTGCGCTCGAAATTGAATTTCTCGTTAAAGCGGAAAACAATAAACATGCCAACAGAAGGGAATGCGGCAGGGGGCATTGTTGCAGGTGGCAAACATTGCACAATGCGTTGCGCATACGCCATGTTGACGCCAGTAGTCGATAATATATAGTTTTTGCACAGAGAAGAATCTTAAGTTGCCAGTTTAATTCTGAGTTTCTTTACTTTGACAGTCATTTTGCTTGAAGGCAAAAGTTTATTTTGTGCTAATTAAATTTTCAATTTTGAAATCAAACAATTTGGCGAATTTTTGCTGTTCGGCAACCATTTGCCGGCAAACACTTCTGCAACACTTTAGAATATTAATATAATTGAATTAATAAGTAATCAAAAATGTGCATAATAAAGTTGTACATGCAACTGGAAGAATGTGGCATGAACGACGAGTGAAAATATATTCCTAATCAGCATCTAAAGTCGATTCGATGAAGTCTTTTGGAGTCAAGTCAAGCTGGAGTCCTCAAAATAAAAATTCTTGATTACCAAAAAACAACTCAAATATATTTCTTATGTATCGATAACTACAACCGTCACATGAACACCGATACAAATCGATAACCGATAGCTAAACAAATCATAGTTCTTTAAATATATCTTACCAATTTATATAAATAATATTTTAATGCTATAAATAAATTTTATTAAATTCCATCAAAGGTTTTGCTGCAAAAATAAACAACACTGGGAGAAAAAAGAGTATTCAAAGTGCGTAACTTTTTAATTTTCAGTCAAACTTTTGTTTTTCTTGCACTGCGTCTGCTGTGCCTTTTGGCAACGAGCATGGCCAAAACGGAAGGAAACACTTTCATTATCACTTTGGCGCTGTAAATTTATTGCGACAGTCTTTCCACGTTCGCTGGGGATTCAGCTGGAGCTGTAAGACGGGCGGGGGCGCACGGTGCGGGGTTGGGTAAAATAGGTGAAGGGTGCGGCAAGTGAATAGCTTGAACAGAAGCCGGCAGCTTGTTGTTTCCATTAGTGTCATGTGCTGCCGACGGCCAAGCAACCAACTCTACTGTAAATCCTGCTTTTATCCAGGCGCTCTTAGTTCTCAGTTCTCAGTTCCCAGATCCCCAGATGCCCATCCCCATCCCTGCTCATCAGTCCCAATTCCCTGCTTAGTGCAGCACAATGCTCGGCTCAGTTTTTCAACTTGCGAATTGCGTGGGAAATACCTTCAAATGGATCAAGCCATAACCATGAGAGTTGGTGTTGGTGGTGGGGGGGGGAGTAATGTGGCAATGAGGCAGGAATGTTGAATGTACTTAAATACATACATACATACGTACATACATACATACTTACATACACACTTACATACATACTTACATACATACTTACATACATATTTACATACATAATTACATACATACTTACATACATACTTACATACATACTTACATACATACTTACATACATACTTACATACATACTTACATACATTCTTACATACATTAACAATTTAAGAACAATTTTACTTATTGCTGCAAAGTAAATTAAAATGCAAAATGTCAGAATTGTAAGATTTTCATCAATTAAAATCATCATATTTAATTCATAAATATAAATTTAAATTCAATTTAGAATTTATTAACTTAATTTATGTATTATTTTTACACAAAAATGTATTCTAATAGTTACAAAATTAATACGAACATTTGTCAGCTGGTTGTTAAACTCAAAAAAAATTTTGACATTTTTGCTTTTTCAACGTGAAATGCAGTATTAATCAAGACTTTAAACCGTTCTTAAAAAGTGCTGTTTTTTTTAAATGAATACATTTTGAGCAATTTATATATTACGGGATGAATTTATATATTTTTGGATTGTTTTTCTGGCCGGAATTTCGTTTAAAGCTTTAAATACTGTTTTTAGCTATCAATTTTAGAATTTTAACATTTGAAAGCATTAACAATTCTTTACTAAATTTAATTCTTTTCTAGTGATGGATTTTTAACTTGAATTACGAACAAAATGTTTCACTTAGAAATATCGATGCAATTTTGACAAAGCTGTGAAAGTTTTGTGGCACATTTTATGATTGTTGCCAATTTTTCAGGTTGAATTTTGCAGCTTTTTTAAAACTGTTTTATATGTTGGTCACAATTTGTTTGCTTAATCGTTCTGCACTCTCTCGCTCCCCTCTCGCCCACTCTCTCTGCCATTTTCCACCCCTTTCCCCCTCTCTGTTTGGGATTGCTCACTTGTCGTTTGTAAGCTGCAAGCAGAAAGCAATTTGAGCAAATTAGCCAAGGTGTTTTATGGCCATAATCATCATCATCATCATCATCATTATAGTTGTTGTCATTATAGTTGTTGTTGTTGTTGTTTGCTTTTGCTATTGCTTTGTCTCTTTCTTATTTAATGTGACTGTCTCTTTTTCGCAATCGTTTTTTACAACTCCATTTTCCCAGTTCGCTTTAATTGAGGTCTGACCTGTAATTAAATTGCTTTCGGCCAGTTTGGCTGCCAGGCTTGATGTTCCGGACTCCGCCAGGACTCCAAATGGACTCCAACCGGGCTCCTTTCAAATTGCCTCGCATTATTTATGTGTTGTGCCTGAAAGCAGCTGGTTTGCCGGAGTTGCTGACATTGCAACCGGCCGTAGTCGACTTAAAGGCCAATATATCAACGGCTAACCAAGCAAGACATCTCTCTCTCTTTCCCTCCCCCTCTTTTCTCCCTCTCTCTCTCTCTCTCTCTCTGTGGCCCTCTCCTGTTGTTGTTACACAAACACGACAGCAGCACATGCATCATGGCTGTGTCCATTTTGAGGATACTAATTATGATTGTAGTGCCACTGAGCTGCCACTTGCCACATGCCACCTGCAACTTTTGCCGTGTGTACATTTGTGCTGTGTATGTGTGTGTAAATTAATTTGTTAATGTCCCATAATCGAGATTGACAACTTTGGCTAAAAGCACAACGAAAATTGATATAAGCCACAATGAATCGATTTTAATGGAAAATTTTTGGTGAAGCATTTTCCATATTTCCCTTTTCCTTTTTCATTCATTTTCATTTTCATTGCTTTTTTCAAATATTGAACAGCAAAGCAGCTGCAAGGAAAATTTTAATGAACCAATTTTAAACAGAAATATCATTAAATTTGTGTAAAAAGAGTATAAAAAGTTGTAACAAATAAAACAGCCAAAATTCAGCTTTTTATTGCATAAGAGCACTTAAAGTATATATATATTCCTGATCAACATCAATAAATAAATCGATTTAATCCTACTTGTCTCTAAGGCTTTAAAATCCAGCCCATTTCAGAGACAAGACACTTCAAATTTTTAGTATAAATTCTAGATTATTTCATTTTATCGATAGCTGCACTCAAAAAACAAAATGTTTTGACAAAGCTGAAAGCTGAAAGTTTTGTGGCACATTTTATGATTGTAGCCAATTTTTCAGGTCGAATTCGCAGCTTTTTAAAACTGTTTTCTGATTATAAGTTTGTCACAATTTGTTTGCTTAATTTCCCTGCCATCCTCTCCACCCCTCTCCATACTCTCTCTCTTCCCTTTCTTTCATCAATTTTTAACCCGTTTACATACTTAATTATTTGTATATTTTGACATATAATAATAAAATAATTACCCATTTTTCATATTTTCATATTGAACAAACTTCTTTTATTTAATAAATAGCCAGGTTTGCAGGGTATGTGCTAGTCGTTCTCTCTCTCTCTCTCTTTTCTGCAAAACTTTAGCTATTTTTCAATGCTATTCTTAGTTTTTTGATGCGTTCTCAGTTCTCGTTATTAGAATCGTCAGAGAAGCTCTCAAGTTGAAGCCACTTGAAAAATGCAATTAAATTTAAATTGAGCAAATCTATGTCAATGCATTTTGGTAATGTTTGCATTAAACTCAGAAAAGTGCTGCAAAGTGGATTTATTGTTCTGTTTTTAGTTGTTTGCTTCCGTGTTATTTGGCTCGACAAATTGCAGAGTGCTCAAAATATTCAATAAAAAGAGTGTTCGAGTTGAGTCAGAGTCATAAATTTGCGTCACATTCAGCTGCAGTTGCAATGCGATTGCTGTCTTTTCTACCCCACCACCTCCTCCTCAACCCTTTACCGCAAAACACCTGTACGACCACGCCCCCCCTCTGTCTTGTCTGCCCCATTTGTCACAATCTATTTTGTCTGAGCAAGGGGTTAAGAGGGGTGGAAGAGGGGCCTAGAAACAGCTGGCAGCTCACGTCACTGCCAGCTCAGGGCTCATTATTACACTGAGAAAAAAGCAAGCAACTTATGAACCAATATTAAGACAAAAAATGTAAGTCAAATTTATGTTTCTTATTTAATTCGTTTTCTGTTTGAAAAAATAACTTAAATCCAGTTTTTTTTTATTTCTTGGGGCTCTCATTTCTGAGCGCAGCTTGTTGATTTTAAATGCAGATTTTAATTTAAGGTGTAAAATACTTAATTTAAGATTTTGCTACTTCCTGATTTTTATTCTGATGTGCACAATTTACACTTTCTCTTATCCGATGCAAATTTTCTGCAATTTTATCAATTAATCTCTTCAGAGTTCTCCTTTTAATCTGGGAATAAGAATTTTTAATTTGTGCTCTCAACTAATCAATATAATTCCAACTAAAAACTTGACTTTTATACTTTTGCTCCGATTAAATTTTTTCTGTGTTTTCCTCAAATCTATTTAAAATTTGTAGTGCCTGTTTCCACTATCAAACTTCGCATTTTCATCCGTATCAACAGCAAACCGTATTTTCAACATTCTCAATTTTATAAATTTCACACGATAAATTTCCTTCTTCACTTAACTTAACAGTCAATTTCAATTAATCATTATTTTAATTGAAATTTAAAAATAATCAATATTCTTTAATTAAGTTTGAAAGGTTGCTTTTTTTGGAATCCATTTGTGTTTCTCTATGTGTGAGCAGCAGTCTTCAATCTTCTCTCTTAGCTCTTCTCTGCCTCTTCTCTGCTGCTGCTGTTCATATGGAAATCCTTACGTGAGTTTCTGCGCCAACTACGTGTCCTGTCGTTGGCACTTTGCTTCCTTCGTTTCCAGCTAAACCTCATCGTCATCCTCATACTCATCCTCATCGTCATCCTCATTCTCATCCTCGTCTTTACCCACATCTCCATCCGCATTCGGATTGCCATCCGTCGCGACTTATTTACTGTTTTTCAAATTTCGCTTCGCTACTTTTGCCTGCCAACTTTTGGCTGTTTGGGCCATATTTTTTTACAGTTTGTGTGTGTGTGTGTTTATGTGTGTGATTATGTGTGTGATTATGTGTGTATAGATTTGTGCTATTTATTTCCCTAGCTTCCGTTATAGTCGGCAGCATGTGTTTATGGTTTCTTAATTGTCGGATTTTCAAAGTTTGGTTTTGCAACATTATTTGATGGCTTTGCCAATTGGAGTGTGTTTAATGCGATTGTTTTTTGTTCTATATAAGTGTAAATTGAAAAATTAACATATATTTTATTTTTAAATATATTTAATGTTAATAAACTATTTGCATGCGTCTGTCAACTAACTTGTATTACTCGGATTGAATTAAATATGTTTAATTATTATTGGTTTTCATTTTCATTTTCATTTCCATTGCACATAACTTGAAATGTTTTTAATGTTTTATGCACACATTTGCTTAATGCATTTTGCACGCTTAATTAGCCCGATTAATTGGCCAGTCAATCGAATTCGCTGATAAAGAGCAAATTTGCATCTGACTGAAAATCATACATAAAATAAAGCCAGCTTGTGTGGAAAATTTGATCAATTAGTGTGAATAATTATATATGCTGACGAATGGAAAGTAGAGTTGGCTGACAACTAAAGGATTAATTATAAAATCCACAATCCTTTGTTATCTGCGAATACACTCAAATGGAGTAAGTATTTTGTTTTAATAATTGTAATCCGTTTAAACCACATAAATCACACAATTTTAAGGATATTTCTGAGAGTAGATGACTGTATACACTTTACAAAGATCGACTAGTTATTTACCAACTTATATTAGCTGGTTTTAAACAGTTAACAGCGTATGCCGCAGTCGTTTAACGACTTGGTTCTTATAAAAAATATATTTTGAATCTTATCTTGATAATAAAGTTAGTTGTTAGCGAAAAATATATATTAAAATCAATATACGGCAATGCGGAATTAACTAGACGCTTGTTGCCAGGCAAGTCAAACTTTTTATACACACACTCGCACACACACACACACACACACACTGTGACAGTCAGAAGTTTGTGTGAATTGCAAATTGGTTGGCGAAAATTTGCCTGCGCACAAAAGTATGCTACGATTTCTATTTGGTTTTGTGTGTGTGTGTTTGTGTGTGTGTGACTGACAGAGATTGTGGTTGTGTGTGGCAAATCTAATTGGATTTGTGCACGTTGAATGAACAGAACACTAAAAGTATTTTATATTGTTATTGCACTTGAGCATTGCCAGAAAGGTCTCTCACAAATGATTTCAATGATTTCGCTGCTCAGCTGCTGTTGATGGCTTTTTCTTCTTCTTTTTCTTTGCTCTTGTGGAAATAGTGTTGCTGTTGTTGTTGTTATTCTTGCTGTTGTTGTTGTTGTTGTAGATTTTATTGCTTTTGCTACACTCCATTGACAGCAATTGCGAGCAGAGCAACAGGAATGACAGCAACTACTGCTGAAATACCTTCCAATTGAGCTTATTTGACTGCATTATACTCTGCTCATCAGGAACCCTCTTCCAGTAGCAGTAAAACTGTGGCAATGCTTGCAGAACTGTCTGCAGAAAACCTTAAATTGAAAATTTTAAGTTGAAGATAAAACACTTTTGTATATCTTTAAAGCTTGCACAGAATATATTTTTTAAAACCTTTTAAATACACAAATTTTTTGAAAATTACAGTTAACCTTTTCTAAGCAACAAACGCGATTTTAGAGAATTTCCGGTATAGCTTCCGGTAAAGTTTATGTGAATCGCTATTCGCTATTTGCCTTGTGATACTCAAAATATACAGAAAAAAATATTAAAATGTTGAATTTCGTTTGCATTTATGAATTTCAATCAGAAAAGTCGCAGTTCCGTTTCCGGTTCCAGTTTGACATCTTATTTTAGAGACTTTAAATCCTGATTATTGTTTTATAATAGAAGTAAACATTTCGATTTTAAAAAGCCAATGAAACAGTATTACCAAATTATATTATGTACATTATTAAACATTATTTTTATTTATTAATTTTTTTTTTGACTTATTAATGATTTAATGAAATAATTAATAATTAAATCAAGCTACTGTAAAATATAATTCTCAACATACTTGATTTTGGTAAACCAAGCATTATAACTGAATTCAATTAAATAAATTGTGGAATATTTATGTTTACTCTTTTTATGTATTTTTTATTATTTTAACTTTATTTATTTGTGTTAATTCTATAAAGTTCAAAAACTAAAAGCAAACATTAAAATAATAATTATCAATTAATTATTTTTTTTTTGCTTATTTTCCTTGCCTGCTGAAAAGTCTCTCTAAAGTAAAGAGTTATTCGCATAACTTAAATCCGATATACTCATTTGAGAATGTTGCAAGCAGAGCATTCAAAGCGACAGCAGAGAAATATTGTTGCATTAAGCATTTGTTATGGGCGGGGCAAACAGAAAAAAAAGGAATCTTGGAAGCGCATCGTCTGCAATTAGGTGCAAAAACACGTAGCAAAAGCCTTGTTGATTTGCCCCTCAGTCCGCTGCCCTATCAGTGTGTGTGTGTGTGGGGGGGTGTATGATAGAAAACATGAGAAGAGCGAAGAGTGTTGGCCTGGCCAAGAGGCAAATACCTTTAATGAGACGGAAAGCGGGCGCCAATCGCAGCAATTAAAATTAATTACAGTATTTGTCAGCTAACTGGCCACCAAATGCGTTCATTCAGCTCATTCACAAGCAGCTGCAACGGCAGGGGGTGAGGGGCGATGTGTTGCAAGATGCGTTGCATTGATTGCAATCGCGATCGTTAATTAAATGTCGAAAGGAATGTTGTTGTTGTTGTTGTTCTTGTTGTTGCTGTGGCTGCCACAGCTGCTGCTGCTGCGTAAAGATCAGCCAGCTGGGATAAGGCCAAGTTTATAAGTTTGTTGCAGTTGTTGCCCCACCTGCCCTGGCTATTTATAGCCACGGCTGGCTTCCCGACACGCAACACAACACGATTGTTGTTTTTTTTTTGTATTTTATTTTGTTTTTGTTTTTGTTTTTTTTTTTGAGCGCGCTTTTTATTATCGCCCTTGATCTTGGCTAAATCGAAATCGCCTGCATTGCGTGAAGTGTTGCAAATGAGTTTTTTCCGTTCGCTGGTGCCCCACCATTGCATTTTGCAATTGGCCAGCAAATTGGAAGCAGCCAAAACGGCTGGTAAAAGAAGCAGTTGACGCAGCTGCGTCTGCCACGAAAGGGAATCAAACTTGCCACATATTTTATTATCTATTAGCGAGCGTGTTTTTGTGGCCAGAGAAGCAAGAAAAGAGTTGGAAATGGTTCCAATGCTAGCAATATGTTAGCTGTCTAATGTTATCGATAAGTTATCGTTATCAATATATATGATTTGCATTCGATTTGATTACACATAGAGATACAAAACCTTAACTGAAATAACATTAATTCATTTATCGATCTTTTATCGATTCAATATTTACTTGATTATTTTAATGGACGAAGCGATATGTTGTTATCGAATGTGGAATAGTTAGTTACAGATAAAATATCCTTATCGAATCGGATATACGAATGAAAAAATAGTAGTACAAAACCTTAGCAAATCTTTACTATAATTTAAATACTGATATGTTATCGATAACTCATTTTGAACTCTATAAGCTTCTTCGAGCAAAACCATACTGAAATTTGATCATAAATAATATTGTGTCTCAATTGTTGAGATATCGGTAATGAAATCTTCTTAGTTAAAAATTAATTGATGAATGCGAACTTATCGATATCTGAACGATATATCAATAAATACTACATGTGGTTTACTTATGTTTGCGCATTATGAATAAATTTCATTTCCTTTGAATTCATTTAAGACCCAAAACCAATTTAAATTCTTGAACTCATTCAAGTTTTATGAAATTGAAACCCGAATTGAGTTGACCCAGTTGAAGTTGAAGCTGAAGTTGCAGAAGACCAACCAAAAAGAGTTAACACATATCCCCCCCCCTCCACTTCCCCAGTTTTGTACGAAAAACTAATGAAGACGCTGGTGAAACTCTTGCCAAACCAGGTTTCACTTGCCAACTTGGCCAACTTGGCCATACTGGAGCTGAGGAACATCTTCATTTCCACATTGCAGTCGCGAATTTGGTTAAGGCGCCAAAACAATGCATAGAACAAATGTCTCTAAGGCAAAAACAGGAGAAGGGGTTGAGGGGAGAGGGGTACTTTTGCAAAATAAGTGGCATGAACTTGTGCATAGGAAAGAAAATCTCAAGTTTATCAATAGATGGCAGCAAACAGCGCAAAAGTTTGAACTCGTTTTCAGCCATGTGGCCAAAGAAGCAAAAAACCAGAATGAAAAACCAAATTATGGCAAATCGAATTCTAAATACCCTTGCGGAATTTTAGTAATAATTATTTAATTAAAATTATTGATTATGCATGAAAATAGAAACAGAATAATAAATAAGTTGATCATATAAATCATAAATGTAAATATATATATATATCGATAGTGTAGAAAAGTTATCGATAAAATTAATTAAACTTAATTAGCATTTATATTAAAATTAAAAGTTCTTCAGTTCTTATAGTCTCTGAGAATGGTTTATTGATAAGGACAGACAGATGAATATGTCTTCATCAACTTGGCTTTTGATGCTGATCAAGAATATATATGCATTATGGATACATAATTACATTATGGATAAAACTTCAATTTACTCCTTTTTGCAGAGTTTATTTGGATTTAGCTTATAGAAAGTTGTTCATAACAAAAACTTATGTTTCAAACCATTTTTCTATTGAAACTATATTTTTGATCCAGTGGGATTGACAACTCTGATATATAATTATATTTTTCAGTTGACAATCAAATTTGGAATATACCCTCTCTGTGAGTGTATCTTCGGCGGACAGTTCTCCTTGGAGACTCAACTTAAGATTGCTTTCAAGGCAAATGTAAACAAATAAATGAAAAGTGCAACTTTGGGAAAAAGAGTTAAAAGATGAATGGGCAAGGGTTAGGCAATATTGGCGGGGGGATCGTGCATCGTGATTGAGAGGAAAAGCATCGGAAATTGAAGCAATTCGAGTGCAGGTTTTTGTGGCCTCGAAAATTGTCAATTTGTTGCCGGTTGAGGCAATTGGCGAATTGGCCAAAAAGGGCAAATGGGCAACTGTTAAAATCGAAGTCGATTTAAAAGCATTGTGTGAAAAGTATGAAAGAGAGAGATAGAGAGAAAGAAATTTATAAGAGAGACGGAGAGAGAGAGAGAGGTAGGAGATTTAGATAAGGGTTTGACAGATAAATATATATAAATATTGATGAGAGAGAAAAAGGAAGAGAAATAGAGATCAGAGAGAGAGAGAGAGGAAAGCGATAGAGATACGAGTGTTAAGGGGGGAGGGAAAGTTTTAGTCTTAAAAGAGCTTTGCTTGACATTTGCTTTTTCAAGGTCAATTTGCCTTTTTTGACTAGGGTTTTGCAATTGGAACATGCATAAAAAAATATATAAAACATGACTTTTATAGTGGCATTTAAAAATTTAATATTAAATTTGTTTAAGCAATTGTTTTGCATAAAAAAAAACACTTGGTCATACTTGTTTTTACTTTTGTTTTATATAAAATGAACAAATATTTGCGCGCTATTTTTGTCGTCTTTTACAACACAACACAATAACAACAACAACAATAAGAACGAAGAATGAAAATCAGCCACGTGCAACGTCAAGTGCCGCTCAGTTGGAACATGTTCGTAGCCGGCAACGTACAAGTGCTGTATGATGTCGCATGTTGCGTCAGTGTTGAGCAGTCGCTGGCGAGCCAGGTTTGAGTTCGACTTGACAACAAGTGTTACACGTGTGGGAGAGAGAGAAAGAAAGTAAGCAAGAGTGAGAGTTAGAGATAAAGAGAGAAAGAAAAAGAAGAAAGATAACAGCTAAAGTTGTCAATTTAAATGGTTTCATTTTTTGCGGTCTGAATTTATGAATTTTCAGCCGGAATTCGGCTGAGTCGACGAATCGTGTTTATCAAATCGAACACCCACACATCGAACGTGTCGTTGCAGCAAGTTTGTGCGTGGCGTTGCCAACCATCGGTTTTAGCCGGCTAACTGCTGCTGGCGCTGCGAACCGTTTCAGTACGTTTCATTTCAGTCTATTGTTGGCCGTTGAAACCGTTGGAAGTGTGGTGTGCTGCGCGCACCTTGCATTTCTCCGCACAAACTTCTTCGCTTTGCACGACATAACGGACAAATCTCTGACACGCATACAGGTGCAATTCTGTCTCTGGGTGTGTGCGTGTTTCGTTACGGGCGCGCGTGGCTTTGTGCGTGTGTTGTGTGTTTGTATAAAGTGCGAGCGCGTGAAAATACAACAACAACAACAGCAACGAGAAGAAGAATAAGAAGTACAAATCACAGTCAGCTGTGAAATTTGTGTGTGTTTGTGCATATGTGTGTGTGTTTGAAAATTAAATGCAAATTATATATAACTAAAATAATAACCTAAGCATAAATTACAAATGAATAACGTACATATTAAAATACAACAACAACAAGTTCAGCACCTTTTGCAATAGATGTCAAAATAAAAAACACGTTGGCGCGTTGTCAGTGTTGATTAATGTTAATGGATTTGATGTAGTTTTGTGTTTTTATTTCGTTTAGTGCAAATCGCGTCGCGTTTACTGTTCCTTACCTTTTGACAGCAAAATCAAAGCAGCAAAGCCGGCAGTGACGGCAGCTACGCAAGCAGACACGGTGGAGTGAGCGAGAGGTAAGTCAAAGTGCCACGCGACTAAAAGGAGTCAAGCAACAGACAAACAGGCAGACGGACAGACATGTCTGATGCGCACCGAAACGGTTGGCATAGAACCCAACAACAGCAGCAACAACAACAAAGGCGGCACCTGCTGCTGCCATTTCTTTTGTTGTTGTCTGTTTTGCTTTGCTGCTTGCTCCGTTAACTCGCGCTGACATTTACAACACTGCAACACCCTCCCCACCCACCTCCTATGTCTGTCTATTTTCTTCTTCTTCATTGCTTCAGTTTTTTTTTTGGCGTGCATTGACATTGTTTTTTTTTGCCTTTGCTTTTGGTTTCTGTTTGCAAATTTTACTGGGCGCTTCCTTGACTTTGCCTTGCTTTTGTTTTTGTTGGGTTTCTCTTTTGGGCCGGCAACGAACAAAAAATCAATAAATTCCCTTTGATTTTTTTTTTTTTGCTTTGTTTTGGTTTTTGCTTAGCAGCTGGTTGCGCTTGTTTTTCCTTTTGTATTGCTTTTGTTTTTGCCATGGCAGCAGCAGCTACCCTTCCTCAACGCACCCTTGTCTTACGCCTGCCTTTCTTTTTATTTACCCTCTCTCTTTGCATCTCTTTCTGTCTGTGTTTTTGCCGGTTTAGTTTTGCGTGCTTCGACAATTTTTGCCATTTGTGAAAACTGGACTAAATTTTTTTTTATTAATTAACACGAATCAAATTTATAAGAGAAATGCCGTTAAATGACCCAGTTTTATAAGAGTTGAGCAGCAGATAATGGTTGCGGGCGGGGAGGAGAAAGTTTGACCAGTTTCAGTAATAAAAATATTTATTTGATTAGTCCGATAGTAATAAATAGTATTTTTTTGTAATTTTGATTAAACTGGAAAATAATCGGATCGGTTTAATGAACTTGTTTCATACTTGGGTGCAACTGAAGTTCATTGATCGTCTGTCAAAATGTTTAATTGTCTATGTTGACAATATTTTATTGAGAAAAAAATAGCAGTATACATTATCTGTTGGTTTAGACTTGTGCATAGGTGTTTTTTTGGGTTTTTTGGCCAAACCAATATTGGTTTAAGATGTGTGCGTAAATTGTCTGTGTTGATATAGAAAAGAGAGTAAAGAGAAAAATATAGAAATGAGAAAAGGGTTAAATCTTCTTTATTTTCACCAATTGACATTTTGTAAGTCTTCGAATAAGTTTGGCTTTCGTTCTTCATTTTATATGATATTATTTAAAGCATACTTGAAATAAATACACTTTACTTATGTACTTTGTGCAATTTTTTGTCCCATTTTATTTTTTTATTTTAGCTCTATTGATTTTATTATGCAAATTCATTTATATTCTCCTTCTTTGTTAACCAAATTATTTGGAGTACCTTATAACTGTAACATTCTTTACATTTCGTTCTATGTCTTTTTACCATTTTACCCTATTTACCCATTCTCAATGCCTTTGGGGACTTCTGGCGCCCACTTTGAAATTTTGCATAGCTTTTGTCTGATTTTCACTGGCTGTTGCTGCTGCAGTGGCTGAAACCTGTCCAAACCCGGCCAATTCATACGCCAACAAGTAAAAGTGGCTTCGCCCATGACTTGATTTATGCCTCCTTTTTTCGACAGCAGTAGTAGCAACTCCTTTATTAATTTTCAAATGCGATTTAAAATTACGGGAACGATGAATAAAAATCAAGCAACTGCCTGAAAAGAGATAAAATATAATTTTGATAAGAATTTTATAATTTTTTGTATATATTAATGAACAGCGTATATCGATACAAATCGATTACGAATATCAGCAATTCCTCTAACTTTTTTCTGGATATCTGCTAGTCTATATTCATGTGTATTTAACTGGGTAGCTAACAAGTCGATCGCTTTTATCTTGGTTTATGCTGCAGTTAAAGCGGTTCTTTCTTTAATAATTTAATCATATTTTATTTATTAATATTAACGTTCAACATTCGCTTAATTTTTGTACACTTGAATAACGAGTTTCGTGCTTCTTGTCTAGACTTCGATTTCCGACGGGGCTTCAAATACGGGGGATTAAGGGGGTTTCGCTGCCCGCCTTTGAATTTAAAAGCTGATCATTAATAAGGCGGCTGCTGTAAGCTAATTAAAAAAAATTATAATGTCGGCCAAAAAATATAGAAAATGTATAGGTTGGCTAAGGGTGAGGAGGAGAGAGTGCTCTGCAGGGGACTATAGTAGCGAGAAAAATTAAAGCTGTTTCCATTTATATTCATTTACATAGATTATTAACAGCGCTGTTAAGAACCATTCTAACACTCTCCTCCACCACTTTTCACACCTACTTACATCAACTTCATAACATGTTTTTGTGTGAGTGTGTTTGTATGAAATGTAACTGCATTTTGCGTTAATCTTTCTGCATTCCTTTAATTCTTTGGCACGTTCCGAACAGCTGTTTTTGTATGCAATCAGCAAAACACCAAAACACACTTTTCAATTACAGCTATTCGAGTATTTTAATAATTTCTTGCATTTTTGCTACTTTTGTTATGTTTCGCAACACGATCGAGAGGAATTCACACACACACACACACACACACACATAGATTATATACATGACATTTTTTTAATTTTCTTGGCTTCTTCTTTGCTGCTGCTGTAATCTAATGTTATGCCCAAAAATGCTGAGCACGTCTCTGTCTAAATCTTTGCCTCTGTTTCTTTCTCTCATGTTTTGGCTAAGAGCAAAAAACACAAACTGCATGTGACACTTGCTTGATAAAACAGTTGTGGGCGAATGTGCTGCAGGGGTAAGGGTTTGGGAATGTGGCTTCAGTTACTGGGCACGTCTCAGTGCCCAGTTCCGATTGTAAGTTGTTTATGTTAATCTCCCCCTCAACCTCAACCTGCTGTTTATTTTGCCTTCTGTTGTGCAAGAACTTTGCATAACTTTAAAGAAAACAATTTCTTGCCATATATTTATATTCTTTAACAGCAGCAAGAGTTGAGTCTTTTTCAAATTAAGTTGCTTTTTAAAGTCTTTTCTATCTGAATTTCTTCTTAGTTTTCTGTTAAACTTGATTTTTCCCATGTCCATTCAAGTATCGATCTTCAGGCAGTCTTTTAACAAACCCTAAACAGATTTGTACTTAATTTTAGTTAATTATACTTTCTAGGATCAATTTTCTAAAACGTTGCAATTGAATTTAGGGCTCAACTTGAATTAAAAATACTCGTTTCTAAACCAATTAGTCAACTTTCCCGCCCAACACTTAAAATATGTCGAGAGAGAAAAAAAGAAGAAGAAGCTCATCGTCTGCCTAATTGTGGTTTATTTTTTTCCGGTTTTTTCTTTCTATTTCTTTGGGTTGGCATCTTATCATTTCAAAGACAGCAAATGATGGCAATTAATACCTAAATGGCCAACTCTTTTGGCCATAAATTGCCGCTTAGTCTTTTGTTTTGAGTGTGTGCGTTTTACTTATAAATTGAGCAGCAAAATAAATGTGTGAGAGAACTGAGAGTTGCAGCGAGAAGAGTATGGAAGAGAAGCGAGATGAGCAAGAAAGTAAAGTGAGGGTTGAGAAGAGCAGAGATAAGAAACTAGAAGAGCAGAAAAGACAAGTTTAAGAAGCGCATAAGATTACTGAGAAGATAAGAGAATAGCTAATATGAGAAAAGAGAAGAGTAGAGAAAAGATGCAAGAAGAGCAGAGAAGAGAATTAATGCATGGGAAGATTGGAGATAAAAATGCAGAAGAGAAGCGAAAAGAACATATCAGAAAAACGTGAAGAGAAGTTAGAGAAGCAGAGAAAAGAAACGATAAGAGCAGTGAAGAGAAGAGTACTGGAGACAAGCGAGAATGGCTGATAAGAGAAGCCAGAAGGGCAGAGAAATGACAAATATTTGGGCTAACAAACAAAAGATTGGTCAAATAAACCAAGTGGAAATCCCGAAAACGGCTGCAGCTAATTGCCCAGATAAGGGGAAGAGGAAGAGGAAGAGCTGGCGAATGTACGCGTGTGTGTGTGTGTGAGTGTGTATGTGTGTGCTTGTGTGTTCGTGTGTTCAGGCAACAGAAGGATCTACAAACGCAATGACAAGACAAATGTTGCTACAACCTGCCACAAGCTACAAGTGAGCAACAAACAAACAAACAGACTGCATTACAACAAGAATTGGCAACATGCTGCGCTTACTTGTTGTTAATGTCAATTGTTGTTGTTGTTGTAGTTGTTGTTGCAAGAATTCGTTGCTTAACCAATTCGAAAGCAATTTCTGTTGCCTTGTTGCAGCGGGTGGGCAGCCAAGAATATCAGGAAGGGGGGCAGCAGAAGAAGAGGAAGATGTGAATGCTGCTGGTGGAGGGGCAGACAGACAGAGGCATTTGCATTTGCATAACTAGCAGCCTTCGGGCACAAAATAGGCCTCCATTAAATGTTCGTATATAAGTTTATATATATAAATATATAAATGTATACATATATATATGTACATATATTTGGAAGATGGAACACTCGAAGAAAAGTATAGCTTATAGTTAAATTAGTTTAAGCTTGAAATTTTTAGAGTTTAGAGTGGTTTAAATAAAAGCTAAACTTATGTGTAAAGTCTATAAAATGATTTGATATACTTCATCAATATCTTAAATAACTAAAGGTAGAAATTCAAATTTATTATAAAATAAAATCACGAAATTTTGGAAACGATTTGGTTCCTCATTTAAGAATTTAAATTCTTTATTCAAGCTAACTAGCAAAAATACATTTTTAGTGTCTTAAATCATTCAAAATCATTCTCAATTTGTGTTAAATAAAAAAAGGTGAGAAACTTGATTCTTTGATTTAATTGGGTTTAGCTTTACTTTAAGTTGAGTAAGTAAATTAATCAGCTTACTACAATTAATAAAGTTGATTTTAAAAAGGAAATGTTTTTTATTTTGTGAGCAGAACTTTGCTTAGCTTTAGATAAGATTTTCTTTTATTTTTTTGTTCTTAAAAATGGAATATAAATTTTGAATTCGCTGATTAAAGAATTCACAATAAATCTATTTTTTTGAGTGTATATATGTATGTGTCTATAATATATATGAACATGTGCATAGCTGTGTAATCGTTTAAGGTACATGTGTATATATGTATGTATGTGTATGTGTTGTGTGTTGTGTGTGTGTGTGTGTGTGTGTGTATAAGAGCCAAGTTCGGTTTGGGCTCAACGCTGGCTTAGAAGGCGAGTGAAGACGAGTTCATTGAATTCTTTGCTGCTTTATTCGCCAAACTCGTAAATTTTCAACCAAATACACATAAAATTCAAACCAAACTGGTTCCTGCAACAAACCACAAGAACAACAAGCAACGACAACAACAACAACAGCAACAACAACAACAACAATAACATCGAATTATAAAAGACTATCGCCATAAAGTCTTTGACTCTCTTCAAATATTTTTTAGGGTTTTTTTTTGTGGGTTTCTGCACCATTTTTGTTAATGTTTTTCTTTTTTGTGGAATGCGGCAGTCATCTTCAAGCTTCGATTTCAGCATCAACTGCAAATGCAACTGAAACTGAAACTGAAACTTTTTACGTGTTTTTGGCTTTACAAAATGAAAAAAAATAAATAAAAACAACACTTTAAAAGTCGGCCAAGAGACATCATCAGCAACAAAGGAGCACATCAAGTGCATAACACAGTCATTGCTCGCTAAAAAGAACTTTTCACTTGCAGAGCAAACTATAATTGAAAATTTAATGAACTCAAATGTTGAAACTCTGTAAGCTAAAATCAAATGATAAACAATTTAAGAATAATATTTAAAGTAGTTCAAAAATAAAATCGATAGATTTTTATGAATTCATTTTACTTGATTAGAAACAGAAAATATTTAAAATAGAAATTTAAGCTAAAAATTAAAGTTGTTATATCTACAAGTTATTTATAATAAATCGGGTTCTGGTTGCTTGCGGAATAAAACGAGGTTTTTAAATAATCAAAGAATAATTTTCAGATTAACTGAAAAATTAAATATTTATTGATCTTTAGTGTCATATTTTCTATGATGAAAAAAAATAAACTTATAATTGAAATACAAGAAATCTTCACTTTTAAAGCTCAAATTTCTCTTAACAAGAAATGAATACAAAATTAAAATTTTGTACTACTTCTGGTTTTGTTCATACTGAGTGTGCACTGTAATTGTCAGGCTGCCTTTGAGCAGTGCAGTTTTCACTTTGACTTTACGCTGGATTCACTGAAAATACTTTGATTAAGTAGCTCCACGTTTCTCCTATCTCCTGCTGTCGAAATGTGTTTTGTGTGTAGCTCTTCTTCTTCTCTTTCTTCGTCTTCTTCTTCTTTTTCGTCTGCTTGTTAAGATTGCAGTTTTGTGGTGAAAGCGCAACGCATTTGGCTTATGGCCTGTGTCCATAAACTGATCTCAACTTAACTCAACTCAACTCGACTTGAATCGACTCCAGTCAAACGACCCACATCAAGTTTTTGGATATGAGAACCAGCTGCACCTTATCAGATGTCTTATTAGCTTTGGTCTTTTAACGTTTTTGTCACACACACTTACACACACACAGAGACACACACACACAGAAAAGTGTCTCAAAGTGAGTAGCTCAAATATTTGGACAATTTCATTTACTAATTGGACCCATCAAGCAGCAGCACGAGACTTGAGCTACGCCTAATCACTGTGTGGGCTCAAAACAAATATGTAAATCAAACAACGAAAACAACAACAACAACAAGTACAACAATAAACACACACAGAGTAAACAAACATAGACAGACAGTCAGACGTAGTTGGATGTGGCTCTATAGGCCCAAAAAACAATGCCAAAAAAAAAACCTATATTGAACAAAAGATGCGATAAGCATCACGGCGGCTACAGCTCAGTGAGTGGCTCAAGAAGACAGCTCAATTGTTGTGGCTACGTCGGGATCATCATCATCATCATCATCGACGACGACTTCTTTTTCTGCTCTCTTCGCTTCTCTTCTCTTCTCTGCCCTTTTGCTACCTGTCAAACTGCCGATTTATAGACATACACTTGGCCAAATATATACGGAAATGAAGCGTTTTTATGAGAATTAGAATTTGCTTTGGTCATGGCTAAATGTGTTTTGCATTTCATTTTTTTTTTAAATCTTGTTCATTTTTTAATCAAAAATTTCAGTTTTTAAACATAAACATTGCAAACACTTTGTAGTTGAGCAAATATTAGTTATTTAGTTAGTTTACCTGCTTTTTTGAACAGTGTAAAGCTGTCAAGATAACAAAAAAATAAAAATAAACATAAAAAATAATCTTATTAAAAGCTGATTAAATTTCAACTGTTTTCATTTGTATTTGTTGTAAGATTTTTAGTGCTGATTTTAACTACTTAAATCTTTTTTTATAATCTTAAAACAAAACTAATCTTAAATTATCTTGAGTACATGCTCTTTAATTATAAATAATCAAACATCCGTTGGTTTTTTGCCAAGTGTAGATTTTTATAAATGTTTGCTTAGCTTCAGCTAGCCATCAATCATAGGTTGAAGATCTAAGAAGATTTATTTTTTGTACCGGAAATCAACTTGAGCCTTGACCAAGCTCAATTTTAATTGTAATTACACACGCAACTATGACATTAACAAAAACAGATAAAGATTTGCAGATATAGATAAAGATTTAGATTAATATACAAACTGATGACGCACAAACTCGTTGCACACGCCCAATTGCTGGCTTGCTATTGGTCAGCAAAGGCAGCAGCCGCATAATGACCTTGTAACTCAACTGTCAACTGTCAACAGTCAACAGCACACGCAGCAAACAACAACAAACAATGAACAACAACATCAACAACAACAACAACCACAAATCAATAGCTAGCCACAATTTATGGTACTTGGTATCGTTTGTTGGCCATAAATTGGAGCGACTGGCACATGTCAAGCAGCCAAAAGCAAAAGATAGTCGGCTTTCCAAGCTCCAAGAATGTTGACCAAATGCGGCCAAAAGGGATATCGACTGCATACGAATGTCTATATATATATATATATATATATATATATATATATGCCAATACATATGCCTAGATATGCATAAAAGTTGACCAGTTGACAAAAGTGCAAAACTTTTTTTGTGCCTTGACAGTTTTTTTTTTCTAATTAGTGCTCAAAAATTCAATATTGTCAAACAAAGACAGCTTAAAATGCTGTAGTTATTTTTAGACTGGTTGTAATTGTTTTTGTTGCAAGTTGACGTCTTTAAACCGATTAAATAAATATGTTATCAGCTTCGTTATATGAATAACTTTTTTGTATATACAAATTTTTGTATATTAAAATTTGTGTATATCAACATTTTTGTATATCAACATTTTTGTATATCAAGTTATGATTTTTAGTATACATTTTTTGTACAAAATCATTAATTTTGAAAAACTGTTCCTTTTCTTGCACATCTTTAATTAACTAATTATTTCTGCTGTTTATTTCTACTAAATTCTACTTAAAGTTCATTAATTAAAACTCAACTGACATCCATCAAATGACACATTCACTGGCACCTCAACTAATTACATAGCACCAAATGCGTCCAATCTTATCTAGAAGCATTCTTTTTAATTATTTGATATTCAACTCACGCCCAGGAAAAGAATCCACGTGTTGTGTTCCAAGATTAAAAGAGCTTTAAAATTGCGTAGACTTTAATGTTGAGTGTTGAGTTGTTTCTCGCGTTTTCACTTGTTGCGATTGCCAGCGGGTGATAAGGCACAGGAGTAGGTGGAACAGTGGGGAGGGGCTGGGGGAGAGAGGAAGTGGCTCTGGAAGTGGAAGAGGAAGCGTTGTTGTTTCCCCTGATTTCGTGCTGCGCTTTGGGTCAGTTTTGAGTGCTTCGCCTGGAGGGCTTTTGGATTTGGCTGAGCAGCAGCGGGAAGCGCATAAAAATCGCTTTATCGCGTTGTATATTTTTTATTTGTTTTTTTTTAAGGCAACAACAAGTTTAGAGAACTCGAATGGGCGATACCACGCAAAGATAGCAGTTTAAATATAGAAATCTGTATTCCTTATAAAATAATATAATAAAATGTATATAAATTTTACTGTACATAAATATTATTTTTGTGTATATTCCAGATTAATTAGAAGGCTTAATTTTAAGAATACTATTTTTTTTTTATATCGCTTATCGATTTATTTCGGGTACATTTATCGGTAAAGTGAAATTTACTTAGAACTTATATGCCACATTTTAAATATATACTTTTAATAGTCTGTTGTTAATAAAGACAAACAGACAGATATGGCTAAATCAATTTTGTTTATGCTGATATGGAATATATATATATATATACCTTATTAAGTTCCCTCTGTTTTTAGGCACAATTTAATCAAAAGCCTTATTTACCCATATCAATTGGGTTCTTGATATAGCAACAACTTCACAAAAACAAATAGTTGGTTCGATATCTAACAAAAACACACACATATACACGACTTCCTTGATTGATATATATTTTGCTCGTACCCTTTATATATTTATCTTTTTTTGGATAAGCAATAGCATTGAATAATTCAATGGCAACAAGACGAAGCATTTTAAGAAGTTATGAATTACGAGCGAGGAATTTCAGTTGAAGTTTCGATGTGTGTGTGTGAAGTTGATTGCATTGTGTATGCTAAATTAGTTGTTCTTGTTATCTGACAGAAGCACAAACAGAAACAGCAGAAGAAGAAGAATAAGAAGAAGAAGATGAAGAAGCCGCACAAATTCTAAGGCCAAAAACTTCATTGTTTGTTCGCAATTGTTGTTCGTCTCTGTTGATTGTTGCGATAGCCTCAACTAGTTAGTTAGTTGGTTGGTTTTGCTTGAAATAGTTGAAGTGCCACTCGTGCATAAATTGCATATTTTGTTTAATTGTTTTTTAAGTAACGTTTTTTCTTATCTCCTTAATTGCAATGGGTTTTTTTTTCTTTTTGTTGTATCTACAAAATAATAATTTATGAGGGCTGCAAAAAAAAAAAAAAAAGAAATAAAAAAAAGTCATCTATGACGTGAACTAACCTTCAGTCACAAATCAACGTTGTCAGACAACAACAAAGCAGAAGATTTAATAAGGCAAACCTGTTGCAATGCTTTTTGGTGCTCACTGTATATGTGTGTGTGTGTGTGTTGCCCGCTTGACTAGTTGTGTGTTGCGGTTGTGTTTTTTTCCATTTGTTTTTAGTCGTATTAAATATTTATAATAACCATGCATAGCACTCGTATGACTCTGACTTTATGACTCGCTGTGACTCTTAACATGGCTATAACCATGGCTATAACTATGGCTATATCTATGCTCATGCTTGTCTCTTGTTGCTTTTGCTGTTTTGCTTTTTGTTGGCTTTAGCAATGAATGTGGTTATTAAACAGCAACCAAAGCAGCGCCAACTTGTAAAGAGCTTTGGCAAATGCCAATGCGAAAATCGCATATATATAAATTTTTCTATATATATATATATATAGTGGCATTTGCATGCAGCTTCTTTTTGAACAAGCACAAACACAGAGAAGTTTTTATACTCTCTCTCTCTCTCTCTCCAGAGAGAATTGAGAATAAATCACTTGTAAAACTCATCTGCAAATATTCGCTGAACGAAATTTATTACTTTTTGCATATGAAAGTGACGAATTAATTTAAGTCTTAAATAAATTAATAAATGTCAACTGAACGAAAAGCTTGCCTCAAATGGTCAACAAATTTATCATAATTAATGGCTTAAAGCATACAGCAAAAGGCGCAAAGCATATTTGAGATACATTCGTATATTTTTTGTATAAATATTTTCTTTTGTAGTATTAATGAGACATTTTTGTTATATGAATTTGTTTATATGGTAGTCTTAAATTTAGTGAAAACAACTAATTTGAGAAAAGGCTTAACGCACAAAGTGAGCTGGATGAAAAATGATTATTAATTATTATTATTAGTAATTATATATATCTTATGGGAATGAGAATATGAAATAAGTAGAGGCAACGTATCTATGAGATACAATCTCTAACTTTAGCTTAAATGTAGCTCAAATATTTGTATTAGATAATAGCTTAAAAATATTACTTAGAACGCAGAACCGAAGTATCCACGAGATACGTGCTCAGAACTATGCTTTCAAAATACGTCGCTGTGAATCATCTTTGAGATACATTCACTATCATAACACGCACAAAACGCAAAACTGAAGTAACAATGAGATACAAAATCTAATCTTAAATGTAGCTGAAGCAGCTATTTAACATGCTTAAGATAGATTCGTGTTACGTTGAAAATGAATTTCACGCCGAGTCGCTAAGACGCAATGTAAACAATGTAAAATGCCAAACGGCAAGCAAATTTCATGACGCATTCATTATACCCTCTCTCTCTCAAAAAAAAAGAAGTGGAAAAAACTTCCAGCCGCGAACAACGAGTCGAGAAACGGCAGAAAAAACGCGCTTTGCTTGCGGCCTTCGGGCGTTAAACTTTGCCAAAGGCACCAACAACAATTGTGGCAAATGTTGCATCATCATTAACACTCACATTGTGTGTGTGTGTCGCTTTTGTTATATGGATGTGTGTGTGTATCTGTGTGTGTGGTATATTGAATGGAAACGCATCAAATGCATTCAATGCAAAGTCATCAACATTAGTTCCAGTTGATGTTGATTTTGTTGCTGTTGTTGTTGTTGTTTTTGTTGCATCTTCTTCTTTGCTGGCTCACCTTTTTAGCTTTGGCATTTTTCATTTACAAATGTTAATGGTTAAATACCCACCTACGAAACGAGCCTTGTCTCTCGAACCCACTCCCTGTTCCAATCCCAGTCTCAGCCTGCATCTCAGTTCCCATCAAAAGTGCAGGTCTTTGATGAGTCAGCTAACCAAAAAAACAAGTCAGCCACACCGTAAAATTTGTATTTTATTAATAATTCAAACAGATTTGGTTTTCTACAACAATAAATAAACAAAGTTTGAATTGGCCATCAAATTTTGTAAGAATAATTTGCATTGTTTTAAAATCGCTTGCCATATGTCAAAATCATAAAATGTTATTTATTTTGTGTTAAAATTGTTGAATTGTTCTTTTGTTTACTTGACACTTTAGGCTAAGTTAAATCAGAAATAAATTTCTTATGATATGATGAAAAGAACAATATTTCAATAATATTTAATATAATTGTGTAAACATTAAAAATATGCAAGATGCGTATAATGAAATTATGATGTGTGTCAGTTGGAAATATATATATATTCTCGATCGATTAAAAGTAAATTTAAACTGAATATAAAAAATGTTGTTAGTCATAGTTAATCTTATCGATAAATACCATTCATCGAAATGAATCGATTGTCGAAAACATTTTTAATGTTTTCTATTTCAGAGTTATTGCATTCTAAGCAACTTAAATTAGGAAATTGTTTTAAGTTGATTCTCTAAGTTATGCAACAAAAATACTACAAATTATGAAAATCACAATTATACAAATAATCATTCTTAATCATTATAATTATTTAAAAACTTTTGACGTGTTAATTGAAATTTACAAGTTAATTTCATTAAACCGTAATTTAATTTTTTTGCTGTGCATTGGCTGAGTTTGACAGTTGTTGTTGATGTTGTTGTTAAAGTTGTTATTGCTGTGTTGATGCCTGCAATTTATCACATGTTGCTGCAACAGTCGCAGCAGCAGCAGCAGCCACATAAAAATTTGTAAAATGCATTCAGGTGCCGCCAAATATTTAAGGCATGCCACAAAAGATTGCGATGCTTTTGGTTCCGCTGTTGTTGTTGTTGTTGTTGCTGTTTAGGTCTTTACTTTCAGTAAGTTATTCCCTTGTGCAGTTAGGTAACAGCCAGCTGAGGCAATCCACAACACAACACAACTGAACTGCAGCTGTGGAAGATGCAAGTGGCATGCTGCAAGCTGTTTGCCTCTCTGTCCCTGTGCTGATTGAGCCGTAATTAGGCATCCCAATGAGTTGGCGTGGAATCTCTGCAGCTCAGCTGATGACTTCAACATGCGAAGACTACTCAAATAGTTATGTGGGTCGCTTGTAAATTAACACGCCGTAACTGTAACACTGTAACATTAAAAAAAGATTAAAATACGTAAAAAAAAAAGTTACAACAAAAACTAGTTGAGAAAAATCGACATTGAGATACCCTGAAATATTTGAAGAAAATATGATAAAATTATATAAAGTTCAGCTTGCCAAATGAGAACCAAATTTAAAATATAGAGTCTACTATAAATGCTAAGCAAGAATACATACGCCTTCTGCTTAACACATTCTTTTTGCCACAAACTTGCTTATGGCTGATTGCCAAGCTTACAGGGTATGCAAAGAATGCTAACAAAAATGAAAGCTAAGCAAATCAGAACGCAACGTGCCCGCAGAAAATGGGCGGCTCAAAAATTCTGGCCACGTAAAAAATTAACCAAAAAAAAAAAAAAAACAAAAAGAAATAAATAAAGAGCGACTGTAATGACAGCAATAACAATAACAATAACAACAAAAAAAAAAACAAAAAGAAAACGAACTGTGTTTGGGCACGGCCCAAAAAGGTTTTGACCAAGAAGCGTTTTGAAGCGCGTCAAAAGCGTTGCCTTTTTGTCTTCGTTGGCGTTGCAGGTGAACAACCCCCTCTGATTGCCTTTTGAGAGATTTTCACAGCTATTTATTTACTCAAGCCCATAGTCCTAACTCTCTCCATTTCTCTCTTTCACCTCTCTCTCTCTCTCTCTCTCTCTCTCTCTGTTTCTTGTGTCTGACACCTGCTTTGCTTCTCAAGCTGTTTCTGTTTACTCGCTTTGCATTCTTATTATATTTTACCATTTGTTTATAAACAATGCTTACGAATAAAAGCAGACTACAACAAAGTGGAACAAAAAACTGCAAAACTTTTAGCCAAATTGCTGCTTCTTGTTCATGAAAATGCATAAAAATATTGTAAAGCTAAAATCTGTGAAAAGGCAAAAAATGTTAAGAAAGTGCATAAAGAGTCGGAGAATGAAAAAATATTTTTCCCTTTCATATTCCTTTGATTAATAAAGTTTGTTATGCGAATAGTTTTCAAATTTGTTTATTTACAAAATTCTATAAACTTTTTTTTTGTTGATTCACTGCTTTAAAAGATGCTGGAGGAATGAAAATATTATTCTTCTATTCAGTAACAAAATCAAAATAAAATTAAATTAAACAAAGCCAATTTGACAGCCCGGAACAAATATCTTTAAGTAATCACTTCTGTTTCAAATATTCCTAACGATGCCCTTTCTTAATGATGACATTGAAACCTTTTTAGTTATTTCTGTAAGCTAAAATCTATAATTATGTTTGCATAACTTTCTTTGCTCGTTTTCATTTCAGTTAACAGCTTAATTTCATGTTCGCAATTTTGTCGCAAACTTTTCACTCTCTGTAGAAAAGAGGGCCAAAAATTGTGTGTATATTTCGTTCGTTATAACCCTTAACTTAATGTTAAAGTGCCATGGTATTTACCCCATCAACTTGCAGCTGCCTCGCAACAAGCGTAAGATTTTGCACAGCATGAGAAGAGCAGCAGCTGTTTTTTTGAGCGGATAAAAAAAGATTAGCAAAAAGTTTTTGGCTGCTTTTTTCAAAGTTTTTGCTTTGTCTGTTTGTTTAGCTTATGCAATGCCAATGTCTTCATCAATGAATGAATGAATAAAACTTGGCCCGTATGATTATTACAAATATTGTGCCATAGTCATCATTATGTCTATTTGCTCTGTCTCCTTTCTTGCCCATCTTCTTGATGATTAGTTGGAGCATTATTTTTTTTGTTATAAATTTGAGGGGCACTTTCACTAACTGCCCCAAGGCAGCTTTGATTATAGGAGCGTGTTTTTAGTTGCATAATATGTGATGGAAATAAACTAAATATATATAAACAGTATATATATATATAACTGCTGGTCATATGCACAATAAAAAACAATAATTGTTTATATGCCATGCACACAGTTTTCTGTTACGCACTGTAATCACAATTTGCTGGCCTCCCATTATATTTGTTTATTTGTATTTTTGAATAAAATAACTTTGATATCTATCAACAACGGAAGCTAGCAAATACAACTGCAAATACAACTGCAAATACAAATACGAAAACAAATACACC
Source organism: Drosophila longiperda (assembly GCA_035042125.1). Lineage (NCBI taxonomy): Eukaryota > Metazoa > Arthropoda > Insecta > Diptera > Drosophilidae > Drosophila > Drosophila longiperda. Next base: position 1,463,064 of record JAWNLV010000107.1, read on the forward strand.
CGCATATGCATTTATAATATTATTTAGTTTACTTGGCCTATGATTGCTGGAATATGTCCATAAATCGTCGCAACAAATGAAATTCGATAAGAGACAACAACAAAGCGAATACAAAACGATTACAAAATATCTGTCATATCACATCAACTGAATGAAAAACCGTAAAAACAATAACGATAAAAAAAAAAAGCCATATAAAATGTCAGTCAGCTTACATAACTCAATACAATTTAAAATGTATTTAAATAGACTTGTTTACATATTTCTAATACCCATTAGAATGTGCAAGAAGTGGCATAATATGTGGCAGATATAATTTTAAAAGTTGAGTTATTAATTGAGCTGTCACAGCTCAAAATGAAGAGCATCTTCTCGTCGATGACTCTTCATTTGTGGATGCATTCATTGTTGGGCAGTCATTTGTTGATTATTCATGTACGAGTCTTAAACATAAATATTTATATAAATATTTACATGCATTAATGATGACAGTTCAGATTTTGTTCATTATTTATCTGTTGGTTTTTTCTCTCTGTTAACGAAACGAACCTGTCAATAAAGTTTAGTCACCTCAGATAAACAAGCGTTTAAATATAAAACTACTTTAATATATTTTACTTTTCAACTATTTAATTAATTGATGAAGATTTTGACAGCTTTAATTTATTTGCTTTCAATTAAGTAACTTTTTTATAAACAAAACTTAGCTTTTATCTTCAAAATGTTGTTTGACATCCATTTGATATGGATTTTGATTGAGATTGAACTCTTCGACATTTAAATATAAATCGAATTTTGGTTAAAACTACATCTGCAATTTAGTTGATTTGTATGATTTCCAAAAACAACCGAACTTTTTGTGTTAGGTTTGACTTCCAAATTAAGACTGCTTCTTTAAAAATATTGATTTTCGTGTCTGGTGCTAAATTTATATCAGTTTCCCAAACTATAAACTTTTTGCTGATAGTTTGCAAACTGTCTGGAATTAAGCACAAACGTTAACATTGAACTTCAAAGGGTTTTGCATTAGGTTTCACTAATGTTTAAATTATTTGCATAAGCATCTCTCCATCTCTGTCTCTCTCTCTCTCTCTGTCTCTTTCTTTGTTTGCAGAACTGAACTCAGTTCAGCTGCTGTGTGAAAATGCTGCTTTCTTGTATCTGGCTTTTTAGAAATGTACATTTAATGTCTACAAACAGGAATGCAAACAAATGCTTATTCTACGCATTCTTGAGATTCGAGTTTGAAGCTGACTTTGAAATGAGTGGGTAGCACACACACACACACACTGGCACACACACACTCACACACACTCGTCTGAATACTTACATTGTTGCAGACACTTGCCGTTGACTTGACTTTGTAAGTGGCCAAGTTGACAGCTGCTTTTGCAACTTGGCTCTGACTGCAGCAGCAGCAGCAGCAGCAGTTGCCTGTTAACAATGTTGCTGTTGTTGTTGCAAGTCTTACAATCTCAGCTCATTAGCAATTTCATGCTAATTTTCGAGCTGTGCAACAAATAAAATTACAAACTGAATCCAATGTATATGCTTATGTAATTAGCTGCAGTTCTGCGTCGTGTGCGATAAAAGATACACTCGCAGAAGCTGAAGCGAAACCGGAACCGAAAAACGATTCTTTTAATAGTATAATTAATTAATTTTTGAGCCAAAAACTCTTATGCCAAAGATTTGAGTTATTTATTAAAGCATTTAAATTCTTTTTAGGTAAATTAAACCTTGCAAACAACTTTTTTAAATTTAAATTTACAGTCTAAAAATAGCATTGACCGTGAACTTGACTTGTGACTTGTATTTTTGCCAGTGTAGTTGCATACATATATTTAATAATAAAGTTGTTGCCATCCAAAATAGCCACAAATCGGCGTAGTGAACAAAGAGGATGCTGTCTGCCCCCGCCCCCCTTGGCACCAGCCCCCAGCCATCAAACTTTGCTGCTCGTTTATCACAAAAAGGAGGAGGTGCAGCTGGCAGCTGGCATCCAGGAAACTGGGAAGGAACTTCAGTTGAGCGCTCTCTGTATAATTACTAGTCTCAAAGAGTCTCGAGCAGAGGTCGAGGCAGGGATTGGAGCCGCAGAAAACTCTTGACTCTTGGCTCTTGGGTCTTGCCACAACTCTCACTCACGGACTCGTGCAATCGATTTGAGTTATTGATTGTAACTACTTTTGTGGCGATCTCAACTCATCTCTTGTCTCTCTCCTACCCTCCGCTATGATTAATTTAATGTTTTATGTTGAGTCTGGCTTTTGTGTGTGTGTTTTGCAGAGTCAGCATTTTGATTTGAAAAATTAGTGCAAACGGCGTACTGAAAACTGCGATCATAAATCAAACAGTTTGCCTGATTGCATTCGAAGTGCACACAAATTGCATGATTTGCAATTTATGCAGCAACAGCAGCAGCAGAAGCAGCAGTGGTGGAGACTCCCAGTTGCATTCCCCAGATGCTGACACGACTGCACCGGCGACTTTGGCCAGACCTTTGTCCTCATCCTACTCCTTCTCCTTCTTCTCTTGCCGCTGGACAAGCACAAGTTGGTATTGGCAATGGGTATTGGCATCCCCTTCGGGCAGAGATGGCATTTTGTATTGGCATTGTGTCAGTGCTCGCAAATAATTCGCATATTTGTTTGCTCGCCCAGCAACACACAAAAACTTATTGTTGGCATGTTTATTTGTTTTTTGTTGCCAAATGTGCTGACAACTTTTATTGTTTCGTAATTAAATTCCTTTCAATAACACGCTGCGCAGCATTCCACGCAACGCAACCTGAGTTGAGTCCCCCCCCCCCGGACGTCTCTCTCTCTCTCCACAAATCTCCATTTCCCTTTGAGTGTTATCTTAGTGCCTAATAAATTAATCGCGTTCCTTTTGTGCTGCTATTTTTTTTTTTGGCGTCTACTCAGTTTTTTTAATTTTAGAATAGCTTAGTTTTTTTTATGAAATTTTTTTGTTGTTTACAATTGCGTCTTTTGTTGGAATTGAGCACTTGGCAAATAGACTCCATGTGGCTAATTTAATGAATTTACAAATCAGCGCAATTTGTAGCTAGGTAAATTAAATTTTTTTTTTTTCCAATATTTTGTTTAAAATTTGCTCCTAAAATAGAAAGTTTAAAAACAGAATTTTGTATCCATTCGCATATTGATAATCTTTAACAAAAGTTCTATACAATAACTTGGTCAGATTTTCCATAGCCATAGCTTTTTAATAATGATTTCACATCTAAATTAAAAATTCTACAAAATTCTCAAAAAGGTTTAGAAAAGAGAGATCGAGACACAGAGGGAAGGAAATATGGGAAGATAGAGAAAAATAGATAGTCACACTTAAAAACTGGTTAGCCAGTTATGTAAATTAGTATTAATATTCAAAGGCAAAAAATCAGCAGCAGAAATAAATATTACAAACATAACTCGCATAAATATGCAAATGACCTTCACCACGGATGATAAAAGATGATGACCTCCGCTGGGTGGGGAGTGAGTGGAGTGAATGTGAGTGAAGTGGCAAATTGAGAGATGGAAATTGAGCAAGAAATCCCACAGTGGATGCCTTCACCAATCAGTTGCAGTTGCTAATGCCCATAAATTGTATTTACAATCAGCACTTGCAGCAATTAATTGCGCTTCATGAAGACGTTGCAAATGATGAACGGCGAGAAAAGGGGAGAGCCACATAAACAGAGAGAGAGAGAGACAGAGAGGGAGGGGGACAACCGGGGGGTACATTCAAATTGATTAATCATATTATGCCGGCACGAAGCTATTTTAATGGCCAACAGCCTGCGAGGCGAGGCATTAAACCGACTAAAACGCTTCAGCCAAAAAATGAGGAAGAAAAAAAAAAGCCAACGAAATCAAAAGAATTTTGAAACCAAAACAACTCAAGAAAAAAAAACCAAACATAAACTGAGCCCACAGGCATTTTGTTTATATATACAATTTAATATTGTTTATAGCCAGCAACATTTTGTGTTCATTAGCAAATAATTTACGCCATTTACGGCCAAAAAAAAAAAAAAATAATAAAATGATAAACTGTTTTTTTTTTAAGTGCTTGGAGTGTATCGTGAAACTTGAAATACACTCTAAAAGCAAAGTTCTCAAAAGACTTTGAAACCCAAATCAAATCACTATTTTTGTAATAGAAATGGAAGCTCTCTAAAACAATAGATTTTTGTGGAATAAACATGGCACAAGAAAAATCAATAACCATTAATAAAAGCGAATTTGCATGTCGAAAAGATATTTATAAATCATTATTTCTACACAGAAAAGATAACTAATTAAATATAGGATAGATAATTTTTAATTGTTTCTACTAATGAAATATTGCTTAATCAAGTTACTGGGAAATACTCAACAAAACGTTTCCCTCAATTCTAATTCTTAGTACTATGAATAATTAGATAAGACAAGGTATCAAACCGGAATAGCAAGCGATATTACTGATGCAATCAAATAACAGTAAATATATAAACTTATTTAAAAAAAATCCCAATGCCATAATTTGAACAAAAGTCAACAGATTTTTTTTAGAATTAGTAGCTCTACTTGAATGTTTTGCTTTCTAGATGAATACTATATGTAAAGTTGAAAACTCGATTCTGACTCGAATTTCATGTTTAAATTCAACATTTGCTTAAGGCAAAAAAGCGATTTTATTGGGAAACAATTTATAACCTTATTTTGAAATATGATTCTGTTTGCCAAACTGCTACTTTTCCATATTTCAGCATGCTAAAATATAGATTTCCATTTATAAACAAATTAAAAGAACAACCAACATAAACTTCTTAATTTTTAAAGTGCATTTTGTAGTGGATATACCCTTAGGGTTTTTACATTGTATAAAGAGAGAGACACACACAGAGCAATGACTAAGCCAGAACCCTTCATTGGTTGATCGTTGATGTAAGCAGCTTTAGCTTATTGCTGCCCAAACATACATTTAATGAACTGTCGAGGCGTAAATCTACCAACATTGTGGCTGTATTTGTTGCCTCTTATTTTGTTATTGCTGTTTTTGCTTCTGCCACTGTGGCTCCTTTTGGTGTTGTTGTTGTTGATGTCGCAGTTGGTGGGCGCCGCAAAAGCGTGCGAAATTCGTTGTCAAGTTTTTAAGCCTCTTAAAGACAGATCTGAGCACTTTGCAACAGTGGCTGCTGCTGCTGCTGCTGCTACTTTTGTTGCTACTTTTGCTGCTACTTTTGCTGCTACTTCTTTTGCTGCTGTCAATTGAAGTCCGCTGAAATGAAATGAAATTATCGCCAAGAATAATTTTGGCGCACAATAATTAATTAAGATTATGTCGCAAAAGGCGGCAGCTGTCTAATCGAATTAATTCATTTACTTTGATTGGCAAAACTTTTGCGGGCAAATATATTTTTTTTGTATATATATTTTACTGCCAACATGCTGTCAGTTGGAATCTGTCATCTAATCAACACCAAACTCCCCCTGACACCTCCCCATTCACAGTCGAAGCGTTGCTAATTAGTTTAACCTGATTAGTTGCTCAAAAAATTTGTTGTGTGTGTGTGTGTTTCACTGAGTTGGACATCATGAACTTTATGAACACGTAGACATGCCACATAGACACACTCTGGCACAGTATGGCACACTCAAACACACACACACACACACACACACAGTATGTTGTTGGCCACTTCAACTTTAGCTGATATCGTCATGCGATTTCTATCGTGAGACAAGAAATATTATTTCAATTGCTTTTATTGTTGTTGCTGCAGCTACTTTTTTTGTTATCGCTGTTGTTGTTGTTGTTGTTCCCTGTGACCGTTGCACATTAAGGCCAACACGTAACCAGTTAGAGTGCCAGCAAAGGTGTTATAATAAAAAGCGAAGTACATAAATTAGAAATGGAAACAGAAAATAAATTGATGACATTTTTACAGTTAATATAACATTAATATTTTATTAACTACGCTCAAATATATATATTAGTACTGCTGAAAAAATATTAATTGGTAAATGTACAAATTTATTTTTATTTAAATTTTAATACTTTACATACTGATTGACATTCCATATTTGCCACTCACTTAATAATAATTAAGGAAATAACAGCTTTTTTTAGGCAAACAAAAAAATTGAAATGAAAATAATTTTATTTAACATAATTATTTAAAATGATATTTGTAAAAAAATGTATTAATAAGCTAAGAAGTGAATTTTTTTTTATAAATATTTATGAATTTCCGCACATGCCATAAATAATTATGTTTTTAAATTATAATTTAATTAATGAGTAACACAATAAAGAAAAATGTGCAAAATGAATCAAAAAGTTGAAAATTATTATTTATGAATTTCCGCAAACATCATAAATAATTATGCCCTTAAAAAGTTAGCTATAAACAATTTCATGTTAATTAAAACAATTAAATTGGCATCTATGAAATTTGCATATTAGAACAACAACAAAAAATATGTGCAAATATAATGTAAATTGTGGCAAATGGTAATTTATTTGGTTAGTTATGCGGTTTTTGTGTTGTTGGCCAAATAATGAATTACATTGGTCAGCTCCATATGGCTTTAATGTATATTTACTTCTGCATAGAAGGGCCATAAATTTAAACCAATTTAATGAATAGTAAAATGTAATAAACAACTATTATCAGCTGATGATAATAATGGCTTATCGCAACTATTCTAGTCATATTTGAGCTATTTTATAATATATGATTTTCACGCTTTTTATTATCTTTTTTTTCCATTGCAGTTTGATAAGAATTCTGGAAATACATTTATATAAATAAATAATTGATAAGCAGCCGCCGCACAGAAGAGGTAAGCACTAAAAAAAAAAACAGCTCATAAATAAAATAAATAAAATTGGTAAACAACATTTGTGGCAAAGCGGCGATGCAAGTTAACAAATTTCTGGCTTGCCACGATGTCAATTTGTAGTTTGAATTTATGGAAAAGTAAACAAGACCACGACCAAGACCAAGACCATTGTGTAGGCCAAAAACTAATAAACGCCAAGTATGGCCAACAAGAATTTAGTTTGTTGTGTCTCCTGTTGTTGCAGTTGCAACTTGCCCCCCCAAAGTGCGGCAACTCGCATTGTCTTCGCTTGCGGTTTCCGTCTCCGATTCGCTTTCGCGATTTCTTTACTACTTCTCGACCAGTTCTTCGACATTTTTTTTCTGCTCGTTTCTCGTTATTGTGCCAAATGGCCATAAAAGGTTAATTGGGTCCTTAGCAACTTGCCCTGCAACAACAAATGATGCCAACATTCCACGCTTACCTCGACAACTGCCGCTGCCGCTGTTGCCGCTGCTGCAAGCGACATAGAAAAATCTTAATTAGTTAATTAAAAACAACAAACAAACCGGAGCCCTTGTCCCATGTCCCATGTCCGCATTGTCCTCTGTTGCAACTAGTTCACTTGGACTACTGCATAATTCATGCGCCCCTAATGACAACCAAGTGGACCACGGACCAGGACACCAATGCCAAAGCTAACAAGAAAGTTCAACTCATTGCGGCAAACCGAATAAAGAAATACTCTTTTAAGAGTGTAAATAAATAAATTGGTTTATTTACTGATTATTCAAATTACGATAAAATATATATTAATTTTTACACTCAACAAATGGAATCGATGCATAAATCTTAGTCATTTTTTTTATAGATTTTTATTTGAATTCCTTTCCTTGTTTTGCTTTGAATTGCTAATCCACAGCTGAATAATCTGAATTCTCTGCTTTTCTCTAGTTTATCTGTCTCTCCATTAATTCTATAAGGGTATTCAACCTGGCAGTCTTGTCTCAGTTCTCACTTTTCTCACTTTGCCCAACCAGTTGTTGTTATTCTTCTTCTTCTTCTTCTTCTGGCAGCGATAGAGACACGTTGTCTGCTCCTAACCAGCTCCAACTATAGATTCCCTGTGTATGTGTGTGTGTGTGTGCCGCAAATCCCCTGAGGTGACATTAAACTATGAAAGGCATTTAGCTTAGCGATTTATATAGGCGACTTTTTGACAGTTTTATGTCTTGCGCTGTCCATTGGACATTGGGCCTATCATCTGCTACGCTCCGCTCCAAGGTGCACATCGCGGATAACGAGCTGAGAAGCAAACAACAACAACAACAATATGAAAAGCAAAGCGCACTTAAAAGTGCTGGCAAAGCAGAACGTTCTTGGTTTATGCTTCATTAAATGGGGGCCAGGCAATGTTTATACTGCATTGGCTAAGGACCTCGTTATCCGCCTCAATCAATGCAATTGCGTGGAAGCGATTTATGGCCCAAGCCCGTTTTAAGCCAGCCCCTCCACAATAGCATTTTGCAATTGCAACATTTACGACTCATTGGAGTGAGAAATTTGTGCACTTTAAACAAGTGCGCCAAAAAAACAAAACTTACTTCTAAAAAAGCTTAAAATCTTTTAAGTGTTTGCTACTACAAATTTACAGATGTTAAAAATATATATACTAAACAAAAAAAATCATAAAGAACTATTTAAAATTAATTGTGAAAATGTGTAAACGATGTGTTTTCTAAACAAATGTTTTCTCTCTAAACAAATGTTAAAAACCATTTCTAAACACTTCAGCTGAAATTTGTTCTAGTTAAACTATTAAAATTCAAATTATGGCAACACAAATGCAATGGGAAAATCAAAATATCGTTTATAAAGAAACACTTTGAATTATTTCCAGCGAAAATTAGTTCCAGTAAAAGTATGCTTAATAAATTAAAACTTAATTTTAATTAGTCATGGTTAATAAACTATGCAGTTTTTACCTAAATTGTTTTTTTGAAAACTCAAAAGAAAATGTTAAACAAAAGTTTTCGTTAAAAACAAATTGCGTATGAATATTTTCAAACAATCTCATCAAAAATATATACTATTATTATTAAATTATGATAATTAATCGTGATGAATTTTTTTTTAGTTTTTGATGATGCATAATCAGAATGATAACAAATCATTTTAATTGATATTCACTTAATTGTTACCTTTAACATTGACCCGAAAATCAATGTTAAGTTCAGGTTTAAGTTCAAGTTCAAAAAGCTATTTACAAAAGCAAACAGCTAGTTCCAAGTTCAAACTCGAAAAAATGTTCGCCTTGCTTAATGTTCCTAACAAAAAAAAAAAAAACCAACGAGAAAACAAAGCCATAATCGAGTCGTAAGCGAACATTTTTGGCTCCCACTGTGCCCAGCTCCATAATGTGTTTTCGTGTTTGGGTGAATGGAGAAGGGTGGTGGGGGGGGGGGTCCGGTGGCTGATCGGGTCTCTCTATTTTTAATCTCACGCAACCCAAAAGGTTTTCTTTTATATCTTTTATTTTTGTTTGCCCTACTCGGCCATAAAAATGACCAACTGCGATTAGGGGCACAAAAATGAAACCATTTTTGTCATTTGACAGGCAATTTTCAAGCGTTACATTTTCGATTTCTATTTTCACCTAACCGAAACACACTTTCCCCTCTCTCTCTCTCTCCCTCACTCTGTGTATCTAATTCGTGTTGGCAACAAATTTACTAGACCCGTCGAAGAAACATTTGAGAGTTGAGTGTTGGGCGGGGGGTTTGGGAGTTGATGTTACATTATATGCTTGCCTGTTAGTTACGCCCCCAAAATGTTTGGTTGCCCATAAAATGTCGAACCATTTTACACCCAAAATCCCAATGACCACCCCTTCGCTACCCCTTTGACACTGTATCCGTTCACAATGCCTTTTGCTGATAGTTTATGTGTAGGTCGAAAAGTATTTGCCCAAAAACCATCTTTTCACATGAATGCGGCTAATAATCTGCTGCCATTTCTCATTTTGGCCGTATTCTTGAGTCTCTGATCTGGGTGTGCGTGTGTGTGTTGTGTGTGTCTTGGCATATTTAATCGAGTTTGCGACATTGAAATATATTGACTTTAATATTAATGCCAAACAGTGTGTGTGCGAGTGTGTGTGTGCGCGTGTGTGTGTGCGCGTGTGTGTGCTTTTAGGCCCATATCATTTGATTAAATCTAAATCTGTTTATGAAGGCAAACTTATTAATTTTTCAGCGCAAGCTGCACAAACAAAATTAACGCTGATAGCTTTTATTGGATTTATTAGAATGGCCCGAACGACGCGCAATAACAGTTGGCCAAATAGTTTTTTTTTTATTATTATTTTTTTTATTCAATTTGCCAAGGAAACAAAATAAATGTTGGCAGCCAGTTGGCCAAGGTCCAAGGCAGGCAGGCAAGAATTGTGAACAAAAGGAGAAATGCAATGGAAAAACCGTGGAAAACCAAGTCGAATCGAGGCGAGTCCAATCGAGATGTTGTTGTTGTTGTTGTTGTTGGCCAAAATGAGTTGGGCAAACAGAGCAGCGAACAAATATTGTGTTCAATCTGAGGTTGCTTTTGGGTAGCAGAAATTTAACACGAATTGGTTCAACTCAGCTGTGACCTGGCCAAAAGCAAACAGCAGCAGCAGGATGAAAAATTGTGGAAAATTCATGCATATGCAAATGTGCAATTGATTTTTGTGTTGACCATGAAATTTGAAGCTTGACCTTGCAGCCGAGTTCAAGGTTAGCGCCGCGTTAACTAAGCTGCCAAGCTTTGATTTTTCGAATTTTTCCTACATAAGACTCAATCAACTTTAAATGAGTTTTGCGTTTTAGCTTATATTATTAGCAGTTGATTTTTTTTTATATATATATATCTGACAGTTGCAGCTCGTCAAAAATGTTCCCAGCCACAGTTAATCAAATGAAAAGCGTAGCAAACGAGAAAAAGGAACGTGGAAAAGCGCAGTATGGGGGGGGGGGGGGAAACGTGTTATGCCATTTCGTGCAAACATTTAATTGCAATTTAATAGCTCGCTCATCCTGTAATTTTTTCTTTTGCTCAAATTAATGAGAAGCGCGTAGAGCGGCGGCAATCAGCAAACGAAAGAAAATGGTGAAAAGCAAGAAAAACTTTGAACATTTCATTGGCAAGGAGTAAAGCAGAGCAACAAAAAAAAAAAAAAAAATACACATTTAATTACATTTGCAAGTAGTAATGACTCCACAGGAATCTATATAAGTGACTAGCATTTCCAGATAGATAATAGAGATACGAGGAGATGTGTGTGCGTGTGTGTGTGAGAGAAAGGTGTGTCTGTGTGTGTGTGTGTGTCTTCTTAAATTGAAGTGTACGACTGCAAAATATGCGTGGCATGTTTGACGATCGCTAAACAGAGGATGCAAACTTGAATTGGGGCAACAAACTGTTGGTCATGGCAAAATTAACAGTTAAGACCCAAACGGTAAATAATTGTCAATGACAACAACAACAACAACAACATGCAGTCAACAAGCTGTCAGTAGCTGCTCCAAAAAAAGACAAATACAAAAAATGCATTTCGTGCCACGTTTGGCTCGATGTTGTTGAATGCCTCGAATGAGGTTTGACTGGTTTCCCCATGCACCAAATAACCAAAAGGAGTCGCTGACGACTGGGACTGAGACTGGGAAGACCTGTTGTCTCTGTTGCCAGCATCTTGGTTAGCTTCTGCCTCGGTTTATGCTGCTTCTGCTGCTGGTTCTGGTAATTCTAGTCGCCTTCTCGCTGTGCGCTTTGGCGGATGTGCAAATATTTTGATTAAATTTTCTCCATGGCAACTTTCTTTCCAAAGTGGCAAACGAGCTCTACACTCAGCAAAACCATAAATCGATTTGAATTTTACAAAATTTCCAAATTTAAACAGCGATTACAGCTGAATATTAAAAAACAGAATTTAATAAAATATATTGCTTTATTTCAGATTTTATTTTATTTTACACAGAATAGTTTTACACATAGTTATAATAATTATTAAATTGTTATTAATCTAATATTGGAATTTATATAAATGTTTAAGTTTAATTATAATTTAAATTAAATATATTATAATTTAATTTGACAAAAACATGAGACTATTCAGCAATTTAAACTAAACTTTAAATATGCAGTTGACAGAGCCAATTTTAATAATTTGATCTGAATTTAATAAGGATGTTTTTATATAAATAATGATTTTCATTTGTAACTTTATGAAATTAATTTCGAAAAACGTTTTATTTTACTTTTTATAAAGTATATTAATTAATTTTTGTGATTTATATCTATAACTATAAGTCGACACAGAAAATTACAAATATAAACTTTAATATATAAATTTAAAGAATAATAGAAAATATTTTTGATGATTAGAAAAGTAGCCTTAATATTTAAATAAATATAAAATGTAGAAATTATTATTAAATATGTAGAAATTATTACTTAAAACAGGCAAACAGGCATTCCAGGCTATTTTCTAAATTTGTGTTTGATTTTTCTTTGAGTGTAGCCACGGCGGTTTTCTGTTTGAGCTCCTGTGCTCTGTGTTCTGTATGCGTGTGCAGCTGCCGGTTTTCTTGGCTGAAAACACATTTCCTGCTTCTGCACAGAACACGTTTCTCACTCCAAACAGCAGCTTCATCTTCATTATCAATTTCAGCTGCAACGTCATCATGATGATGATGATGATCATCATCTTCGTAATCATCGTAATCAGTTGTGGCTTTAGCTTGTTGCACGTCTTCGCCCAGTTGCGGTGACCTTTGCTGACACGGCGCATAGCACAAAATCAGTGCCAACATTGTATCCAATTTGACGATTTTACAATTTTAACCATTTACATGGCGCATCATCATCTCTCGTCGATGGTTTGGGGTTTCTATTCAATTCGTTTAAATGAATATCTTTCGTGATTTTTCTTCACTTCTTTTGTATTTCCATTTTATTGTCTTCATTACACATGTCAGTTTGACCTTTACATAGTCTCATTCTTTGTTAGGACTGCCCAAATACAACAACAAAATGAAATTATTCTTAATAAAAAAAAGAGTTTTATACCAAATAGCTGAGAGTTGTTGAATTGATAGAAAAATAGACTAGGAGATGCCCTGGGATAGATTTAGGCTGGTTAATCTTAGTCAATATGAAAATACATTTATGTTACCAAAATCTGTAATTCTTTTGGGATAATAATGTAATTTTTAAAGTCAAGAAACAATAAGTTTGGGCATATTATATATCAATCAGAAGTCGGTATTTAAACAATTTTATTGTTTATATTATTGATATTTCTATCCATTTTTATCGAATTTTATAAAATGAAATAAACTTGAGCTGCTTTTGGTAAGCGAAAACTTAGTATCTAATTTTGGAATCGCTAGCTTTTATAGTCTCTCAGATCGGATAGATATATAGTCAGATAGATGGACATGCTGTTCGGGAATATATACACTTAATGGACTTGAAGATACATTCTTCGCCAATTTACATACTTTTGCACAGCTTCACCACACTTCAAAATATAAACTCAACTTTTCGTTCAGTGTACAAAAGTAAGATTTCACTCACAGTCAGAGTTTCTTTTTCGGTCTGGTCTTCACTTTGCCTCCAGCCGAAAATTGGCCAAAATTGTAATTGGTTGCGACTGCCGAAAACTTCATTTCATGGCGCACGCAACTCATTAGGAACGCAACTGAACTGAGAACTGCAAACTGAAAACTGAGCAAAGAACTGAGTTGGAAATTTGTGCGTGTGGCGCAAAAAGTTTCTTGGCCCCAAAAATGCAAATGAATATTAAACTCAGAGTTGAGGCGGCGTTTTAATAACTGCGGATTAAGTCCGCATAAATAATAATCATAATAAACTGCCGGGCCATGAAAATGCGCATCAGAGCGCACAAGAATCTGCCCCCCCCAGAGAAGCCCCAATCCCCCCCCCCATTGGATGGCAAAAGTTTTTGCATAAGAAAATGACAAATGATCATCAAGCGAAGGTTTTCTCTGCTCAAGTATCAGCTTCAAGTTTTGTAGCAAAAAGTTACCATTCAGAGGAATGAACTAATACACAAAGAGAAAAGAGAGAAAAAGTGCGACAAAAAAAAGTTTTCTTGGTTGAAATTCTTGGATTTTGTTGCGCACAATTTGCTTTTTTTTTTGCATGTTAACCACCTTTTTTTTTCAATGCGCGTAATATTTCATTCGGCTTAAATGGCAAACGATACTGGCCATTTTTTTTTTCTTTTTGTTCTCCATTTCTTGGCAAATAGTTTTGTTGGCTCTTTGTTACCAGTTTAATGTGTGTCTAATTATGCCAGAGATTAAATGCGCACTTTTGATAGATGAGCAGCCATTAAAGTGAAGTTGAGCAAACTGGGAAAACTAGGTAACCGATAGCAGATCATCCTTGGGGTGTGGTGGGGGGAGCCAAAGGCAAACTTGACATGAAATTCAATTAATTGTTATCTTATCAGGCACGAAGGTAAAATAAAACCATAGCGAAAAAAACTCTTTTAAAAAGCGCACAAATTGCTGCGGCGCTTATCAGTCAATTAGCCAAAAGAGATATGGCAACCAACACAAGCAATTGCCGCACACAGAAGGAGCACTACAGATAGAGACAGAAAGAGAGAGGGTGAGAGAGAGAGATAGACTGAGAAACAGAGATAAAGTGAGGGTTGAGCATTGAGGTTCGTGCGCTGCGGATTGCAAGTTTAACAAGACAGCCCCAGGGCGGCATTCTCGCTGAGGTTTAACTCATTAAATAAAGGTAACAGAGACTACACTACGCGAAAAAGAATGGCTAGTTATAGAATTCAACTACAAAACGTAGCAGAAAATCTACTTGAGGATGTGTAATCCAAACTGAAGCACAAACTAAGACAACAAACTTGAATTTAATGCAAAAGAATGAAAAAGAAGTTCATTGAAGAACTTAACTTAAGTCGAGATTCTAGTTACAAATTTGTAAATCTTTTTTTTATTTTAAAAGTGTATATATTTAAGTTATGTCGTGCTAGAAAAAACAATTCCTTAATTAAGCACAAATTTGTGTTTAGAATCAGTTTCTGAAACTGTGCTGGATACAGTTGTAAAATATAAAGCTAAAAATTATGCAAAAATTTGTATTCCGAGTCATGTTTGGTATTTGATTTCTTCAAAGTAAAAGTGAAAATTATCATTACGCTGATGCTTAAATTAAGCATAAAATCTTTATCGGTTTGAAAATGTCGGCTTTCAGTTCCCATTTAAAATTTTAAATTGTTAACAATTTCAGTTTCAGTGCCTCATCGACAATTTATCTTTGTGTGGGTCTAAGAACATAAGCAATTGGATTGATTGCTAGCAACATGTCTAGATAACAATATGAGTAGGATTATCTTGTTTTTTTGTTCAGTGTACAACTTCCGTTGGCTGATTGAACGCGGCACGAATGCCGACTGTCAGCGTATATGTTTTTAATTTCAAGCGATTTCCGTCTCAAGTTCTGTCCTTCCGTCCCCCACGTCCCCCCGTCTTTCTTTCATCAATCACAGTCTGTCTGTCTGTCGGTCCGTCCACGGTTTGTGATAAGCACTGGTAATAAAATAGCTGAACTGCCTGCTGTAGTTTTATGACAGGCAATCTGCGCACAGCCTAAAATCGAATTATTTCATTTTTACATGTTTGCTTTTGCGACAGACAAATTGGCCATGTAACCGTTGTTGCTGCTGCTGCTGCTGCCAATTGTAGATATTACCATATCTGCCGTTTTTAGCCACGCACTTTCCTCCCATTCCCTTTTGCCAAATGCGCCAAATGTAAATACATTCAAATTGTTGATAGATCCAGTTAGCCAAGGTGTCCGTGCTGCTGAAAACGCACTAAAAACTAAAATAATATTTACAATTGCACATTGAATAAAATATACAATTTTTAGTATATTATTTAACTTTCGATTTTAAAATCTCTTTTGTGCTTTTTTCATTGAGATAAAGTGAAATTTATAACTGCAGATTTAGCTTAATCTGTAAATAAACAGCAACAAAAATAAACTCATATTTGTCAATATTTAATGTACATTTATAGAGACTTAGTTTAGTAAATAAAAACAAAAACACATTAGTAAATATTTAATATGCAAAGCTTGCTCTCAAGATTCTTAAATATTGAGATAAATTCTGTTTTATCACCAGAGATTTTGGCAAGTCTGTAAATAAGCCGCATAAAAATGAACTACTTGGTAAATATTTACTATTTATAATTATCCTCTAGTCTTAAGAACTGCTGAACAGACATTTAATAAATTTATTGTCTTAAGAGACCAAATTTTATAATTTTCCCTGAAATTCTTTTCATGCTGTCACTCAAAATGAAATATGTTCATTGCCAACGCTTTTAAATATTTTAATTTGCTGCACAATTTATATAGTTTCCATAATTACTTCAGTTCTAAGTTATCTTCGGCATTAAGCCATGACATAATTCAAAATATTATTTAACAATACTTGAATTTATCTGTTGGTTTTTTGCTTATCTTCTGACATGTTGATAAACTTTCAGTTTTCTTGGAAACGTTTCGTGAGTGAAATTGCAAATGCCAAATGAAATGTGAAAATTTAATATATATAAATTTCAAACTGTAAGTTGAAACCACAAAAAATTTATGATATTGCGCAAAATGAATTTGACACATGCAAATCTTTTCAATTGTGAAATCCTCTCTACGTTATAGCTTTTAAAATTGCGCATACGCCACGTGGCCATCCGTGAATTTTAATTAACAAACAGTATAAATGCAATTTTTGACAGGAAACAAAAAAAAAATCATTTCCAACAGCATCAAACCAGCTGATGTCACGTTTAAAAACCCGCCAAAAAAAAAAAAAAAATGCTAAAATGTAATCGGAAAATAGCATTTGCAAACGCATCAATTATTGATAGTGCTACAACTGCGTGCGATGGCCACTGAAGTAATTAGTTGGTTTTCAACAGTTTTGGCCAACTGCCAATGACAGGGCTGAAAAGTTGATATATAAAATATAAAGAGATTTTTTTTATTATGTAAACTCTTTTTTATATTATAAATTTGTGGTGCAGCGCAGAGAGTAATAAACGTTAGTAATAAATTTTGATAGTTGCAGTCGTGTCTCCATCTACTCACTGAGCAGAAATGCATTCTTAAAAAATCATTAAATCGGTTAACTATATGCTATAGTATCCATAAAAATTATAGGTCAAAAGACTGAACAACTCTTTTGACTAACTTACCTAAATCAAAAGTGAGTAGCAAATAGCTAAATTTTGCTCCTTGAATGCTCCCAAATAAAAAACTTATAATAAGACAAACATTAAAAGTACCCCTCCACATTTGCAGAGTATCTACTCTGTGGTATGCCCAACTATCTCTCATTTTCACTGATATTTGCAGCATTTAATTTGTTGTTAGCAATTGTTGCAATTTATTCAAAATTAACTACTGTTTTGGGTTGGGTTGCTATTTATTTGCAATCCAACTGTAAACCACTCGCTGCGCACAATGCTCTTTTTCTCCAATTGCTTGGCAACTCTAATCGCTCTATTTTGTGAACGTGGCATTACTTAGCAAACTTTTACAACTGACGTGTTTTCTTCCCCCCGCAGCGCTCCTCGTTTGCCCCCACTTGGCTTTTCAATTTATAAGCAAAGAGCCACAAACACACAACGGAAATTGTCTACATTGTGTGTGTGTGTGTGCGTGTGTGTGCGTGTGTGTGTGTATGGAAGTGGGGAAAGAAAGGTGATAAGGGGTTGCAGAGGGAGAGAGAGATAGAGGGGGGTAAGGGTGGCTAGTTGCTGTTGCCAGGCTGTGGCGATGGTACTTGAACTGAGAACTCAACGAGGCATAACAAAAGGCGCACGAAGTAATTAACTTGTATTTATTGTATGAACACATAGTCTGCATAGCTAACATTGTGGCAAAAGAGAGGAGGGGGAAATGTAGGAATCTCTCATCTCACTCCCCCCCCTCTCGCTCTCTCTCTCTCTGTCTTTGTCTGCCTCTATTTTTACGGCTTGTTGTGCTGCGGCTGACATGGCTGGCTTGTCTAATTGATAAGCTTGCCCTGGCATTCCCCGTTCTGCGCTCTGCATGTGCATTCAATTACTTGGCCTGGCCCATGGCCAAGTCTTGACTCCCCACCCAGAGCGAATAGGGGGCATTAACTGCTTTGGCCAGCTTTAACTGGCCACAACTGCAACAGTGCCTGCAACACTGCAACACTGCTACCGTTCGGTTGCCCCAGGCGAGGCTGTGCTCTGTACAGCCGTTCTTGCCACATTACGCGGCAGGCCCAGCTAATAATAAAAATATTTATTATCTTTTTTTTGCGCCCAAGAGTGCTGAGCAGGAGTTCTACAACTTTTTACCAAGATAAATAAATAATTAAACAAGTTAGAATGATATAGTTGACAGCGCTCGTTTAGGTGACGTCTAAAGACTCCAATTTTTATTTAATTTGCTCAATATGTAAATAGTTTAATTAATCATATGTCTGGCTATATTATTATATATAAATTTGTACAATTTAATTATTCGTTGTCGATTGTTATCGATATACGCAAAATGAAATGAAATAAAGTTGATTTGCATTTGCAAAACGAGAACATTTATTCTAAATTAAATACGCTGATTTCTACTCATTTTTTAAAGGGGAAAAGGGGAAAGAAAACTGCGTAATCTATTTTTAATATATCTTATTTAATAGTTACTTAAGTTCTGTTGCACATTAAGTCGTTTCTTTTCCTTCAGTTTTAACCTTTGCGCTTTTTTTTATGTTATAAAAATGTGCATTTTCATAGAAATATGTAAGTGTTTTTTTTTTTTTTGCGCTTCGCTCTTATTTCTTGATGGCCTATTATTATTTGGTCTGAGGCACGCAACTGTGGCAATCGCTGTGGGGCAACCACCAAGTGTTGGGGCAGCTGTGGCAGCTAAAGTGGCAAGTCATTTACCTTAAAGCTGGCACACAAGATTGGTTGCAGAGATGCTAACTGCCTGAGGCTGGTCCTGGTCCTGGTCGTTACAGCAATTATATAATATTGACATTAGTCGCATGCAGAAGAGCTTAATTGCGGCTCAAAGCGAAACAATAAGAAATAAAAATCAATCTACGCCTGCCAATCATTTGATTTGCCTTTCCATTTAATTGCTTAATGCACGAAGAGTGGCAGAGAAGCAGCAAAGGAGCAGAGACTTAATGGTGTGCGGATTAGATTCGAGCACAAATTCCAACTCTCACTTAAATTCCACTCTCACAACTTAAACCTAACTGACTTTTTCTGTTTGCTTCAATTTACACAGGTTGCAGCAGAGACACAGCTCGTTGCTGCCACATCATAACCCAAACTTCAGACTGAATCACCACCAGCAGGTATTTCCGAGTGGAATGACAGCCAATTGAGGAATGTGCTGTAAGGCCATGTTGCAGTAAGGATAACAGCAACAATTAAGCAGACATATCAGACAGTTTAACGAAAAAAAAAAAATAGGCAACTTTTTAATGCCACGTGCTACAAATTAAGCGAGACGACGAACCTTAAACTGTGCGTGCCACACAACTCAGCGATTTCCACAAGCCATTAACAGCTGCCGCAACAATTGCAGCCACAAAGCGAGGCATAGTCACAGTCACAGCGGCACAGTCAGAGGCACAAAGTCAGCGTCATCATCAGCAGCAGGATGGCATTCATTTGGCGTCGACGCTCCACAACAATTGTGAAACTGGTGGCATTAATGCTAGCCATTTGGTTCTGCATTGCGTTCCTCATCTACACGGACGATACCAGACGACGGGCGGTGCAGGAGAGTAGCGGTGGCAGCGGATACGGTGTTGCAAACAACAACATCAACAGTGGTGGTGGTGGCGGTGGCGGCGGCGGTGGTGGTGGCGGTGGCGGAGATCCCATTGCAATGGCCCTAAAAAATGGTCCACTCTCTGGCGAAGAGGATGCCGCATTTAATGCCATTGATCGCGAGGCGCCACAAGAGGCGGATGTGCCACCAACAGCCAAGCATAAGCGAGTCAAAGTCATTCCACGTGGCCAACAGCAAAAGGCCCAGGACAAAGTAATCCACAAGCAGCCGGCGCTGCCCAAGGACGAGGGTAAGTTGAGCCCACAATTTAATTAACATTTAATAACCCCCCCCCCCTCCCCCACTTGGCTGTAATTAATGCTTGCGTTTGATATTTGAACTTTGACCTCTCATTAGCATTGAGCTGTAATTATATTTAAAACTTGTTCGCCTGCCATCAACTAGCCCAGTTTTTTTTTTCCAGTTATCAACTATCAACCATCGTATTAACTTGGCTAATGGCCCACAAAATAAACCTGGCTTACTTTGTAATTCTGCTGAGTCATTAGTTATTTGTTGTTGTTGTTGTTGTTCTGCATTGCTTAATTAAAAACAAAAGTGAAACTCATATTAAATGCCAAATCAGCTCAAAAATGATTCTTGATTTAATTGCAAAAGTCAAACTGACTGGCAAAATTCAGCTTAAGCTCTGCAAATGTTTATTAAGTGTTTTAAATTTGAGTATTTATTTATTTCTTAATTTATTATTCATTTGTAAGCACACATTTTTGATTTTACTTTGAAGATTTTGGCAAGATGAGAGTTGCTTAATAAAACTATTTCAGTTTGATTGAAATAAATAGTTAATCAACAAAGTTATTCAATCAAAAACTCAAGAAAAAATTCTTCTTTTTTCGGATTTCCTTAAATTATATTATATACATATATATATATAATAGGTTCAATTGGCTATCAAAAAAGTTAATCATTCAGAAACTCCAGAAAAAATTCTGCTCTTTCTCTTGCACATTCTTTTGATTGCGTTAAATATATATATAAATTATATATTTGATTAATTCTTAAGTGGAAATGCAACTTTTTACTATTAAAGTGATTACTTGTAAATTTAATCGTTGGATGCATGCAAACTCAGGTTCAGATTCCATCGTCTGATGAATTACTTTATTTATTTGCTGTAACCAGGCCCAGCCCAGACCAGACCAGACCAACCCGGTCCGTGGGAATGATATCTTTTTTTTATGGCCATGAGAGACTGGCTATAAATTCCTCTGCTCCACTGACATAATTAATGTGCACATCATTCGAGTAGAAAGAGCCACGCCTTTTATACTTGTTGTTGTTGTGGACACCTTTCGCTATCTAGATTTGTTCTGTATTATTGTTGCCAATTCATTTGTTCAAGTTGCTGCCACGTTTTGTTCATCTGCACAACAAATGGTGTAACATTAATATTTATATTGAAATTAGTTGCGGATTAAAGCACATTTCTCGCTTCGTCTGTTTTTAGCATTTTTTCCATCCACCTGGCAATAATACTGCTCTAATCAGTTGTTTTAGATCAGATCTCTGCATGGGGTTTTTTTCCATTGCAATTTTTTTTTTTTTTTTTGTATTTTCCCAGCCATTTCCATTTTTATTTCCATTTCCATTCTCCCTATTCACACTTCATATTTACTTCATATCTGCTTCCCATCTATGCTAACTCTTTCTCTGTCTGCTATTTGCTGTCTCTTTCTTGGTCAGGTTTTTGCATTTTAGGTCAGGCAGCCAGAAATCGAACTAAACGCATCGATAATCACACATAGCTAAGTTCCCCCCCCCCCCCCAAACACCCCTCTTCATGCGTCTTTTGTTAAGAAAAAATTTCTAACGAGTTTTACAAGCATGTTAAAGATGCCAACGGCGACAACATCCAAACGAGGAGAGGAGGCAGGAGCAGCGCTGCCACTTAACAACTTGCAATTGTTGCCAAACAGCCTTTTCATCAATTCGGGTCAAGGGGGAGGGTGCTGAGGTGTGCTGTGGTGTGGTAAATAGAGAGACCAGAACTTGACTCATGCCGCTGTCAAGTGAGGCATTCGCATTAAGCATATTAAAAATGCAACAACAACAGCAACAACAACAGCAACAACAACAACAACAACACTTGCCACTAATCAGGCAGAAACCTTCAATTGTCGTTCCCTCCAGACAAGACCTTTTACTCAATGGACTGAATGACGGCCTGATTGCTTGTATGTGTGTGTTGTGTGTGCGTGTGTTTGTGTGTTGACCAAATCAATGAAAGGCAGTCACTCGTGGCTTTAATACAAGCGCTGGCGACCACTTCTATTGGCCAAGATACAATGTATGTTGCATGTGGTACAAGCATTTAAGATTGCATCAAGAGGAATTCTGCATTACTGCATATTTCAGTTACACACACTTGAAAAAAAAATCGGCATACATTTTAGTAAGAATAAAATTAAAATAAAAATATAAAGAATTTCTAATTATTGGCATACAAAAATTGTACAAAATATTTATATAAAAAAATCAATTGGCTAAAATAAGA
Organism: Drosophila longiperda; assembly: GCA_035042125.1. NCBI lineage: Eukaryota > Metazoa > Arthropoda > Insecta > Diptera > Drosophilidae > Drosophila > Drosophila longiperda. Next base: position 1,485,309 of record JAWNLV010000107.1, read on the forward strand.
AACCTTCAAATGGCAAATAACTTTCTTAGAAAAAATACAATTAAAATATATAAATAATTTTTAGTTATTGGTAGAAAAATTCTACATAATACAAAACCAAATAAAAACTTATAGCTAAAATAAATTCTTCAAGTGAGAAATTACTTTCTGTATTATAAAGAAAATACAACCAAAAAAAAATTTTAAATAGAAATAATTTCTAATTAAATTTTAAATAGAAATAATTTCTAATTATTAGCATAAACAAAATCTACATAATACAAAAAAATACGTATAGCTAAAATAAGAATTTTTCAGTCTAAAATAAAGTAAAGAAAAAGTTTGGTTTAAAGAAAACGATAATAACAAAATTTAAATAATTCACTTGAAAAATTAAATTGTGATCAATCGCTGGCGCCAAATGTAAGGTTTGAATAAAAATATATTCTGAGTGCATATACACACACACACAGGCAGGCAGGCACACACACAGCGGGTGCATAAGCACACAATGCACGTATCTGCAATTTCGCATATCATGTTTGCATCTCTCTGTGGCGCTGTTGCAGCCTCTTCCTCATAATCAACATCATTATGAGCAACAAAGTCGTCATCATCAGCCTCATCTCGCCAAAGGTGGCAAGGCTACAAGTTGTTGTTGTTGTTGTTGTTGTTGTTGTTGTTGTTGTTGTTGTTGCTGTGGTTATTTGCTGATCCTGTCGTGCAGTATTCGCCCCGTGGCGTCAAAATTGTGTGCAAGCCTACAACGTTTACCAACACTTGCGCTTGCAACTCCTCGAGTCGACTCGATTGCTGTTGTTGCACTGTGCACAGTCTCCATGACTTTATCTGTTTTTTTTTTCCTGTATCTTCTTGCGCGCTCGGCCGGTGTTCATAGCTGGTAATTAGTGCTGTTGTACTTATTGGCCTGGCCTTGGGGCGCTTACCACCAAAAGACGTGGCCAACACGACGTTTATCGCGCGCACGCATCAAGCTCAGACAGAGCAAGACAGACAGACAGACAGTCAGATAGTACTCGTATTCCAAGCCCAGTCACCACTCTGTCAGTCAGACTGTCACCCACACACTACAAAAAAAAAAAAAAAAGTTTAAATTAATTTATTTTTCATTTTCAAATTCGGTTTTTTACAGACTACCAAAGAAGAGTTGGTTTCTATGGCATTATTTTAATTAAATTCAATTAAATTCCCTTTGCCATTACATTTTTTTATCTCTTTTGCTCCCTCTCTCTCTATCTCTATCTCTGTCTCTGTCTCTCTATCTCTATCTCTATTTCTCTTGCTATATTTTAAGTTGATTTATTTACTTTCTTGAATAATTTAAGCGCACTTTAATTTGTATATATATACATTAATATTTATATACAAGTGATATTTTACGCATAGGTTTTAGCTCTCAAAAACTAACTTTTTCTGTTAGACTTAGATTTACTCTCTCTCTCTCTCTCTCTCTCTCTTTTAAACACTCTTTCTCTCTCTATTTCTCTTGCAATATTTAAAGTTGATTTACTTCCTTGAATATTTTAAACGCATTTTAAATCCCTTTTTTTTATATATGCATATTCATTAATACTTATATACAAGCAATTAGAAATTAGCTTTCTCTATTATTATATTCTTTTTATTTTATTGTCTGCCTATTCGACTCTCCATGAGTCCAAGCGTCTCTCTGAAACTTTCTCTCTCTTTCTCTCCCTCTTTTAGTATACCTTTTCGTAGTGTCTACCCATCTCTCTCTGTCTTTCTCTCTTAGTTCTCGCATTATCAGTCTCTCTCTCTTTCTCTCTTGCTATTTTTTCCTTCTTCTTGCCATCTCTGTCTTTCTTGCTAGCTGCCTCTAACTCCAGTTTTCTCTCTTTCTCTAGCTATCTTTAGTTTTTTTTGCCGATTTTCTCTTCCTCTCTCTTTCCATTGCTTGCTGTCTCCCTCCGTCTTTCTGTCCCTTTCTCTCTCTATCTCTTTCTTTCTTTCTCTCTCTCTCTCTATCTCTTTCTCTATATCTATCTCTTTCTGTCTCTCTCTCTTACTTATCTAGCATCTTATCCAAAAATACAACTAACTCCCTCAACTTAAACAAAAATATCGCTTTTTAAATTTTTTTTGGAAAAGCAAGCTTCAATTTCTCTCTGTGTAGCTAGTCACCCAGTCAGTCAGTTAGTCACCCAGTCAGTCAGTGAAGTTGCCCGCTGGTCATGTCTTTAATACGTTCACAATCTGGATCTTGACTTCGTCGTTTGCCTCTCCCACTGGACTCTGTGCCTTAGCCCTCTTCTGCCCCGCTCCTACCCCCTCATTTCCCCCTAAGGCAGGTAGTTGTCGTCTCACGCATGTGGTTTTCTCTTCGTGCTTGATGTTTTTTTTTTTGTATTCTTACAATTTAGCAGCAATAATGATTTTGTACATACAATGCAAAAGCCACGCCCACTGCGCAACTCCTCTATCTGGTAGACGCCTCGGGGAACAGCTGCTGCTGCTGCCTGAACGCCAGAAGAATAGATTTTGTAGATCTGTAAATTTGCCGATTGTAGATTGTAGATTACAGATTGATTGCCCCGCGTCCGTTTTTAATCAACGCTTTGTTGTTAACATAACACAGATTTCAGTGTATGTGTGCCTGTGTGTGTGCGTGTGTGTGTGTGTTTGTATATCTATCGATTAGTTCTTCTTATTCGATTACCTCATTTTCCCTAACAAATCTCTTCACACAAAAATAGTTTTACTCTTTTTCAAGTATTTAAGTATTCCGCTAGCTGCTTTAATCTTCGCTTCAATTTATGATATTCTTCTCGGCCTTATCAGCATCTGGACACGTTTCAGTGACTCCTAGGATGAGGTAGAACACAACCTCATAATTCCACTGCTCAAGGAGTTGTGATTGTATGCTCCCGGTAAGAATATTAAATAAATCTTAACTTCTCTTGCTCATGGCTAAAAAATAAAGTATCATATGTGAAATGACAGGCCCTTCCATATATATCTCAGCGGAATGGATTGGATTTCCGTAGCATCGTTGTCCCGATCCCCATGACACGCTTGAGAAAATGCCCAGTTTGAGCAATTTGTATGATTTCTGCTCGCAATCGATTACAAATTGTTCAAATCTTGCAAACCATTTACGGCCCATAAAGTCCGCCACGACCATGAGCAGTTCTTGATGCACAATCTTGGTCATGTTATGAAGCTTCTCCAGCCCGATGAAAAACTCGTCCGTCAATTTTCCGAAACCCTTTTTTGTAGTCCTCCCAGTAGAGAAAGAAATTTACACTGCCATCTTCCAACCATCTTCCCTGTGTCTCCTCATCGTAACTTACATTGAATGGTTCACGAAAATCTCATAGATTCCCCTGCGATGAATGAGAAAATGTGGCCTCTAAGCAGCTGCTGTGCAACTGTTGCGGCTCCTCCATATTTGGCAACACATCAAACTTTCTCCTTTGGCTTCGCATTGTTCCAACTTGTCAACTCGTTCACTTTACCCAATAGCACATTTGGTAATTCGCTCTGAGTTTCCTAGTTTCTGTATGACAACGATTTGCTTTTGTTTCAATTATTCTAAACACAATCGATAAAAATACATATCGATACACATCGACAAACTGATGTCAGAGTTCGGACATACCTTTTGGCAGACCCTCTTTATGGTTATAGAGCTCTAAGCCAATTTAATTGAATTAAGGTATGTGACCATAATAATATGCTCTGCCTTATCAGATATTGGAATCGTTTTAGTTTAGCTTTTCTAACTGGAGTCTTTCAGGCGAAAAAAGAGCAGCAAAAATGTGGATTTCTGGGTTTGAAATTGATTGCGCCGCATTCCCAGCCTGTTTTTAATCAATGCTAATATCCACTCACATACAGATTTGAGTGTGCCTGTGTGTGTGTGTGTGTGTGTGCCTATTGTCCTCGTTTTGCCTTTAGGGAAACCAATCCCTATTCGTATTCATTTTGCAAATAACGCTACTTTGGAATATTATGTTCGGTTTTATGCGTTATGTTGGAACATGCCAGAATGAGCAGATTGTACCGGCAGTTTGGTAGGCAGTTTGGTAGGCGCCCCCAGCCTTTTTGTCTATCTAACTGTTTTTGTGTGCCACACACACACACACACATTGGTAAAGCTCCTACTTGCCACACACACACACACAGCACAGACGCTCCCACTTTTTGTCTTTTCGCACAACGAACGCTTTATAGCTTCCTGTCACGCTCAGGCCTATCCCTCTGCCTATCCCTCTGCCCCTGCCTCTGCCCCTGCCTCCTCTCTCTCTTTGGCTGCTCCTCACTGACCATGTCCATATAAACTGCCGATAGATATGAAAATTATATAGATAGAAAACACGTACGCTGTGCTCGGGCATCCTATTTGCCCCGCACAGTGAACGCTTGCTAAATATAAATAGGGATAATTGGGGGTGTGGCAAACTATTCAAATTGTTTGTATATATACATTTTACATATAGACATATTTTGCTAGTTGAATGCATAATTCAGCATAACTTTCAGTACACAATAAAAAAGTTTAAAGTAAAACTTTGTAAAAGTAAACAGTGCATAAATTTGATAACATATTTCAAAATTTGAAAACATAAATTATATTTAGGCTAATAAAATTTGTATTTACAGTTAGAAAAGCTGTTGCTCTGAATTTTAGAAATTCGACGAATTCGACAAGGGGTTTCTCATCTTTTGGAACCGAATTTTTTTGCAATCAAAATTTTAGAACGATTTTTATTTTATGTAGATTTTTCTGTTAGTGTTTTATATATAACTCTCCCACTCTTAATTAACCCCACACTTGTACTCGACTCGAGTGCTCACTGTACAGTTTTGAATTGTTTTTTTTTTTTTTTTCTATATATATGCCATATATTTATGCTATAATTGGATTGTGCTCAGGTGGCTACAGTTGAATGGCAATTTGCCCCTTTTTGCTTAGCATTTTGAATGCAATAACACATTTCATGCTGTGCTATAAATAAGTGAATCAATAAAGCACATAAAAAAAATTGGAAAGAACGAAGGACGAGGGACGAAGGACGAGGGACGAGGGACCAATTGAACTGAATCGAACAGAGCTGAACTGAGCCTGCCTTCAATTTTATTGTTTTTTATTATGATGCGTGTGCGCACAGCATGCATAAAGTTCATTACACAAGAGTGTGTGTGTGTGTTGGTGTGTGTGTGTGTGTGTTGCTTAGAGTCCTTTCTTTACGCCTTGCTCAACCTTTCACCCCCACCCCCACTGCTTCTACACTCCTACACTTCCTTGGCAGACTCGTGAATATTTCCCACAATGAAGTTGTAACTACGACAAATCATAAAATTTATGTGCGTAGACTCCTCATCCTCATCCTCATCCGCATCCACATCCTGCTCCTTTTTTTTTTTTTTTTTGTGCCCACTTTAATGGCTTTTGTTGTGCGACCAAAAATTTATCGCCGTCTGATTGGCCTCTCCTTGGTTACGCTACGGTTCTTAGCCAACTTATAATACGGCCAAAGTTGCACTGTGGGCCTAAAGTCAGCCTGTGGCCTTAATGGCTTTTATTTTTTTTCATGCTAGCGCTTACTTTATGTTTATTGAAATGATTGCGGTAATTGAAATGTTTTTCATTGTGCTGCATTCTCTTGTACACACACACAAACACACACACACACATACACACACGTGCAGATTGAGTAAAAAAAACTGTGCCAATAAGTGTCACTTCTGGCAGACAAATCTCATAAAAAAGCAGCCATTTGCTGCCAGCCGGAACAGACTCATATTCTGCCATGCAAATGCAAATAACAAGATAATATAATGCACACACATACATAGTACACACACACAGCATACACACACACACACACACACACATGAGCACTCAGTCATACACAGAGTCAGCTCAGAAGCAGCACTCGTAAGCAAGTTGTGGCACAGACAACACGCATACGCACCGTGCCACACTGGTAACAACTGCTCGCTGGGGTTAAGAATGCCACATAAAATAATATGACTTATTTTTGAATAATATTTAACATCGAGTGGGATCAGTCAGCATAGGAGAACTGCAAATGTTGTGTGAAATTATTGAAATTGAAGATGAAAAATGTCAGCAAAATGTAAGCACGTGTGACGAATAAATATATTCTTGATCAGCATAAAAAGTAAAATCAATTTAGTTCAAATTTTGAATATAAGATAAGATGCAAAGCGCATATCAAGTTTATTTTATTTTATGCAATATCGATTCATATAAAATTCCCAATTCCCATTCAACATCGTTTCATATGCAAATGCGGCCTCCCAATTAAAATATTATGTAGTCCGACTTGTCCATATATGTAAATATTTGTCTGATCTTTTTAATTGATTTTGATTTTATTATTTTTAATGATTACATAACTTAAAAGCCCGCTCAATTATTGTCACTGTTTTTTATCGATTTTTCTTTAATTGATTATTGTCATTCAAATTGATCAATCTCCACAAACACATTTTAACTTAACTCAATCTAAACAATAATCATTTATTTGAATAAAGCTAAATATTGTATTCAAAGTCACAAAATAAATCCCCTTTCTTAGTTTATTTTGAATTTCTTTTCTTTAAACTTTCCCTCAAGATACATTTCATGTATGTTTGTGTCACTGTGCAGTCAACTGTTAAATTTGCAAGGCGAAGCATTTTTCATTCTCGACTCTGATGATGACAACTTTTCATGTCAAATGCATTGCGATTTATCTTCGCAGCGTGTCACATGCTGCGTGTAAATGTGTGTGTGTGTGTGAATGTGTTGTGCAAGTGTGTGTAAGCAGTAAATTTCATGCACAACAAAGCAGAAGTGGAAACAGCATCCATTCTCAGATCCTTCTAAATTTGATGCCAAATCAAATAAGAGCGACTAATCATCCCTTCTCTGGTCCTCTCTCTTCCAGATAAAAATGTTTTGGATGCGCCAGTGGCAGTAAATGGCTTGGGTGCTAATGCCGGTGAGATGGGCAAGCCAGTCATCCTGCCCAAGGAAATGGCACCGGATATGAAGAAGGTAGTCGACGAGGGCTGGACAAATAATGCCTTCAATCAGTATGTGTCCGATATGATTTCCGTACATCGTACGCTGCCCGATCCGCGGGATGCCTGGTGCAAGGACTCCGCCCGCTATCTGAGTAAATTGCCCAAGACAGATGTCATCATTTGTTTCCACAACGAGGCGTGGTCCGTCCTCCTGCGCACAGTGCACTCGGTGCTCGACAGATCGCCACCCGAACTGATTGGTGAAATAATTCTAGTTGATGATTACAGCGATATGGGTAAGTTTCCAATAGTCAGATTTCAGCTCAAGTTTGACTTATTTCCATTGGTGTTTTGCAGCTCATTTGAAGAAAAAACTGGAGGATTATTTCGCTGATTATCCCATGGTGAAGATTGTGCGTGGACCACAGCGAGAAGGCCTGATACGAGCCCGTCTCCTTGGCGCCAAGTATGCCAAATCCCCGGTAATCACCTATCTGGACTCGCATTGTGAATGCGCCGAGGGTAAATTGCCCATTTACAATTTGTTTGCTTTTGTTTATTTTTACGCTGCCTGCCCAAAAGTATGCAGCGAATTTATCCAATTAACTTTTCGGCTCATGTTTAATGAATTTGTTGCATATTTACCAACCAAACATATATGGTAATTGACTGCCAAAGTGCTTGGTTGGCCATGTGCTCGTTGACCCGTCGAAATTAACGCTAAATTAATTATTTGATTGCGCAACAAGCCGTTGAGCAAACCAACGCTCGCATTCTAATATTCATTCCAATACCCTGAACCCATTGAAATGGGCACAAAGGGTGTACTGCATCAGAAGAGAGCACAAAAGCCATGTAGTACTGATTCTTTGTCTATCGATTTTTTTATTAATTGAAAGCAATCGCTTTATATATAACATATCTAGGGTATACTAAAGCAGAAGAGAGCTCAAAAAGTCATGTTATTGATCAACAACCTAATCGATTTTTCGTATTTCGATAAAAATCGATAATCCAAAGCAATCGGTTAATATATATCATAGCTGTATTGTGAAACTTCTATTAAACTATATTAAAAACAGCTAACAAAAATAAATTGTTTTCAAGCAAATACCATTTTTTTTCAATAGAAAATAAATTTTTTTTCATATATCAAATATTTAAAAGCAAAAAACAGGGTATCTTCTAGTCTCCTCGTCTCGCCTAAAACAGTCTAAATTGTTTTTAAATGCAGTCAACAAATAGCCTAGAAAAAAGAATAATAAAATAAAATAAAAATTCAAGCGAAAAATTAAGAGCTGAAACATAAAGATTTAAGCCATGTTTTGGTATCATTTTGGCTTGGCAAATCCCGAGTGTGCTCTAAACGTGCCCATCAATTTTGCTGTAACATTTGATGGCCCAAAGATGCGATTCCCAGTGACAATAACAACAACAATTGGCAATAAAACAAAGCCAACTAGTAAATCACTTAATCTTCACTTTTGTTGCCATTTTTTCCTAGTGTTATTTTTTTTTTTTTTTTTGGTTGGCAATCGAGCGTTGATAGCGCTGATTGCTTTGTATGCGACTCAAGAAATTCATTGTGTTTAGGGCTAAAATGATGGAAGAGCAAACAAAATACAATCAATTTGGTTTATTGCACACAAAATCGATGAAGCCAAAAGACAAAGCGAGAAAAATGCGAAAACTAACGAAAAATATCAGAACAGAGAAAACTGTTTAGCCGACAAACTTGTGTGGGTGTGTGTGTGTGTGTATGGTTGGTGTGTGTTCTTTCGCCCATTTTATTCCGGAGTCGTCATCGCCTTTGTTCCCAATACAGAAATGTGATGGATGACATGCCCAACAGGAGCCGGACAGCATTTGGCCAAAGCAATTAATTCAAGCTGCAAACCAAACTCGAAGAAAATCCATTATCATTCGTAGTAGATTCACGCCAGAAATTTATAGTTAAATTTATAGTTCAAATAGTGTTTGTAGAAAAGGGTGAACATTTTAAAATGCTATAATTTTTTTTTAATTAACCGTATCTCAAAAGCCATAAATTTTTTGCAAGATTTGATCTGTGCATTTTTACTGCAGTTTAATTTTGAAGCGTGATTTTGGTTCTAAATTCGGGATTTAGTGGATACTCAAGAAGTGTTTGTAGAAAGAATTTGTTTTAAAAAACAAATTATTTTTAATTAGGGTTTGGCTTGTAGATTAAAATGCAATTGTGGCTCCATATTCATGTTAAAATTTTAACTGAAAAACTGCATATCTTTACCAAATTGAGTACACTTCTTTTATCTTATTTATTTATTATACCAATGACAAAATTCTTCATACTCTAAATTCCATCTTACCTTCTTATTAAGGAATCTATATCTCCATTATTTTATCCATTTAGCCTTTATTTAATTTATTTGCCATAATCTAATTCGCTTCTCATTTTCTCTAACTTGAATCGCAGGTTGGCTGGAGCCACTGTTGGATCGCATAGCGCGCAACTCGACGACGGTCGTCTGTCCGGTTATCGATGTTATCGATGATACGACTCTGGAGTTTCACTATCGCGACTCGAGCGGCGTCAATGTGGGTGGCTTTGATTGGAATTTACAATTCAGCTGGCATGCGGTGCCGGAACGTGAGAAGAAACGCCATAACGTAAGTCCAAACTTATTTTTACCAAAAATTCCCAAAAATAATCCAAAAATTATAACAAAAGGGAGAATTTAGTGCGCGAACACATTGAAAATATCAAACAGTTAAAATGTGGGCGGACTTTGTGCGGTGTTTGCTTAAGCCATCATAATGCGGCTGCTGTGTGTGTACTTTGTGTGTGTGTGTGTGTGTGTGTTTGACTGTGCGTGTGTGTGTGCGTGTGTGTTTGACTGTGCGTGTGTGTGTGTATTGTTTGGTTAGTTTGGCTAACCAAACCCTTTAACGGTATGCTGAAAAATCGCATTCAGCACACACAGCGCAAAACTTGTAGCCGTTTAAAATGCTCGAAACGTGATCGCCAAAAGCTATATACATGAATGTGGCTAACAAAACTAACACGCACACGCAACACACACACGCACACGCACACACAATCTAACACAAACACACACATTTTAAAAATACACAGTAAGAATAGCATATTCAGCGCGATAGCTTTCCATCTGGGATTATTTCAGCTTTTTTTTTAGCTAAGGGATAAGCTGCAAATTAGGATTAGTGAATAGCATTTACAACAGTTGCCAGTAATTAAAAAATTACAAGTTTTATTTGCAGTGGAGCATTTTTTAATCCTCAAAGTGTATAACAAAATAAGAATATGAAAATTATGCCAACTAATTAAAAATTTAAAACAAATATGAAAATTATCAATAAATCATTTAAATCATTTAAAGTCAGATTTCAAGTTCATAAATGTTATTATAAACTTATACTCATTAGAAAAAGCCAAGAATTTAAGTACATTTATTTGCAATTTATGCATTTTAACTTCTCAACTAAAAATTGAATTTATATTTGTATTTAAAAGCTGTAAACTGCTCTAAGAAAACGAATAAAAATTAGTTTTACAACTTTGTGCAGTCGATTTGAGTTGCTTTATCTGATTATTTCTCATGCCTAAAAACGCCAATAATTTTATTGCTGTAAAGTAAAGATTTTCAAAAAGATTTTTGTTTTAGTTGAAATGAAATTGGGCTGCTTAAACACCTTTTCAAATGCAGCAGCTGCCCGCAGGCTGTGCAATTATTTCTAATTTATTTTCACATCTGAATTTGAATATGAAATAATGGTGTATTTTATGGCAATTTTGTGTGTGTGGCAAAAACATCATGTGCACACACACACACTCACACACACCCACTTGACCATCTTGATGGCTCTCAGTTTAGTTGTCAAGTGGCCAAAAACTGTGTTTTGTGGTAGAACATTTGGAACCGTAATTTTATAATGTGCATTCGTCTCTCTCTCTCTCTCTCCCTCTCTCTCTCTCTTTCGCTCTCTGTTGCCTGCTGCCTGCTGCTCTTTTAGCCTTAATTTGTTGGCTCGAACATTTTAATTAAACCACACGCATTCATTGTTAATTACAAACATTTGTCTTTTGAGTGGCTCCGGATATGGATATAAGGAGTTCACAGCAGAGGGCAAAAGCAGTCAGCGGGGCAGCGGGCAGCAGCATGTAAAATTATATTACGCATACGTCGCGTTAAACCGACCCAAAAATAATATGCGGAAATTACGAAGAGAGAAGTAAAGCTGTGGGGCTGACTGTGTGTCAAAGGGCGCGGAACTGCAATTAAAAGCCAAAATTGTTAACAGCAAATTGTCGACTGTTTGTGCTGCTCGTGTTGCGCGTGTTGCAGTCGCAGCTGTTGTTGCAACGTTGTCTTTTGCGGCGTAAATATCTGGCATAATTGTTTTTACAAGCGCCGAAGGAATTTATGCGAACATTGTTGCCGAAAATCCATGCCACAAAGCATAGTTGAGGGGAGCCATGGTTTGTGGGGGGTTAAGGGTAGAATGGAGAGGAAGTGACAGTGGCAGTGGATGTGGATGTGGAAGGCGACACAATTTCATTGCTTGCCTGCAGCTGCACTTAGCGGCTAAATCAAGTAGAGCATTTCCTGAGCACCACATTGGCAATTTGCCGGCACTGCGAAAATGAAAAAAGAGCCATAAATGTTGTCACACAACTATGTGTGTGTGTGTGTGTGTGTGTGTGTGTGTGTGTGTTGATAATGGCTGCTAGCATAAAACAAATCTTTGAGAAAAAGGTTTGAACTGGCTGGGAAAATACTTGGATGTGCGACAAAATGCAATAAACGACAGTTGAAAAGTTTCCGCTGCGTCAAAAATTGAAAATCTTTCTAGCAATAATAATGGTAAAATGTGGAAATAGAAGTGGAAGTGGAACTAGAAGGGGAAATGGATGTGGAAGTAGGAACATAAAAGTAGTCCTAGTATATACATGAAATACTGGCATCTTATGTCTGTTGTAGTTCTGAGTAACCTGCAGAGTCAAACGTAAAGTGCCAACAAATTCTGGCTACACTTATACAAATTTGTACCTAATTCAAGAGAAAAACACTGAGAACTTAAAAGTTTTTGGATTTAGTATTGCGCTTTACAATAAAATATTTTATGTATATTTTATTTCTGTGTTAGACTATGTAAGAAACTAACAAATGTTTTCTTAAAGTCGTATTTCCAAATTCCTAAAAGAGAGAATTTTCAAAACTCATATTTTTACAATTTGCTATTTTAATTAAAAATATAAATTGAAACAAAATAAAAGCAAAATTAAAATTCAGAAAGAATTTGAGTGATAAATTTAAAAATTATCTGAATTATTCTTTATGTTGTAGAGCTTAATAATAATTTAATTAAAAAGCAAGTAATGCAAGTAGTTAAATTTAAAAATCGAATTGTAAATTAAGCAGCTTTTTTCTTAATTGTAGAAAAGCTACAATTGATTTAGGAAAAATGTTTTTAAAAGCTGAACTGAGAATAAAGATTTCCCCAAATGAAGTATGCTAATTGTTTTCTAAGTGTACCTCTGCCGCTTTACCTTTACCGTTACATGTACTATGTCGGCTCTACTCAGCCATCGACAGCTGTTGACAGTCTCAACTTTTGGCTGTGTGTGTGTCCAAAAGTTGCTCAACTTTTTACGACAACAACAACAACAACAACTGTTCCAACAAGTAATAAACATTGCAAAGCAAGCATCAAAAATACATATTCGCCAGGAGTAGCAAACAGTTCCTTTCTTCCCCCCCCCCTTCGGCCAACTCGTCACCTCGCCCCCTCGTGTTTGTTTTACCTGGCAGCAAAAGTTGCGCCGGTTTTGTGTGTGTGTTTTTGGGTTTGTTAATTCCTGAAGCGTTGCTTCTGCAATCGATATATTTGAAAAGCGTGTTTGCTTTGAAAAAGCACCCCCAGGGGGGGGGTTGGCAGCAGAGTGGGTGGTAGGCACGTGGCTGATTGCACGGGAGAGAGGGGCGAGCTGGCGAGCACAGCCAACGGCTAATGGATTTGGCATTAAACTTGGCAGTTGGCAATTTGTTTGGCTGTCCACAAACAAACTCCAACCCCCAAAATTCTACGCAGCAAATCAGCAAATTTTGGCAACGAACTTGGCTCTCGGCCTTTATGGCCTAAGGTACCATAAATCACAATGCGTTTTGACCAAATCGAGAATATTTTCGAGAGGTGTATTTAAATAATATTTATAAAACAAGCTGAAGAAGTTTAAATCTTGTGGCAACTTTTGCTTTGATTTTACTAACAATTTTATTGCCATTCCTGCTGAACTGGCGGCGCATGCCACATGCCACATGCCACACGTTTCTTTAACCTTTTAACATGTTTTTCGACTGACTTTTTCATGAGTCATGCAACGGTTTCGTTTTTTCACAGCTTTTCTTTCATCAGTTTGGTTTTTAAAGCTGTTTTTTATGGTCTTTCCGCTCGAATAAATGCATTTTAAAGAATGGTTGCCAACTCAGCTGCAGCAGCATTTTCATTTGTTCTTTAACTTTTGAATGTTCAATCAGTTTTTATGGCTATAGTTCAGACTAGCCAACTATGCGAATCTATAGCAATAATTAAATCGTTAACAATCAATCGAAAAATGAATTCTTTTTTAAAGCCCTCTTTTGTTAATAAAAAATCAGTTAAATTTGTAAAAATTACTAGTTTAAAAACCAGATTTCTATATCTAATTGCTTTTATTATATATTGCAAACTTTAAATGTGATCAGAGCTCTGCTGCATGGCAACTTTTTTCTCGCTTTTATTTTTAGCAGTTCTCATTTTTTTTGGAGCACACTTCTGGGCGCAACAAATGGCCTGCAAGTGCAGAGCTGCAAATAAAAATATATATGCAAAAAGTGAAGCATTTCAAATGCAGAAATGGGTATATAAAAATAAAAATAAAAATAAATATAAAAATAAAAACTAATTCTTTCGTTGCTTGCGGCCAACAAACTGCAAATAATGGAAAATTCTGCCTGGCAGCGAACAAATCCGATGTTTGTTGTTGTTTGTTGTTGTTGTTGTTGCCGCAAAGCCAGGGAAACATACACACCACACACACACACATACACACACACAAATCTCAAATAACCCAAAGCGCATTAGCACAAAAGTTCACATGGAACACAAACAAAAATAAAAAACAAAAACAAAAACAACTCAAATTTTATTAAAAAAAAATCACTGAAAAAAAGAGAAAAAAAACACGTGAAAATGTTGCGAATGCGGCAAGTTGCTTGGTTTTGTTGTTTAGCCATACAAATACTAATCCAATTATTTGAAACAGAACTTACACGATGCGTATACGCCATGTGTGTTGAGAGAGAGAGAGAGGGCGAGAAAGAGAGAGAGAGAGAGAGAGAGAGAGAGAGAGAGAGATGGGAATAGACAAGACTCAAGCATTTAAATATACATAGGAGACTATATGGTATCATGGTTTCTATAGGTTTTTTTATGCGTGCCACATAGCACAAAACGCTGCCAGAAAGGAAGAGAGACTGCCGCTAATACACACACACACACACACACACACACACACACACACACACACACACGCACACACACAGAAATAGGCAAACTTTAGCTATGTAAATTGTTTGGTTGTCGTCGTCTCTTATCCTCGTGAGTGGATGTGTAATGGGCCTGTGTGGATATGTAAATGGTTTCTAATACTCACACACACACACTCGCACACACACACACACACACACACACATTGCACGTTTCATTTCATTTCTTTACGCTTTACGTTTATTCCATTCTGATTGCCTATGCGTGCCTTTTCTGAGCATTTTATCCATTTTTACGTGGCAAGTTGTATTTGTAGTTTTTGTTGTTTGTTGCTGCTGTTGTTATTGTTGCTGGGAAATCGTGCATAACATGGGGGTAGCCGGAGAATTTTTGCCTCGTTGCGTCTCGAGTGTTTTGTGTGTGTAAAATACGCTGCGTATGCGCAATTTCCTAGCTTACACGCACCAATGACAAATGTTGAGCAGTCAATTTGCAGCAGCAGCAGCATCATTTTTTTTTTTTTTTTTTTTGCCAGATGAGATTTGTTGTGCCGGCTTCTTTAATGTTAAAGCCGATTACGCTTTTATGTCAAAGTCAATTGGATTTTAGCATCCATCACGGCACAAAGCAAAAAGACGAAAAATCAACAAAATACAAAAGAAGGCAACTTGGGAATTAAGCTAATGACATACATATGTTTGCCACAAGTGGGGGCAAATACTCAACTAAAAATGTCGAGTAAGAAAATGAATCTACTGAAAAAGAGGCATTCTTCCAGCCAGATTGCCATTTAGCTAGAAATATGCAACTCTGAAAAGTTAAACAGTTTTCTAGTTTTAATTTGATACAGTGAAGCTTTCTTTGAAGTAAAAACAATTAATCTGTGTTAATTTGATGTTTAAATTTTGTGATTTACTCTGCCTAATCTTTGTTGAAAAATCATTTCAAGTACTTCAAGTTTAAGCTCCTTTAGGAATTGTTACGTGCAGCTAAAACTCGATTAGAAATGTCATAAAATGCCTGCTGAAGGCAAACATTTTTTACTGATGAAAAATAGCTTATGAAATTTAAGCAGACTGAATAATAATCTTCTATATATATCTATATATATATGTATATAAAAATGGCTAATCGCTATTTATTTAACTTCCAACTAGTTATGCAAATTGTTCACTTGAAGATTACATTAAACATTTATTGCTGTGTTAGAAAACGATTACAAAAAGTGGCCGAGAATATTATTTAGTGCAAAATTTAGTTAGCCAGGCGATATTTGATGGCCCTCAGAATGGGATATTTGTCGGTGGTGCAGAGTCCTCGGAAATCGTCGTAGGACAAATCGTACAGAGCCACGCCGCCCAAATTGTTGTTTCGCACGTAGCCCGCCTTGTCGGCGGCGGTATCGGGATCCTCGTAGCTCACCCAGATGCCGTTGTCGCCCTTCTTATCAGCCGGACGATAGGCATAGGAACCGAAACGCTTGGCATGATCGACGACCCGAGTCAACGGGGCGTTGGCACCCTTCGAGTAGGCATTGTTCTGGTTGGGCAACAGGGCGCAGACATCAGGCAAACTGTAGATGCCATGCTGGTGAGTATTGATGCCGACGGGCGCCTCATCCTCCACATGGGACACGGGCGGTAGACCCGTCTCACCCGAATCGTCCGTCAGTTTCCAGGGGCGGCCGTAGGAGGCAACGCCCACATTGATCTTGCTCGCCGGGCAGCCGTTGCGCAACCAATATTTGACCTGTGCATCCACATTGAGTTCGCGATCGCGTTCGCTCAGCTCATAGATGGGTGCGGCGTAATCCGCCAACTCCGGATTGCGTTCGGGCGTGAAGAAATCAAAGGCGGCCAGATTGACAAAGTCCAAATAGTTGATCACAGCGGGCACATCAAAGAAAACTATCCAAATCCGAAGAATATTATAAGTAGAGTTTGTTCCTTGGGGCTAATCCTAC
This sequence comes from Drosophila longiperda, assembly GCA_035042125.1. Lineage (NCBI taxonomy): Eukaryota > Metazoa > Arthropoda > Insecta > Diptera > Drosophilidae > Drosophila > Drosophila longiperda. The sequence goes on from JAWNLV010000107.1 coordinate 1,501,801, forward strand.
ACCAAATCTATCGACTTACGTGAGGCATTAACATTGGGCAGCACCGTTGTGGAGAGCAGGAGATTGTCGGGACGCAGGGCATTCTTGATGTCGCGCAACAATGAGGTATATTGTTCCTTGTGCTCCTCGGAGCGTTCATCGACAATGGAGGCGCCGCTGAATGCCTTTTTGAAGTCCTTCCAGATGCTTCCCAGGCCGCTGAGCACCTTCTTCGGCTTGTTCTTGGGGAACTGCCAGGCAATGTCCAGGCCATCAAATCCGTAGGTCTTCACCAGGGAGTACACTGTATCCACGAACCTGGAGTGACCTGAGGGATTTTCGAGCAGTTCCAAATACTTGTTGGGCAAATCCTTGGCATCATCGCCGGTCTCAATATCTTTGTCTCCGCCCATGCTGAGTAGCACACGCAGATTGGGATATTTACGCTTCAAGCGTGTCACCGTACGGTAAAGCCCCTTGCCCAGATCCAAGTCCAGCTGCTGGTTCAGACTCACGGCCTTGTGCGAATCACGCTCAATGCCCGCATAACCGTAGATCAGATAATTGCAAAATTGTAGAGCAGGCTCCAGGTCATCAATCACCAATTTACCTGGACCTAAAATTGGAAGGAAAGAATCTCGCTATACACTTGCCAAAAGAAAGACTTTGGGGATAAGTTGATAACAGAATAATTATAAATAAAAAAAAAAACACATATCATCTATTGGAAAAATATTGAAAAATATCAGCTGAATTCTAAATAACAAATCCCATTGATGATATTGGAAAGTATAGAAAAAATGTAGTATTTATAAAGTATTTAAATTTTAAATTATTCTGCTAATATTTATACTATATTAGTTTCTGGTTAATTTTGCTGATCTGTGCAATCTTCATTTATTTTAATCTTTTACTTAATTTTCCCGGGGAATTAAATAATTGTTGTTTTATGTTTTTTTTTTAGTATTAGTTACTATTATAATAATACTCATTTTTATGTTATCATTGCTGAACTTTTCTCCGTATTACAGAACTTTACTCCATCTACATACTTTTTTTCTCATTGTCCACTGGGGGAATTAAAAGTGACACAACATAAAAACAAACAAATAAACCTAATTTTCAGAAATCGCTGTTAAGCCTCACTTTTGTTTCCAAGCCACTTTGCACACACTTCTTGAAATTGATGCCAGTTGTGTGTGTATGTATGTGTGTGTGTGTTCGTGTGTGTGTTTTATCTGTAGGGATTACGTAAGCACTTCATTCCACTTTCCTTCCTTGATGAAACTGGACGAGTCATAGTAGCAGACCAAGTTTTTCTCTGGGTTCGGCGGGGGATCCACTTTGCCAGCCAGCACAGCACTGGCGAGGCATGCCAGAAGCGTTGTCAGCAATGCCAATGTTTTCATTATCTTATTATTATCTCAGAAAAAAATAAAATGTTGTGTTTGCCGCTTGGTCGCCGTTTTGAAACTGAAACTAAATACTTGAACAGATCGAAGCTCTGATCGAAGTGGCAAAGGTTGAGCGATGTTGTTGTTGCTGTTGTTGTTAGTCATCTTCCACTTATTAATGTGTTTCTGAATAAGGCGTGAGAATATTACGAGGGAACTCAAGTAAATACAGTGAGCTAATTGTATAATGAACAGTTAAGGGAAGATAGCTTTTTTTTAAACAATCAAAAAAAGTAACCAATTATATATTTATTAATGCTTTATGCGTGAACTGTAGGTATCTATTTATATTTTATTTCAGTAATTAAAAATGTGTTTATATATTTATGAATATCGAAAAGTAATTTAAATAAAAACTTTACTTATAGTGTTGCCTTACTTCAACAACATCATCGTCTGATTAAAGCTTTAGCTATAATTTCCAATGAGTTGTGTGTGTGAAACACGTATGGAGTGTAGTAAACACGATGAGACGACGTTTAGAATCGAACTGTTTGCTCTGATGAGCATTTCTTTATTTTATACAAAAATCTTAAGCCTAAGTATATATGAAGCCGCTTGTAAGGCGTCCGCAAGTTATGTTTGTTTATATTATGTGATGTATATACTTAATAGCTGAGCTTTAAGTGCAGCTATTTGAAAGTCGTCTCTTTATGACATTTTGCCATTAACAATAAGCTGAGCTTTGCAGCGTCTCATGTTCATACTTGAACATTGTTTTTTCATTTGTTTTGCATACTCGTTTGGCCCCGCACACTTTTTACTGTACCTTTTTGTCATTTATAGATTTACTCGTTGTGAGTCTTAGAATTCATTTATATGTTGATTTGTTTGTCTGCTGGCTGCTGCGTATCTGGTAGCAATTTAGCACTTAGGCTTTTGTTCTCAAGGTTCATCTTCCATTATTTTCGTCGTCTTCTTTATTGTGCCTGCCTGTTATGCATTTTTTTATTTTTGCATAATCGCTTTTCGATCCATTTTACATCTTTCGCACTCTTCGCTCATTTGGCTGGCCGTCAGTTTCCATTTATTTACTTTTCGGTTGACCTCTCTGTGATCTCTCTCGCTCTCTTCACACATGAGTGTGATAACTGTTTACGTATTCATGGACATGAGTGCACTGTGTGAGTGCGTGTGTCCGCTTGTGTGAGCGAGATAGCTAGCAGTTGAGAGCTCAACTCGACACTTATCTCTCTGGCACGCACCATCAGCCACTTGAGCAGAACACCGGAGCAGGTAATTCTTAGAACTAAGCCAGACTCCAGTTCCAGTTCCATTTGCCTATTTGCATAAAAGGTTTGTTGTTGACCAATTTAACTGTTATTGTTGTTGTTGTTATTGTGTGGAAAGAAGCTGCTCAAAAATTGGTTTTGCTTGCAGCTGCTGATTTTTGTTTGTTTATTAAGTGAATTTGGCTCGATTTCATTTTTCTCTCTGTCTGTCAATTTATAGTCACTTTTAAAATGTTTTGTAGTACAAAGTAATTATCACCTTTTTAAGCGCGTCACTTTCATTGCACAATTAAAGGCAATTTGCGTGGGGAGCTAATTGAAATGGAAATTGAAATTGCCGCTGGCTGTGAAATTTACATAAGCCACAAGTACAAAAAGATAAAAAAATAAATACGTCTGCCTCCCTAAAAATAATAATAAATAATAATAAAGCATATTACACGCACGAGTTAAGCACACCGTAAAAGATATAAAAATAAATATAAATAAAGGCTTCAACTAGCCAAAGGTAAATTGAATTTAGTTGCGAAATGGAAACCCAAAAACACAAAAAAACGTAACCAAATCCCTTTTCCAACATCCCTTTCCTCTCTCCGCTTTGTCTGGTTGCTCTTTTTAGCTCTCGTGTGGCTTTAGAATTTTCTGCTGCCTTTTCTCTTTTTTTTTCTATTTGTTGGTTTTTTGTTAATTAATGGCAAGTCAGTTTGGGGTTTATAACTGCCAAAAGGGTTACGCTAACCTTTTTTGGTGTGTTTTTTTTTTAGACCTCTTACGTTGCTTGGCGATTCTTTTTTTTATATTTTATAAATTAATTTGGCTCAAGTCAAGCGCAGTGGGCTAAGTTATTACTTACACATTTTTGGTAAAATTGCAGTTTAACTTTTAATTGAAATGTTGTAGCGAGTATAGCTTTTGGAGGTGTCGGGTCTGTGGGTGCTGTTTGTTATGGTAAGTTTGGGAAATATGCAACTCTGAAAAGTAGTTTCAATTTGATACAGTTTAGATTTCTTTGAAGTATAAACAAAAAATAATGTTTTATTTTATGATTTACTCTGCCTAACCCATTTCAAATACATTAACTTTAAACTTCTTTGGGAATTGTGACGTGCAGCTAAAACTCTATTAGGAAAGTCAATTAGGTTTCTTCTTTCTAAAAGGCTAATCGCTGTTTAATTAACTTCCAACCAGTTATGCAAATTGTTCACTTGAAGATTACATTAAACATTTATTGCTGTGTTAGAAAACGATTACAAAAAGTGGCCGAGAATATTATTTAGTGCAAAATTTAGTTAGCCAGGCGATATTTGATGGCCCTCAGAATGGGATATTTGTCGGTGGTGCAGAGTCCTCGGAAATCGTCGTAGGACAAATCGTACAGAGCCACGCCGCCCAAATTGTTGTTTCGCACGTAGCCCGCCTTGTCGGCGGCGGTATCGGGATCCTCGTAGCTCACCCAGATGCCGTTGTCGCCCTTCTTATCAGCCGGACGATAGGCATAGGAACCGAAACGCTTGGCATGATCGACGACCCGAGTCAACGGGGCGTTGGCACCCTTCGAGTAGGCATTGTTCTGGTTGGGCAACAGGGCGCAGACCTCTGGCCAACTGTAGATGCCATGCTGCTGAGTATTAGTGCCGACGGGCGCTTCATCCTTCACATGGGACACGGGCGGTAGACCCGTATTACCCGAATCGTCCGTCAGTTTCCAGGGGCGGCCGTAGGAGGCAACGCCCACATTGATCTTGCTCGCCGGGCAGCCGTTGCGCAACCAATACTTGACCTGAGCATCCACATTGAACTCGCGATCGCGTTCGCTCAGCTCATAGATGGGTGCGGCGTAATCCGCCAACTCCGGATTGCGTTCGGGCGTGAAGAAATCAAAGGCGGCCAGATTGACAAAGTCCAAATAGTTGATCACAGCGGGCACATCAAAGAAAACTATCCAAATCCGAAGAATATTATAAGTAGAGTTTGTTCCTTGGGGCTAATCCTACACCAAATCTATCGACTTACGTGAGGCATTAACATTGGGCAGCACCGTTGTGGAGAGCAGGAGATTGTCGGGACGCAGGGCATTCTTGATGTCGCGCAACAATGAGGTATATTGTTCCTTGTGCTCCTCGGAGCGATCATCGACAATGGAGTCGCCGCTGAATACCTTTTTGAAGCCCTTCCAGAAGCTGCCCAGGCCGCTGTGCACCTTCTTCGGCTTGTTCTTGGGGAACTGCCAGGCAATGTCCAGGCCATCAAATCCGTAGGTCTTCACCAGGGAGTACACTGTATCCACGAACCTGGAGCGACCTGATGAATTCTCGAGCAGTTCCAAATACTTGTTGGGCAAATCCTTGGCATCATCGCCGGTCTCAATGTCCTTGTCACCACCGACGCTAAGCAGCACACGCAGATTGGGATATTTACGCTTCAAGCGTGTCACCGTACGGTAAAGCCCCTTGCCCAGATCCAAGTCCAGCTGCTGGTTCAGACTCACGGCCTTGTGCGAATCACGCTCAATGCCCGCATAACCGTAGATCAGATAATTGCAAAATTGTAGAGCAGGCTCCAGGTCATCAATTACCAATTTACCTAGACCTAAAATTGGAAGGAAAGAATCTCATTAAACACTTGCCAAAATAAAGTCTTGGGGATAAATAGATAGTACAATAATTAAAAATAAAAACACATATCATCTATCGGAAAAATATTGAAAATATCAGCTGAATTCTAAATAACAAATCCCATTGATGATATTGAAAAGTATAGTAAAAATGTAGTATTTATGAAGTATTTAAATTTTTTAATTATTCTGCTAATATTTATATTATAGTAGTTTTTGGAAAATTTTGCTGATCTGTGCAATCTTCATTTATTTTAATCATTTACTCAATTAAATAATTGTTGTATTATGTTTTTTTTTTTAAGTACTGGTTACTATTAAAATAATAATAATTTTATGTTATCATTGCTGAACTTTGCTCTGTACTACGGTACTTTACTCCATCTACATACTTTTTTCTCATTGTCCACTGGGGGAATTAAATAATTGTGCTGGCACTGGTCGTAATCGCTACTCAAATGACACAACATAAAAACAAACAAATAAACCTAATTTTCAGAAATCGCTGATAAGCTTCACTTTTGTTTCCAAGCCACTTTGCACACACTTCTTGAAATTGATGCCAGTTGTGTGTGTATGTATGTGTGTGTGTGTGTTTTATCTGTAGGGATTACGTAAGCACTTTATTCCACTTACCTTCCTTGATGAAACTGGACGAGTCATAGTAGCAGACCAAGTGTTTCTGTGGACCCACCTGAAGGTTCTGCGGGGTACCCACTTTGCCAGCCAGCACAGCACTGGCAAGGCATGCCAGAAGCGTTGCCAGCAATGCCAAAGTTTTCATTATCTCTTTCAGCGTTGAATTTCGTTGTCTCGGAAAAAAATAAAATGTTGTTTGCCGCTTGGCCGCCGTTTTGAAACTGAAACTAAATACTTGAACAGATCGAAGCTCTGATCGAAGTGGCGAAGGTTGAGCGATTTTGTTATTCATCTTCTACTTATTACTGTGTTTCTGAGTAAGGCGTGAGTTGATAAACAAAACAGCATCAAGGCATAGACGAAGATTACGAGGCAACCGAAGTAAGTACAGTGAGCTAATTGTGAATTGAACAGTTGGACGAAGATAGCTTTGATTTTAAACAATCAAAAAAAGTAACCAATATTATATATTTATTAATGCCTTATGCGTGAACTGTAGTTATCTATTTATTATTTATTATTTCAATAATTTAACATATGTTTATATATTTATGAACTCTGAAAAGTAATTTAAATAGAAACTTTACTTATATTAATATATATATATATATATATATATATATAGTGTTGCCTTACTTCAACATCATCGTCTGGTTAAGACTTTAGCTATAAATTTCCAATGAGTTATGGTTCTCATTTGTTTTGCATACTCGTTTGGCCCCGCACACTTTTTACTGTACCTTTTTGTCATTTATAGATTTACTCGTTGTGAGTCTTAGAATTCATTTATATGTTGATTTGTTTGTCTGCTGGCTGCTGCGTATCTGGTAGCAATTTAGCACTTAGGCTTTTGTTCTCAAGGTTCATCTTCCATTATTTTCGTCGTCTTCTTTATTGTGCCTGCCTGTTATGCATTTTTTTATTTTTGCATAATCGCTTTTCGATCCATTTTACATCTTTCGCACTCTTCGCTCATTTGGCTGGCCGTCAGTTTCCATTTATTTACTTTTCGGTTGACCTCTCTGTGATCTCTCTCGCTCTCTTCACACATGAGTGTGATAACTGTTTACGTATTCATGGACATGAGTGCACTGTGTGAGTGCGTGTGTCCGCTTGTGTGAGCGAGATAGCTAGCAGTTGAGAGCTCAACTCGACACTTATCTCTCTGGCACGCACCATCAGCCACTTGAGCAGAACACCGGAGCAGGTAATTCTTAGAACTAAGCCAGACTCCAGTTCCAGTTCCATTTGCCTATTTGCATAAAAGGTTTGTTGTTGACCAATTTAACTGTTATTGTTGTTGTTGTTATTGTGTGGAAAGAAGCTGCTCAAAAATTGGTTTTGCTTGCAGCTGCTGATTTTTGTTTGTTTATTAAGTGAATTTGGCTCGATTTCATTTTTCTCTCTGTCTGTCAATTTATAGTCACTTTTAAAATGTTTTGTAGTACAAAGTAATTATCACCTTTTTAAGCGCGTCACTTTCATTGCACAATTAAAGGCAATTTGCGTGGGGAGCTAATTGAAATGGAAATTGAAATTGCCGCTGGCTGTGAAATTTACATAAGCCACAAGTACAAAAAGATAAAAAAATAAATACGTCTGCCTCCCTAAAAATAATAATAAATAATAATAAAGCATATTACACGCACGAGTTAAGCACACCGTAAAAGATATAAAAATAAATATAAATAAATGCTTCAACTAGCCAAAGGTAAATTGAATTTAGTTGCGAAATGGAAACCCAAAAACACAAAAAAACGTAACCAAATCCCTTTTCCAACATCCCTTTCCTCTCTCCGCTTTGTCTGGTTGCTCTTTTTAGCTCTCGTGTGGCTTTAGAATTTTCTGCTGCCTTTTCTCTTTTTTTTCTATTAGTTGGTTTTTTGTTAATTAATGGCAAGTCAGTTTGGGGTTTATAACTGCCAAAAGGGTTACGCTAACCTTTTTTGGTGTGTTTTTTTTTTAGACCTCTTACGTTGCTTGGCGATTCTTTTTTTTATATTTTATAAATTAATTTGGCTCAAGTCGAGCGCAGTGGGCAAAGTTATTACTTACACATTTTTGGTAAAATTACATGCAGTTTAACTTTTAATTGAAATGTTGTAGCAAGTAGGGTCTTTGGAGGGGGAGGGTGGTGTCGGGTCTGTGGGCGCTGTTTGTTATGGTAAGTTTGGAAAGGGAAGCAGTCAGACCGAAAAGCACATGAAAACCCTTTAGATAAGCACTCTTTTAGTTTTTAGCTGCCTGCTCGGGCCTTTGCATATGCCTCTGCCTCTGCGTGTTCCTCACTACCTCTTTATATACACGGAGAAAAAACAGAGTAAACATTGTGGGAAAAATGTAATTTCAAGATGTAATTGCTTAGATTGAATTTACTTAATTTGCGATTTTTTTTTTTGCTATTTTTATCTGTTTTAAATTTACATGTTGTTTAAATATATTGTTTCATATATTTTTCTATACATAATTCATTGGGTTAGGCGCATTTACATTGAAATTTAGATTTAGGTTTAAATCAATTAATAATTAAACATAATGTTTTCAGTCATATCTTTTATTTCTCTGCTTCATTTGTAATTGTCATTTTAAAAAACTATTAATATTGTCAACAGCAGTTACCACATAGTTTCTCTGAGTGTATATTTATATGTGGTATTTTTCCGGTCGCTGTTTAATTAAACGCGCGGCGAACTGCTGAAAATCAGTGGCGATATTTAACACTCGCCCAAAAGTCGACTGCATATTTGTATGAAAAGTCAAAAGTAGAGCAGCACTCGGCTTATTGTTGTGTGGCATGTGGCATGTGGCATGTGGCATGCCCCCATGACCCTCGAGCGCTCGGTCTCCGTTAATAATGCCGAAATTATGTTATTCGAAAATTATAAAATGGCCGCCAATTAAGCTTGCGCTTAACTGCCACTTTACGTTGCCATATTGGCTATAATCGCGTGAGGCAATTTTGGTTGCGATAGCTGCAACTTATAATTAAAATACAATTTTTATTTTATACTTACTTATATGAATGCAATTTCTGTATTTAGTATTTAAGATTAATGAAAAAATCGAAAATATTTGGCTTAATCATTTCGAGTACAGCTTGAAATTAATTTCTGCGTTTACTACAATATTTCACTATCTTTTTTATTATTACCTTTTTTGATGCTCATTTTATTTATTATTTATTATATTTTACTTAAGATCATTTTTTAAAGCTGCATTTTTTTTTTAGAATTATTTATGGTTCGATGTTCGAAACATCAGCAAAAAGCATATTGAAAATATATTAATATATTTTAGCATCAAATTGGTTAAAAAAAAAACGAAGTGACAAACCGAATCGTTCCGGTTCCGGTACGTAAAGTGAAAAGTTTCCGGCAAAGGTTATGGATTGGTACCTATTTTATTTTCTAGATATTCTGTTCCGTTATATAAAATAATATTTTTTCTTGTAACTGGCAACTTACCAAAAAAAATGTTACATTTCGGTAGTGAATGGTAATGCTGCGGAACCGGTTCCGGTTCCTGTCTGACGCCCTGTTGCATATATTAAAAATTAGTTATAAAAGTGCCGTATTTCATTAAATTGTAAAGAGGGATGGAGGGGGAGGGGTGGTGTTGAAGAGAGTGAAGTATCGACGGGTTTGCTATTGCATAACAGCGAACAAGATGGTACAGCAGGAGTTGGAGGAGGTTTGTAGAGTGGTGTGGTGGTGGGGAGGGGGGGGGGAAGGAGCAGTGAACCGTAACCAGAACCCGCTCATAACTTTGCATATTAAGCTGTGCAGGGAAAACACTCGAATAACTTTGTTGGCAGCCCGCAGCTTATGGTTCTTCTTCTTGTTGTTGTTGTTGTTGTTGTTGCACCACCGAATAAAACCACAACAATGTTAAGGGAGAGGGGGTGGCTGGTAGAGATAACGGAGGGGAGTGAACACAGAGTAGCCGGCAACAATAACAAGATCACGCTGCAATCCCAAAAGCTCGCAAATGTATTCATTTGCACCCAATGCATTGAGAACGATGACGAAGGGAGGAGCAGACGAAGTAGGGAGGAGGTAAGGGGTTGGGATACGGATAGCGATTGGGATTGGGATTGGGGATTGAGGATGGGGGATTGGAGGCGTTGAGGAGTGTAAGCCGCAACGAGTCTGTGAACAGAAATTTTCAGTATGTTGCATTTCCCGTGGCTAACGACCATTTGGGCGAGTCGTGGTTATTTGTGGGCGTGGCATGCGCCATTTGGCCCCCCAAAAGGTGATTTGTGTGTGTGTTCGCCCATTTTTTGCAGCTGTGGAACAGCATCAACAGCAACATATGCAAATCACTCACTCAACCGTGAGAAGAGAAACGGGCTAACCAAAACCAAATACCAACACCAGCACCAACACTCCATGCCACACACACACACACACACTCACACACACTCGCACACACACACTTTTTGGCTGTGCCTGAAAGTCAGCTTACGAGTCGAATGATTTATTAAAAAGCGCTCGTAAAAATGCACAACACACTCGACAAAAGAAACAAAAAACAAACACTGCAACAGAACAAAAAAAAAATAGAAAAACAATATTTACACAAATGTGGGGCATGCGTGACTAACAAATACCTTAACTTTTTTATAACCTTAAAGAAAATAGTTGGCAATTTCTTAATTAGTTTATTTTAAGCAATTCCAGTGCAAAAGTTGCACAGTTTGAGATCAATAATATATTAAAAATACTTCATTTATAGTTCTCTACCTGAACTAAAGAAAATAGAGTTTAAAATACTTTATGAATTAATTTGCAAAGTTTTTGCTGTCTTGTCTAAATAAGTTGCTAAACTTACTTCATAATAAATCTTTCATGATAAAAACTCGAGGTTTTTAAATTAGTTTGCAAGTTTTTGCAACACTAAAACAATTATATATTTGCTTGGACTTAAAAAAAAAAAAAAGTAGAATTCCAAATAAGTAAAACATTGAAAAATACATATTTTACTAACTATATATTTTCGTAGATGCTAAAAAGAAAAAGAAGAATTCCAGACAGAAAAAAAAGAATAAGTTTTAAAAGTAGTTTTTCAAATGAATATTTTAAGTAACATTTTTTTTATTGATTTTGCTTTTGCTTTAATTTAGCTTTAAGTTATTTTTCCCGTATAAATTAGGAGAAATTTGTGCGTGAAAATCCTTTTGCCTCTTTGCTTAAATCCATTTAATAATCTTCAGATAAACTTTTGCTGCATTGCATGAATTGCGCTTTTTTTTTTGTTGTATATTTTGAGTATATTATTTTCTATTTCTCTAAAGCACAAAGCTGTTGGCCAGACTAGTCTGTATCATCTATCCATGTCCATATTTCAGTAGATGCTTCCCCCCCACCCCCCACTTTCAGTTGTTGTGGGACTGGCATAAGCTGTTGTTTGTACATATATCACTATAGAGTGTGTGTGTGTGTATGTGTGTGTGTGCTCAGCAAAAATGCATGAGAAATCGCTATGGAAATAAACAAGAGTTGCAAAAGTAGCAAAACTACTAAAAGTAGATATGAAATTTTTAAGGTCTTTTCACTTGAAACAAACAAAATGTTCTGCAACACTCCACTGTCGCATCTGTCGCTTAGTGGGCAAGGGGCAGGAGGGGGTTGAAGAGGTGAGTGGTGTGGCAGGGACACAGTGACTACCCAAGTGGCTCCACTTTGTGAGCCCATCCATCAACTGACAGCAGTTGGTTCATTTTTAAGCAATTTTCGCAACCGATATTTTGTGCATGGCAGACAACATTATGGCGCTACCCACAGACAATCACCCCTCTTCCCACTTTCCACTTCCCCCGCAACCCCATTTCCCTTAGCCGTCAAGCAGCTTTTCCTGCTCTTTAGCCCTGACATGCTGATAGATGAATATATATATAGTTATGGCCATTTTTGCCTGCCCCAGCTGCAGTTTAAAGTAAAGAAACACATTACCAAGTCCATCATTATCATCATGACCCATCCAGACCATACCCTCCCCCCTTCCTCATTCCCCCCCTTCATGCGTATACATATTCGCTTCATCAGCCGAAATGTGGAGCAACTGTTTGACTTGGATACGAATGGACGCGTCTGCCTGCAGGTCATCACTTTTAATTGGCCAGCACTGCATATTTCCAGCATCCATTTCTGCTAATGGGAGACCAGCTCCAGTTTCTTCTCCTGTCCACTTTTAAGCATTTTCCACTGCATTTTGTATGGCCACTTAAGTGCTCCGTTTACTTTGCATTCAAAAACGTTGATTTATTAATTTGAATATAGATTTTTAAAGTTTTTTTTAGCTTTAAGGCTCGATTGATATTGAGATTGATAACAAGTGGGCAAAGTTTTACAAGCTTAATTTAAAATATGAATTAAAGTTAGTCAAATAAGTCTGTTTATAATAAGTTTAGCGTGTTGCTCATTAAAACTGCGCTTTTCTTAAGGCAAAAAAAAAAAAAAGATCGTAGCAAAAGATAAAATTATTATCATAAATTGAACAACTGCAAGTCAAGCAGCAAGTTCAATCTTGAAAACTAACAAGCAAACAGTTGAGCCAAAGTTCCGTAATTGATGATGAGCTCGGTACCGTTATCAAGCAGCGCTCTCTGTCTCTCTTCCCACTCCCCCTCTCTCACTCTACATCTCTTCCTTATCATTATGCGAACCATAAGCTAGAAATGAGCACGTACTTCACAGCAGTTCCCGCAACTCTTTTAACGGTATGGGCGCTCTTCGCCTCTCTCACTCGCTCTTCCCTCCGTGTTCCCTCTGTGTTCCTGCCTGCTCCAACTTTCATGCAAATTGAGTGCGCTGCTCGCATAGACAAAAATTTCATTTGCAGCTATTTGAAAAGGCATCGCCTGGCAAACGGTGAATTTGAAATGAGAAATTTGAGCTTGCAATATGAATGTGGATGGGGGAAAACGAAGAACGAAAGCCAGCGAAGAACACGTTCAGCCTGAATATTTTGACAAGCACAGCTGTACGTTGTCTATATGTGTGTGAAACGTGGAATATAATCCACACTACCCCCCTCACCACTCACTCTCTAATATAACTGTCGTTCTCTCTCTCTCTCTCTTTCACTTTACCGCCGGTAATCATGCTTTGTCCTGCTCCACGCTACTTAAATAAATGCGCGACAAATTAAATAAGCGTCCAAGTCGACGTTGACCTTGCCTATTTCCGGTCTGGTGTCCTGTTTCCGCTTTGGGGCACGTGCCGCTGTCGCCATTTTTGATGAGATTATTTAGTATCAGCTTGCCACAGGCAGCAGACAAAAAACCAGAGCTTATTCGTCAGTTGCAAAGCTGCTGCGTAGCTTTTAATTTTCATAAAATTTTTTGGGGCCACTCAACTTGCACTGTCTTTTTCTCCGTATCCATCTCCATTACTCTCTCTCTCTCTCTCTCTCTCGCTTATACATTTTGTATGTTGCACGTGCGCTCGTTTTACTGCTTAACACGCAGCGCTGCACTTTACTTTTATTGCATTTTCAAAACGCGTGTAAAAATCGTGCAAAGTTTTCCCACCCGCGCAAATCTCGGCTACGTTTTATATATTTTGTTGCCAGCGGCTCTGCCCCCAAAGGATACAAAACTTTTTTCCAACTGCAGTAAACGCTTTTTAAATGTCTTCTCAACTGCTCGAATATATTGATTTTTACTACACTTTAACGAAGACAAAGATTTAAAACAATCGCATTGACGTGACTTCAAAAATAATGTTAACAGGGATTTCAGTATATTTAAAAAAAAATAAAATATAATATAATAAGTAGTAAATATGTTATTGTTGTTTCTCAAAGTCAAGCCAATATTAGAAAACTGCTCTAAAATATTTGTTACTACACTAATGGAAATAAATATGCAAAGCAGACTACTTTTGGAATTCTTGAATAGAATTGTTAAAATACCAACTGGGGATCATTGTTTACCCCCACTTTTCACTTAAGCCACAAACTTATTTCAAGCGTTTTCTGTGCCAAATGGCAAGGGAACATTTTTATAAAATAGCGAAAATTGTATTTTTATTGCAACTGAGCTCAGGTTCAGCACTCCAAATATATTGCAAGCTAACAAATAAAATAGTTAAGTTAATTAAATATTAATGAAAAACCTTTTAATTTGATATAAAATTCACAACAAATGCTGAAATTTGACACGTTTTCAGCTTGGCTTTATCAGCTGCTAATAATGTGTGTTACCAATGCTCAGGCGCAACTTTTGTGGGCTAATCCCCTGCGCCCTCCACTCAGGGGTTGCCTTGACTACGCTTAGAGTTGCCACAGAGCAGAACAAGTGCTGGGCGGGGGGCGAGTGATGGCGAGGGAGCTGAAGATGAAAATAAATGTGTTCGTTTGGCTTTAAGCTTTGGGTTATGGTTTTGTGTTTTCGGGTGGGTTTTGCTCTGCTCTGCTTCCTAATGTTTCCTTCGGCTGCTCCTTGCTGCTCCTCCTGTTTCTCTTGTTACTCTGCTGGAAAGTTAAGCACTCACTAACGGTCCACTGAACCGGTAATCAAAGTAAATTCACCAAAGCAGCCAACAACTTTTCATGCTAATTTGATGCGTTTCATGTAACATTTTCTTGCTTGCTGCCCAACAGTAGGTGTGTCTGTGTGTGTCTGTGTGTGTGTGTGTGTGTGTGTGTGTGTGTGTGTGTGCTACATTTTAATAAGCTTTTAAGAGTGGTCTTACTTTAAGTTGCGTTAAGCGGGTTAAGCACAACTTTTGTTACTCAAAGCTGAATACAATTTTCTATTTTTTTCTAATTTTTCTTTTTTTTTTTCTTTATTTTTTATGCATTCTTTACACATTTCAAGTTCTACTTAAAACTTGTGGAACTGTTAACGCGACTTTTTCAGCGCTTGCCTTATGCACTGTTGCATGAAAACTCTCAACACAAGTGGGAGGGAGTGGGGTGGGGAGTGGGGCCTCTTACTTCAATAGAGATACACACATGTTGAGTGTGTGTGTCGATGTGTGTGTGTGTGTGCAAGCACTTGTCAAAAGTCAACTTCACATTATGTCAAGCAGCGTTTATCCTTCCATCCTGCGAGCTTTTCCTTTTTACACACACAAATACATGTGTATATATATGTATATATATATATATATACATGAATTTTATATATATATATGTATTTAGCTATATATTTCTGCCACATTTTGTTGCAGCAGACACATATTGTGGCCTTGTGCGTGTCTGCCACGCCTGGTTCTTCTGGCACCTTAGCAAGCCTCAAACACTACAGCCCCTTAAACCTCAAACCGCCCCCCCCCCTTCCCCCTCCCTACTCTTACCACATTACAGTGCTGCCTGGCATAATGTTACGCTGACATTTACGATATATTCCCTGGCATATTTTTTTTTTTTTTTATTTTGTCGTTTTTGCCACCCGCCGTTTTTCGTGACTGTTTTATTTGATATTAATGTGCCTTGCTTCTGCTCTTCTTCTTCTATCTATTTTTCTGGTGCTTGCCTTGGGTGTTTGTTGCATGCCCCCAGGTTAGCACATTATTTCCATAACACTCACACTCCCAGTGCGGCACTTTTTGTGTCTCTGTGTGTGTGTGTGTGTGTGTGTGTGAGCCACTTTTTCGTTGCTCGCCTGCCTAATTTCCGGTTGCTGCCACAAGTCGGCGACATCTTTTTGGAGAGGGTTTCCTCGCTGACGAATAGCATTGGCAACCCGAAGAAGCCATCATTTCTCAGAAAAGATGACTAAGAATTCGTGTCACAGCATTATAAATGCCACTAGATTTATTTGATATCTAAATAGGCGCTGTCATTGCAGACCATTTGAGAAATATGTGTGGCACTTAAGATGCTCTCCTTTTTTTTTTTGCAGTATTATAGCCATTTGTGGTAGCTGCACTTTAAAACTGTTTGTCATCTGGCTAAATGTGTGCTGAAAAACTTGGCATTGATCTATTATAGTCTTAGCAAAGACGAGCAAAAGAAGTCATTAAAAAATGCAACTATTTTGGTTCTTAATGATATATTTAAAGAGGCTTAACTATTATTATTAAGTGCAGGAAATGGTGTTAATTGAGGAGCTATAAGCGCAGAAGTGGGCATAATATATATAGTAATGCAGTGCAGAAACCCCATTTTATATATATCATTATATAGTGACTAGGGAAGTTCTTGGGCTGCTATAATTCAATTTGATTAAAGCAAGTTTTGTCCATGGCAAAGAATTGACAGGAATTACTAATCGTTCCTTAAATAGGAGAAAGAATCCTCAAAGGAGAAAGAAAAATTTAATACCAGAAAAACTTATTATCAACTTGCTAGATATAAAAAGACTAAATCTGTCAAAGAATCTTGTAATCATTCCAGAAGTAGTGCAGATGGAAGAGGTGTAAGTTGACAAGTGAATCCTTAATCGTTTTTACTCTCACGGATTATAATAATTATAATGGAACTCTAAATTAACTGCTCCTAGAATCTACTATTCATATTCTATTCAAATATAGAGTATTGCCTAGTCAAGTATATCCAACTTTGTTTACCATTTAACTTTAAGCTGCTTTTGAGTGCTGCAGAAGTGGCAGGCAGGCAGGCTGAGTCTTTGTTTTGCGGCATATTTTATTTGCCGCAAAAAAAAAGAAGAAGAAGAAAATTGAGCTGATTGATTGGTTTATAAATCAAGAGAAAAATTCATCGTAATGCGGTGGAAGGCTGCCTGATCCTTTGAGCCAGCCTAAGCCATATGGATTTCAACTTCTTTCGAACTCATTTCGCATGCCACTTGCCGACATGATACGTTCTGCTATTGCCACACACACGCACACACACACACACACACACACACAACAAGTGGGGGGGGGGAGGCATATATTTATCAGCTGTTGAATCATTTAAACCGCATTATAAAAGGATGTCAACTTCAACAAGGATTTTAACGTACGACAAAAGCGCAAAAGTTGTGCGATTTTTGTATTTTTTGTGTTTGCACAAAACTGGCAAAGGGGCAACGGCAACGGCAACGGCAACTGCAACTGCAACTCTGCAGAGGCAGTTGCCACTTTCATCATCATCTTTTGGTGTTTATTTATTTATGTAGTGCTGCATTTTATTTCATTCCCAGTTTATTTTCGCAAGAAACTTATTTTCGTTTTTATTTCCATTTCCTTCATATAACAAGCAAACAACAAACAAACAAACCAGCAAAAAAAAAAAAAAAAAAAAAAAAAACTTTAAGAAATGTACAAATATTTCGTAATGAAAAGCATGTTGGGGGCACGAAAAAATAACGAAACTTTAACAATAAAATCCTTTTACACATACGCACACACACACACACACCACATATATACATTTGCTATTTGTTCTGCCACTTCCGACGGCAGCATATAAAAAAAAACCAGGCTTAAATATATATATATATATATATATAGGCTATGTGTACATTTTAAGCAATGCTGTAACCTCCAACTACTGCTGCTGCGCCTACACTCAAAAAAAAACATTCAACGTAATCCCAAAAATTACATTTACTACGTTGAAATTATGAAATGTAATTTCTGATTTTTAACTTTGTAAATGTGCTTTCTGAGCAACCCTTGGCGAATTTTTAATATTGTTTTTTTGTGTGTAAGTTTACCCCATTGTTAACCCGTTTGCACCCCCCCCCCCCCCCAGAACACCCCTACACCCCTTCGTTGCGATCGCGTCGCTTTTCATTGTTGTCGCGCGCCAGCAGCGTTTATTAAATGTCACACTGCGAATTTGCCAACGGCCGCCGAAGGCAAAATCTGTAGTCCCCCTTATTACCCCCGCTCCCCCCCCCCACCCCTCGGACAACTACCGGCCCCGTACACCAATGTGTGACTATCTGACATCCGTCTCATGGCATTCCGGCATGGCCATGATGCTCTTGCCTTGCTCCTGCACTCCCAAAACACACAATGGCACTTGTCGCGCTTGGAGATTTCACTCACTGCCTGCTGCCTGCTGCCTGCTCCTTGTTGCTTGTTGTTTTATTTTTTTTACGTTTGTTGTTTTGTTGTTGTTTTCTGTTTTCTGTTTGTTGTTTTACTTGTTTGCTATTGTTCTTTGTTGCTGCTCCTGCTGCTACTGCTGCGTCTCGGCTCGCTCGGCATTTTCTATTCTTGCTGCTTTTTGCGTTGAAGTTACATATTTTTAGTTGCTTTCGCTTCCCTTCCCCCTTTTCCCTTTCCCCTTCTAGCTCCACAGCCTGTCATACAGTCAGTGACAATTTTATTTATTTTACGCTTCCGTTTCAGTTTCCCTTCCCCTCTCCAACCCCTCTTCTTAAATGTATTCCTTTGAAAATCAAGCCCCGTCGACATGCAGATTTTCTGTGTATTTTTTTTTTTTTGTGGGCCCACCTTCAAGCTTTTGCACATGACATGTTTTCGCCTTTGAAAAGCAACTCACATAAATTTGCATACATTTGAATTTATACCCTAACTGGCTTTAATCGAGTTGAGCAAATGATGTCAGCTAATCTGATGTGTTGCCCAAAAAGGAGCCAAATTCCAAAAATTTAAGCTGAAAGTGCAGGCAAAATTTAGCCTGATTCTACTTTGAATCCTTCAAGCTGCGACTTAATCCTGCATTTATTTTTTATTTTAAATTTTTCTCATCATTAGCTTCATTTTGCATCTAACAGGCACGTTTTTTTATAGCTATTTTTTTATATATTTTTATTTAAATTTCTCTGGCAGCTGTGTTGTTTTTGATGCCACATTGCGTATACGCAACGTTTTCGTTTGAACTTAAGAATTGTCTTTTGCATAATGTAATCATAATATTGAAAAACAAAAATATCTATTGCTGAATGAGCGAGAGAGAGAGAGAGAGAAAGAGAGAGTGAGAGCAATAAGCAAATTTGTTTATTTTTAATTATTCTGTATGAAATGGAATTC
Source organism: Drosophila longiperda (assembly GCA_035042125.1). NCBI lineage: Eukaryota > Metazoa > Arthropoda > Insecta > Diptera > Drosophilidae > Drosophila > Drosophila longiperda. The sequence goes on from JAWNLV010000107.1 coordinate 1,520,621, forward strand.
AATGTTGCCCGGCAGCTGTGAAAATTGTAATTAAATTGCAATGAAAATAAAATGCAATTCTCCAATTAAATGCAAAATGTGTCACATCTTGTGGCAGACAATTAGAGACAGATAGAAATAGAGATAAAGAGAAAGAGAGGGTGAGGGTGAGGGGGCAAGCCAAGAGACCAAGTCCAAAATTGTGAGTTCTGCAACAAGAGCAAAGCAAATACGTTGCACAAAATATTCAATTACAGGGCAAAATTTAGTGTGGAAAGTGCACACAAGAGACAGAGACTGTGACAAGGGAGAGGGAGAGGAAGAGAGAGAGAGAGGGAGAGAGAGAGAGAGAGAATGAAAGAGAAGCTTGTGAAAATGTATATTGAGCAAGATTTAGCCTCAAGTGTTTTGAAGCTGTTGCAAGTATTTCGAAAAAGGCAGCCAAGCAGGAAGCAAACAAAGTTTTGATATTAAGAAAAAACTTGCAAGGCAGAAAACTAGAGACAGAGACAGAGACAGACAGAGAGGGTGAGTGATGGAGAGAGGAAGACTTCAATGTTTACCCAGGTGTTGAACACTTGCGAGACCGCAAATGGGGCAACATATGCGTTCCACTTTCAATTAGTCAAATTAAATGTACTTATGGGACTCCTGTTTGTCCTGTTTGTGCTGCTGATTTACCGCAATTAACCCAAAACAACACTCAGCAGTGTTTTTTGGTCCACTCTATTATTCCTCCACTGCAATTAAAATGCTTGTTTTAACTTGTTTCTTTTACTTCTTTTTATATATATATTTGCAGAGCACATCGGAACCGGTGTATTCACCGACTATGGCTGGCGGCCTGTTCTCGATAGACCGTGAATTCTTTGAGCGTTTGGGCACCTATGATTCCGGCTTCGATATTTGGGGTGGCGAGAATCTGGAGCTGTCCTTCAAGACCTGGATGTGCGGCGGCACCCTGGAAATTGTGCCCTGCTCCCATGTGGGGCACATCTTTCGCAAGCGCTCCCCCTACAAGGTAAGCTGTGTGTGTGTATTTTTTATGTGTCTGCCACTTGCCACATGTGCCAGCCGCAGCTGGAGCAGTACAACCCGTAAAACCGAAAAACCCACACATGAATAAGGGACACAGTTTGCTGTGTCCGTCTTTCCCTTTGCGTGTGTGTGTGTTGTGTGGCAATGTGGCTCTTTCAGTGTGTCTGCCACAGTCTTTGGAAAAGCTTTTGGTGCTGCCACTGCTACAGGCTATGTTGCTGCCTCAATTATCAGCGGTTTACGCTTGACAAAAGTTTGGCAACTCTTGTGTATGTCAATGGCGAAACGGCTGCTCCCCAGTGTATGCCACACTATATCGGAGGCAGCTGTATACAACTCGTGCCACATGCAGGCTGAAACAACAGGATGAACCGAATTACAACACATTTTCAGTGCTCTGAACAAATGAGCCATTAAGGCTCATCATCATCATCATCATCAACAACATTTCTTATTCAGTGGAACAACTTTTATTTTGGCACAATTCCAATTTCCAATTGCAGCTTACAGATTCAACTTTCTCGATAACAACTAACAAAGAACTATAACAATAACTATCGATCTTTATCATTTGGCAAAGAAGTGTCTCAGCTTTTTAACTTGCTATTTAATTTATAAGAATATATATGTTCGAAATAGTATATCGACTATTTAACGATACTTTTTTGTTGCTAGAGCAATCGATTTATTTTGAGATGAGTATTAAAAACTCGTTAATTAACGATTAAAAGTAACAATTGTTAGATTAATTATCGATTATTTAATCGACACCACGCAAAAGACTCAAACATAAAGTATACAACATTAAAGTACTCATAATTAAATGCACACTCGATTACATAACTATCGATAGCTAATTTAAGAAAATTATGTATATTCAATTATCTTTTCTCTCCCAATTTTAATAACTTTTCAATTAGTCTAGCGATACAGGAACTTGAATTATATAACAAAAATTACTCATATGACCAACACTACCATGACCATGTAGCACAACTATCGATTAATCGATAGCTAACTCATTGGAAATGTATCTAAAGATTCTACTCACTCTCCTTACGACTACCTCTCTGAGTCGATAACTTATCGATTAGTAGAGCAGTACACCTAACAGAACCTTCCATGAAAGTACCCCTACGTTCGATAACTTATCGATTAGTCGAGCAGTTAAATTTTGACTGCCTTAAGTAGACTGCATTTAACTAGCTGGCAATAACTAGCACAACCTGCTCTACATTAGCCCCAATCTCAGCCACAAGCCTCGCAATATCTGGCAAGAACAACGCCATGGATACACGCCCACACAACACACACATCCACACACACCGCACACACCGCACACACCCACACACACACACACATCACACACACACACACTTGCTTATACCTACTCAACGCATAGCTCAGTAAACACATAAACCAGAGCAAAACAAATTTGGCAAACATGAGGCTAGGCGAGAGGCACACACAATGTATGATGAGATGACGGGGATACAGGGGGTTGAGGGGACAGATTGTGGTGTGAGGGTGGGGTAAAGGGTGGTTTCGGGTTTGGTAAACATAGATGGCCGCATAGAGAGACCACAATAGCAACCAACACCAACAGCAGCAGCAGCAAGTGGACAACCAGTAGAAGTTGGTACACATGACGTAAACCGACTCATTCAGGTAATTAGGCTGGTCTACCAACCTGTACACGTGCCACCTGCCACCTGCCACCTGCAACCTGTGCCACATGGCACATATCCAGTGTCCAGTGGCCAGTGGCCAGCTGCAGAGCTGATTCAAGTACATTGTTTAAGAAGCGAATTGTTTGTTTGCCAAATATTTTCGTTGGCTTTGGCGACGTTGTTTTCATCTCAAATTGTTGCTAAAGGAAATTCAGCTGCCTCTTATCTTTCTCCCTCTCTCTCTCCCTCTCCCTTTCTCTCTCTCTTTCACTTGTCTTATGCTCTTCTTTGTCTTCTTTCTTTTGCAGTGGCGCACAGGCGTTAATGTGCTGAAGAAGAACTCAGTGCGTCTGGCCGAGGTCTGGATGGATGATTACTCCAAGTATTACTATCAGCGCATTGGCATGGACAAGGGCGATTTTGGTGATGTCAGCGAGCGCAAGAAGCTGCGGTAAGTTGCTATATCTATCTTGAAAATGATTTTCAAATATATTCTTATTTCTTGGGGAAACATCAAGAATCAAACTTTGATAAAATTAAGACATGGGAATATTTTTACTATCAGAACAAGCACTTTTTTTGCATTAAAGATTAATATGGAATTTAAATCATCAAAAGCAAATTAAAAAGTCGAATTTTTTTTTTAATTCAGACATCTTTTGATGGAGTTAGGCTATGTATTTCTTAGAATAGTATTTTTTTAGGGATTTCTAGAAATGATTTGCCGATTAGAAATAGCTCCAATTAGATTATCTAATCAAATGTTATTTCGATTCCGATTAAGGTACCCTTTTTAAGTGTTTGAAAATCGGTTTCAGTTTTGAATTTCATAACAAAATATAAAGTTGTGGTTCCTCTGAGAAATAAAATATAAAACTCATGTCTTTCCCACTCTCATTTCGTATTTTTCATTTTTGCAGCGACAACCTGCAGTGCAAATCCTTCCAATGGTATCTGGACACCATCTATCCGGAGCTCTTCATACCTGGCGATGCGGTGGCGAATGGCGAGGTAAGTTTGCGCACATGTGGCATGTTTACACACACAACGAAGTGGCATGCAGCATGTTGTGGAAGGCGTCTATACCCCAGTTTAACGTTTGTTTTGGGCCCCACTTACCTGGCTGCTTGTACAACAGCCCCAAGACTAACCCATTAATTAGCCAATTTGTTGGCTATAACCAAAATGAAAGGATAAACCAAAAAAAACACACACACATAATATTTTCCATTTCGCAGATAAGGAACTTAGGTTATGGCGGTCGCACTTGCTTGGATTCGCCGACGGGCAAACGCAACTTGAAGAAGGCTGTCGGCTTATATCCTTGCCACAAGCAAGGTGGCAATCAGGTTTGTTACCTCCAACTGCAACAAGCGCAAAAATGAACAACAACAACAACAACAGCACTGCGACCGCCACAAACTCCGTTGAAGCACAAAACCGTTATGATATATCCCCTATATATATACTGTCTCTCACTCTCTCTCCTGTACAGTCAACCCTCGCTTTCTACCCCTAATTACTAATTTGACTAATTAAAAGTTGGGGTTTTCTGTTAATCGAAGTACTTGTGGAGCAGCGATAACAATATCGATAACATTCTTAACAGCTGCTGCGCTCGATTTCTAATCCCGTTGTTATCTCTATGTCTCTGTCTCTGCCTGTGTTTCTGTCTCACTCACTCACTCACTCACTCTCGCCATTTGACGTTGAATCGAACTTAATTTGCAGATAAGAAGCATCAACACGAACATGTGCCTCGATGCCATGCTAAAGAATGAGGACGAATCTCCTGTCGGTGTCTACGAGTGCCACGGCCAAGGAGGACATCAGGTATCCACATCCACACAAGTAAACAAACTCTTTCTCTCTCTCTCTCACACACGCATCGTCACCCATCCCTCGCGTCGCCCCTTTGTGTGGGGGGGAGAAGAGGAGTCATATTCAAATGTGCAGTTTTTTGCATTGGTTTTGGCTACACCGTTTTTTGACCCGCCCCTTCGAAGTGTTGTTGCTTTTTTCGAGCTTCGCTTAACGTAAAACGCTTGCTTAATTAACCCATTGACCATATATATATACATCTACAATATACAATACAATATATACTATACTCTCTAACTGGATTTTTGGAAATATTTTAGAGTTGAGTATACCTAAACATTTGTACACATTATGGACGCGACCTAACAAAATAATATTTTTGACATAAGTTTTATATTTTTTACATTTTACATTTTGACTTTCAATTTCAATTTGTTTTTATGCTTATTAATCTTGTATGAGTACTACAATTAATCGTATTTTTTTTGTAATTTTAAATAACTTAATTTAATATTTAGCTGACTGTTTTTAAAGTACTCTGTCAAATCTCAATTTAACACATTTCGTCGCTTTCGAAATCTATTTAACACATCGTTTGGCAAAGACTTTTCTAAGAAATTTTTCAACTCTATCTAATATGTCTTTTTTAAATAACCAGAATTTCTATTTGGTATCAACTCTAACTAATTTAATTTTTGCTGGTGACCTACCCCCTACTTCCTTGGCTCGTTTCTGGCCCTTGGAGTTTGGCAAGCCCCATTTTTGTACTTTCCACTCGTCTTAAAATATAAAAAACAAAATAAATATATATATTAATCGATTTTTGATATTCCTGCGGTTTTGAGCACTAATTTCACGGAGTTTGTGGACTACAAAAAATGTTGTTGTTTGTTTTTTGTTATCGCATTTATTTAACATTTAAGCTTTTGCCCTTTGCCCTTTGCCCAAGTGAAAGTATTTATTACAAATGTTGTTTTCATTGTTGCCAAAGCGAGAACGTGACCAAAAGTGTAAACTGCATCGACAATAATACTACGGAACATAACAATAACTGACACACACACACTTACACACACACACATTTATACACAGTTGATATTTATGCCACGTTGCAAAATTAATTAAAATGCAATCATAAATAAAATGACAAAAATGATAAATCATTTCCAATGGCTTTGCTTGCCAAAAAGTTTTTACACACACACACACACACAAAAGAGACAACAGCCACAACAACAAGAAGAACAACAACGAAAAAAAAAAACAAATTTTGTGACAATTTTACGAACATTTAATAACAAGCATTTCACCAATAAAAACTGCAACACAAATTAAAACTGCAACACAACAAAAAATACACACAGATAAAACAGATACACAAATAGATAGATAAATAAATGTTGGCAGTGATGGGGGGGATTGTGTCCTGCTTGGCTTTGTGTGTTGTTTGTTGTGCGTATTCAGCGTTAAATGGAAAGTGTTGACCTCGTTCTTCAGCACGGTAAAATCGCCAGGCGTCTGTTTTGGCCACGCCTACACGACTTCGCGCCTTCGCTAAACCAACGCCCATTACAGGCACATTGCAAATGAGACAAAACGCCGCAAAGGAAACGAAACAACTAACAAAACAGACACGAAAAGAGCTGCCAGACTGATGCTTACTCTGTAATAGACTTGAAAGCGGAATGTAAACAACTTACAGTTATTGCAAGCGTAGCTTGACTACAGCAATCCCTGTAAAGTACTCGAAAAAGGAATGTGAACAACAAACAGTTATTGCCAGCGTATCTTGACTACAGCTTTCTCTGTAAAAGACTTCATAGAGGAATGTAAACAACAAACAGTTATTGCAAGCGTAGCTTGAGTAGAGCATACACTGTAAAAGACTTCAAAGAGGAATGCAAGCGTATGTTGACTACAGCATACTCTGTAAAAATGGAACAAAATCAAAACTCAATTAAAAAACAAAAAATTGTTTCTCCTGCTTTGAGTAGCTGAATCTGAGCACTCTTCAATTTGAGTATGCGCTAATATACCCCATTCAACATCGCCTGCTAGAGTATATTCAAAGCTGAGTTGTTTGAAAAAACGCGACTGAATAAAATAATCAACATTTGCGAGCGTGTTGGGGACACCAAATGTGTTGCAGGCGTCGGAAATTTTAATTTCGCACATGGCAAGCCCAAAAAAAATGATACAAAAAAACCAGTGTGGGGGGTGGGAAGGAAGTAGAAAAGGGAGCAGAAGTTGCAGTGGAATGCAACTGTCACTGCTTTGACTAAAGCCATGTCAAAGAATACCCCTCTCTCTCTCTCACTCTCTCTTTTCCTTTCTCCAACTCTTTCTGTCAGATGTCGCAGTGAAAACATTTTCATTTCAGTCTACAAAAAAGTTCGTTGCGCAAAAAATTTGCTCAGCTTTGCTTATAAAATAATCAAAATAAAAAACAAAAAATAAAAAAAAAAAGCGCTGCAAGCTCATATTAAAAAATTGCACCGAATGCCAAAGGGAAAAATGTGAGAAAAAACGCGTTAAACTTAAATGAAAAAGATACACACATAATTAAAAATGTAACACGCATCGGAGGCAAACAAAAGTGGCAAGTAGAAAGCTGTGGAAAACTGTGGAAAACTGCAGCAAAAGCCTTGCCAAGAATTTTAAAAGAAGGCAAATGCAAATGCAAACCTAGCAAATGAAGGATGCACTCACTCAATGTGTGGCAGAGGCATGTGTGGCAAGCAGGACAAGGGCAGCGATAAGCGACTAAGAATGCTTAATGCTGAGTGCAGCCCACCATTTTGGGATGGGGAGGCGCAACACATTGAAAATGCCAGTTTAAAAATGATTTATTTATGAAAATGTTAAAGGAAAAAGCAAATTTATAATGCATAATAAAATTAAGGAGTAATACTAAGTGAAATTAAATGTATATAAAATATATAAATGCATTAAATAGGAAATATATATATAATTTATTATATACATATATATATATATATATATATATTTAATCTGACTAATAAGCCCAAGCAACTGCCTTAAATTCAACCAAAAGCGGGTGACTAAAACAAATGTCGGACATTAAAATAATGCTGGTAACATTTATAAATGTGTGCATGCGGCACAAACAAGGCGCACACAACAGGGGGTCAGCGAGGGGCAAACGGAAATGGTAACACAACAAAATGGCGGCCGTGCTGGCCAAGAACAAAGGACAGCTGTTGGCCTATACTGTCGTGGTCTGGCCTCGTTGGCTGGCAACGTGGTTTAAATTACAAATAATCATGGCAAAACCGCAGACAAAACGCAGACAAATACATAGAACTCACACAAACACACACACATACACACATACACACACATATACACATAGAGCGACACAGCTGACTGGTAGCAGCTTTTGGCATTTAATTTAATATTAAACAATACTAAGTAATGCGACTACTTGGCTGAAAACATTATGCAACCATCTCTCGCACTTTCAGCCACAATTTGTACTAATATGCGCTTTCTCTCTCACTCTCCACCCCACCCCACCCCACCCCCGGCCTGCAGTACTGGATGCTGAGCAAGGCGGGCGAAATACGTCGCGACCAGGCGTGCTTGGACTACGCCGGCAAGGATGTGATACTCTTCGGTTGTCACGGCTCTCGAGGCAATCAGGTGAGTATTCTACTCCACTTCTACACACACAGCAAAAAAAGGACCTTTAATTTAGTTTAGTTTTAGTTTAGTTTTCAGAAAGCATATTCAAAAAAAAACAAAAATAGAATTTAAGAAAAAATATGTTTATATTTCTTACTGTTTTTTATAAGCAACTTTATCATTATATTTTTTTTTTGGCTTATACTATATAACCATTAGTATTCTATAATTTTTTTTTTAAATATAAAAACCTTACATTATTATTAAATTCATATAAATCAATTTGGATAGAAAACGAAAGCTTAACTAAGCCAAAAAAAATCATTCCTTAATAATAGCAAATTTTCTATAAAATAATACAAAATTTCACATATTTTGGATTGTTCATTTAGTGCAAGTTTTTCTTATTTTCTTAAATTTTTACTTTTATTACATTTTGTTTCTAAAAATACAAAGAATTTTGTAGGCGATTTTCAAAATGCAGGCCGAATTTTTTGTCAGTGTGCATTATGATAATGAGTGTGATTAAAATGAATCCTCAACTTTTTTCCTCAGTACTGGCAATATCGCGAGAACACAAAGCTGCTGCACCATGGCTCATCAGGCAAATGCTTGGCCATCAACGAAAGCAAGGACAAGCTGATCATGGAGGAGTGCGATGCGACGCATTTGCGCCAGCATTGGGTGATGGAGAACTACGACAGCTCCAAGTTGTGAGGCTACTTCTATGCCAAGGATGCCTAGCAAGTATATCAAAGAGGAGCGCACACAGGAGGAGCAGCAGTAGCATTAAATGTTAAGCGTAGAAAACACGGCCCGCGAGAGTTGTGCAATAGGCAGTAGCTGAAAGTGTTTGCCATGGCTTTGAACTGGAGCAATAATACACCAAGACACCGACACACACACACATGCACACTCTAACAATATTTATATGTATGTATTTTATATATATATATATATGTATCGAACTTAATATCAACTAAATCATTCGATTAACATTAGCTTAAGCGCACATACGAATACGAGAACGACTGTTGTACAGTAGATCTTAAGTTTTTTAAAGCACAAATAATTATTATTAGTATATATATATATATATATAGGCTTATACACATATGATATATATATATCGATAGTGTAAACTGGAAAAGTCGTAGCGCAATTTTTGCATTTAAATGTTACAAAACTTTTAGCACAATTTTCTTTCGTCGCGTTTTTTGTGTGTGTTGTGATGTGTATGATTGTGTGTGTGCGTGCGTTAGTGTGTGTTTGACAGGTTTTCTTTTTTTGTATGTGTAGTATATATACTAATTAATAATATTTATGAATTCTTCTGAAATCTATTAATGACTTTGCAAAAGTCACGTTCCAAATATGTTTTTAGTTTGTAAGCTTTGCTTGTAAGTCTCTATTGTTATTGTAGTTTGGAAAGCATTTGGTGATTTCCCTCTACCCCCTACCCACTGTCCGCTCCCTACCCCCCCATCCCTTACTTAACATTCCTGTAATTAATTGTAAGTATGTGCTTACATCCGATTCGTTAGCCATTCGATTTAATATATTTTGCATTTTTTTTAAGCTGACTTGTGAATTTCAAAATCAAGTCTTACAAAAATATATAAGGAGAAAACGTAAAAGTAAAAGCAAATAACCTATGCCAAATTATGTTTAAAGGATTACTTTGTAGGTTAAAAAAGAAAGAAAAAAACCATCTATGCATTTTGTTATTGATGATGATAATGATTAGAACTCAACAAGGACAACATATCCCGTTTGTTAGACAACGCCAGCTTGTAGTAGCAGTAGAATTTTAGCAGTAGTCGATAACTTTTTGTACTTATGTATGTATATCATCATCAGCTCGGACAGAGACTTATCGATATCACTAAAGTACAGAGAGCTAGTACTTTTAATATTTAAGAAGCAAAAATGCAATAGTGCCTTCTACTTTATACATACATACATACATACAGCATACAAACTATATATATACCCACTATGTAATTGCTTATGGGTTTACAACTTAAGTCACAAAAAACACGAGAACGACTGTAAATATATCTATATCTATATCATATCGCAAATGTATATAATGAAACATGACAAAATATCGTTGGCTAGCCTCTAATCATACATACACACAATTCTATATATATATATACATACTTATATATATTTAAAGATATATAGTTTGACATGACATGTTTGATTTGCGATCGATTTTAGGCACATTTATATTTAGCGTACAAACCAAAAGCCATAAACGTGGTCAAGACATTTTTGATAATGATACAATAATAACCTAAGCGCATATAGTGAATGTCTAGTAATTTAAGCAGTTACACAAGCTGTAAAAGGACACACAAATCGAGTTACAAATAAACAAAACACTTCGTGTACCAAGACAACCCGTCTTTTCATTAATAAAATATGGTCACTCTAAAACCATTTTCTTCCCAGGGATATTAGTCCACTTAAAGTTTTTTTTTATTTTGCATGTGGAATAGCATGTGCACGAACCAGTTAGACATGTTACTCTGGTTCCTGCATTGGCTAAATTGCCCATTAGCTAAAATGTGAGGCTTTGAGATGCTTCAACAAGAAATGGCTGAATCTCAGCCAAATTCTTAAATATTTTCAAAAGACATGGTGCAAGGACGAGTTTTTTCTTAACTGCTTTCAAGTGATATGGATCATATCTACCATATAATATATAGATAATATATAAATAGAACAAAATATATGTTATCCCATTTATTAAAAGGATGTCAGGAAAGTTGTGCATGTTCGACGATCCAGCCCCAATCGGTAGCGGTGGGCATGTAACTGATGGAAAATCCATTGTCGCCGCTGTCAACTTCACTGGAGCGAACACCAATTAGCTTGCCACCATGGTTTAACGGTGAACCCGATTCTCTGTTAGGCAATGTACCGGTCAAAATTGGGTAACAGATTAGAGTCTGGTTATTGACAGCGTTACAAGGCTTAAGCGCGGTTATCTCCTTGTTCATCCTGGCTGCTATTCCAGGGTACACCGTAATTGTGATCGCACTCAAATTCGTATGTATGGCTAGATTATCCTTCGCCAGCTGAATCGGTTGCAAAATGGCGCTAAACTCCATCGGAGGACTGACCTTAATGACCGATATGTCATTGATATTGGTCTGTGGATCGTACAGCGGATGAATGAAGTACTGTAAGATGCTCAAACGTTGACCATTTCCTGCGCTCAGATCGCCCACAACCGCCCCCATTTGGCCGACACTCTTTCCGCAGGTGCATCCAGCCGCCGTCAGGATGGTTGTGTTCGATATCACAGAGCCACCACAATAATGAGTGTTATTCATCTGTATAGACGCATAAAACGGGCCAATTATATCCGCAGCCTGGACAAGATTGGCCGAGCTGATGGCTATCATCAGCAGCAATAAGGTGCTCCCTGCATACATTGCTGGAATTGAAGTTAACGTTGAAATGTGTTCGATGTGCGTTTTCAGCTCTTTTTATATCTAGCAATTTGTATTTTAGCAAGTCTCTGATATCTGGCCGTAATGACTGCAGTTAAAACATTGAGCAAAGCAACTTGTATGATCAGCCTGAAATTACATTTTTAAGAAATGACGAAAATGCTAATATCAACAGGCGATGCAGCGAAGAGGGGAGGGTCGTTGTTGACTATAAACCGTTGACTTTTTTCTGTTGTCTGGGTATATATATATATATTATGCATGATAAAAAAAATATTGTATACCATATAAAGTTTCATGTGTAAATTTGGTTTAATGAACCTGATAAAAGACACATTATGATATAAAAGACACATTATGTATTTATTTATTCATTTATTTAATGTCAATGTCAATATTGTAATCTTTACGGAGTATTCCAAACAGCTAATGGAATTATTATTAAGACAAAGATTAAGAGAAAGTAGAAAAAGTAAAGAGGTTGTCATTAACGCAACCGAATCGATTACACAATCTGGTAATTGAACTTAGCAAACAAGAAAATTAGTTAAGGAGAATAAATTAGGAAGGAAGAATCTATTGCCGTATGGAGGCAGTACACCCGGGTCAAACCGACGAAGAGCAAAAAGTAAGGAACTGTTCTGCACATATTCCAATCTACTTTAATAAATCTGAGATTGCGGATAACATTTTTGGCCATTGGACCCACTTACCCCAGTGGTGATAAGAGTAGGTTAGAAAGTAATGTTTTAAATACAACCTTCAGTTACTCAGATACTCAAAAATCCAGGTAAGAAGGATGTAGTATATTCTATAAAGATAAGTTAATACAATAGTTACACATATGTGTTTGTTGTACCGTCAAAATATCCCACATTAATGCGGGGATGTTGGGCCACTCTAAATTGTTATATTTAGCAGGTGGAATAGCTGGTACACAAACCACTGAGACATATAAATTATGTTGTGGCATTGGCTTAAGTTTCCCCTTTTTGCAGCATACTTTGAGGCGCCACGAATTTAAACATAAATCGGTGTAACTCGATAATTTCCTTGTTAGAATCGCAAGGATAAATTATATCGAACTGCATTTAAGAGTTATGGGGTCACCTTAAAAGCCCTTAACAGCCGGTATAAAATACATTGATAAATGCTAGTCAACTAATTATTTAAATTGATCAAAATATATAATATCAGTATGAGGATTATGTTTATATATCGAAAGAATATATATAAGGTATGCCAAACATTGGCATTTTGCTTGTTATTCACTTAAGTTAATAATTCAAATCGAACAATGAAAGATTTTACGATATTTACCAACATATTAAATTGGCAAGCTTTTTGTGGCTTTATGGTGCTTAATAAGTGACATAGCGGCGGCACATGTTGCCCATAAAAGAATCAAGTTCAAACAACAGTTACTTAGCCTAGCCAAATGTACTTTCGCTTATCTATTGCAAATTTAAAATCATCTCTCGGCTGGTTGTGGGCAGAATCAGAGTTGAATTTTGTCTTCATTTTGAAATGAGAATTACCAGGCGAACAGAATGTGCTCAGCATATAAAATTGATCCTCCATGTGGGAAACAACAAAAATTTCGAACGCGTGTTGCTATTGGCTGGCTGACAGCTTTGATGAGATGAGGAATAGAGAGAAAGTTGAAAGCTTCGCTCAAAAGCTCAGCAAGTTCTTTTGCTCTCTGAGCGTGTGAGGAAAATGTTAGCAAAAGGAACATGAAGATTAGACATGCAATCAGCTGGCGATTCTGTTCGCCCAACACTTTCAGCAGATGGTATATTTATATCATTATCAACAGACACTTTTAGATATCACCAAAGTAAAGAGAGCTAGTAATTTTAACATTTAAGAAGCAAATATGCAATAGTGCCTTCTCTTTATACATACATACTGAATACAAACTATACAAAAAGTACGAGAGCGCCTGTAAATATATCTGTATCTATGTAAATTAAAATAATCAAACATGAAATAACATCGTTGGTTAGCCTCTAATCATACATACACACTTCTAATAAGGTCACTCAAAGACCATTTTCTTTCACAGGTTTCGGTAGCATCTGCATGAACCAGGGACATAAAAGGTTTCTGCATAAATTTCCCACATGAACCAATGACACAAATATGGTTGTTGTATTGTGTAAACACACATGTACTCAGGGATATAAGTCCAGCATGTGCATGAACCAGTTAGTATGTGTGTAACTTGATCATTTCCTACAGATTTTCAAAGGATATGGCGTGTTAAAAGCCCTATACATCCGGAGTAAAATAAATCGCTTAATGCTTTTAAATTTATTATATAAATTGAACAAAATATATGGTATACGTGTTTAGATATCAAAGGGGTATATATAAGGTAAGCTAAACATTGGCATTTTGCTTGATCCAGGACCTCAGGGCGCCAACGTAAGTATACATGGCTGGGCGTCCCTTGGCACCGCATCCAAATCCCCAGGAGACAACGCCAAATAGTTTGCCATCAACAGTCAACGGTCCACCAGAATCACCCTGACAGGAGCTGACCTGCCCACTGGGGTGTCCTGCACAGACCATGCGATCCGTAAGTCCAGGTATATTCTGGGCATTGCAAAAATCACGACTCCACAGCTGTACCTGGGCAAACTTCAGGCGATTGGGCAGCTGCAGGTTCTGATTGATAGCGCCAAAGCCACTGATGGTCGCAATGGTGTCCGCCGCATAGTTGGCATCCGCATCCGCCAGCTGAATCGTTTGCACGCCGTCACCCATCTGCACAGGACTGCTGAGCCGAATGAGCGACATGTCAAAGTCCTGGCTCTGTGGGTTGTACTGCGGATGGATAATGAGCTGTGAGATGGCCAAAGTCTGACCATTTCCTGCGCTCAGATCGGTGGTGCCCACAATGGCCTTCATCTGGCCGGCACTTTGACCACGGGTGCAGTGGGCCGCCGTCACGATCATGGTGTCCGATATCAGCGAACCACCACAATGATGACGTCCATTCAGCTGTAGCGACACCTGATGCGGAAACTGGCCAGGCGCTGCAAACTGTCCGCCAATGATGCGGGGTACCTCCGCAGCTTGAGCAAGCTTGCCCGAGCTGATGGCTAGCATCAAGAGCAGTAGGAAGGGAATGTTGACTGCACACATTGCTGGAATTGAAGTTGAAGTTGGTTTGTGTTCGATGTGCGCTTTCCAGCTCTTTTTATACCCAGCGCGACGTTGGTGCTATTACTGGAGCTTATCTGTCCAACCAAGCAGGGGGTTGGCTGACCCAATTCAATGTGCGAGTTTTGTTTAATGACCCTGCAAAGAGCCAAATGAAGACACATTATACACTTTGCACAGTTATTAGCTTAAGCAGATAGATTATTGAATGCCTAAACTGAAACTAAGGTTATTCTAACCAGATCCATATGAAGAGTAATACTATTCAGGCTAAGATAGATTACTAATAAATAATAATTACGAATAAAATCTTAGTCTAACATATTTTTAGATTTCCTTAAAAGTATTTACTTAAGTCAAACAATAAAAGTTATTTACCAACATATCAAATTGGCAAGTTTTTTGTGGCTTAATCAGTGACATACAGCGGCGGGGGCTCGGCTTGACCTGATTACTGGCGACACATGTTGGCCATAAAAGAATCAAGTTCACACAACAGTTACTTAGCCTAGCCAAATGTATTTCTGTGTGTTGATAAGACAAAGGCGGGTTGTGGCCTATTAACACGCATAATAAATGAACAACTTTAAAGAATTTAATGGGCTGCATGGGTGTGATGGCCATTGCTAATCATCCAAACATTTTTCCAGATTTCACGATTGAACACATTGCGATAGTTTTGACACGAGACCAAAAACTCGGGACCAAAAAGTGTTTGGGTAATGACATTCTCAGCGGCCAGATTTCGATTGGTGGCCGCATGGACAATAACCAGCGGTGAATTACTCTGAAAGTAAGATTTAAATAAGATTCAATTTAGTGATCACAATTCTTGTACAATTCTTGATTTCGACTCACGGGCAAAGCTTCACCTTCGCTCTCAAAGCGTTTGCATGGATCGACATGCATGCAAAACCAGTTGGTGAAGGCCGAGGGTATATCGCCATCGGGACACATGATTTTCTACAATGATACATAGAGATATAGAACTATATAAATTAATATATTTAACTACTACTCACACTGCGATGCACTAGACCCACGGGTAAATTGATTTCGCCGTACTTAACCGAGTTGAAGGTCGTATTTATGGATTGTGAGAGATTGTTTAACTTGGGTGCACTGTAGACCAGGATGGGATCATCCGTAGACTCGACGCACTCCAAGCGGAAACGCTGCCCATACTTGAGCTTTTCGCCGGTGCGATCGTGCTCATCCCCGCTCACAATGCGAAACGAGTTGCGGACACAGGGACGCTCCGAGGATGCCACAGTCAACTCGCAATCCTCGTTCATCGTCTGACTGGTGCGTATGGCATGCTCATTGATGACCACAGATAGTGCAGGATGCAGCTCCGATGTGTCCATGTCAAGTATATTCATCTGGATGGGCATCAGCTGAATTGTGGCACCAATCATAATGTCATCCTTGGGCGCAGCCAGTTGCACCTCCTTCTGGAAATTGTCGAACAATTTGCGAGCCTTCTCCACAAGCAGCTCACCGCGATCGCGCATCTTACGGAAACTGTCCATTTTTGCCTATAAAGAGTATATATATATATAAATAGAGGGTTACATGTTTGGTACGATTAGACTAACCTCCTCGAGGCAGTTGTTTTCAAACCAGTTGCCAATGCGCACATTGGGCCGATAGCGATTTGGACCCGATTCAAAATTGAAGGCGGTGCAGGGCATCTTGGGTGTGTTTCTAAGTTTTGGAATACAACGATTCACTTACAAAATTTATTTACTTTTCGTATAATTGAAATTGTTTTCAAGGTTTTGTTGCTTCGGAAATTTGTTTATATCTGAAATGGGAGTAGTATTAAAATTAGACAAGTGCCACAAAGCTGAAGTTGCTGGTATCTAAGAATATAACTACTACTGGATAATAGCTAGATTATAGCATATTATCATAGATCATAGATATCATAGATAATCCACAAGGTTGTCAGATTGGAATCAAAATCATAGTCCACAATTAAAAGTGGTTTAGGTCTCCAAATACCAGAACTGATATTGATGATACCAAATCAATATATGATAATAACTTATGATATACAAAACATATTTTTCAAGTTTAAGGGTTCTAAATTTATAAACCATTTAATTAACTGGTTAAAGATAATAAAATGTATTAATTGAAGTATAACACAGAGAATTGCGAAGTAATCATAGATAGTAGCCAATTAGACTTGCAATCTACCAAGTACCTGAGCAATTTTGTGGCTATGTCACTGAATCTTTAGAATCTTGAACAAGTGATTCAGGACCAGCCAGCTGGGTTTTAGGAGTTGACTGCTCCTGTAGGTAAACTGGCATCGCATACATTCTTAATGCCATTTAAGGAAATTAAGTTTTTTTCATTGATGATTGAACTGAGCAAACATTGAGCAAGAATTATTGCTCATAAAAATAAATTCTGGAAATTTCACCAGGCAGACTATAATAAAAATTTTTTAATTATTCTAACGATGGAATTTGTTCATTTTAAATTTAATTTGCTAATGTTTTAAACATTAGCATTGCATACTTTTGGTTGGCATTTGAAATTAGCTCAACATTGCGTATGCGTAATATTTGATTTATGAATGACACACTCTAAATGAAATAATTAAGTGACAAATTGTGTATTCAGATATATATTTATAATTCTGCAAGTATCTTGTTTGCAATGATTGTCGTAAAAAAACAATTGAGTAAACACTGTAAAAATATAGATTGTGTGATCAACCTGAAATGAATTTGTTTAGAAATGTCGAAAATGTAAATAACAACAAGTGATGGGTGGATAAGGGGATGAGGGGAGGCTTATTGCTGACTATCAACCGTTGACTGTTTTCTGTTGTCTGGCTAGATATTATTCATCAGATAAGCAAATATTGTATAGTTTACTATGCAGTACTATATAGTATATACTATATAGACTGACTCTGATGGCTGCTTTTGTTGGCCCCTTCTCGCTATCTGGCTATTTGCCTATCTGGCTAACTGGCACGAACGGCGTGCACTTCACGTGAACGTGATCGGCTAAATCGGCCGATCCACAACACGTTCCTTATCAACGATCAACTAACAGCAATCAACGCCTGTGGGCCAGATTGAAACGAGTTTCAGTTAACAGTTGACAGGGACCGACATTACTGCCTCGAGTAGTGCTTTATGGCAACTGATATTTGCCTGGTTTTTATACCAATATTAGACTAACATAATAATCACAAGAACACTCAGAAAACTAGAAAGATTTTCTTGTTTTAAGATATAAATAAATTGAAAACAGTTTTCAATTATTTAGAAAGGCTACCAAATATGTTTTTTTATTTTATAAATATTTTATATTTTGAAGACATTTTTTTAAAAAAGTAAAAATTGTAAAAGAATTCTTTTCATAATGCAGAAATTATGTATTACATTTATTACAGTAAAATCGAATTTCTTAAATTAAAATCGTCTCTGAAATGAAAAAAAGAGAATCCACTTTTATTTAATTGCGCTTAGCGCTAAAAGTTTGAAGAATTTTAAAAATTTCTGATTGTATTAGGAATTATCAGCTGGAAAGAGACACCAGGACTTCGAAAGGCCAAATGAATTTTGGGCGGCTATAATCATCCTTGATTTAAGCAAATAATATCTGTGGGTAGGAACTGGTGTTGATGGAGGAGCGATAAGCTCAGAAGGGGCACAAGAGATCTAATAGTTTCGCAGTGCCAAAATCTCCAATTTATTATTATTATTATTATCAACCATTATCAGTTATCAATAACTAATAATCAGCTATTACTGCAGCTGCGGAATTGTGCACAGTGCAAAACACTGATTTTAATTATATTATATATATATATTTATGGCATTCATAATTTGCACTTTATCAAAGGCAGTTGATGTATTTAGATTAGCAGTCTCACAATTCATTGACTATTTGGAACTAAAGATTGGCATTTCATTGTGTAACATGCACAGGCTACAAAAATCAATTACTTTGAGCAGTTTTGCAATAGATTAGGGTGGCTCAGAATTAAGCATTCAATTTTAAAAAGATTTATCAGCATTATCAATGATTGTGTTTTAAGTACCCCATCAGATGATAAGTGCAGGCAAACAAAATTGTATTGAAATGTATTCGGTTTAATTGGAATACCGGGCCAATAAGTTTGGTTTATTGGTCAACACTGATATTAAATAATATATATATAAACATAATAATATCGTGTTCCCTTATCAGAGCAGAGCAAAGTAGACTTTTCCCTCGTTCAATCAATTGCGTCAAACAACAGATTTGTGTGATCAAAACGGCGCTATAACCAATTGTGTAAAGTGTTATTTATTGGCCATTAAGAGGCCATCCTCAGGCTATGTGCGTAGTTACCAATTGTGGCAAGATTTACTACAGCTGCTTCATTAAAGCGAAGATCGTTTTTCGTCCAAGCCTGTTAACACTAATTAACTTATCGTCTATTGACACAATTACACTACTAAACTGTGTTTTTCGAGGAACATCTCAAATAACATGGAAAATTCTAAAGGATGGTTTTTATATGTACTGAATCTTAAATTAAAAAACTATAACATTTTGTGAAAAAAAACAGATATTTTAAATTCGCTGCATTTATTCGATAATGAATATGGCAGTAATACAGTTTAGATATTTATCAAAATCGAGTTGATGACTTGCACAAAAAATAATACCTATGATAGTGTCCAATTTAATTAAGTAAAGTTGAATCTTAGATGCTCAGCTTAGCGCAGACAAAGACAGCAAATTTAATTGAATTCTTTGTTAATTCACAATTGAATATCGCCACTTTAACTTGTCAAACAATCGCAGCGATAAGCAATTGTATTTAGACAAATAAAGTGGGGTTTTCGATGCACATTTCAACTTCTATGGAAAATTTGTATAAAAATAAACATTAAAAACCACTCTTTGTACGTGAGGCATTTTAAATTGCAAATCACATAAACAGTAAATTAAGGGCACAAAAATCATGTTCAGCTACAATATATATAATTATAATTCTAATTTATAAAAAAAAAACAATTATTTTTACATTGCTGCTTTTTATATTGCAGCTGGAAGCATTAATAAATTATATCCCCCACAAATATTGTATAAATAAATATGGCAGTAATACAGATTAGATCTTCATCTAAATCAAGTCGATGACATGCACAAGGGTCTAGCATAAATTACCCCGAAAAAAATAAATAATTAATACTTGTGATTGTGTCCAATTCGATTAATTTAAGTTAAGTTTTATATAAACGGCAGCAAATCTAATTGACTTCTTTGTTATTTGCAAACTGTATAACGGCACTTTAACTTGTCGAACAATCGCAGCGATAAGCATCGAAAGCGGATTGTTGCCTGGCCAAAAATCGTCGCCTGGCGCCATAAAATAATATCATGTGACACTTACCTCCTCCTCCATTCATAAAGTCAAAATCAAGGGTTAAATTGTTCCAAGTTCACTACTGCTTTTTTAATTGTGCTGAAATCACTTTAATAGCACTTCTTATTAACTACTACCAAGATTCGCCCAATGTCAAAACAGCAACGGTTCATTAATTTAACTTTAATTTTTCTTATCTGGCCACGAATACTAAATTCCAAAGCTGTCGTATCTTATGGTTCAGGGCTCAATAATCGTGTGTAATTTGCATATGAGATAAGACGATGACTGCAGAATTAAATGTTAAAATGAGTTGTTAACAGACTTAATTGTCAATAATGGAAAAACATGCTGCAGATTTGTTCAACCTTAATTTCGTCACATACACACGCGCAATTTACGCACACAGTTCTCTGCTTTACAAGAGCTGTTTAGTTACTGCAGGCAGGTAGTCTCTAGTCGATCTTCAGCGTAAGCTTGAACAAAGAACAAGAGAGCGAGAGAGAGAGAGAGATCTATTTGGAGAGAGGATAATAACTGCACTTTTGAGCTTAGCCTGCAGTTATTGAGAGCGCCAAACGTGTTAAGCTTCAGTTGTTTTTATGAACTGAACACCCTTTAGAGCTAAAGACAATTTGGTATACTACGCGCATCGATTTTATCGAATATTGACAAATTTCGAATTTCGTTTGTAATAAATGAAACAATGTTTAACATCAAATTAATGTATAGTATGCATATGCAAGTTACATCAAGATCAAAAATAAACGCACATTTGTATCAGGAATACTCTATAGGATATATTGTAGTCGAGCTGACTCAACTAAAGCATTCTTGGTTGTGGTTGGTCTCATCTCTTTCACTATTGCGCTAAGGCATGTGCCTAACGAATGCGTAGCACAAAACAAAATGTAAAGAGTGAAGCTCACGTGCAAGAGACAGAAACAGTAAAAGTTTAATCTGTTTTATCAGATGTGGGTTGTTGTGTTGCTGTAAGCAGCAATTGCACCAGGCAATAAAAACATTATTAATTGTTTATAACGCGGCCAATAAACGTTTCGCATTATCACCTACTACCCGGCTGGCTATCACACATACGAAGCACGATCGGCTTTCGTTCGGCTGTGTGCGGGTGAATCAGGCAAAAGCGTCGTCGTGTTTTTTTTTTTGATAACCTGCCTCCCACTGACGCCTCTGTTTTGGTTCAATGCGAAAGAAAAAAAAAACACTGAAAACAGAAACTGAAACTGAAACAGAATTATAAAAACGTTCAATTAGCTCAGGTAGTAAGTCATTACAGCGCCAGACCTCGTCAGAGCAGCAGCAGCAACAGCAGCAGCAGCTGCAAAACTCACAAAACGGAGCCGGCAAATAAGAAAGTTACTTGTGGTGAAAATCGATCGCGAAATATATATTAAAAAAACAAACTTGGAATACCCAACTCGTGAGTGTCTTCTTATAAGTCTACAACAACAACAAACAAGTCTAATTATTTAAAAAAAAATAAATTTAAATTAAACTTGCAAAAATGCAAATTCCTTAAAAAGTTGAGTTGCAATCGCATTTCGATTGTATTTTTTACCCACTTTAAGTTCGCTCTCTGTTTTTGTCCGCACATTCGTAAATGTGGAAATAAAAAAAAAATAAATAACAGCTGGCGACAGCTGTTGATAAAAATTATATTTAGTTTAAAATGATTTGGCTTAAGGTGAGTGAGTTTCTTAATTTAAAGCTCACCTTAAATAAAATTAGTTTATCTAATGCAAACCAAAAAACAACAGCTTTGCAGCTGCTTCTTTAAATGGCCAGTTAGAAAACTCTCTCTATCTAAAAACTCTTTTAAAGGCAAAACTTTTTCCCTCCCTTTCCCTTTCTCCATCCACTCTCTCTGTCTATCACACGAATCGATTAAAGTGTTAATCGATATCTGTTAGAAGTGTTACAGACTGCAAAAAGCTGTGGTTCTCAAAGTCTATCACTCAAGTGCAAAAATGCGCTGCCAGCTTTTCAATGTAAGTGAGTGCACTGGGGCGCATAGAATGTTAACAAGTCGATAGTCGATAAGCTAATCAAATCCGCACTCTACAAAGTCAAATACAATTTTTTTTATTCCCACTGTACAAACGCATTAAACGCAGCAACAGCACAAAGTACTCATACAATCAACACTCGACAAACACACAATCGACAATGGGGAGCAGCATCAAGAGCCACTCGGCCGAAACGAATGTGTGTTGTTGTTGTCCCTCTCCCTCTTGCTTTCGCAGCTAGACTTGAACTTCAAATGTAGCGCCATCTGTGAAAAGCTCGAAAAAACAACTACAAAATAATATGCGTTGCAATTAACGTGTGAATAAAATTTAAATAAATTGCGAGAATTAAAATACAAATAGTAAAGCAAAAGGCGGCAAAGATTTAGAGAACAAAAAAAAAAAGAGAAAATAGCTTGCACGTGAAACGCATGTGATACGAAGTCTTTTTTATCGTAGAGCACATGTGGAAATTTTTGGCAAGTATTGCAATAAATGGATAACTGTGTTAACAGTCTGACATTTGGATGACGAACTTGACGCAGCAGAAATTAGCAAAACAGTAAACAATCAAAGAAAAAAAAAAAAACAGAGGGGAGGGCCTTTTTATGAGGCTGTGATAAACCTGGGTATAATTTTTTATAACTAAGCAAGCAAAACAATAATAGTACTCATTTTACATTTATAAAACACGATTTTATGGCCAAAAATCACAAATGGAAATTTTCCTGGAACAGATTCTTTTTTTTCGTAAAAAATTGTAGCAAGAAGAGTTTAGGAAAACGTATATATATAATTATAATAATTGTAGTTAAAAGCACGTGATTTCATAATTGTTGCTCAGGCTATATTGGAATTTAATCATAGGGTCTAAATGTGATTTGATAATCTGAGGATCGAGTACGTCAATCCGATAAGCGCACATGATTTACGGGTACTTGATAGCCCCGCTAAAACGTGCTTGACAACCTGCACTTTGTCTATGGAAAATTATTGGTAACTATTGTTCGAAGACTCTAGCAAACTTATCTGTTAATCTGCCAATGCCAATGTTGGAATATTCGCATTCGCATTTGGCCAACAGCAGCAATCACACTCAATATCAAAATCAAAATCATAAATCTTTATAATCTTCGTCCCTTCATCCACTATCTGGTAAAGCACTTTAGTTGTTTAGGGGAACACGTTCTATCTGAGCCAAATTGTTATATTTCAACAACTGCTTCAATAAATATGATTAAACAATTTTTATTTAATACATTTTACGCATTTCGAAATTTGTTTCAAAATGACTTTTAAATAAATTTATGACCTGCTCCGTTTTGGTGGTTATCATTATTGACTCGTATTAACACTATTGTAATTGCCATTTGTTGCAATTCTTTGCAATTTAATTGAGAAACTTGATTTCAATTTGCATTTATATTTATATTTATATTTCTACTTATTCGTTAAACTAGTATTTGATACATATCAAGGGCTCATTTAACGACTTGGTTTTCTGTTTTTTGAGTTTTTTTTTTACACAAGCAGGCGTTATTTTGGCTCATAAAAATCACACAACATATTTCAAAATCAAACATTTGCCACTCTCTAAAACTCCCAAAAGTGGACTCTTAAACGTTGATTGATTAGTGCCTTTTTTCGAAATGAGTTTTGTGTGCAAATAAATAATTGAAAGTTGCCTTAGTTGCGCAAAATCTAGTAGCAGTAAACAATTAACATCGCAACAAGTTTCGTATTCCAAAGTGATAATTGACTCTTTATAAAAGAGACAAGAAATATTCATATATGTAAATAAAGTGAACTGAAACAGGATAGATAATTTTTGGCTGCCGATTGAGGTGCTCAACAAAATGTTATCTAAAATTGAACATGTTTTTTAAATGAACTTTTACATTAAGCAATTTTAGTACCATAACAAAGAAGAATACCAAACAGCAAATCAGATTCTTTACCGAAACCTTGATAATTTAATTATCGTAACCAGAACCAAAATAAGTTTCGGTTTAATCAGAAATATTCGTTGCTTGAATGAAATTTGGTACAATTCGGTTCAACACTTCGTCGAGAAGCATTTAGCAGCAACTTTTCAGCATTTCTCAGATTTCAGTTCATAATGGAACATCTCTAATTCTCATAATAAATAACTGATTTAATCGCAAACGTGACGCAAAATACGCCAAATCATTCAATTTGATTTAATCTTCACAAATTACTAAGTTCAACTGCTGAAACGTGCCAAAAATACGAAGATCATTGAAAAAAATATATTTTCATAATTTACCCAAGACCAAATGCAAAAAATGTGCTAATTGTAAGGGTCGACAACAATTCTATTGCAAATAAAATCAATAATTCAATATTTTAAATCGAAGATAAGCTATTGGTGTGTATAAAAATCATTTACTCATATTAATAATATGTTCTCAGAAGTATGATAGAAGAACAACACTCACAAAATAAATAAATAAAAAAACTGTTTACAACAAAAACCAAACCAGACAAAAACTTTAGTTTCAACTCAGCTTCATTTGTTTTTTGTATTGCTATACTTTCTAAATTGAACTTTTTGAGGTGCACAACAAAACACTTATTGAAATTCCAATCGCGAGTTTTTAAGAGGCTTCCAAATAAATATAAATATATATATATATATATATAAGTAGTTCGGCAGAATCAGACTCAAACAGCAGTACAAGCATAATTATTATGTGCAAAATCATAACCAGTTTTTATTTGGCTTTGTTTTGTTTTATTTTTTTTTTGCTTCGCTTTTTGGTATTTGGGCAACAAACAAAAGAAATGCCTTGCACTTGACGACAAATTACATCATCATCAGCGCCGCAAAACCCAAATGTAATTGGAAAGTAACAAATAATATTCAAAACAAGTCGCGACTTGGGAACCCTCTAGTCCAACCCTTTAGTGAAACTGTCATAAATCGCACACATTTCAGCTATTATTTTATGGCCACCCTTCATTTATTTTATGTCAAGTAATATTTTCATTTACAGGGCTAAAAAATAACATTTTCTCGAGGCATTCGCTCTGTCAAGAATTTAACATTGTTGGCATTATATGACCATATTGACTCGTCTTAAAATACCTTCCTCTGTCTGTTCATAATACCCTTTTTCACCAACTTGTAAACGGTTTCTAATGAGTTAACTTAATTAAAATGTCTTTGTGTGATTTAAAAGAGAGCCGCCTAAAATGATTGTGTCGTACAACAAGTAATTATATAAACTTATAGTCTAGTTAATCAACTTATTGTCACCAAACAAATATTGAGACAGTTGACAGACGGGCAATGCCAAAGAACAAGACAAAAAAACAGCTAAGAAATCACATGCGAAACTGTACCTCAAAATGAGCCATAACTATTACCGTAGATAAATCCAACGCACACAAATTTAAATTTTGGTAACTAATCGCCAAAATAATATATATATAGGCAGAAGTATTTGCTTTAAGTATTCATAATGTAAACGTTCCAGAAACGTGCGTGAAAATTTATAGCTCGTGAGGAGAAAAAAAACACGTTTACCTGAACAATTATTAATGTTGATTATGTTGCTAAATTTATCCTGCTAATTTGCTGTGTTTGCTCTGAATCTTACAGATATCGGCCGAGCTGTGTCGGAACGCCTACGCCTACGCCTATATGTATATATAAATATATATATCTCACTCGAGATCGAGTCAACAACTCAATTCAAACAGCACATTATAAATTAAACGTGCAAACAACAGTCTCAAACTCAGACTGTCTCAGCCTCAGTCTCAGTCTCAGTCGCTGCCTCTGCCACGATTGCAGTCCACGTCTCTCTCTCCGGTCTCCGTTCTCCGATCTGCCGTCTCATTCTCTGGTCTCTGATATCTGCTTATTTAAAGGCAACGCGTCTTGCCGTTAATCGTTCAGAACATTTTAAGCCGCGAACGCGAGTGAAACACGAACGAGCAGCCAATAATAATAATAAATAATACTTAACAAATAAAATAAGAAAATAAAATAAATTAAAAAAAAAAAAAAACAATAGTACGAGCCAAAAATGTATTTTAAAAAACCGGCAAGCGACGTGCTTTAAGTCTCAGACTTAAAAATTTGACTATTTTCATAAATTTTTGCGCTATTTTCACTCCGCTTTACGACTTAACGATTCTTATGCAATTCAATTAACATAAACAAACAAAAGACTGTAAGCTAAATTATAATAAATTATTAACAAAAAAGAAGAAGAAAAAAACCCACACAAAATGTCCGCATCAAAGGAGGCCATTTGCGAGAAGGAGGTCGAAAAGCCGGATTTGGGTAAGTCAACTTCAACTGAAAATCAATGTGTCAAAGTCTCAATTAAGATTAGGCATTATCTAAAGTACTTAAAGACCTGTTACCAATTATTATATACAGCTATATATGCTGGTAGTGTTGTAAATTTTAGACGCCTATATATAATCAATTATTGATAATAAACCAAACAGTAATTGTTAACTTACACATTTTAAACATCAGTGAAAAACAGTCAAAATTGATAGAGAAATAAATATTTGGGGGACACAAAAAAAGAATAGTTATTTTAAAATGAATTTATTATCTTTTAAAACAATTACTTATTTAACTAAAATCTGTAAAACTATAAATTGATTACTCTGTTATTTACTTCCCGTAAAGTAATCAATCGGTACAGTAATTGTTTTCAGTGTAATCCCTAGAATAGTTAGTCTGTCAACTCATCCAAATATGTAAATGGAATATTAGTTTAATAAGAAAAAGCCCCTTTTTTAATATATTCTAAGTCGTGCAACAAGGTTAAATTATTATCTTTATTTTTTTTTTTGTTATATAAACTAAGTGGATAATTGTGATGGACATTTTAATGAATAGAATAGTTAGACAGTCTGTCGTAATTCAAGGAATTCTATTGTGTCATATATCTTTCTATATATATAACAATCTTTATCTCAAATTTTGCAAGAGTCAGAATGAGTCTAAAATGACAAATGAAAATACAACAGATAAAAATAAAAACGGAATTTGGCGCACTTGGCGCTGATTCAATTAGGTGTAGCTTCCACTTCCACAAATTCCACTTGATTTAAATAGTACGGATCAACAAAATCTCGGTGCGACCTTTTCAGGCACTTTTACGGTTTTATGATTCCCCCGAAAACGGAAGTTATTTGTTATGTGCGATGTCTCGAATATTGTTTCCACTGACATCAGCACAACAAATACTTTAAATAAATATAATAAAAAAAAATAGAGACGCCTTTTTGTTGTTGTCGCCAACGCGTGAGCCAAATTCACAATTAAAAAGAGGGATCGAGGGGGTAGTCTCGTTGGAGTCAGATAACCGAAACGATATCCAAATAAAACTGGATACGTGAATAGTTTATTGACACAAAAATTCGCAACAGACAAAACAAATCAAAACAAAACAAATACAGCTGATTTTTTGCAGCTGTTTTATGGTCGGACTGCCGTTTGTTTTCCTAGTCGAGATTAAACCTCGGCCACATCTCTTGACACAGTTCATGGAACCCAATTTCTTGCTCTGTTTTTTTTTTGGGCGAAGTAATTTGAACCGGTCGCCGGCAAAAAAAAATATAAAAAAAACGTGCAAACGTGTTTATAGCTGGACGCAAATGAGTATTTAATAACATAAACTAGTTTTCAGTTAATACCTGCTGCTGTTTGACACTGACACTGACTTTCGTTGCAATCGTACAAAAGTTAAGGTCAAGAACAGTTGGGGAAATTAGCATTTCGCAATTCACAATCAGAGTGTGCCGAGCAACCTTCGCATTCCATTTCGCTCTCAACTAAAAGAGTGCAGTTTTTTTTTACTTTCATTCATAACCTGGCTAATAAGCGAGCATATGCAAATTGAGTGGATATGCTAATGAATGAACTCGGCATACCCTATAAAGATAGAAACATATTGGCGATTGTATTTAATTGTTTTAAGAATATTTTCTAAAGAAAGTCAACTTTATATCCCTTTTACAGAATATTTACTAACAAATCAGGTGTATATTTTCTCAGTTCGTTTAACTGTAGATCATTAAGGGAATATAGTAACCTAGATTTCTGCGTAATTATTTTGTTATTCTCTTTGCACGTGAATGTAATTCCCAATATAAATCTGATGTTCTCACCTGATCATTAATGTTTTAGGTAATAGTTCCATACCCTATACAAAAAGCAAATTATAGATCACGTTTATTATCTTCTCACTTTTGATATATTAGATCTAACGTATATGGGATTCCCTGTAGAAACCAACGTTCTATATATATATCGAGTCTATTATATTATCATTTATATAACTATACAGATATTAGCTCACACCTGTTAGGTGTGTTTTTTTCTCACACTTAAATTACATAGGCGTTCGGATTATTCTGTTCTCATTGTGAGCAAATACATAGATAATTATAATAACAATAATAAAATAAACAAAACACTTTCTACAAATGTGAATGCCCATTTTCTGCAACTTTTATTCGTATTCGAATGTACTTAATTTTTTCAGAATTTTGTTGTTTGGCAATTTGACAAATGTTCGTTAAATGTTGCGAGAATTTTTGGCCCTGACACTTACATTGCAATTTTTGTTTTTGATTAAGATTAATTTGCTTTTTGCCATGTCAGCGTTAATCATTGGGCTTATAATAATCTTAAACGGTCTATTGAATATATACAAATAGGGTTTAGGGTATTTAAATGTGAGATATATATGCGATGTGGCAAATTGCGCGTTAAGTGTTCGGATGTGTGAGTCGTATAATGCCGCCATATATTATTACAATTTGTATGTATTTTGCAATTCTATATCTGAGCTATGAGTCTTTTATAATGCAATTTACAGTTGTATTCAATTAGAAAATTGCCTTCAAGTGAATACAAAGTCAGTTTGAGCTGAGTCTTTAATTTAAGTGTTCACTTAAAAAAAGTGATGTCTTAATGATTACATTTTACATTTTATTCAATGGCTATAATCTGGTATTATCTGGTGTTTCGTAATCAAATTAGTCATGTTCGACAAAAGTGCGCAAGCTGCTTTTGCATACAAATTTATATATAGAATACTTAAATACAGTTTGTCAGCAGGGTAAAAAAAACAAAGCACGAAATTTAATGAAAATTATTCTGATTAAATTGAGGGGCGAAGCAGTGAGGAAGTGGGCATGATGGGGGGACTGATGTCAATAGTCATTAGAGCAATTTAAATGTGGCCCAAACGGAAGCATTTGAAACAGCTGAAGCTATGATTAGAGACAATAATCAAATACAAACGTGATGAATAAGTCAAACTCACACACACACACAAACACACACATGTACGTTTTACGTATGACATCATTTAAAATTCTGTTAGCGAACCTACAGCTTACCGCTTTGAGTTCAGTTCAGGTAAATTTTTAAGGCCTTCTTCAGAATTTGCACAACATGTATAAAAATAAATACAATATTTTATTTGCCCAACTCTTTTACACCTGTCAATGCCCTAGCAAAGAATCTTATGTTTGACGTCACCACTTTTAATCAGCAGATCGCCCGAATCAGATCTTCAGAAGACAATACGACTTATAGAAAACATAACAAAGCAGCGAAGACATTTGCTATATTCAAATTAAAAATACATAATATATAAGAAGAACAATCGATTGGAGTTTACTTAACTAAAAAAAATCAATAATAATAACCCGCCAATAATCATACACATATTAAATAAATATTGGTCAGCAATTAACCCATTTAGTATTCTATATGACAAGCAATTAACATTTGTTATATGAGTTATCTGAAAAAATATTTCCGGTATTTATTATTATTTAAACTACATATAAATAATAAAAAAATTGCTATTGTGTCGAGTAAACATTTTAAATAGTTAACATATCACAACGTAACAGATAACCATAAACCCATTACGTTACGAGATCATCTACGTTAAATCACTGTAACGTAACTGTGCGGCCCTTTAATTTGTGTGCTTTCTTTAGCGCACACCCCAAAAGCACGCAACATTTTATTTAGCTAGCACACAAACCTCATTACATCAAAAGCTTTGTGCGCTTTTTCAAAGTTTGCTTTTGAGAGACAAGTTGAGTCACGTTCTGCTTTCCTCTAACGACAGTTATTAATTATAGCTGCTATTGTTTGTTTTTTATTTATGTTTTTCATTCTTCGTTAATGAAACGGAAATATAACAAACGCAGCTGCTATTTGTATAGTGCCTTTTGTTATTTTTGACTAATTGCTCAATGTGCTCGACTGTACCTGCTAGCAAAATATACCCATTTAAGGTTTTGCCAAAATATAAAGCAAAAAAAAAAAAAAATGAAAAGAAAAAATTTAAATAGATGTTTTAACACGTGATGCGTGTGTGATGTTTCTTCACTCCCTTCTTTTCACACTTTGTTTTTCAGTTCGTTGCGTCGCTGCTCACATAACAATAAGAATTGCCGCATTTCTAGCAATGCGTATGCAAAACATCTGATATCAAAAGTCGCCAAATTCAAAATTCCATTGCGCTACGTCAGCCAGCTTCAGATTTTCAAATATCGCTGAGTAGTTCATTAGTTTAGTCGACTTAAGCAGCTCTCTTGCTTTCTTCGCTCACTCTCTCGTTCTCTCCCGAAACTTATACGACAGTCGCAAGCCGAGCGGAGCCGACTATCAGCCGAGAAACACGTGCAGAGCACAACGAATGCCGGCAATGTTTGCTCATCTGACGTCGCCTGAGGCCGGCTCGAGACTTGCTAGCGACATGTGGTTTACGACTGTACATGTGCATGTGTATGTAAGTATTTATGTATGTGTGCATGTGTAGGTGACTCTGAATCGTGCTTTATTTTTTTAATTAACAGACAATAAATTGACTTTCTCATGGGGTAGGTTAGTTTAAGCAAAGCAAATATTTAGAAAGCTTTTGTAATAATTATAACTTACTAAGATAAATGTATGCAAAAAATAATAAATAAAGGGTATAAAGTAAAATATACTTATCAAAATGTTTACGACTTCCTCCACAAAATACAAAGTATTAGTTCATAAAGGGGATTTACAAGTCTTTGCACTTACCTTTTTTGTCTGCTTATAAAATGCCAGACTTTTAGTATTGTTCGTGTTTTTTCGCGCTTTTATCTAATTAGCAAGCAGCCGTCAATGAATGCAATCCAAATGGGATTTAATAATGCCCAATTGGTGACTATTACTCGAGGGAATGGAGGAGGTAGTAGGAGTTGGCATGCTGAGGTACACTTAGCAGCACTTAGCGACCATCCTCCGCCCTCTCACAGAATGATGTCCAAATGGCGCCTGTCTCCTCACATTTCTATGGTTTCGAAAATTTTTCTCGTTAATTTGTTGCTGTTGGGTTGCAAAGTTTGACGGCAGATTTGGCAATCATATATATATACTTTTTTTGCATATTTGACTTTAAAGTCACGAGATGTTTTTTATATATAGAACTGTTTATAGTCTATATATTTATATACGTTATTGTGTCTATAGAGTGTAGAGCTACAATTGACATCAAATAACTTGTGCTTAAACACAGATGATGATTCAATTTTTGCGGCTGCCTTTGACAAACTGAATAGTTTATGAAATCGGGAGAGAGAGCACTCGCAGGCTCCCTCTCTCTCACTCAGCCTCTCTCTCTCTCTCTTTATCTTTCTCTCTGTGTTGAGCATTTAGAATTATACATATAGCTAGATATGCGCAACAGTTGTCGCTCAGTTGCCACAGAGCCAACAGCAGAAAGCTATACAAAATATATCCCATATAGACCCAGACCCAGACCCAGACCCAGACCGAGACCCAATTGTACTTGGATACCGGACGCAATTCAGTCGCATTAACATCGTCGCGTGCAACGCAAGCTAAACTCGCTACAAATATATATTACCACATATATATATAAACGTGTATAAAAGCTCAACTGTAACATCTTGATCCGCGACATGTTTTGGCCCGGCCTGCTGCACAGATAGAAAATGAAATGGTTTAAACGTGTGCGCAAAAAGTCAAAGTGAAAACAAAAAAGACATCCACAAAAATACACAGCACAAAAAGTAGGAGACAGTTGAGTCTATTCTTCTTTGCTGTCGCGAACTTGTTTCGAATTCAACGTAGTTTTACTTTAACTTATTACAAACAACAAAAACACAAACATTCAAAATGCCCTTTCGACGCAGTAAACTAAATCATCGTCATCGCGATGGCCACGTTCTCGTCTGGGAACAACACAATCAAAAAACCGGCACAAAGTGTAAGAGAATTTAAAATATTAAATATTTGAGTAGTTTGTGTTGGATTTAATTAGAAAGATATAGAATAATATCCTAATTATTTATTCTCTAAAATTAAAAATGAGCAGAAATCAATATTTGGTTTACTCTTCTTATTAATTAATTACCTTTTAATCTGAATTATTTAGAAATAGTTTGTTCGATAAATGCTATTCTATTTTAATACATATTTTCATATTTTACTTATTGATTTCTTTCATATGCTTTAAAAAAAAAACACTGACTTCCTTCCCCAATTGGCAAACATTAATCTTTAGTTCGGCACACGATGCGTATGAGTAATATTTTTATCTGCCCGTTTTCTAAGTAACGAGAATCAGTTGTGGCATGCTTACGCACGAGACACACGTGCTGTTGTTCACAGCTACGACAACCGAAGCGCAATGATTGTGCAACATGTGCGCAAGACCGAGGGAAAGAGAGAGAGAGAGAGAGGAAGAGAGGAGGAGACCAAGATCGCGCGATTTCACGCAGTGTGCGCACACATAAAACAAAAATTGTAAACGTATACAAAATATACAAATTTATTTATTTTTTTTTTTTTTTGAGTCATCAGTTTTGTAGCTTAATTTCAGCTGTGGCTTTTCCGCAGCGTTTTTTGTGTAGAAAAATGTTGGTGAAAAATGTAAAAAACAGAACATTTCGAATGTTAAGCAAAAAATTTGACGGTCTGTTGAGTTAAATGGTTGCTAATTATTTTTTTGTGGTTCAAATTCCAAATGAAAGCCAGCGAGATATTTATGACCAGAACTCCTTTTTTAAATGGGAAGAAGGGTATTATGAATTTGAGCAGATGAATGTAACAGAAGAGAAAGAGTACAAATTATTATGTATTATGACAACGAAAGACACAATTGTACAGATATAAACTTCAACTGATTTATATTTTATAAAGATCGCATAAGTCTCAGTATTTAAAAGCGAACTTCAGCATATCTCTGAGCATGATGAAAGCATTTTAGCTTGCTAGAAGTACAGTTGTAAAGTGATTGCCAAATTTGAATTAACTAGAATTAACTTGACCACTAAGTTCACAAATAGCTTAATTTAGGCACACCTTTAAGTGATATTTGTCACGATAGTTTTTACGACTGCAACTCGCCCATAAAAAAGCGTCTCCAAAATTGGACTTAAACCATCCACACCCAAATATATTATATATCACGTGTTGCTCGCACTGGTACAAAACTTATCGCATGACTCGGCAATAACAACAAACAACTATTTTTTTTTGCAAAAAAAAAAAAGATAGAATAATAACAAAATATTGGTTTATTATGGCTTTAATGGGTATGTCTCAAAGCGAGACGAGCAGAAATGATTTCATAGCTCGAAACGTGAGGCAATTGAGTCATATTATATACTATATTCTGTATACTTTATTTAGGCATAATCTTATCTGATCTGCAAGATGAAAATACAATTGAATAAGCCTTTACGGAGTCTGCGGCACTTATCTCACTGCCTTATCATATAGCTTATAACTATGACCTCGATTCAGGCTGTATCTGTATCTTTTTTATATATATATATGTATCTTTTTGGCTAGTTTAGTCATTTCCGCTTAAAGACCTTGTCGCTAATGAAAGCAGACAGATTTTTCAGATGTAATTAAAAGATGATCCAATTGTGCAGCGCTCTCTTCCCCCTCTCTCTCTCTTCATGTCTACCCTAATGTGTATTACATATTAGTAACCTCTCTCTCTCTCTCTCTCTCCCTCTCTTTTATTCAGGGTTTGCTACCACCCGCTATTTTGTCACATTTATGCTCTTTCTGGGCATGGCCAACGCCTACGTGATGCGCACAAATATGTCCGTTGCAATTGTGGCAATGGTCAATCATACGGCAATTCAGCACGGCGAAGAAGTCTTGGACGATGAGTGCGGGGATCGTGAAATCGAAGTGGTGAGTATTTAATTAATAATAATTAACTTTTGTAGATGCAGAAGATATCCCCAATAATTTGAGTTAGCCGATTTACGAAAAGCATTTCTAAATTTTACAAACAAAGTAAAATAAAATCAATCCACTTTCAATTCTATTTACAGGACAACGGGGAAGATGGCGAGTTTACTTGGGATTCCAGTTTGCAGGGCTATATACTGTCCTCGTTCTTCTATGGCTATGTGATCACCCAAATACCCTTTGGCATATTGGCCAAGAAATATGGCGCTATGCGTTTCCTTGGCTGGGGCATGCTGGTCAATTCAGTGTTTGCCTTCCTGGTGCCTGTTGCAGCTCGCGAGGGCGGCGTCTTTGGTCTGTGTGCCGTTCGCTTCATTCAGGGTCTGGGCGAGGGTCCAATTGTGCCCTGCACCCACGCCCTGCTCGCCAAATGGGTGCCGCCCAATGAACGATCTCGAATGGGCGCCGCTGTCTATGCTGGCGCTCAGTTTGGCACGATTATCTCGATGCCGTTGTCGGGCCTGTTGGCGGAATATGGCTTCTCCGGCGGCTGGCCGTCGATATTCTATGTGTTTGGAGTCGTTGGCACGCTGTGGTCCGTCGCCTTCCTCGTTCTGGTCTTTGAGGATCCCTCGACGCACCCGCGCATCGATGAGCGCGAGAAGCGATACATTAACGATTCCCTCTGGGGTACGGATGTTATCAAGGTGAGGAGTTAGACAAGTTTGCTCACCTATGAGCAAATCTAGTTGAACCTATGCAAACTCTGTCATTATAATTATCCCGATTTCTCCATTTGAGTTTT
Source organism: Drosophila longiperda (assembly GCA_035042125.1). NCBI lineage: Eukaryota > Metazoa > Arthropoda > Insecta > Diptera > Drosophilidae > Drosophila > Drosophila longiperda. The sequence continues at coordinate 1,555,868 of JAWNLV010000107.1, forward strand.
TCAAGTTATCTCAAAACATCATTTTGAAATATCTAAAATTAATCTTATTTCTCAAGTTCTGTAAACAGAAATTCCTCTTTCTAATTCTTTTTACTCAAGTTTCTCAAAAAGAATTCCATTGACCATTTTTCTCGTTTTATCAAAAATAATTCTTATCTCTTAAATAGAAAGCTAAAGATTTTTCTTTAATCTTTTCTCACTTCAGAGCCCACCAATTCCGTTCAAGGCCATCATGAAATCGCTGCCTTTCTACGCAATTCTCTTCGCACACATGGGTCACAACTACGGCTACGAGACACTGATGACGGAACTGCCCACGTACATGAAGCAAGTATTGCGCTTCTCCCTGAAGTCAAATGGAATGCTGAGTGCGTTGCCCTATTTGGCCATGTGGCTCTTCTCGATGTTCATCTCGGTGGTGGCTGACTGGATGATAAGTTCGAAGCGTTTCACACACACAGCGACGAGGAAGATCATCAACAGCATTGGTCAATATGGACCGGGATTGGCGCTGATAGCCGCCTCGTATACGGGCTGTGATCGTGCATTGACCTTGGCCATACTCACAATTGGTGTTGGCCTTAATGGCGGCATCTATTCGGGCTTTAAGATCAATCATTTAGATTTGACGCCACGCTTCGCCGGCTTCCTAATGGCCATCACGAATTGCTCGGCCAATTTGGCGGGTCTCCTGGCGCCCATTGCAGCCGGCAATTTGATCAATAATAAGGTAAACACAGAATTGAAAAATTCATATTTTTGAATCGATTTTCTAATTGTTTTTCTATCCGTTTAGCCCACAATGGGTCAGTGGCAGATAGTGTTCTTCATAGCCGCCTTTGTGTACATCATTTGCGGCACGTTCTACAACATCTTTGGCTCCGGCGAGCGACAGTACTGGGACAATCCCGAGAACGATGAAAACAAGCCGAGTCTGGAGCCGACGAGCGGCAGCAGCAGCAATCAGGACGCAAATCTACAACCCGCAAGGCTGAGCAATGGCAACTCGGCGCCGTTGGCCATAACTGCCAGCGATTCTAGACAGTAGTAGCCTAGTTACCATTACCCTACACTACACTACACACAACTAGTTCTAAGTCTTTGTTTTAGTTCATTATTAGTCTAAGCGAAAAGTTGTTATTAGCTCATTAAAATTGCCCGGCAGACACACAAAACATCATTTAAACAAAAAAGACAATAAACCTCCATAAAACAAAATCGATTTAAAAGAAAAGATCACATTTTGTAAATTTTTTAGGCAGTGCTTGCAGCAGGGTATTCAATTGTCTACCATTTAAAATGTGTAGTTTTCCATTGTGATAGCAAAAATAGTTTATTTTTTTTTTTGAAGTGCATAAAGAAATAAGATTGTTACAAACAATTACGCATATATTATTAATATTTCACTACACATATATATTTATTATATCTGTGTGTGTATTTGCAAACAATTCAACGTACAAGCAAAAAACACTACAAAAAATAAACAAAAACATTTGCAAAATAAAATTTATAACTGCTAAAAGCCAACTTTGAATGACTTTTTATGACTTGAGTAAAAGTTTTAATTAAAAAACAGTTGGAAACTGCAAGGCAACCATTTGTTATTTAATTATAGCTTATCTGTTTTTTATATACTTAAGGAAAAATTATATTAATTATACATCATCAGTAAACCATTTAAGTTTAGTCTACAGAGTTCGAATAGAAGAAATCCGTAATTTAAAGTGTGTTTTTTCTTGCCACCGGAAATTGATATTTAACATGAAAATCCAGCCAGATTCATGTTTCCAACTGTGTATGTAGTATATATATAGAGTTAACATATTTAAATGTAGTATTTATTCAAGAACAAAACCTTAAGCAAACCTTGGCTAGGGTATTGAAAATCTATTTACGTTTAACAAAGTTACGGCAACATAAGTTATTCGAAATCGAGCGGACAACATTAAATTAGTGGAAGTTACCACATTCAGTTAGTGATGGTTTAGGAAAAGGGGGTGGTTCAACCTCTCTCTAGCAAGTAAAAACATTAATCTGATATTAATAAACCGTTGTAGGACTGTCAAATGTTGGCCACACCCACTCGAATAGGCTGCGAGTATGTGTATATAAAAGGACAGACTAGTTTAAGCTTCAGTCAAGTAGCATAATGGGTCATGAGGAGGAACTAAGTCCAGACCAAGTTAATACAAAGATTAGTCCTTTAGGGGGAGCACTACAGCGAACCTGGTGTGATTTTTGTGCCATAAGCAGTATTCATGGATTGAAATACACCCGGGACAGAGACACAAATCGGATCCTCAAGAGATTAAACTGCTGGAATCTGTGTTACTCACAAATAATCTGACAATGGTTCAGTTTGTCAACCAACTGCGCTGGGATTGCGATGACATTATACATCGTTGTCGATATAATGCCAATTTTATGGACTGTTCGAGATTGTTTCAAGTATCCAAAACTTTCATCGGCCATTGTTGCTTTTTTAATCTGCGAAAGCACGGGTAAGTCAACTAGAAACGAAGTCGATTAAATTAATGTATATGAATGAATAAGGTTTAAGCAAACAACTTGAAGCTGTTTATAGGGCATCAGTTTAGTCGATCAGTCTCTCCATTAAACACTCTTCTCTTTTAGTATCAATTTCACTGGCCAACCGGCGGTTGGGGGAGTGGAAAATGGTCTCTCATTGATACTGCGCTACAAAGACGAGAACTATGATTCCCTCAAGTCCTTGTCGCCTGGCTTCAGGTTGCTCATCCAGGAGACTGGTGCATTTCCCAGCGCACACGCCAATAACAAATATCTTGGTCTCAACACGGAATCTTTTGCCGCGCTTCGAGTTGTGGAGACCATCTGCTCTGAGGCAGTCAAAGCGTTGTCCATCGAGGAACGGAATTGTGTATTTCAGCACGAAATTCAACTGCAACACTTTCCCGAATATGTCTATCCAAATTGTGAGCTCAATTGCCGAGCAATGAATATGGTTAAACTGTGCAAATGTCTGACTTATTTCTTTGAGTTCAATCGCACCATGGATCGCACTTGCACCTTTCGTGATATACCCTGCCTAGTGGATAATTATCGTAGGTATTTTAATTAATAATTGAACATATTTAATTAGGCTCTCCTTATTCTCCTAGCGAATATTATTACCCGCAAGAAGAAGACTAAGTGCTCTTGTCCTTTGACATGTGAGAATTTTGCCTATGATGTTCAGGTGTCGAACTTTGCTCTAACACTCAACATGCCCGTCGTAGATGCTTTCTAGTGAGTCTTAAGTAAATTCCGATAGTTACTTAATATTTATATAACTATTTATAGCGATGGTATTAGGGATAAAGATGCCATTGTTCATATATTCGTCAACTCGCAGGTTTATCGACGAGTGCGCTTGGATCTATTAACAAACATGGTCAGTCTATTCTGTAAGTTGAATTTATCGATAGAGTGACGCAATCCGATTTAATCGATTGAAATTCGATTGACAGCAAATTTGGGCAGCGCCTTCAGCCTGTTTGTGGGAATGAGCATGTTATCGGTGGTGGAAATTATCTATTATTTTACGGTGATATTGCGCAGAAATTATGTGCAGGAATGTCAAGCAAGACAGAAACTGATTGCCTCCCATCGACGTCCAAATGCTGCATGGACAGTTCAAGCCAAATCGGTTGTCCATATCTCGGGTCGTAACTTAGAAGCGTCTTATCATAAATTACAAGGTTTAATTAAGCACGCAAAAAAGAACGAAATTCTGTTAATCCGAAAATGAAATACTCTCCAGCAACATGTTAATGGACAACTTTTGGGTTTCAATTATCAACATTTATCTCAGCTGTGCAGAGTCAGCAACTTGAAATACTCTAGCAACATTATGGATGCAGAACATTTCATTAGGCTTAGTAGCATTTATATTACCTTGGCAACATTTCAGTTTCCCGTAACATTTTTCTGATCATTGCAACATTGCAGCGAGCTTAGCAACATTCTACGCACTTCTCAACTTCACTATAGCACAGTTTTAAACACATTTAACAACAAAAGCAGCTGCTGCCTTCATTTAATAACAACTCACACGACTTTTATTTACAATTAAATACAACTTCTTTGAATAAACACGCGAATTTAAAACATTAAAGCAGAAAGTACGAACGCGCTCAGTTTATTTGCAAGCTATTGAAAACTGACTGAGTATGTATCGATATATCAACAATTCACCAGGGCTGCGATGATAAGTCGCGCGCGCGATTTTACTCAAATTCAAATGAAGAGAGTATTTTAAATAAACAACAATTGTAAGGCAATAATTTGATTATTCAATTGGTGGAATAAGAGCATCTCTGTTTTTTTTCTTCTTGCGGAAAAATATATTAAATTGAATATGATTTACTCGCTGAGTAAAAAGATAGAATATTATTAACAAGTGATTTTGGTTAAGAGTGCTGTAGTCTAGAGAGTTTTAATAGTAGTTACACTGCTTTTAGCTATATAAATTATTGCTAAAAGTGATTTCTTTAATATAAAAAATAGCTCTAGGTTATTGTTCGTTTTCTATTAGTTTTTAATGAAATTTTTACTGTTTATCAATTAGTATTATAAGAAGGCAGAATATGTGTGTGGTTTATTGATACACTACATTGATATGTGTATATATTTTATATATATATTTAACTTAATTATCGAGCCATTATCATGTTTCCAACTAAGAATGCAGTTATTAAAAAGAGCTCAAACCATTCACACATATCTAACATTTTCGAAAATAAGTTGAGTTTTGATAAAGCTAAGCATTTATCAAGCAATAAAACCATACGCAAAATAACCTGACTATTGGAAATAGTCTTACGTTTGGCAGACATACAACAACATAAGGTTATCAAAATCGGGCGGACAACATTCAATTAGTGAAGGTCCTCTGTCTAGCAAGCCCCAGACATTAATTTGATATTAATAAACCGTTGTACGACTGTCAAATGTTGGCCACGCCCACCCGAATAGGCTGCGAGTATGAGTATATAAAAGTGACAAACCAGTTGAAGCTTCAGTCAAGTAGCACAATGGGTCATGAGGAGGAACTAAGTCCGGACCAAATTAATACAAAGATTAGCCCCTTATGGGGAGCACTACAGCGAACCTGGTGTGATTTTTGTGCCATAAGCAGCATTCATGGATTGAAATACACCCGGGACAGGGACACAAATCGGATTGTACACTTTGTGTGGATCCTTATTTCATTGGTGATGTTCGCCTGTGCGATTGCGATGACGCTAACGTTCTATGCGAACTACCGGAGCAGTCCGACACGGATGAATGTGGAGAGCGATCATACGCCAGTCAGTAAAATCTTCTTTCCACCCATCACCATTTGTCCGGAGGTGCTATTCAACATCGAAAAGTCGCGTGCATTCCTTGAGACCCTGTGAGTATGACTAATCGAGCTCGACTCGAGCTCTAACGGATGCACTGCCTCCATTTAATAAAATAACTTTTCTTAGAAAATTACCACTAGATGCTCAGGTGGGGGATATTTTAGAGCACTTGCACATCTTCAGGGGTTTCATGTTCGAAGATTCACGCTACACTCCTCAACTGATTGAACTGATGGAATCCCTACTCCTTACAAATAATCTGACAATGGTTCAGTTTGTGAATCAACTGCGTTGGAATTGCGATGAGATTGTACATCGTTGTCGCTATCAAGGCGATGTTATGGACTGTTCGAGGTTGTTTCAAATATCGCAGACTTCCTTTGGCCATTGTTGTTCTTTCAATCTGCGACAGCACGGGTAAGTCAACTAGGAACGAAGTCAATTTATTTTATGAATATGAAGTTGTGAATGGAGATTGATGAAGAAGAGCCGTCAGATTATATAAGTTATACGCAAACGACTTGAAGCTGTTTATAGGGCATCAGCTTAGTCGTTCAGTATCTCCATTCTCTCTCTTCTCTTTTAGTATTAAATTCACTGGCCAACCAGCGGTTGGGGGATGGGAAAATGGTCTCTCATTGATACTACGCTACAAAGACGAGAACTATGATTCCCTCAAGTCCTTGTCGCCTGGCTTCAGGTTGCTCATCCAGGAGACTGGTGCATTTCCCAGCGCACACGCCAATAACAAATATCTTGGTCTCAACACGGAATCTTTTGCCGCGCTTCGAGTTGTGGAGACCATCTGCTCTGAGGCAGTCAAAGCGTTGTCCATCGAGGAACGGAATTGTGTATTTCAGCACGAAATTCAACTGCAACACTTTCCCGAATATGTCTATCCAAATTGTGAGCTCAATTGCCGAGCAATGAATATGGTTAAACTGTGCAAATGTCTGACGTATTTCTTTGAGTTCAATCGCACCATGGACCGCATTTGCACCTTTCGTGATATACCCTGCCTAGTGGATAATTATCGTAGGTATTTTAATTAATAATTGAACATATTTAATTAGGCTCTCCTTATTCTCCTAGCGAATATTATTACCCGCGAGAAGAAGACTCAGTGCTCTTGTCCTTTGACATGTGAGAATTTTGCCTACGATGTTCAGGTCTCGAACTTTGCTCTAACACTCAACATGCCCGTCGTAGATGCTTTCTAGTGAGTCTTAAGTAAATTCCGATAGTTACTTAATATTTATATAACTATTTATAGCGATGGTATTAGGGATAAAGATGCCATTGTTCATATATTCGTCAACTCGCAGGTTTATCGACGAGTGCGCTTGGATCTATTAACAAACATGGTCAGTCTAGTCTGTAAGTTGAATTTATCGATAGAGTGACGCAATCCAATTTAATCGATTGAAATTCGATTGACAGCAAATTTGGGCAGCGCCTTCAGCCTGTTTGTGGGAATGAGCATGTTATCGGTGGTGGAAATTATCTATTATTTTACGGTGATATTGCGCAGAAATTATGTGCAGGAATGTCACGCAAGACAGAAACTGATTGCCTCCCATCGACGTCCAAATGCTGCATGGACAGTTCAAGCCAAATCGGTTGTCCATATCTCGGGTCGTAACTTAGAAGCGTCTTATTGATAAAAAAAATCAACTCATAAATTACAAGGTTTAATTAAGCACGCAAAAAAGAACGAAATTCTGTTAATCCGAAAATGAAATACTCTCCAGCAACATGTTAATGGACAACTTTTGGGTTTCAATTATCAACATTTATCTCAGCTGTGCAGAGTCAGCAACTTGAAATACTCTAGCAACATTATGGATGCAGAACATTTCATTAGGCTTAGTAGCATTTATATTACCTTGGCAACATTTCAGTTTCCCGTAACATTGAAAATTACAGAGTATGTATCGATTTATCGACAAGTCACCAGGGCTTCGATGATAAGTCGTGCGCGCGATTTTACTCAAATTCAAATGAAGAGAGTATTTTAAATAAACAACAATTGTAAGGCAATAATTTGATTATTCAATTGGTGGAATAAGAGCATCTCTGTTTTTTTTCTTCTTGCGGAAAAATATATTAAATTGAATCTGATTTACTCGCTGAGTAATAAAGATAGAATATTATTAACAAGTGATTTTGGTTAAGAGTGCTGTAGTCTAGAGAGTTTTAATAGAAGTTACACTGCTTTTAGCTATATAAAATTATTGCTAAAAGTGATTTCTTCAATGTAAAAATAGCTATAGGTTATTTTTTCGTTTTCTATTAGTTTTTAATGAAATTCCACTGTTTATCAATTAATATTAAGGCAGAATATGTGTGTGGTTTATTGATACACTACATTGATATGTGTATATATTTTATATGTATATTTAACTTAAATATCGAGCCATTATCATGTTTCCAACTTAGAATGCAGTTATTAAAAAGAGCTAAAACCATTCACACACATAAAACATTTTCGAAAATCAGTTCAGTTTTGATAAAGCTAAGCATTTATCAAGCAATAAAACCATACGCAAAATAACCTGACTATTGGAAATAGTCTTACGTTTGGCAGACATACAACAACATAAGGTTATCAAAATCGGGCGGACAACATTCAATTAGTGAAGGTCCTCTGTCTAGCAAGCCCCAGACATTAATTTGATATTAATAAACCGTTGTACGACTGTCAAATGTTGGCCACGCCCACCCGAATAGGCTGCGAGTATGAGTATATAAAAGTGACAAACCAGTTGAAGCTTCAGTCAAGTAGCACAATGGGTCATGAGGAGGAACTAAGTCCGGACCAAATTAATACAAAGATTAGCCCCTTACGGGGAGCACTACAGCGAACCTGGTGTGATTTTTGTGCCATAAGCAGCATTCATGGATTGAAATACACCCGGGACAGGGACACAAATCGGATTGTACACTTTGTGTGGATCCTTATTTCATTGGTGATGTTCGCCTGTGCGATTGCGATGACGCTAACGTTCTATGCGAACTACCGGAGCAGTCCGACACGGATGAATGTGGAGAGCGATCATACGCCAGTCAGTAAAATCTTCTTTCCACCCATCACCATTTGTCCGGAGGTGCTATTCAACATCGAAAAGTCGCGTGCATTCCTTGAGACCCTGTGAGTATGACTAATCGAGCTCGACTCGAGCTCTAACGGATGCACTGCCTCCATTTAATAAAATAACTTTTCTTAGAAAATTACCACTAGATGCTCAGGTGGGGGATATTTTAGAGCACTTGCACATCTTCAGGGGTTTCATGTTCGAAGATTCACGCTACACTCCTCAACTGATTGAACTGATGGAATCCCTACTCCTTACAAATAATCTGACAATGGTTCAGTTTGTGAATCAACTGCGTTGGAATTGCGATGAGATTGTACATCGTTGTCGCTATCAAGGCGATGTTATGGACTGTTCGAGGTTGTTTCAAATATCGCAGACTTCCTTTGGCCATTGTTGTTCTTTCAATCTGCGACAGCACGGGTAAGTCAACTAGGAACGAAGTCAATTTATTTTATGAATATGAAGTTGTGAATGGAGATTGATGAAGAAGAGCCGTCAGATTATATAAGTTATACGCAAACGACTTGAAGCTGTTTATAGGGCATCAGCTTAGTCGTTCAGTATCTCCATTCTCTCTCTTCTCTTTTAGTATTAATTTCACTGGCCAACCAGCGGTTGGGGGATGGGAAAATGGTCTCTCATTGATACTACGCTACAAGGACAAAAACTATGATTCCCCCAAATCCTATTCGCCTGGCTTCAGGTTGCTCATCCAGGAGACTGGTGCATTTCCCAGCGCACACGCCAATAACAAATATCTTGGTCTCAACACGGAATCTTTTGCCGCGCTTCGAGTTGTGGAGACCATCTGCTCTGAGGCAGTCCAAGCGTTGTCCATCGAGGAACGGAATTGTGTATTTCAGCACGAAATTCAACTGCAACACTTTCCCGAATATGTCTATCCAAATTGTGAGGTCAATTGCCGAGCAATGAATATGGTTAAACTGTGCAAATGTCTGACGTATTTCTTTGAGTTCAATCGCACCATGGACCGCATTTGCACCTTTCGTGATATACCCTGCCTAGTGGATAATTATCGTAATTATAAATTTTAATTAATAATTAAACATATTTAATTAGGCTCTAATTATTCTCCTAGCGAATATTATTACCCGCAAGAAGAAGACTAAGTGCTCTTGTCCTTTGACATGTGAGAATTTTGCCTACGATGTTCAGGTCTCGAACTTTGCTCTAACACTCAACATGCCCGTCGTAGATGCTTTCTAGTGAGTCTTAAGTAAATTCCGGTAGTAACTTATTATTTATATAACTATTTATAGCGATGGTATTAGGGATAAAGATGCCATTGTTCATATATTCGTCAACTCGCAGGTTTATCGACGAGTGCGCTTGGATCTATTAACAAACATGGTCAGTCTATTCTGTAAGTTGAATTTATCGATAGAGTGACGCAATCCGATTTAATCGATTGAAATTCGATTGACAGCAAATTTGGGCAGCGCCTTCAGCCTGTTTGTGGGAATGAGCATGTTATCGGTGGTGGAAATTATCTATTATTTTACGGTGATATTGCGCAGAAATTATGTGCAGGAATGTCACGCAAGACAGAAACTGATTACCTCCCATCGACGTCCAAATGCTGCCTGGACAGTTCAAGCCAAATCGGTTTTCTACATCTCGGGTCGTAATTAATATACGTCTTATTGATAGGCATGCTAAATATTAACTCATAAATTAAAAGTTTTAAACACATTCGCGAAGAATGTGCCTATTATTATCCGAAGTTGAAATACTCTCTAGCAACATGTTAATGGATAACAATTTGGTTTCAATTATCAACATTTATCCAAGCTTTGCAACATCAGCATTTATATTACCTTGGCAGCAGTTCAGTTTGTATCGCAACATTTGTCTGAGTTTTGCAACTTTGCAGCGAGCTTAGCAACAATCTATGCACTTCTCGGCTTAAATTGAGAACAGTTTTAAACACATTAAACAACAAAAGCAGGAACTGCCTTCATTTAAAAATAGCTCACATGACTTTTATTTACAATTTAAGACAACTTTTCTAAATAAACACGCGAATTTAATTCATTAAAGCAGAAAGTACAAATGTGTGCAGTTTATTTGCAAGCTATTGAAAACTGACTGAGTATGTATCGATATATCAACAATTCACCAGTGTTGCGATGGTAAGTTGCGCGCGCATATCGATATTATTTAAATTCAAATGAAAAGAGTATTTTAAATAAATAAAATTCATGTATAAATTGAAGTTAAATTAAAAAATTCGAATGCATATTCGGTTAGAATGCATAAAATTAAAGTGTAATTGATATTTTCAAATGTAGGGTGTTTTGCGATTCGATTCTTCACTTTGTTTAAATTGATTAGATTGTAAATATGAATGGAAGTTACTTTTTTTTTTAAGTATGACTGTCTTCTAGCGATATATATCGCATGGAAAATATATGATGCATATTATAAGTAAATTTTATGAACTTCTTGTTATGATACAGATGTGTTGTACTTTATTAACATAAGTCACGATGGTTACCCATGGTAGTCATAAATTGCCCAATTACCACCGAGCTGTAAATTGGCCCTCCACGTAGCAAATCCCCCGTGAAGAGCTGATAAGATATGGAAACTATAAAAGCGGATCGTGTCATCGTAGATAGTATTATTAGTTTGTTGGACATGCTTCGCTTAACGCTTGTCTGTCTGTTGGCCACGTTGGCGCTGGCCCAACACAATCCACAATGGTGGGGCAATCGCAACACCATCGTCCATCTCTTCGAATGGAAATGGAATGACATTGCGCAGGAATGTGAAGATTTCCTGGCGCCACATGGCTACGCCGGCATCCAGGTCAGTCCGGTGACCGAGAACATCATTTCGGGTGGTCGTCCATGGTGGGAACGCTATCAGCCCATATCCTACAAGCTGATCACCCGCTCCGGCGACGAAGCGGAGTTCGCATCGATGGTGCGTCGCTGCAACGATGTTGGCGTTCGCATCTACGTGGATGTGCTGCTCAATCACATGACTGGTCATGTTGAGGGCACAGCTCATGGCACTGGTGGCTCTGTGGCCGTGCCAAGCAGCAAATCTTTCCCAGCTGTTCCATATTCGTCCTGGGACTTCCATTCCAGCTGTGAGATCCACAATTGGAACGATCGTTTCCAGGTGCAACAATGCGAACTAGTTGGCTTGAAGGATCTCAATCAGAGTAAGGACTATGTGCGTGGAAAACTCATTGAGCTGTTGGATCATCTGATAACGCTGGGCGTGGCTGGATTCCGTGTGGATGCCGCCAAGCACATGGCCGCCGATGATTTGAGGGTGAGTCAGCGAGAGATCTTCACTGAATTCGATAAGTAATCCTTCGCTTTCTCCTTTTCCTCCATAGGAAATTTTCGATAGCATGCGCGATCTGAACACCGATCATGGTTTCCCCCATGGCGCTCGACCCTTCATCTACCAGGAGGTAATCGATCATGGCCATGAGCCCATTTCCCGCGATGAGTATACAGATCTGGGCGCCGTCACCGAATTCCGTTTCTCCGAGGAAATTGGCAGTGCATTCCGTGGCAACAATGCTCTGAAGTGGCTGCAAAGTTGGGGCGAAAGCTGGGGTTTCCTGCCCTCCGATGAGGCGCTGACCTTCGTCGACAATCATGATAATCAGCGTGATGATGGCGAGGAGTTGAGCTATAAGTCTCCCAAGCAATATAAAATGGCCACCGCCTTCCACTTGGCCTTCCCCTATGGCATCAGTCAGGTGATGAGCTCCTTTGACTTTTCGGATAGGGATCAGGCACCTCCTCAGGACAGCCAAGAGGAGATCATCTCACCAGAATTCGATGAGGATGGCGCTTGCACAAATGGTTGGGTCTGCGAGCATCGCTGGCGACAGATCTACAACATGGTCGGGTTCAAGAATGCTGTGCGTGGCACCCACTTCAACAATTGGTGGGATAATGGCAATAACCAGATCGCTTTCTGTCGCGGCTCTCGGGGATTCGTTGCCTTCAACAATGATAATCATGACTTGTCGCAAAATTTACACACTTGCCTGCCGGCTGGTGAATATTGTGATGTCATCTCGGGCAACTTAATCGATGGCGCCTGTACAGGTAAAACAGTGAAAGTGGACCATCGTGGATATGGCCACATTAGCATTGGTGTCAATGATTTCGATGGTGTTCTTGCCCTCCACGCAGATGCCCGACTATAAAAAGATTCGATTTCAAATAACGACATTGATTTGGAATTTATTGTTTTTAGTTTTTTCTTTGTCAATAATACAATAAAACGCACACAAAGTATAATTTGTTTGGGGTTTCTTTTTTGTGTTTGGCTAAACGAATGTTACGCCCTCAAATACACATACATATAGCGTACATATATATACACATATATATATATATGTATATATAATACTTATGATAGTTCGACAACTGTAACGATAAACGACACACACAACGGTTACAAATGCAATTTGAACGATAGAACTTTGGGTTTTTTTTACTTTAACTCGTTTAACTGAACTGAACTGAACTTTTACAATCCAATTATTTGTATATCTATAATTAATTTGATTACTATTTGAGAAATGCATTTGGGCCACGACTCCACATACGTGTTGTATTCCACATCCAAAGTGATTTTGATTGGTTGCAACAAAATCCGCTAGAAAACAACTCTGTAAATAGAAGAAAGTCGCATTTTGTTTTTTTTTTTGTTCTTGTTTTTTGAGTTTTGTAAATTTTTTTCAGCTGTGTGCTTTTGTTTTTAAATACTCTTTGTTAATCGACTGTTTTTTTTTTTGGCATTCACAGGCAAATCAAAAAATTGTTTCTTTGTATTTCGGTTTCGCTTTTGAGTACTACAAACTGAGTCAAGCGATGGATTTAGTTTTGAATTTTTAGTTTTAGTTAAAAAACAAGCAACTACAAATCAAAATTGCAACATTTCAACTACTTGCATTCATGTTAGTCAATCGAATAAATCGCATACCATATATAAATGGATACACAATCAGATACTACAATATATATGTGGCTCGTGTCGTGTAAACACATTAATGTATATAATAATAATAATAATAATAATAATAATATTTATGTATATATATATGTATGTATATCAATATCAATATCAATACCATAACTATAATTAAATGCTTAATGTGCGTAAATACCTGTAAAATGTTGATATCTTTTAGTTTTCTCTTTTTTTTTTAGCTTACAATTTTATAAATTATGATGACAGATGACAGATGGCATATATAATATATAGCTTATAACTAAATGATCTTTAGACACCACATAGATTGCTTAAATATATATATATAGAGTTTTTTCTTTCATTTAACAAACAAACACGGAGTCCAAAAAACAGCTCAATCAACTTGAAATATTAATTTTATAAATATTTTTCTTAATTTGTTTTTTTTTTAAATACATTTTTGTTTTCTCTAATAGTTTTTTTTCGGCACAAACGTTTTTATTTAAGATTTAAGTACGGCCCCAAATCCAGCTTTATATTTACATGCACACATAATATATACATATACAAATATATATATATATATCGTCTGTGCAAATTTGAATTTTGTCTGATTTTTGTCAAGTCTTAAAAGTAAGCAAAAAACATTGTTTCTTGCATTAGCAGCATTTTTTTACATATAGAATTGATCATTTACACTTATCTAACTGATTTTTTGTTTTATTTTGTCAGTTTAACAATATTATAAACTACTAGCTAGTCCATCAAAAATTTGTAATATATAATATATCTATATAACAGGAACCACGTAAAACTCGCACATACTTGTAATATTTGTTTATAATACACCACAAACATTACAACATTTATTTATCAACTTTTGTGCGTATAATTATCATTTTTTTCATTTAGGCTTATATCATTTATCATATTTATTTATACGTAATATGTGTAAATGTTTTCTATTGTTTAATTAGTAATCAGGTAAATCGTGGGAGGAATTATTGTTTCACATACATTTGTAGATCTTTAGAATATTTTTTTTATAATAATTTTCATTTAATTTATTTTTTCATATGTGTAAATTTTAGTTTGTACCTTGCAAGCATGAACCAAATTTGTGGTTTTTTTTTTTTGTTTTGATGAAGTGAAGAAAACTAGCCTAAATATGAAAATGAACTGACTTAACTTACATGTATATATATATAAGCTTAGATCTATATATTTAAGGGTATATTCACTTTGGCTGTAGCCAAAGACAAGTATATCTTAACTTAGAGTATTTTTTGTATTTCTTGAAACGGCCTAAAAACCAGAACCATTTTATAAAGTTTGATGTTCGCATTGAGTTCTTCAGATTTCATTAGATATAATTTACGATTAGAAAGATTTATTATTGCATACATATATAGAGTACACATATAATTATATATATATATATATAATATGTAAAAAATCCTTGGATCGAATATTAACACGTAGATTGTCAAAAATTGTATGCCTAGTGAGAACGGTTTCTATCGATCTAGCACAGACATACACTCAGAAAAAATTGGCAAGATATTTAGAAAATCGCCGCTAAACTGAATATCGCATTAAAGACAAATTTTTAGCTTTTCTAGAAATAATTTTCAAATATATATAAAAAAAAAATCTCTCAAATTGTAAAGGGTTTTTCATTTTTGAGAAATTTGAAATCGATATTTTAATTTATATTAGAAATATTGTTAAGGCAATTCTCTTAAATATGGCAATTTTCTAAATCTTAGCTGGATTTATTTTCTGAGTGTGCAGTGATTGCTGACGTGGGATTCAAAAGTTGATCATCAGATACAAAATTGAGGTTTTTTCTTGAGTTTTGATTAGCGTTTTCCTGACCTTTGCTTAGAAACTTTTGCCGGCATCGAGGATGCGCTTGCGGCGACTATCTCGCCGGCGATAGCGATCGATGATGCGTGATCGATGGCGTTCCGGGCACAGTGCCTCCGGCGAACTGTCCACCTTCTTCATCACGATGCGAAAGGTGAAGGTGTGTTTGGGTGAGGCGCTGGCAGCGCGTCGTGGCGAGGGTGGCTCAAATTCGCTGCCGCTGGAGAAGCCGCCCGAACCGAGCGAAGCAACTGGATTTGGCTGTGCAAAAATCGCAGCGGCGGCAACACCATTATTACTAACGGCCATTGCCGTAATGCTGGGTATGCGTGGCGGATTCGCATAGCCGGAGCCCGAGGGTGTCGACATTGAGCCCGTTGAGAGCTGTTGGGTGAGCACCGAACTGGGTCGCGGCTCAAAAATGGAGGCACAACGCACATCGGTGCAGAGGAAGGTCTTTACCTCCTCCTGTTCGCGCTGCTTGATGGTGAGCGGAAAATGTTTCTTGCTGGGATCAGCGTACGGACTACGCTGCGCCACCTCATGCCCATGCGGATAGCTCGAGCTGGAATCGTAGCTATCGCGGGAACTATAGTTCGAGGAGGTCTGCTGCGAGAGGGGGCTGCGTGCCCGCGAGAAGGCACTGAACGGCGAGATGTGCAGCTGGCGAAAGTGTTCCGCCTTCTGTTTCTTGGTCATCGGGAAATTGGGCGAACGGGCGGGCGTCATCCCGCTCGCCTCCGAGGGCGTATAATCGAAATGGGTCTCCAGCGAGGATTTGCGGCCGCACGATGAACCGGAACGCTGAAACGTTTCCGCATCGACCAGCTCAATGGAACTCTTCCGCAAATCGATGTGACGCCGACGATGGTCGTCGGTGTCAACAATTTCAAAGCTTGAGGTCTGATCCTCGTAGCTGGTGGATTGGTAGCGGGAGATGGACACATCGAAGCTGGTGTCGCGCGAGGAATAGGGATAATCGAAACTGGATTCGGCACGGCTCGATTTGCGATCTCCTTCGACCAGCTCAAAGCTGTCGCCGCCCGAATCGAGGCGCTGCAAGTTAATCAGATCCGTCTCGGTATCGACGCCCGGACTGCGCAGCTGCTCGAGAAAGGGGGAGCGGGGCGGATCAAAGGACGAGCGACGCGACGGCGGCTCAAACTCAATAGTAGGACACTGCAGCGGTAGCTTCTCCGGCAAGCAGGCAGCACCGGAAGTGGCAGTAGCAGCAGTAGCAGCAGCAGCAGCAGCGGCAGCAGCAGCAGCAACGGAAGTGGCAACAGCAGCAGCAGCCGCAGCAGCTGCAGCAGCTTCCGCTTCCGCTGCCACAAGCACAGCAGCCGCAGCGGCTGCATCCGCCTCCACATCCTCGTCAAGGATTTCACGCCGCAGCGCCTGCAGATTAACATAAATTGGCTCTGGTGCGTAGACCTTCAAAATGTCAACCAATTCGGCGCGCAGCTCCTCGGGCAGCATCAGATCCATCGAATCCGATTCGCGCTCCTCGCTGATGCGCGGCTCAATTGGTTCCCGGCTCTCCGAGCGGCGTGTGAAATGATGCACTGCAGCGGGCAGACTTCCGTTGCCATTGCCAACACCAGTGTTATCGCCATTGAGCGCGACGACCTTCAAGGAATTGGTTACCTCTTCAACAAATTGGGCCATCGCAGCATCCGTTTGTTCCGGCTCCAGATCGTTATCGTTATCGTTATCCTTATCGCTGGCGTTATCGTCATCGTTATCGTTCGCCTGGTGCTCGAGTTCGGGTTCGACCAGTTCGCGTAGTCGCTCATGCTTGATATAGGACTCACCTACCTTCTCAAAGTGGACATTGGCCAGCTCAAATGGCGGCTCCTCCTCCTGAGCCGCCATTGCCTTTGCCTCCGCCTCGCCACCTACCTGATGCTGCTGATGCTGCTCCGGGTGTGTGGAATCCATGCTGGCGCGCTTCGAACCCGCCGCCGATGGTTGCTTCTCCTGCTGTTTGTCCTCCTCCTCCTGGCGACGCGCCAATCGACGCAATTTCAGCGACATTTTCGTATAATGCGCAAATTTCAGTGACATCTTTGGCTCGAAACCCACCTCAGACATTTGCTTCTGTACGGCACTCTTCGCGGCCGTCGATGAAGCAGCCGGACTGGCGGAGAACGTGCTCTGCCTTATGAGAGGGCCACTCGAGGAGCCGGACTCGGCCCGCGTAAATGCATTGGCAAAACGATTCGTGCGCGTCGAGATGTGCTTGGAGGGTTTGCGCACAAAGGCGAGGATCTCACGCATCACACTCTTCTTCTCCGGCTGGGCGGCCTCCTTTTCTCGCTCGGCGGCGGCGGCGGCTACCAGGGCTGCGGCTGCCACGGCCGCCTCACGTTCACGCTCCGCACTCTTGTAGGTCTCGGCGGGATTGGAGACGAGTATGGGTGGGATAACGCCCATCGGACTACGCTTCTCGCTGGCAAAGTAGATGGGCGTAAACAGATTGATCGATGGCCTTTTCCGTCCACCCAACATAAAACCCGACTCCTCCGGTTCGGTGGCTATGTCCTGTACATGCACCGTCGATATCGGACTGCGTCCAGTCTGGCAGCCAAAATCCGTGGGTGCCACAGCGCCGAGAGGCGATCGTCGCTCCTGCGTCTGTATGCTAAACGTGGGACTCTTCCGCTGCGAATCTCCCGTGGGACTGCGGGCCGTCGGACTGGGCTGGTCGTTGGGCGAGCGCAGACCGCTGCTGGTGCTGGTGGGGAAGAGTGGACTGCGTCGGCCCTGCGGACTGCGATCGCTGTGACCCACCGGACTGCGTCGACCCTGCGCCGAAGCACCGAGTGAAATGGACAACTGTCCGCTGTTCTTGCGGCGACTCGACGCACGGAGTGTGCCCTGGCGTGACAGCGATGTCGGCGTCTTCTGGGAGGTGCTGCCGGGACTTTTGCTCTCCGGCTGCACGGGCGTGGTAAGCGGACTCCGGTTGGCGGCACTGCTGGTGTTCAGCATGAGGAAGGGTGCAGTGGCTGGAGTGGTGGCGTTGGGACTGCGACGTTCGGATGGACTGCGTCGTGTGCGGAACGATTGAGATTTTGCCTTGCGGATCTTGGGCAGGGACTGGTGGTGGTGACGGTGGCGGTGGTGGTGGTGGGTGTGAGACGCGGAGGAGGAGGGGTCGTTCAACCTATGTTAGTTGCTGTGATGCACCGTACTCGTCGGATCGCTGCTGCCGCTGGAGCTGAGCGTCGTGTTCGAACCGTACGGATCCAGGGAGCTCTGCACGGACATCGATCGGCCCTGGTTCTGGCGGGCCCGTCTTACTCGGCTGGAGTTGGGAGAGAGCTTTCCGGGGTCGATGCTTTCTGGGTCTGCCTGCAATTTGTAGAATCAGACATAAAGGGGGACAACAGGGATGGATAGCATGTGGTGCCGATAGATGGACAGATGGTTGGATGGACAGATGGATAGATGGATGGATGGATGGATGGATGAACAGTAAACAGTTAGAGTACACAGATAGATGGGCATGGATGGAGAGATGGATAGAAATGATAAAGCATGGATGAATCCTGAGTTAACACACAGAGCACAAAAGCATTAACAGAGACAACTAAGCCACACAGAACCCACCTGATAGGCCAGAGCATTCATTATGATCGCGTACGGCACCAGATTCAGCGGATGAATCTCACGCATCAGCACATTGGCGGGTATCTTATGGAATTGGATGTACTCCACGAATGTGCCCAATATCTCCTTGATGTCAATGTTCTGATGAGAATTTTACTCAATGTTAATTCAAATTTGATTAATGTTTCTTTTTGCCCAACTTACGGGATTATTATCGAAATACTTTTTGCTCCACATCAGCGCCGCTTGGAACTTGGTAAACTCATCGGCGCGCAGCTCCTCACGCGCCAGTATCAAGCGGACGACATGCTGCGGGAGGAGCGTGAAACTGCCCAGATTGAGGACCTCGGTGCCGTGCTCGTCGACAAACTCGAGCACTTTCTGCACCAGCGACTTGGTGCACTTGTATTGGATGTAACGCTCAGCGGATGCCAGCAGAGCGCAAACGGTGTCCACATTGATGCAGCACTGCACAAAGCCAGCGCAGGCGCGACGCAGCTCCTCCAAACCATAATAATCAGCAGCATTCATGACGCCTGAGGAAATGCAAGGAGAAAAAACTCATTTAGAAATCAAAATTATGTCAGAGATAGATTATGAATTTTAAATCCTGTTTTTATCAATAATCCATTGAAAATTCTCCCTTTTTCTCTCTAAAAAGAACTCAATTCTCCAATTGAACTTACCAAGCAGGGTGCGGGGCTGAAGGGTCACACAACCCGTGTGAATGTACTCAATGAGCTGGCGGAAGACATCTGGTTCAAATTCCTCAATTATCAGCGTCTGATGCTGTTGACCTGAGGGCTATAAAGTCATACAATACTAAGATTAGCAAATGATTTCTCTGATTTATATATATATATATATATATAGACTACAATGTACATAGAACTACGGCCAACAAATTATGCACAAGACAACAAAAAACATAAACTTTATAATAATATTATTTCTAAATGAAATAACAAAATTCAATAGGAAGATTAGATATACTTTTGTAAAAAAAAGTCCAATTGTTATTCTCAATTTTACTACAAGAAAATCTACAATTATATATAAAATAGTAGCCAGATTTTGAAACTGATAATTTGACCAAGAATAACTTATAAGATAAAGTAACACGATCTGCCTATATCAAAAAGACATATATATATATACATATTCAAGAAAATAACTGTGAAAGAGAAGTAACACAGATAGGACTACGTCTCTTCCAGTAATCGGAGACATCTACTTCAATGCCTTTAAGACCTTTAAATTATAATACCCATTTATAATATATATGTACAAATGGAAGTAATGGAGAAACAACTGGATAACACTATGTCTACTTGAAGCAGAGAGAGAGAGAATAACACACAGAGAGAGAGAGAGAGAGACATATACAAAACATTTTTATAGTTAAGTAATTAATCGGGCAATAGTGTTAATCAGTTATAGAAAACACATAAGCTGTTACAAGAGAGCTACGATTTTACAGTGATGGTTGGCTACACTCAGAAAAAAAAAACCACCTGGAAACTAGAAAGTTTTTCTCATTTATTGAAATAATATTAAATTTTCTATTTTTAAGAATTATGAAATAATATGAAAAAATAGTTTTAAGTATACTTTTGTAAAACAATAAACAAAAAACCAACGCTGGAAATTATATTATAAATTTATAAAAAACATGTAAGCTGAAATTAGGTAAGTAAAAATCCTGGTTTCTTAAAAACAAAAACAACCTTTAAAAAAAATACTTTCAGATAAGTAAAGAGAGCAACCTTTGTCGCCAAAAATAGGTATATTTTCCACATTTCAGTGCGATTTTTTGCTGAGTGTAGAAATGAGGATATGCGGAGTTTATAGCGAAAATACAACAAGACTAAATAATAACACAATAATAATAATAATAATAAATAAATGTTGATGAGGCAAGTTGATTCAATGCGCTGTTGCCAGCACACAGGTGTTAGTAACTAGGCAATTACGAGTTACACACACACACGCACATACACATACACATACAAATACACATACACTAACACTAACACATACACAAACACAATAGAGTTATTTTGGATTGGGGTCTTGAAGCGTTTACCTCGGGTATCGGTGCTAATTGTTGGGTGAAACCGGTTCTCTATGATAATGGGGGTTTGGATGGACGGTTAGGAGTTGGATTCACAACAGAGAATACACGAAAAAAAAATGACATAAATATATATTATTAATCGAACCTTTTTTTTTTTATTATATACAACAAATGTACAGAAAATATCAATTGGAAAATGAGAACTGAAAAAGGACACTTTTTAAATATGCGCAGGTTGCCCCAATCAAAAAAAAAAACACACACTCGCTGACACACACACACACACACACACACATATCTATATACACATTGGCATATTTATATTGTATACAGCCTCCCTTAACCCCGCCCCCGCCCCCGCCCCCAACATCCCGCACTCAGAGACCCTTCGTTCACATAATCGATATGCAATATACGAACCTGTTGTGCTGCATTTTGTAGATTCAACAGCGGCTCCGAGGAGCGCTTGAGGAAGAGTCGCAACTTGTTCTCCTTGGTGGTTGTCTCCCGCTTCCGCTGCGGCGATGGTGCTGCATAAAGCATTTTGGCAAAAACGCGGGAACGCGACGAAAGCACAGCCTGCAGCAGGATGAGGATGAGACACAGAATGAGAATGGAATGAGCTGTGTAATTGAGGCAACCATCGTCATCAGTTTGATGCTGCGTCGATTACGCAGTGACCTGATTTCAACACATGGACACCTATCCACACACACACATGCACACATACACACACAGACACACACACACACAAATACACACATTCACACACACTCCACGCACTCACCTTGACGGCACAGACGGGCTCGCGGGTATCTCCAACGAGGAAGGTAACATCACACAGCTCGGGCATGGAGGCCAGAAACTTCATGTCCTCGGCAAGTCCCGTTTTATTCTCGAAAATTGATAGATCCGACTCTGCGTCAGCCATGCCGAGTAGTATCAAAGCCTCGGGCATTTGAGTAAACTATGAGAGAGAGGGAGAGATAGAGGGGGAGCGGGGGAGAAAACACACAAGTTGACATTTAATAACATTTTGTTGAATCTATAACCAAGCTGGCTGGGATTGTGGGTCGTCAACAGGCAAAGATTTTAAGGATAGCCGCTTTGCGGTTTTAAGCCAGAGACTTTTCTTGTTGTTGTTGTTGTTGTTGTTGTTGGACACTTGATTGAAAATAAGTACGCTATAAATACATAAATACGCTGACTCAATGGTCTTGGTCGCCTTGATCCCATAAGTCCCGCCAGGACTTCCAAAGTAATTAAATTGTAATTCAGGCACACACCAAGACGCACACACAGACAATTGCAACAAGAATACCAGAAGACAACTAGGAACTGCTCCAGTCCAGAGAGAGCTCGACTAGCTGATACCCTGAATCCATAGCTTTTCATTATTTATCACTCACTTTTCCTATTCTTCTTCCATTTTTTCTTTATTACAGAGCAATTTTCAACTAACCATAATTGTTTTTATCTGGTAATAAATAATTTAACCATTAAACAAGATTTCTTTTTTTTATAATTTTTCTTTAATTCTTTTTTCTTTCAGTTTAATAAATCCTTAAACCATTTTATACATTTATACGCCCAGATTTATTTATTGTGTACTTTAACTTTGTTTCTATTTTTCCTTTATTTTTTTTCTGTTTTTATCTCCCTTTTAGTTTTATTTAATTTAATTGATATAGAAATAATAAATACGTTTAATACATTTGTTCAAAAAAATCTACCTTTATCGATTTTTTGAAAAACGAATATAATGGTCGATTAAAAAAATAAATTTCATATAGTCTACCCAAACTTATAAACCAAATTTCCCGTCTCTTCAGACAGACAGGCATGCAAAGCTCGACTATAATGTTAATGTTGATCAAGAATATATATAAATATATATATATGGGATATGCTGCCTTTTGCCTAATACAACCACATTTCTAATATACCCTTTTTGACCCATTTTCCATAGAGTTCACTGTATAAATAGCATCCCTTTTTTTTGCTCTCTTCTCTTCCCTATTTTTGCTCGGGTTGCGTGGTTTGTCTGTCTGCTCGAAATGTCTGTGGTTAACCGTGCGAGGAGCACCTTTGTAAATGTATTTATATGTACATACTGACACACACACACATATACATACATATGTTTGTCCTTGAATGGAGCAAAGGCAAATAAATTACAATTACATTGGCGGACAGGAACTGAACAACAACAACAACAAGAAGACAACAATTGAATTCGACAACAACAGACTATGGACAATCCTGGTGGGGCGATGGTTGGGTTGGATGGGTGGTGTGCTTTCAAGTATCAGTTTTCAAGCCACAATTGTTGCATTCTTTCAGGGTTACAGAAATTGAAATTGATCCCGGAACAAAAATAAAACATGCCAATTAAAAAACTAAATGCAAAAACAATTAATAAATTTTGTTCATTCGAAGGAATTTACAATTTATAATCAAATTTAGCAAGTTACCTGATTTTGATATAAATTTGTTTCGATTTGTGTGTTCTTAAATTTTCATATATTGTTTTTACCATATTTATCAGAGTCTCCAAAGTTTTTGTCATAGTTTAATTGGCCAAAGATCAAATAAGTTATGAGTTTTGAAAAACATTCCCAGTGCAGAGAAAAAACCGTATAAAAAATTATATATTTTACTTACCTGTTCCAAGTGAAATTCGATTTGTGGCGCCAGTTTTAAATTATGAACAAGTTGCTTCCACGGATTTTTGAGATCCGCTTTTTGCTTAATATTATATCATTTTGACTGTGAAAAATATATGATTTTGGATTTATAAAGAGAAAAATCGTAGGAAAAATGTACAAAAGACCATAGCAAAAAAAATAAAATGCAAACAAAAACAAAAGCGAAAAAATGCAATTTATACAAAATGAGCGAAAGTTCCAAAAAAATATTTTACGTTATTCAATTTACAACATGCGTGGCCAGAAGTGGAGTGTGGGGTGTGTGGGGGTGCTGAGGGGGGCGGTATGTTGTGCTGCGTTGTGTGTATAAGTGTGTGCACAAATTTGTATGTGCTACGCATAAATTACGAGGACGAGGACGTGGACGTGGACGTGGACGAGAACAAGGACAAAAGCTGCTTGTGGCTTCAAATTCGGTTTTTTTTTTTCATAACAAAAATTCTTTTGTAAATTGCTGGCGAAATTTTTATAGGGAAATTACTTTGCTAAGCGCTGTATATATTTATATAGAGAGAAATATATATATATATAAATATATATATATATATATGCTGTATATGGTCAAAGCGTGTTTCGTCCTGTCGAGTTGCTCCAAAGGTATTTTTTTTTATGTTTTCGGGGCGTCACTTTCACTTTTCACAAATGCGTGTGTGTGTGTGTGTGTGTGCGTGTTAAGCAACCGAAAGCGAAGAAAGCGAGACACACACTCTCTAAACTATACACACACATATATATATATATATATATATAAAGATGTATATATATATATATATAGTTGTATATATAGCAATTGTTACTCAGTCTAAAGCACAAATGCCAATGCAAAAAGCACACTTAAGCGTTTGTACGTGTGTGTGTGTGCGTGTGTGTGCGTGTGTGTGCGTGTGTGTGTGCGTGTGTGCGTGTGTGTGTGCGTGTGTGTGTGTGTGTGTGTAGTCTTGAAATGCTGTATGCAACTACAAATGATGAGTAACACAATGTATGACAAGCGACTACTTTCAATTGAACTTTTGATGTGTGTTTCACTGTTTAACAATCTAAGCGCAACAAACACACACAGACAAACAGACAGACTGACAAACAGACTGACAAACAGACAGACTGACAGACTGACTGACTGAAGCACTGACGAAATTGTGAACCGTTTCACACGAAGCACGGATACGTTCTGATGGAAACCACGGACAATGTACCGTTACTGCCGTGTACTCTGTTAAATGTGGCAAATGCTTCTGCTGCTGCTGCTGCTGCTCCTCGTAATTATTGTGTCTACATCAAAAGGAGTTGCCTTTCGATATGTCAGCATTTTGTGGCCACATTGCGCATGTCCAGCATCAATCGATATTAATCTTGGAGCATGGCTATAAATGTATACCAACGCCACAGCCACAGTTCGCCCTGTCCACTCCTTCCATACCCGCTCCGCTCCAGCTCGGCAACAGTTTGTCGCGTGTTCGTGGCGAGAGGACGCACAACAGCCACTTGTTTGCATTCAGGCATCTCGGCTTGGATTCACTCGGCTCCACTCGGATTGTTTATGTGCGCAGTGCGCAGCTGCCAGGATCTGCCAGAAACGTAAACAATGCCCAAAAAAAATGTGACAGTTGACAGTTGACGGAGGGCTGCACGACGAGCCACGAGGATTACGAGGAAACGAGAGGCACTTGACATGCGCTCCGTTTTTTTTGCTTGTGGCGCCAGGCATCGAATAACGATAACCACAACTAGAACCAGGGCTGTGACCAAAAGTAAACAAACAAACTTGAGATGACAACACTTGAGATTGGCCGTGTCATAAGTCACAGTTCGAGACGAAAAAGACACCCGAAATAAACCCAAATCGATTTTTGTGCCCAGTAAAATTCGATTTATGGAAATATATGTGGCAATTATTTGAAACTATATTCAAAACAAGAGAATCTCTAGCAACTTTTTATATATAATATAAGAATCTATCAAAAGTCTGGCTATACCTATTTTATCATATTATATTTATAATATATTTATATCTTTAATATTACATTTTGGTTTATTGTATGCCACTTTAGTCTTATAACAAACATCTACAAAGGATTCAATAAATATAAAGTATTTTTCTACAAACATTGGTTCTTATCGAGATTTATATAAATCGATAACTTAGCTGACATTTCTGGTGCAGGAAAATCACAATTGACTGTAGTTTTTGCGATAAGAAAAAAGCCTGTGAATGATTTCTTGTACAAAGAATAAACCCAATCAGCTAATCAGAAATGTCAGGTTATATACTGTAGATTCAGAGTACCCAATAATATTCTCTCATGGAACTCATTTACTCTTGAAGCCAATTCGGTATCATAGTAGAGACTTAAGCTCTGAGTCGTCATGGTGCCATTTATTTCATTTTCCTCCCTGTCTCTAGTCAGTATCCCTTTTAAGTTAGATGCGCTCTGGAGTCAAAGATTGGGGACTGGATTACTGTGAAGAGACGTGTGACGAGACAGGCAGGGTAGACTCTCTGCTGGGAGGAGTGCAAGTGGCGTTTCGGCCGTTTAACTGGCAAGAGTGAAGAGTCTGTATTATATGGCCAATAAATACTGCTAAGAACGACGATTTGCAATCGAGGATAAAGAGGATGACAACGAAGTGATCACATTGCTTGAATACTTCGGAGTTGCGGGGTATATCTTGACAAAGTATAAAAAAAGGTTTTCAACAGGGGGGGATAGGGTAATATTGATTTTGGGATGGGTAGTACAACAACTGCTGTTGCAGGTACTGTATACCTCTTCAGCTCTACCAGCTCTTATTGACGAGCAATAATAGTATATTAATAATTGTATATATTTTACAATATAATTTCAACATGGACATAGACTATTAACTGATATAGCCTTGATGAGCAAAAGTCCTAAAAAACCAGAAGAAACTAAAACCTTAAGAAGATATTATTGGCCTCTTTTTCGTCTCTAGAGTAAATAACTAGAAATTTCTGTTTAGCTGTTTCGGCCTCATTCCTTGACAAATGACTGCCATGACAGATAGATGTTATTAAAAACCGATTATGCGACAGACTTTTTATGTACAAAAATTGGCACATTTGTCCCACTGTAATTAATGTTGATCTCTGGCTGATGCACACTTCCGCTTGCCGCACACCAATAGGATAGAGGAGTGCAGATAACGCAACTGCAACACAACAGCTCAGCTCATTAAATGCAGACGCACGCAGTCAGATATATATATATATATAAGTTATTTGGTTGCAGACAACTGGCTAAAAATAGCTGAAGAGTGTGCAACAGTTGCAACGGCATAAATCTTCTGCTTTGATCGCAGGCCTCGAAATATATGATTAGTGTCTGTGGCAGGTAGAAACACTGAGCAAGGATAAGTGAAACACACGCTGTGTGTGTGTGCCTGTGTGTGTTTGTGTGTGGCTGTGTGTGTTTGTGTGCGTGTGCGACACAAGTCAATTGTGTTGAAACCACTTGATGTGACGCCAGTGAAATATAAACAAACAAACTGCAGACGCCAGCGATGGCAACAAGGGGCAGTAAGGGGCAGCGGGCAGTCGGCCGTGAGAAAAATGAGAAAATCTCTCAGCAAAAAAAATAAGACTGAAAAAAAAAAACAGAAGCAGCAGCAGCAGCGATTGGGATTTGTTTGTGGTACACGATCTGTGGCACACGAACTGTGGCAAATCGGTCGCCTACTCAGTTGGCATTCGACGGTCGCCTCTCTCAGTTCAGTTCTCCGTTCAGTTCTCAGTTCAGTTCTCAGTTCTGTTCTCAGTTCAATTTAGTTCTGTTGAAATGAGTTGAGATAAGTTAATAAATCAAATTGTTTGCTATTGCGGATTTAAGTGACTATAATTGAATTGAAAGTGCAAAAAAATAGCAAACAGACACAGTTACAGATACAACGGATGCTACAGCTACAGCTGCAGATACTGAGATACTTAGATACTTAGATACATAACTGCACAGCTACGTCTGCAGATACATTAAGTGTTGGCGTAGATACGGATTGAAGTTGGCGCGTGGCTGACACGCGTCGCATGCCGCTGTGAGTTTTCCCCCTCCCCCAATTCGGGTGTGTGTGTGCATGTGTGTATGTGTGTGCATGTGTGTATGTGTGTGTGTGTGTGTGAAGGATATTATAATTTTGTCGTGAAGTTTGCCACTCATTTTTTTGGAGATGAATTTATATTCTTGGTCCAGCAATTGACTATTTGAGCCCGATTAGTTTTAAAATTAACTTCATAGAACTTGGTAAATATACAACAGAAAATATATATGTCATAGTCAGCTAGATCGGTTCACTTTAACATATAGTTTTAGTAGAAATAATATTTCCAAAAGATGAGTTTTGGTCTGAACAACTTGTTTGTTTAAAAAGTTTTTACAAACAAACCAAATATGTCAATAAATACAAAGATTTTCTCAACAATTATTTTTAAAAAATTGATTGCCATTCTATATAATATATTTTTTATATACAATTTTTTGAAAGATGATTATGAACATTGCATTACTATAACAAATTAATTTCATGTGTAGGTTGTGTTCTTTTGTGCCCAATTTCGGCCTTTCCGAGATCAGAAACCGAAAAACACTTTAGTAAAAAAGGTGAATTTTATTATGATCTTATACAAGCTAACTGATATATGTTTTTTTATCTTATTTGCAATTTGACTTTGATCTTCTAGCGTATTTCAACTTCGACTTGTTCAAATTCTTTCGTTTTTTCTTGTTTTATAAATAAGCGTGTTATTTTTGTCGGCAACTGCAATTGTTCTGCCGCAGGCTGTGTATCCATTAGATACACGCAGTGGCAACAACAACAACTTGGAGAATGTCGCTTTAATGTGCAATACTCATATTTGCAATTTGCGCAGCCTCTAAAAATTTTACGGGCCCGTTTACTATCCGCCAACTTTTCGTGGCCCAAAACATGAAAAACAAAATTGAAAAACGCAAAGAAAACTACGAAAGAAAAAATATATATCTTTTATATATATATATATATATATATATATATATACATATATATATATATATTGAAAAGTTCCCTTGCGATCGGTCTTTGACGTCGACTTGTTGTAATTGTTTTTTTTTTGTTGTTGTTGTTCTTCTTGTCTGCGAATGTCGCTCTTAACATATATCTGTATATATATATATATATATATCTACATGTATATCTGCACGATTATATATTAATATACTCGATGAGTATATTTAGCTATATATATATATCTGTACCTATATCTGTGACTTCCGTTTGCTGTCATCGTTGTTGTTGTTGTTGTTCTTCTTTTTCTTGTTGACTTTTTTGCATTTTGACTTATTGCTGCTGTTTTCATTTGAATTCGCTAGTTTTGCTACGGTAAATATAAATATAGTTTCAATATATTTATTGGTTGCGTCGATTTGAGGCTGTCTAGATCTAGATCTAGATAATGATTTTGCATTATTCAATTAAAATTGCTTGTGCATTAGCTTTAAAAAGATTTTATATAATCAGTTAATTATTTTTGGTTTTTATTTATTTTTGCAAAACAATTTTTGCCCAACATGAAAAGCGACATATTGAGAGAATATTTATTTTGTAGAGAGAGAGAGAGAGAGAGAGAGAGAGAGACATCCCTGCCCCAATAATATATAAATATAAATATATATGAGCATCGTTAGTCGAGTCGAGTTACAAATAGATGGTTATCTCTTCTATTTTTTTTTAGCAAACTAGTCCTATTTTAAAATTGTTTTTGCTGCACAGCTGCTGAAATTTTAGTATGCAAAAGAAAAAAAATTACGACTTTAAGACCAGAAAATGTTTCAAGTAGAATATGGAATATATTTAAAATAGAAATAATAGCAATAAATGAGCAAATTAGAAGTCGACTTCGGTCTGGAAGGATTTGTAACTTTAGCCGTTCTTCACCTATTTATTTACTAGTCAAAGCAACAAACAAATTTAGTTGCACAAAAATGCTGCACTCAACATTTAAACCTAGTTTCCATTGCTGTCACATAAGGAGCCAAACTCGATTTGCATCGCTAAATCAATCAAATGCAAAATGAACAAGCGGCCGCAACACGATGCAAAAGCAGCAGCAGCAGCGGCGGAAGCCGCAGATTATTCCTTGCCGCTGCTGCTCAGTTGGTGGCATGATGATAAATGCGTTTATGCCGCATCCGTGCAACTGATTAGATAAAATTACAGACGTATGCGCCTAGAAGCAGCAACAGCAATTGGAGATGAGAGGCCATATTATACATATATGCATTATATATATATATATATCACATATATATATCACATATACATATATATATATAATTACGCGCCGCCTTTGGGCCCACTTGCACTTGAGCGCATTGCAGCGCACAAATTGAAAATGGAAACGTAATGCAGGCTAAGCTGACGCACGGCCATGCCCACAGCTAAAAGCAACAACAACAACAACAACAGCAGCAACAACAAATAGCGCCCACAGCGGCAGCCAAAGCAGCAGCAGCAGCAGCAGCTAAATTAAATTTCCAGCAGCAGTTTGCATTAATTTCCCCCCCAAGCCGACAGAGTGCGCCACTGAGCCACACACAGACCCAACTAAGCCGCTGCCCACTACCCCTCCCACTCCTGCTGATGATGATGCTGCTGCTGCTGCTAAACAGCAACAGCTTTTGCCGCCATTACTTTAGCGGCGAGTCCTTGCTGAGCGTAGCGAGTACACAAAAAAAAAAAAAACAACAACAAAAAAAAATGTCCTTTTCTTGGGTATCCTGCACACAGCTCGATTTCAGCGCAGGATATTCGTTTAAGACTGCGCCCCGATGCGCTGCGATACGAACGAGTCTCCTCATCGTTCGTCGTCGTTGTTGTTGTTGTTGTTGTTGTTGCCTCTGGGCTGTACTGCTCCGTATGCTGGGCGCTGCTGGCTGCCTGATGCTGCCCGAGAATTTCCCAATTTCAGTCAGTCTTCGTTTGCCGAGCGTCGTGCGCGCAAGTATCCAACAGATACACGGATACACAACAGACTGCCACACACAGCAGCAGCAACAAAAACAACAGCAACAACAACTGCAACAACAACAACCACAACAACAAAAGCAGCCGCAGTAGCAGCAGCATCAGAAAAGAAAAAAAAAGAATTTCTAAAGGATAGAAAATTTTAGTGCAACTCGACAAAAAAAAAAAGTGTGTTCAAAAGGCAAATAAATTAAATAAGTTAACAGCACTGGCGAATTTGGCAATAAGTGTGCAATTTTAACTGGCCAAAATGTGCGCGTTATGGTAATTGAAATACCATTTTATAAGATACATACATAAAAAATATACATATACACATATATATATATATATATATAATATATATATAAATATTCACTTCATATATAAAGGATGCCAAAAAGAAATTGTGTGTGGCAAAAAGAAAAATAAGTAAAAAGTCGATGAGCTTTTTTTTGTGTAAAAATTTTCTATATGAAAACGAAGAAAAATTTGTGCTGAGAAAAATTTCATTACTCTGTGTGTGTGCGAGTGTGTGTGTGTGTGTTGGTGTGTGTTTTTGTGTGTAGTATCTTTTGTGCGCCTCTGCGTAGCTATGTGTGTATCTGTGAGATACGCAAAACAATTTGTCTGCGCCATTAGTGTAGCGAACGTTACTCTTGTGATCTGTGTGTGTGTGTGTGTGTGTGTGTGAGTGTGTGCGAGTGTGTGTGTGTATATGTGTGTGTGTATCCTGCGCACAGCAGCCGACGCCGACAACGAATATTGTGCGCTGCGCGTTTCACATTGGGGCTGGTGATGGTCCAGAGCCTTACAGCCGCCCTACAGGAGACACCAACACCCAACCACCACCCCCAAAAAGCATCAACCACCCCCACCCCCCAACCATACCACCCTGAAAACAACCAGCGGCAGGCAGCACAACATTTGCGGCGTTGACGCAGCCTCAACTCGTCGTTGTCGTTGTCGTCGTTGTTGTTGTTGTTACCGCTGTGTGTGTATCTGCAAAATACGCTCAAACACACACATACACACACACACACATAGTCAAACACACACACACACTCTTAATCTCTTGATAAGCTCACATTTTGCAACAGTTTTTGTTTATTTGAAATATTTTGTGCAATATTTAATAAATATTATAATTACTACTTTTTCCATTTGTAAATTGTTTTTATATATATATTTTTTTAATTGACTGCAGTTAACAATATCAAATTAACAAGCGTAAATAATTATAACAATAAATTAAAAACAACAATAATGAATAATTTATACTTTTTAAATGATGCCAACAATTGCAAAGCTGTAATCACATCAAATAAAAAATAACAATAAATAAGGCCAACAATATAAATGATGCCAATAATTGCTAAGCAATAAAAACAACAATAATAATTCCAAATAATATTATTTAATAAGCAATATTAATAAGTAATGCCAAAAATTACTAAATCTATTGCAACATCTACGCAACAAATGTAATTGGCTAATGGCCAACAAATACACACACACACACACACGCACACACACAAATGTGTGTAAATGTATATGTAATAAGCAAATAAAAATGCTTTTCTGCTTATTTCCTGCTAATTTTCAATAATCAAATGTGTCTAATTTGCGAATTTTTGTGAAGATAATTTCATGCAGTCAGGCACTTAAATGATTTCCAATTAATTCCAAACCACAACAAAGGGACTATCGACAGAGGCAGTGCATCTAAATAACAATTATTCACATAAGCTATTTAATGGCTTGTTGGATTGCTTAAAAAATAAATAAATAAAAAATAAAATATAAGGGTGTGTAAAGTTTAGATTTACGTAGAATTCTGTAATTCAATGAAGTGTTTGGTTACATTTTAACATCAAGTGAATTTGATTACAAGGAAGAAAATCGACAAATGTAATTTTGAACATATAAAATGATGGAAAAAAGATAATTCTATAATCATAATATTTATTTACATTTTTGCAAAGACAATCAAATATTCTTTAACACATAAAGTGTGTTATTTCATAAAAAAAAAAATGTACTGACAATTAATATATTAAATATAAAATTTCGTCTGAGCTGCGATTTTAGAGATTGGAATCAGTAGGACTAACTTAATTAGATATTAATCGGCTAGTAAAATATATATATTAAATAGCATCGAAGAAATATTCCTTCAAGTTTTGACAAACTTTACACATTTTTCATATTTGCTTTGGGTTTAAAACTTTTTATATTTTTTTACTTTACTTTATTTGAAATTGTAAATTTATTTATTTTTTTATATCCTTTTTTCTATTTAACAATTTATTTAATTTATTTTTTCATTTGAAATTTTCTTTAACCTATTTACTTTTAATTTTATTTCATTTAAGTTGCAACTTTACCAATTTGATTTTAATTATTTGTTTATTTTAGTCTACATTAAATAGAATAAGTAATTAGAACGAGATTTGTTTAGTTTGCGACCCACTAAATCGTTGGTTTTCAGTTCGTTTAATTAAGTCGACAAACGCTGCAATATGCGCTCGAGAGTTGTGCCTCGAAATCTGCGGCAAGTGGCTGCTTCAGATAAACTGACGCTGCAACCAACTAACTGGCAGTCTTTGCTGGGGCTTATGAAGGTATGATGCTGTGGGGTGGGGTGGTTTGTGGTGGTGTACTATGCACCCTTTTGCACAAGAATTGACATATTGCTGCAGTTCCTGTGTCCTGGCTCCTGCTTGATGATCTCCTGTTCCACTTCATAGCACTAGCAGCAACAGCAGCCGCAGCAGCAACATCTCCCTCCCTTCAGCCGTGTCTCCCTCCACGTCTTGTGCACTTTTACGTATTTTGAACCCGGACTCTGCCTCGCCATCAATCTTCCCCAACTCCACCTCTCCAGCTGTGCTGCATGCATGCTGAGCATAAGAAAAAAAATCTGGCTGGACAAAATAGGGTTTTCTGTCTGTCTTTGAATTCGTGTAAAAAGAGGCTCGCTTGAGCAAAGATTTAAATTGAGTACAAAAATAATTTAAAATTGTATTTTCTGTGCTTTTTATATTATTTACACATTTGCGCTTCTTGCTGGAAATAAATACAATTAATTTTGCTGCAACAAATATAAGCTGAAATCAACTACAAAACAGCAATTTTTACTTCTTATTTTTTATTTGCTGAGAAAGGTTTGTCAAGTTCAAAATAAGTAAAAAAAATATCGCTGCAACAAATATTCCCCCAAATATGGTACAAAACCAAGAAGAAAAATAATTTACAAACTTGATATACAAATATTTCATACTACAGATACTTCTTGATTATATTTTTTTTTTTTTTTTTTTTTGGTTATTTTTTTTTAGCCCGGCTCTGCTTTGATTTGATTGCGTTTCCGTTTTGCTCTCGTTGTGGCTTTTTTGCTTTACGCGCTGTGTTACTGAGCTGATTTGCTCGCTGCTTTTCGAACTGCCCCCCCTCCCAAATACCATTTTTTTTTTCATTTCCACATTTCGCTTTTATTTTACGTTAGATGTGCGTGCGAAGTGTGTGTGTGTGTGTGTGTGTGTGCGTGTGTGATTGCAGCTTGTAGCTTGTGTGTGTATTTACGATTCCGTTTTGTTGTTGTTTTCGCGCTTGTTGGTTGTACAACTGCGGCAGCCATTTTGTATAGCATACTTAGCGTACTATGAAGTTACACACACACACACACACACAGAGCGCGAGTGAAGAGAGCAAGTCAGCGAGCAAGAGAGAGAGAGAGAGAGAGAGATAGAGAGAGCGAGAGTAAGAGAGTTACACACATACTTAAAGCGAGTCGCATTCGTTGTAATATTTTTTGCAGATTTTTTCGGCATGTACCAAAAAAAAGAAAATTTCCCAACTTTTTCGCCATTTCTCTTCTCAACTGTGTTTTTGCTTTTGCAACGATTGTAGGAAAAAATACGAGCGAGGACAACAGTTAGCCCATACAATAAATATATATGTATATATGTATGTATTTATGTATGTATGTATGCAGATGTATACAACAGCAACAAGATGATGCCAAGAAAGAAAAAAAGCTGAATAAAATGACAGAATTTCAATTTCAAATACAACAAATGCACTTTTTGCCTATTTCTTACAGACAAAAGATATCTCTATATTGTATACATTTATAAAATGTATATAAGTGTGTGTAAATGTGTGTATATATGTGTGTGTGTGTGTGCAGGGCCAAAGCCAAATGTTAAAAGTGAAATTATACGACGCCCAACAAATCCACAAATTGTGTGAAGCATTATTTTGCAGCGAGTAGCTGCTGATATATACATAAATATATATTTATATATATGCATATATATATATATATATACATTTTTATGAATATTTTGATTTAAATAAATCGCCAGTTATTGTACCGTATATATACATTTATCTATATCTATAAAAATTCTTAGTAAATTTTGTCTATATGAAAACAAACTCGAGAAAATCTATAAATTTAATACAACAATTTTCAAATTGTTCACTGGAATTTCAACTTGGATAAATGGTCAATTAGCATATCACAAAAAGAATCCGGCTAATTGGTAAAATCCTTTACAACTTTGATATTCCAGCAATGCAGAATTCGTGGAATTTTGGACGCAGATTAAAATTTTGCATACGAATTATGTGGAAAATTTACCGAATTATCATTTCATATGGCCAAATGCGGTTGGATTGCACAGAAATTTCTTGAAATTTTGTAATTATAAATGGAGAATTTCTGCATATTTCTGCTATTGTTATAGGCTTTTGTATACCCTTGCGGAGAATTTCATCATTTTATTTGGGCAGATTGCTTAGTCTGTGACAGCTTAAGTATTATTATATATTTTTGATCAACATGACTCTAATAGATATATGTGCTAACGATTTTATATCATTTGAAAGATAAGTTTGTTTGAAGGATATCCTAGTCAAACTTTTCTAGGGTATTAAAGTTGCAACTTGCCTCAGTTAGCAGTTTTTGTTTCCTGTTTTATGTTAACAAAATAATATTTAATGCAGATTATGGCACCTGATAAATTGTCAAATAAATAAATTCATCTGTTTTCATATGCCATAAGATACGAAAAGCTGCTACAGATAAGAATTCACCCGTAATTCCGAAACTTTTATATATTAAAAGTATTATTTATATATTATTTTAATTTAGTTCAACGCCTGTGTGCAATACTGCCTGCTCCGCTCCCCACTCCTTGGCAATTAACAGATATATCATTGACCCATTTTTGTGGTCTTATCAACAATTCAGACAAGTTGTGAAAATATTCGAAGAGACAAATTGCAAACTGCATTCGCTGAAAATGTCAAACAAACTGAAATTTCAACATCGATTTTTGCATTTCTTTTTTTTTTTTTTTTTTGTGTGGAGGAACCTTTCTTTGTTGACCCTGATTTCAATTTGGTTGGGCTGGATAGGCACTTGTGCTTCCTATTCTTTGAGTTTATTGCATTTTTCGTGTTTGACAATTGTGTGCAGTGCCTGCGGCCCTGGCTCAGAGCTGAGTGCATTTTGCCATTTGACAAAAAACAGTCTCGAGTAATTTGATGTAATTTGATGCCCTATTTGAAAGCCTCCACTGTCTACTCCAAGTGTTGCATGCATACATTGTGGGGTAGCGGGCGGGGGTAGGTGAGAGAAATGCTTGATTGTGAATTTCAATTTGGTTTTTGCCTTGCACCGCGTGTGTAATACGTCTCCAAACTGAAAGCAACATGGCCTTAACGCTGGCGGCGGTTTTTGGTTTATTTGGTCCTTTACAAATGTCAATACGTGGGCATATGGAACGCTATCCATGCTCCGACACTAAACCCAGCCAACTGAAAGCGAATCAAATATGAAATGCGCTGAACAAAGCTAAATTTAAAGTAGACCAGTTAATAATAATTTGTTTATTAAAGATTTTAATATATTGTTTACTAAGGATTAATAGTATATATATTTTTCTATATAATATAAATGTATAATATATATTTAGCTATCTATATTATATATCAATTTGTAGGTTATATCGCAATTTGCAATTGATAAATTTAAAGAGTAAAATTTATATTACCAAAATTAAGTCTCGAGTTGTTATAGTCTAAGAGATCGTTCTGCTTATATAGACAGGCAGAAAACCTGCTTATATATATATATATATATATAGTTGTATATATATTTGTCTGTCTGTTGTATACATTTTTATAGTCTCAAAATGAGCAGTAAAATGGCAACAAATCTGATATAAATATTTCTTATGTAAACATCAGATTTACTTAAATAGATTTTTCTGCTTTAGATTAATTATCAAGTCGTACACTTGAATATATACTATATATATATATATATATCTACTTTAGATTAATAAACACATTTGATACTTGGATACATTTCTCTTCGTTAGAATAATTTACACGTTTCGAAAGCACTTTTCATAATTAAACCGTTTGTCATCACTTGCATTCCGAATTATTGAACTTATCGAGCGACTACTGTACAGTTTGTGAATGCATACAATCAAAAGTCAAAAGTCAAAAGTCAAAAAGTCAAAAAGTCTTATTAATTTGCATATTCTCTCGTTTTCACCAACAGATTGTCGCTCAACAACAACAACAACAATAATAATAACAACAGCAAAGCAAACAAATCAAAGCGACACAGACACCAACACACCAACACACACACTCACCTATACACACACCAACACACACCAACACACACACACACACTGTTATAGCAATGTGCTGCCTGCATTTGAAGAACTTTAAATGCGCATTTCACTTGCCCAGCGCTCAACGTTCCAAATCAGCAAAGAGTTAAAATCGACACAAGGATCAAAGACAACAACACAAAAGAAGAAGAAGAATAATAATAATAATAATAATAATAATAACAGTAACAACAAACAGACCAAACACTAGAAAGTATTCAGGGGGGAGTTCCATTTTGAGTTGGCCTCCAGCATGCCATATCCATGTATTCTGCTGTTGCTCCGCCTGCTCCTGGTGCATCGGCTGTGCGGGATGATTTGCGCGCAGCGACCGCTGCTCAATCACACCTTCAATGCGCTGCCCATGTCCCAGCACCAGAGCAACTACAATCGAAATGGCAACAATGGCAAGAACAACAATAATAACAACAACAACAACAACTATTTGGGGCAGGGCAAACAGTTGCGCAACGGTCGGTTGCATGAACAGCCGCAGCCATTGCCGCTGCCGCTGCCCACAGTGCCCGGCCTGGTCGCCCAGCCGGTCCACGTCTACGACGACTACGATAGCGAGACGGCAGCTGGTGGGAGTGGCAGTACTTTTGGTTCCCGACCACCGCCTGGCAGTCGCTGGGATACCCGGCGCCGGAACAATCTCTCACAGGTGGGCGCCGGCGGCTTGCCACGCCCCGAGCGGGGCAACGGACAGCGTGGCATGGAGTCGCTGCGCAAGGAGCTATTGAAACCGGGCGGCGGACCAGGTGCCTACGTCTCCTACTCGGCCACCTCGTCCATTGGCAAAATCGACGGCTTGGGCGGCATTGGCTCCGCGGATCGCTATGGCGAGAAGCTGCGTCAGACAACAGGAGCGGCTGCGATGACAGCGGGTCCAGCAACGGGTTCAATGTATGCGGGCCTGGATTCGCGTCCGTATCCGCGCAAGAATTCCATTAGTGAGCTGTTCAAGCTTAAGAAGATCCTCAACCAGGCCGATCAGCCAATAGGCGGCGTTACCCATGGTAACATGGAGGGCGATGCCGATGGCGAGAAAGATCAGCTCGATCCCTTACAGCAGATCAAGGAACGCATTCGAGACACAGCGCCCAGGCCGGTAAGTTCAACCAGCATTTAGAACACTCCAAAAACTATAAATTTTAGATTAAATTTTAGTTGTTTGAAACCCAACAAAAAGGCCATAAAATGTTCCATAAATATATATTATAAATACACTCAGAAAAACACGAAATGAATTTTAGAAAATCACCATAAAATAAAGTTCGAACTTTCAACAATAAAATTTGATTAGTTTCTACAAAATTTGAAAGAACTTGTCAGAAATAAATTTATTAATAATAATTATTAAATGAATGAAGAATTTAAATAATAAATCAGAGAAAATAAATAACATCGACTTAAAAACTATAATGTTTTTTTTCGTTTTTTTTTAAACAATTTCTAAACATTGGTAGCAATTTTGAAAAAAGTTACGATTTAGTTAAGCAAAAACTGAAAATTAAAATACCATATATTTTTTGTACATTTGCAAAAAAATCAAAAATTTAAAAATTAAAATTTTATATATTTTTTTGTACATTTTCGAAAAAATCTGTAATATAAAAACTGAAAAATTCAAATGTGATATTTTCGAAAAAAAAAAATTATGCTATAAATAAACAAAGATAAAAACTGTTTTTTTTAGAAAACACAACTCTTTTCGGAAATAAACTTTTTAATGTAGAAAATTAGTTCTACCCTTTAAGCCAAAATCTGGAAGATTTTCTAAATTTAACAGACATTTTTTTTGCTGGGAGTAGGTTGGTAAAGGTTAGGAAACTTAAAACTTTGGATTGGATATCATCAATAAAAAAAAACCAAATTTTTCTGTGCCTCATTTGAATTGATAATTGAATAATAATTAATTTATAAATTATATATAAATTGTAATTTATAATCCAAATTAAACCTTTTTAAAACCACATTTCAAACCACTACGATTTATATAGAACACCTATGCACCGCACACGGAATCGACGCCTTCAACGGAAATTGAGGATTTGCTGGGCGTGAAGTGTAACTTTGAGACGGATTGCGCCTGGGAGTGGACGGAGCTGCTCTCGGATGGGTTTCAGGTGATCAGCGGCACGGAGCTGGCCAAGAAGAATATGACGGGTCTGTTGCCGGGCCCAGTGGCGGACAGCAGAGACGATGCGAGCGGACACTTCCTGTATGCCCGAGTGCAGCCCTCAACGAAGCAGCTGAATCTGACATCGCCCTCGTTCAGCACCACGCTGGAGAAGTGCGAACTGGAGGTGTTCATGCATCAGAGCGACATGAGCCATGGTTTGTCGCGGGCGGTGGTCGAGCCACTGCATCCGCAGGAGAGCAGCTGGGTGCCCGCCGAAATACAAGGTGACAACTTTCGCACTTGGACACACAAACAGTTTCGGCTCGGACGCATCTCACGCGACTTTCGCATTGTGTTCGAGATTGTTCCCAATCTGATGCCGGGCCAGAAGGCACACGTGGCCATCGATAATCTGCGCATGGTCAACTGTTTCCCGGAGGGTGCCAAGTCGGAGAAGTGCAGCACCTCCCAGGTCAAGTGCATGATGAACAAGGTGCCCGTCTGCATACCCCTGCCAAGGATTTGTGACATCACACGCGATTGCGACGATGCCGAGGATGAGCAACAGTCATGCGGTGGGTCACCTACGCTAATCCTCATCCTCCTGCTACTTATCCTCCTTCTTATGCTCCTCCCTCCTCTACACTTATCACTGAGGTGTATTAGTTCTAGCTCCACCTCCTCTCCTCATCCATCTTCTTTACCCGCTTCTCCTCCTAAGAATTGCATTAGTTGACACTCCCAATCTCTTACAGATAAAATACCTTATGGCGGACGCTGTGACTTTGAGGATGATTGGTGCGGCTGGCGGGATTCGGGTAAAACCATGTTGACCTGGTCACGGCACACTGGCCGCTCGCCCACCCAAGACACCGGACCCGATGGCGATCACACCCAGCAGCCGCTGCTGAACGCAACTGGTGGTTATTATATGCTGGTCAACATGAATCAGCATGGCAACAACTCGGAGAAAAGCGGCAATATTGGATTCGCCAGCAATGCCATCATGCTGAGCAAGAACTTCAATCCGCCGCCATCGGTGCACGGGAATCCGGATTCACCGTATCGCAACTCGTGCGTTGTCCGCTTCTACATCCATCAGTTTGGCAAGAATCCGGGCAGCATTAATCTCTCCGTTGTCGAAATGAAGGAGAAGGAGAACATAACCACAACCCTCTGGTGGAGCACCAAAAATCAGGGCAGCGATTGGCTGCGCGCCGAATACGTTCTGCCCAACATCACCTCCAAGTGAGCGACACTACTAATCCTCATAGAGTAAACATTTTTCAATCCATCCATTCCTCTATTTAGATACTATCTGCAATTCGAGGCACGGATGGGCATGCGCATCTTCTCCGATGTTGCCGTCGATGACTTCTCCCTGAGCCCCGAGTGTTTTGGCCTCAACATACCCGAGGAGCACCTCAACGGATACAACTATTGGGACGTCAGACAGAATCTAAAGAGTCCTT
This sequence comes from Drosophila longiperda, assembly GCA_035042125.1. Classification (NCBI taxonomy): domain Eukaryota; kingdom Metazoa; phylum Arthropoda; class Insecta; order Diptera; family Drosophilidae; genus Drosophila; species Drosophila longiperda. The sequence continues at coordinate 1,596,866 of JAWNLV010000107.1, forward strand.
CGCATCACGATTTCGAGCACACAAATTGTAAGTAAAACTGAATGTGGAATACTAAAATATTCAATGTGGAAACAGTTCCTAATTCCAGTTGCTTCTGCTATAATCCAGTCCACAGTCAAACGATTTTCAAAGATTTTCAAAAACTTTTTATTTTTGTGCATAGTTTGGTTTTTGAACTAAAACTGGCTATAAATTTATACACGCCATTCTGACACCAAATTCATTTTTACTTTTATTCCTAAAAATCAATGTGGAATCAGTTGCAAATTTTCAAAACTCAATAGATTTTTAAAAGTTCGATTTTTGGAATAAAACTTTAGTGGGAATTTTTTGTTAAATTCATAATTTATTAATTAAACATTAATCAATTCATTAAAAGGTTAAAAATAATAATTTTCTGGCAAGGATCAGCTAGAATAAAAGCAACAAATTTCTAGTTCGAAATTCTATTTAAATGTTAAACCCAAAAAATCAATATTGAATCAGTTGCAAATTTCCAAAAATCAATAGATTTTCAGAAAATAATAAATGGAAAATAAACTTTTTGAAAGACTGCAAAACATTTACCTGGCAAGGATCGGCATGAATAACAGCAACAAATTTCTAGTTCGAAATTAATTTGAAAAATTCTCCAAATTGTCTTCGCTTAAATCTGGAGTAAATATATATTTTTAAACACTTTTAATCTTGATCCCTTTAACAGATTTAGAGCTAACCACCTGCGACACGCGGGGAATGATAGGACCGACACAGTCGCAATGTGAGGGCGCCTACCGGGAGCAGAATCAGAGCCATGTGCTGCGCGAGGTGCATGTGGTGGAGGATCAGAGCAGCTACAAGGGCATGCAGAAGTGGAAGGTGCCCAACGAGGGTCACTACACGTAAGTGAAAACCCACTTCACACATGATCTTCTAAAGATCTAACTTACCCTTTCCATTGTGCAGCATTATTGCCAAAGGTGCAAGTGGTGGCCTTGGTTCCGGTGGCGTGGGCAGCTCGCGTGGATCTGTTGCTGTCGCTGTGCTGGAGCTGCTGAAGAACGAAGAGCTGTATTTCCTGGTGGGTCAACAGGGCGAAAATGCCTGCATCAAGTCGATGGGTGTCCACAAGGAAGCTGGCTGTGGCACCGAACACGACCTGGACTTGGGCCAGTACAGTTTCCGCTCCAAGCAGGACATGGTGAAGAACATTTACATTGAGAATGGCGCCGGCGGTGGTGGTGGTGGCTCCTTTGTCTTCCTGCTCAATCAGGCCAAGAATGAGGCGGTGCCGTTGCTGGTGGCTGGCGGTGGCGGTGGTCTGGGCATTGGTCAATACATCGACGAGGATTTCCAGCACGGTCAGAAGGCAAAATCACTGCAACCGGCGGAGAGTGGTCAGATCAATGGTGAGCCATTGAACAAGAAGACCGCCGGACCCGGAGGCGGTTGGCGTGCCAAAGAGGATCAGGCATTGAGTCCCACCTATGGCGCCGCACTGCTCCAGGGCGGACGTGGCGGCCACTCGTGTTATGTGGAGCTGGCGGATAATGGCACCACTGTGCATCGTCATGGTCAGGGTGGTTTTGGCGGCGGCGGCGGTGGCTGCAACACTGGTGGTGGTGGTGGCGGCTATGCCGGCGGAGATGTCTACCTGAACGAGTCGAATGGCGAGGGTGGCTCCTCCTACATCAGTTCCAGTCGCAGTCTGCGCGATGCCAGCGAAATCTTTGACGGCTCCAGCAGTGGTGCGGGCGCCATTATCATCATACCCGCCATCGAGGGCTGTGGCTGCGACTATCGCTGTGTGGCACTGGATGAGTTTAGGTCCAAGGTGCGCTGCATTTGCCCGGTTGGCTGGAGTCTGAAACGGGACAATAATACGGCCTGCGAGAGGCAGGAGGAGGCGGGCAAATCATCCTTCGAGTATCTGGTCGCCGTGCTGATATTCTCGATGGTGGTGCTCATTATCTGCATTGTGGCGCTAATCTTTATGTTGTGTAAGTTTCAAGAGAGGAATCATCCAAAGATGAGCTTATTAAAGTATTGTTTTCTTCCACAGACAATCGCTATCAGCGCAAGAAGCAGGCTAAGCTGCGCCACAAGATGCTCGTGGAGCAGGACTTGCAGCTGAGTCGATTGCGACACAACATCGACGACTCCAATCTGAACAATTTTAATCCCAACTATGGCTGCGATGGCATCCTCAATGGCCACATCGACGTCAACAGTCTGCCACAGGTGGCACGCGAGAGTCTCCAGCTGGTCAAGTGAGTTGCATCCACAAATACATAAATAACTATATAGTTATATATAAATATATATATATATATATATAATTACTGATCAGTAGCATTACTTCAGCAAGTTTTATTTTCTTTCAATTTTCAACTCACATTATGTGAGTTATTGGAAGTTTATAAATGACTTAAAGCGTTTACTTCCAAAGTAACTGTATTATTCGAATATTCCAACGGCAACAGCATGCCAAATTGAGTAAATGCAGGTGGCGCCTGATCGTGACTGCTAAAGATCTGCATAACAGTAACACTATTAACATAAGACACTTTTGTGTTGGTGACGATTGTCTATTAAAATCCGCTCAAGCTGCGTCTTCTCCTTGACACATGTATAAAACAATTTAAAAATTACAACACAAACAAACATTTAAACAGTTAATTCAACGACAATATTATATCATGAAAAATTGTGCAAATGTGGGTGTCGTATTTTGCCATTACCACCGGCTTCACATTTCGGCACAGCTGCATAACATCTTTAATAATGTTAAACTGCAATTAACAGAACCAAATGAGTAACATTTCAACAAAGCTCATATGTTAAAAAGTCCTTACAGTTATTAGCTGCCGCTTAGCAATTAATTGCTTAATAAATTATTAATAACTTTATTTTTTCGTTCACACAGCGCATTGGGCAAAGGTGCTTTTGGTGAGGTATACCTGGCGCTCTATCGCCATCGCGATGGCGATGCCGTCGAAATGCCAGTGGCCGTTAAAACGCTGCGCGAGGATCCCAAACGTGAAAAGGAGGAGGATTTCCTTAAGGAGGCAGCAATAATGGCCAAATTCAATCATCCCAATATGGTGCATCTAATTGGCGTCTGCTTCGATCGTCAGCCCTATTATATTGTCCTCGAATTACTCGCCGGTGGTGATTTGCAAAAGTTTCTACGTGAAAATCGGAATACGCCGGAAAGACCATCGCTGCTGGCGATGAAGGATCTGTTGTTTTGTGCTCTGGACGTGGCCAAGGGCTGCCGGTATATGGAGAGCAAGCGATTCATTCATCGCGACATCGCCGCCCGCAATTGTCTGCTGAGCAGCAAGGGACCCGGTCGAGTGGTCAAAATTGCTGACTTTGGCATGTCCCGCGACATTTACCGATCCGATTACTACCGCAAGGGCGGCAAGGCAATGTTACCCATCAAGTGGATGCCACCCGAGGCATTCCTCGATGGCATTTTCACATCGAAAACGGACGTTTGGTCATTTGGCATCCTGCTGTGGGAAGTGTTCAGCTTGGGCCGTTCGCCGTATCCGGGTCAGCATAATACCCAGGTGATGGAGCTGGTGGTGCGTGGCGGACGTTTGGGTTCACCCACCGAGTGTCCGGTGGCCATCTATAAGATCATGGCCGACTGCTGGAATCCCACGCCCGAGGATCGACCCACTTTCACTAGTCTGTTGGAGCATCTAACGGCCTGCACCCAGGATGCGAGCATTATGAATGCCCCGCTGCCCAATATACTGGGACCCACTGCATCCGAGCGGGATGAGACGGTCATACGGCCACCAAATGGCGATGAATTCTGTTTGGCTGTGCCGGATTATCTGGTGCCGTTGCCGGGCAATGGTGGCGCCCATCCTGCTGGCCTTGGCTCCGCTTATGCGCCGACTGCTCAGCACCGTCAGCAGAACAACGCTTGTACACCGCCGGCTATCACCTCGCCAGCGGCACCCAAACCACTGCTGCCACCAGCAGATGGCGCTTCACCGGCCACAGCTGCTTCTGGGGTTATTGGAGATTGCTGGGAAACGTCGTTCATATTGCCCAACTCAAAGAGCGATCAGCCGCTGTTAAGTGCCGGATCCATTACCACAATGGCCACGACGGACTCGCAGCGTAACCTGCAGGTGGCAACAGCTGCTGGAGCAACTGCATCTCCTGGCATAACGACAGCTGTCACATCCAGCGATGAGGCGAAACTAATCAGTTTGGATACGCCGCAGGCGACGCCGACCACAATACAGCCACCGTTGTCGTTTGCCTCGCAGCTGGACGGGATAACCCTGGATCCGGCTGCACTAAGCAAGGCGCTTGCCAATGGTACGGCTGGTGGCAAGCAATCCTATGCCAATGTGCAGGTTAAGCTCAAGGGGGATGCGGAACGGGAGCGGGAGAGCAGCAAAATGAATGGCACGTTGCCAACCGGAAATGGAGTGATTATCAATGGCGGCGACACTTCCGCCGCAACAGTTGGAGTGACAGTGGCAGCAACGGAAATTGGTGCAAATGATTCACCATTCACCATTCAGGGCTATGCGGAGCGCTACAAGGACAACAACAATCATTCCGAAATCAGTTGCTAAGCAAAAGATGAGAGAGAAAAAATCACCCACAGGGTATCTGTCTATTTCTAAGGGTTTCTGCAGCTAACCCTATGGCTAAATGAGCTATCGATAATTATCGATACATTTAATGTCAGTGTCACAATTTGTTTGAGCATATTTGTAGCAACAAAAGTAAAAAAAAAAACAACATAAATCGAGTGAGAAAGAACTTCACAAGAAATTGTATTGTAATTTATAATTTAAAAAAATACATAAAATTTGTATGCGTAATTGAGTAAAAAAATACATAATTACAAATTATATATGAGAAAAATTAGTTGACAAATTAGTTTTAGTTTAGTTTTTGTAAGCCAAATTAATTAGTTTTGCCAATTGCGAAGAGGTTGTATATAAGTAAAACGAAAATATTTAAATATTTATGTTTAGTTGTGCCGAGAATATGTTTTAATTTGTTTCTTTATTTCTTTAATATTATTATTATTAATTTTATGTTTTAAGCTGATGACTGAAATGCTAAACAATATTCCTAAAGAAAACCAAAATTCAAATTTCGATTTTATATATATATAAATATATTCAACAAACAAAAACTGAAAAAAAAAAACAATAAACAACGCATAGTCATTTATTAATTTATTAACTAATTTACTTTTGTTTTTAGTTATTAAATGCAAAGTAGTCCATACAAACACATCGAGCATATATATACATATATATTTTGTATTATCCCGATCTTTTGTTACATATATATACATACATACATATATATATATATATATATATAAATATATTTATATATTCATTTCCGTATTTGACCTGTAAATAAAAGCTTCCGTCGTAGCATATAAATTACGTATTTTATATCTAAGCTAAATGTAGCATGTAAATTATATACATACACATATATATATATATATGAATATGTATATGTATATAATATTGAAAAAGAAAAAAAAAACTACAATTTACAGGGTGATTTTTATGAAAATTCAGTTGTATGTTTACAAAACGAAAACAAATTAGCATTAACGAAATTTATTCCCATTTTTTCGTCACATTTTTGTTCGGCTCAATTTTGTGTTACATTAAATTAAAAAAAAAAAAAAATACAAATTAGGATGTGTACAAAATATTGATATATTTTCCAAAATGTTTGCGTTGACCAAACAAACAGCGAGACAAAAAAGAGAAAAATAAATAAATAGAGAAAAAGAGAGCAGCTTTAATTGTGCCACTCGCATTTGTTTAAATAATTAAGAGGATGAAAGCAAAATAACAAAACATAAATAAATAAATAATAAAAAAAAATAACATATATTCGTTGTTTCTGCATGTGTTTAACTGCAAGTTGAAGAGGTCAAAGGTCGCGAGTTGGTTATGCAAATTGTTTAAATTTAGTTCAGACGTAACAAGCAAGCTTTAAATTATATAATTTTTATAAAAATATATATACACATGGCATTAAAAATATACAACAAAGTAAATGGCATACATATTTATATTTAACAACCAAAAAAACTTGATAAATTATACAACACACAAAAAAGAATAAAAAAAAAAACCAAAAATTGGAATCCAACAAATTGGGAAATTGCAAAAAAAGAAAATTGTGCGCCCAATTTAGTGGAAAAAAAACTAAAAAAAAATATTGTATTAACGACAAACATTTAATATATATGATGTATATGTATATCTAAAATATAAGCATATTCAATGTGTGTGTTTAAGGTGGGTGTGTTCAATGTGCATATGTGTGTGTAACCGTCTCAAACACACACGCACACACACGTATGCATAAACGAATGCATAATAATAAATATATTAAAAAAGTATATATATATATATGTGTAGATGTATTAGATGTAAGTACATCTATATATATATATAGGTATTACAGCTAAGTTGAAAGCAAAGAATTCAAATCAAATAAATATGCTCCACATTAATTTACAAAAAAAAAAAGAAAAGAAAACCACAAAAAAAGCTTCAAATATATCTCAACATCCACAGCTTAAAAAAATTTAGAACTTAACTTTAAACTAAACATTTTTGCTCAAATGCGATTTATTTGCATTAGTTGATGAAACTTAAAGAGTACATTGCACACATGCACACATATATATGCGTTTGTGTGTGTGTATGTGTATACATTTATACTATGTACTTACTTATATGTGTATCTATTATGGTTGTGCCGAGGCATGTTGTAAGGGCGTCTCTGAAAAACCCCCAAAAAATACAAAAAAAAAAAACAAAGAAAAAAATACATACCGAACAAATATGCGTAAAATGTAAGCGAAAAAACATATTAATTTTCAACACTTTATTATATATATATTTTTTTTGTGGTTGTGGTGGATGGATTAAAATTGCATACAATACAATTGTCGAATGGCATTTTTGGCATCTCCATTAACAGCCTAAGTTCCACATCGAAACAATACATTGAGAGAGTCCGCAGATTGACTTCGTGTGCTTAGAGCGGTGAACCGAAGGCAACAAGCAATCGTTCGGCTTGGGCTCTTTATGCTGAATGGTTTGCGTCTCCGCTCTCTCTCTGAACTCTCTTTGTGTGTTGTTTGCTTGGTGGGTTCCACATAATATCCACATTGTACCCTGAAAATGACTCACCTTGTGTACCTAAGTCCAGAACCTGAACAAGATCTACATATTTATCTCTCACACATTCACACGCACACACGCACACACATACACATATTGTTAATGTTGGCGCTCAATTCAAAAGTTTTTGGGTACTTTTTTTAATGTATATTTTGCCAACCATCCACTGCTGCCCAAAGCCAGAGAAAGCATATTTATACAAAATACACAAATATATTTATATTTAATAGTAGCAGGCATTTTTTGTTGTATTTTTTTTATATGTCGCCAACCCAATATCAGTAGTTTTGGATATACTTCATTGCTCAACAATAAAATGTCGCAACGAAATTTATAAAAATAAAGAAAGAATACAAAAAAAAACAAATATACAACAAATACTATAAAACAGTGCGCATTATTTAAGTGAATAAGTATATAACGATAAAAACAACAACAATAAATCGTATTTTATATATACTCAACAGAAATGGAAAACTCCCGTTGAATGCAAAGAGTATATAAACAAATAATTAAAAAGTTACAGGCGAAAATTAGCTCTAGCTATAAACAAATATTAAATATATACATATATATATATAAATATATATAATAATAATGTCAAAATTGAAGGTTTTCATTTAAATGGTAAAAATTATTTTGTTACATTTAAAGCAAAACAAAAGAAGATGAAGATAAATGATGATGATGATGAAGAAGAAAAACAGAAACGTAAAGACTAGAAAAACATTTTTTGTAAGCAGAAATGTGAGTTTAGATCGAACAGGCAGTTAGTGAAAAGTGTGCTAAGAAACAAAAAACAAAACAAAAATAATAATAAATTAAATAAATATATATTAAACTAAATATATATATGGAAATTGTTAAAGGAGCGAGAGCAAGTAGCAGAATGGATAATGAGAGCAAAATAAATAATAAAGGCAAAGAAAAGTGAAATAATAAAAGGCACTTAAGCATACAAAAAAAAAAAACAAAAAAAAAACAAGTCCATTTAGTGTTTACTAAACAAAAGCAAAGCAAAGCACATTAAAAAAAAAACAACAAAAAAGAAAATACAATAAAAAAATTCATAAATACATACGATGTAAGAAATGGAGGTTTTTTGCTGAACAAATTCTCAATCGAATCTCTCAATCAAAATAAATAAGTCAACTCTTAAAATATATATTCAAAATGTGCTTGAGTTAGGAGAACTATTTATGATTTTCACAAATGAAAAAACCAAAAACAAAATATATTTCTAAATAAAACCACCTTTTCTCAAAATACTCTCAATGTCTCAAACCAAGCTCCGTATAAAAAATAATGTTTGTGTACAATTTAATTGAGCACAAAACAAACGAAGAAACAGAATTTCCATATGAGAATAGATATCAGTTTTTTTTTTTATGTGTATATCCTTGTTTTTTGTCGATGGCAGAGAATTAAAATGAAATTGCTCTTTTAATTCCATAATCACAAAACATCTCACAAGTCAAAAAACTAAAAAAAAAAAAGATTAAAAAAATATATAAGTATGTATATTGAGAGCCGAAGTAAAAAGACAATTTTAAAGATGGTAGCGTGTAAGCGCATGAATTGTGAAAACCGCAAGTGAAAAAATAAATAATAATAAATGAGAATTCATGTGTACAAAAAAAAACATAAAGTATTTTCATTAAATAATAATATTAATATTACCCACTCCCCCAATTGAGAAAAAACCACACAGCAGATTTTTACAGTTTCCTTAATGGTTTTTATTTAATCTTTTTTCTTTAGTTGTTCTTTCTTCGTCAGTTTTTCCACATCTTCTCCTCTAATGAAAAATTACTAAATTCAATTTATTTCGCATGCCAATAAGAACTAAAACCTTTAATAGCGTTTTACAATTTTTGTGTTTTTTTTTTTCTTTCATTTATTAAAGTTATTTTTCATAGTTTTTTGTGTTAGTTTATATTTTTTCGCTAGGCTCTAAATTTATATATAAAAAAAAATAAAACAAGAATAAAGTCGAGTTTTAATTATTTTTTTCTTTTTTTCGTTTTGTATTTTTCTCATTATTTTGGAAGTGTATTTGTTTTTATTGATGCGCTGCAATTTACAAAAAAAAAAAAACAGATATTTCAAATAATATATAATAAATTCTAGGCATAAAACATAAAAATATTAATTGCACGAAATATGTGTTTTGGAGAGAGATAAGAGCCCAAAACTAATGAGTTGGGTTTAATTTGAATGGGTTGTTAGAGTGGGTTAGGGGGGGCAGGCTGAATACGGCGCAGACTGGGACTGGAAAGTGTATCTAGTAGAATTGGATGACCCTGTTTTTGCTACCAACTGGATGGAATGTTCTTACTATATGTTTTTTGTTCTTGTTTTTATTGTTGTTCTTTGTGTTATTCAGTTTGAACTTCGCTTCTTTTTTTTAGTTAATTTATATTATAAATTTAATAATGACGTTTCGCTAATTGTGTATACAATCTCATGTCAAAAACTTTGCTCACTTATATATATATATATATATATATATATATATATGTATATACATATATATATGCATATATAAAGATTTTCATTTGAATTTTAGGCTGCAAATGCTAAGAAATTATGTTCTGATTTTTGTATATATAAATATATTTATTTTTTTTGTTTAATTATTTATTGGTTTTGTTTCTTGCTTCATTTTCGCCATATATTTTTGTTTTGTTTTTATACATAAATTGAATTTTGTATATTTATAAACTGCTTGTTTTGTTTTGTTCAATTTTTGTTCTTTTGTTTTTGTTTTTGTTTTTGTCGTATATAATTTTGTTTTCGCATTTGTGTTTTTATTTTGTTTTTTTGTTTTTTGTAATATATAAATTGAAAACTTAATTGTAATTGTAAAAATGTTAAAACTAGTAATAATATTTATAATTAATTAATTAGCATAGTTTACGTTACGTTTATGTAATTTAAAGCAATAACAAGCCATTTTTATATATTTTTTTCTGTTCATTTTTTGTTTTTTTTTCTCTCTAATCAATTTTTGTTGCCTTTAAATAGTTTTTGTTTTTTTTTCTGATTTACTAATTACTGCAAAATTGCTTCATTATCTTTGACATAGGTTTGTTTACTATATATATATATATATATACTATATATATATATATTCCCATAATAAATTTAGTACGAATTTATCGTCATTTGTGTGTGTTTGTGTGTGTGTGTTTTTTTTTGCGAAGGTGGAATATTTTTATTTGTATATATATATGTATATATATATATATTATTTAGTTTTGTATTATATATATATATAATATAGTTTTTTAATTATTTGTATTTTTACTTAGTTGACTGCACAAAATTTACAAAAATTACTTCTTCAACTCGCCAACGAGAGTGAAAGATAGAGAGAGAGAGAGAGAGAGAGAGTTAGAGATGGAAGGTTGGGGAAGGGAAGAGGAACGGGGGGGGGGGAGAACACCGACCGACCGACCGACACCCTTACTTAGAGAAAGGCATTTTAAAAGTATCTCAAAAAATTGCACAATTTGCGTCATAATAACACCTGGCAGACAGCTGACACAACAAACACAATTGTCAATTGTTGTACTTGTTGTAGTTGTAGTTGTTGTTGTTGTTGTTATTGTTGCCATTAACCCTTTGCATTTTGTATTATTTTGTTTTTTGTTTTGTTGTGGTTTGGTTTAACATATATAAAAATATGATTATAATTATTTGCTAAAACCTCTAAAATGTAAAGCATTTAGAAATTGCAAAAATAAGAAGAACATCACCAGACAAGAATTATGCTGTTGTTGCTTGTTTGTTGTATTGGTTGTTGTTGTTGTTGTTGCATGTTGTTTGTTGTTTTTGTTTGTCTCTGCTATCAGCGCTGTTTAGGCTGGTTAATTACAAAAATGGTATTAAACGCGTGATTTTCAACGCATTCTCAAGAAAAGCACTCCAAATATCATTCAATCGCTTCGAGCGCGACATAAGAAAACGCCAGGTGAGCAGCACAAGCACAACTTTGACCAGCTGATGCAGATAGTACAGTCTACAAAAAAATAGATATATATAATTAATTAAATATAGCCATTATATATATATATATATACCTGATCATGCGCTTTCTGCTGGCTGGCAGCGATTCGGGCCGCTGTTTGAACAAAAACTCCCTGAAGCCCAAAACATAGCGTTCCACATAATTGTCCCAGTTAATGTTGCTCACATCGAAAACGAAGATCTCGCGATCCTTGGGACTCAGCGTGTTCAGCAGTCCGTGCACATTGTCATCCTTGAAGCTCCATTGGCGTGTGGCAAAGTATTCTAAGCATTCGACAGCTTTGGCAATTTTATTTTGTACATTGACAACACTGAAAAACAAAACAAGTATTAATATTTATAAATGAGCTTTGCTAATTAAAAGCTCAAAGTTTAAGTCCTCAAATTTAATCTCTAAAATAATTTTCTACAAATTAATAAGTTCTTCAAAATTAGAATGAGAAAAACAAAAGAGAAGACAAACAATTGGATTATTCAGCTGTCTATATAAAAGCTCAAAGCTCGCAAGCTTTTATCCTCAAATTTAACATCAACAATCTCAAATATTCTTCAGTATTAAAATAAGCTTGATTAGCAAGTTATCTAATATAGTTAGATCATTTCCCAAGTTTAAGGAACTTTAATATATTCAAATCTTTGGTTCCCAAATCAAATCTCTTAAAAATAAATAAATTTAAAGGTAGCTTAAAGCTTTGATCATCATATAAAAATCTATAATCTCTAGCTAAAAAATAAAAATAAAGAAAAGTGAACAAATTTTAGGTAGTTTCTGTCATAGAATTTTTACAAGAAAATTTTTACAAGTCTGCTGGGTCTATATAAAAGCTCTAAGCTGGAAAGTTTGGGTACTCCAATCAAGCTTCTACAATCTCAAATAAAAAATATGTATTTCAAACTGAGAATGACAAAGAAACTTGAATTTTATTGTGATCTCTCAAATCTCAAACCTTAAACGCTTTCCTACTTAAATTAAGATCAATATGGAAATTTAAATATAAAAAATAAAATAACAAACTTGATTCACGAACACATTTTTGGGCTATAAAATTGAATGCTTCAATTTAGCTTGCTATTTTTTTTTTCAGTGTACTTACAATGGCTTCTTGCCCATGATGCGCGCCACTCCATCCAGTATGTAGGCCGGCAGAAAATGTGTGCATATGCAGCTCAGCGTGTTCATTGGACGATTCATGCGCAGTACGCCAGTTGGATACCACAGACAGCCCTCTGCAGGATTAAAGATTAAAGATTGTGAGTTAAGGATGCATCAGCTGTAGTTGTTGGTGTACATACCCAAGGGATGTTTGCGAACGCTGCACATGGCATGTTGGACAAACTCAGACCAAATGATTGGATTGCGTTGACCGGTACAACAATTGTATATGAGTAAATTATTGGATTTACGCGTCGCTGTGCGCCAGGCGGCGGCAATCATCAGATTAATCACAATATCGACAGGTACCATATCGGCCACATAGTTCTTCTCGCACATCATCGTGCGGAACATGCCCTTGGCCATCGCCGAGACCAGACCCGTTGGCCCATTGAAGTTATCCACCCAACCGGCAAACGGCTCATTCAGACTGGCAGTCACTAAAAACAACAATAAAAAAAAAATATATATATATTAATTTTGATTATTACAAGGTATTTCACAATATATTTAATTTTCAATATATATTAATTTTGATTATTACTAGGTATTTCACAGGGAAACTGGGAACCTTATGAAATCGTTTTGGAATATTGTTTTTTTTTAGAAGCTAACTGAAAAACTCTTAAATAATTCCCAAGGAAAGACAATTTTATCGAAAGAAATTTAATAGTTGCAAAAAATTAGAAATTCAGTTGTCTTACAATTTACGTACGATTTTAAAAACTTTATCGAAAGAAATTTAGACAAGAGAACTTTTTCTTGTGAAATCAAGTGGGGAATCCGATCTTACTAATTCATATAATATCATAAACAAAATCGAGTATCCAAAAGAATTTTATATCTACTTATACAATTTTTGACAGAAAATAAACGAAAGAGTTATAAAAATCGATATTTTTACAATAACAAATGCCGAAAAGAATGTGTAACCGACTCACAAGCCTTTCCAAAATACTTTTCGGCTTAGCAAATTGATACAACCAACAATTTAACTGATGTGGATACTTTGCTGGAATTTGGAACCTACCAATTGAGGGCCTCACAATGGCAACGGGCAGATTGCCAGCCTCCTTAAGTAACATATGTTCCGCTAAGGCTTTTGTAAATGTGTACGTATTGGGGCGCTTGCCAATGAGTCGAGGTGTCAGCTGTGAATTATGAAAAAAGGAAAATATATATATAAATTAAATTATGAAAAATATATATATATATGAGTTAAGATCCGCAGCGCACCTGATCGAGTATATCCTCCGGAAGCCAGTTGATTAATGAGATGATATCATCGGGATTATAGGGTGGTGCGTAGATAACCTCAGATACATCGGTTCTATCGCAATTGCAATAGGCAGTGGACACATGAATTAGTGCCTGGCAAAGAGAAGTACAAAAATTTCACTAGATGTGAGTTATAGTGATGGATATATATACTGCTACTCACGTCTAGGGCCATCATGCGATGACAGAGCTCAACCAATCGTTTCGTGCCCAGCATGTTGATTGTGACAGACAGTTTGAGTTTCTCATCGAATTTCACTGTGGCAGCTGAATGAAAAACAATGGAAACGTTGCGACAAAGTAGGGTCTAAAAGATAAAGATGAAGATAAACAAGAGATAAATATATATAGCAAGAATATCTGTAAGCATTTCTCAATATTTAAATATAATATTTAATTGTATTTTTAATTTACTTTTAATTCAATTTTGGTACTTCTTGAATGCTTCTTAATTTTTTTTTATTAACTCACCTGATCGCTCTCTGAGATGCCCAGCTCCTCGGATGTTATATCACCGGATATGGGTATGACTTTGCTCAATTCCTTGGGCTTCTCCCGACGCAACGATTCAAAGAGCTATATAATTTAGAAAGGATTTTCAATTAGTTTTTAGGTTGTGATATTATTTATAGATCTATAATTACCGGTGCATTCAGCAATTCCGCGAGACGCGTGGAAACCTCCTGGCCACGTTTCGGTCGTATCAACAGATATATGTTTCTTATATCCGGACATGAGCGCAACAGTTTCTCCACCAACACCTAAAATAAATGATATATATATAACAAATTGGGTTAATTAATATGTAAACTAAATATATATATTTAAAGCCCTTTAGTTTTATAGTAGAATTTCCTGATATCAATTTATAATAATTTCTATCTAGAATGTTCAAAACTTTCCACTGCTTTTTTACAGTGTTTCTAAACTGACAGCCAAGTTATACTCCTTAGGCCGTAAACTGTAATTATGGTCAACCAATCAGACCAAGCTAAATGACCCTTGTTCTCCCATCTCCACCCCTGCACCACGGCTATTAAACCGATATTAACTTGCGCCCAGTAAGTGAGCAGCCAAAGGACACCAAATAAATGGTTAAACGCAAATCGAGTGGTTAACAATTAACACTTATGTGTGTGTGTGTGTGAGTGTGAGTGTGAGTGTGAGTGTGAGTGTGTGTGTGTTAGTGTAAGGGGATATTGACAGAAAAAGGAAGCATTGCAAGCAGCTCTTGACACGCCCAAAAAGGAAATAAAACAAAAAAAGGCAACCAAGTGAAAATTGTACACAATGAAAATTACAGTCAGACAAATAATTATGATGACAAGTGAGGTGCGGGGGAAGGGTTAAGGGTTAAAGGGGTTGCTGTTATGTGTTGAGTGCTTGGCTGGCTTTGGGCGTTTCCTGTTATGACGTACAGTTGGAGCAGGTTATGGCATTTAAATTACACTGCTCTGGATTGCAAAATCGATAAGAGCAGCAACAGCAGCAAATACAAATACAAATAGCATTTGCCACACTGTGCAATTGGGTAGCAGTCTGTGCGGCGCCGACGACAGCGATTACATGTCATAATGGTGCAGGCAGGAGGCGTGCAACACACAACACACACACACACACACACACACACTCAAACATATGCAAAATCATGTCTGAAATTGGCACAACAACCGAAGGATATTTTACACAGTGACAAAGAAAAATACTAATCAAATTTTGAATGTGAAATTTAAATTAAGTTCTAAAAAGAAATTAGATTTTTTTTACGAAAAGATACACTGTAATCTTTAAATATTTTTTCTGTTCAATCTTAAACACTTAATCAATCAATAATATGTCTGACTAGATAATATACAAATTTAAAAGAAAAATTCAGATTTTAATGTAATATATAAATAAATAAACATGATTTGGTTATTTTTGGGACTGTTAAATACTTTTTCTCAAAACCCACAAACCCCTTTCCTGATTCTTATTTATTAATTTCGCTTTTAAATAATTTATTCATTAATATTTCAGAAATATTTCAAGAATAACTATATTAAATAAGTTTACTGGAACTCAATTTATGCACATATTCTTGATCTATGACTTTAGCTACTCTACGCACTTTTAATAAGTTTTTTCTTCAGTAAATTTCTTGTTCTTTAAATCAAATTGTGTTTTTTTTCACAGTGTACAATTCGAACTTCGAGTCGAAGTATGTCGAATGATTGTTACATTTATGTTAAGAGTGTGTGTGTGTGTGTATATGTGTGAGCATGTGTGTGTGTGAGCATGTGTGTGTGTGTATGTGTGTGTGGCTAAGTGTGCTGTAGACATGCCCAGACGATGAGTCAACAGCAGTCGCAGGCTTTACCAGCAGAGTTGCGCCTTAAGCACTTTTTCTCTAACTCTCTCTCTCTCTCTCTCTCTCTCACTTCTCTCTTTCCCTATCTTCCTTAATCTCTTTCTTTTTCTCCCTCTCTTTCTATCACTCATACTATCTGCATATCACTAAATTTATATTATATTAATAATATAATATGTATGAGATGAATCGAATTTTGGGTTTGTTCTTTATATATATCGATTCCGCTGATCAATTCCCAATTGCGTCATATGGCGTATGCGTGATTTCTGTTGAGTTTAATACGTAGCCCATCAAAGTAGGCTTTAAAAATTGATTAGAATTCGAGCTAAAAGTGGAATTTAGTGCGCTTAACCTTTAGGCTTACACGTGCACTCTGGCAGTGTTAACCCTTAAGTTGACACCTAAACCTTGAACAGGTATTGGAAGAGTTAACCATATATTATCACTCACAAAGTGTTAGCCCCTAAATTGACGTTTATACCTTGAACAGTGATAACCCTTAAGCGAATATACGCCATCTAAAACGGTTAACCCTTAAGCTGACGTTTAAACCATATACGAACATTTCCACTCTGAGAGAATTAACCTTTAAGCTGAGCACAAATCATAAATCCCTCTCTAGTGCTGTAAGTCGACATATTGATAACACTCACCTTGCCCATAAAGCCAGTGCCGCCCGTTATAAAAACGCTGCGTCCGGCATAGAACTGTCCGATGGGCACATAGCTGGTATCATCGACTCGATAGCGTTCGTAGGGGGACTGCATGACGCCATTGCTAGGCAGCGCTGTTGCTGGCGCTGCCCCATTGAGCAGCATTGCTGATGCTGCTGCTGCTGCTGCTGCTGGTGTTGTTCCAGCATTTCCGCAGCCGCTGCCGCTGCCGCTGCCACTGCCGGCGCTGGCATAGCTGCTGATAGCGTTAAAGAGACCATTGCTGCGCTGATGCAATGAATGAGTGCCGTTCAGTAAAGAAAATGCTGCATCGCTGCTGTTGTTGTTGTTGTTGTTGTGGTTGTTATTGCTGCTGTTATTGCTGCTGTTGCTGCTGTTGCTGCTGCTGCTGCTGTTGCTGCTGTTGTTGTGCGGTTGCTGTGCGGGCTGTGGCCTCTGTTTGAGGCTCTTAATGTTATTGTTGGTGCTGCTGCTGCTGTTATTGCTGCTGCTGTTGTTGTTGTTGTTGTTGCTGCTGCTGCTGATGCAGTTTTCTGTTTCTGTTTTGTTAGCGACGGCGTTTGACATGTTCGTTGCGTTCTTTTATTGCCGTTACGTGCTATTATTGCTGCTACTGCGGTTGTTTTTTATTTTCTCTCTTCTTTTCTCCTCTGCTTTTTTCGTTTCTCTTATTACTTATACGTAAGAGCTTTTAGGAAGCAGTTTTGATCATTTGCGCTTTTTAGCTAAAAATATTAATGCCTTATTGTTCAAGTTTCGTTTTTCGCTATATTTATAATTTTCTATTTGGAAGTGTGTTTTTTTTTTTTTTCTTGGGAAGTTTTCGGTTTGTTGTTGTTTTATTTGGAACACTTTCTGCGGCTAAATTTGCTTTTGTGCTTCTAGTTTTACTTCTTCTTTTTAGCTAATTATTGTACTCAAATTTCATCGAATTTTGCTGAAAATGTTGTTGTTGTTGATGCTGCTGTCGCCGTTGAGCGTTTTTCCATTTTCCTTATTTATTTGTTTATTTTATTTTTATTGTTGCTTGAAAATTTTCTGTAGAAACGCGCGGGGGTGTTTGTGGAAGAAGTAGAAGCAGAAGTGGAATCTGTGTTTCCGTTTCCGGTGTGCTTAATTTGTGCTTGCTTCTTGGCTGTAAAATAAGAAGAAAAAAAATATATATATTAATTTTTAGTCAAGAAATCGTTGAATATGTTGAGCAATAAATTGCTGGGAAACTCAACAAAAATCGTTAAAGGATAAGTTATTTTTTATTTTTATACTGCCAATAAGATTTTATTAAATATATATTACTGATTTCAATAATGCGCATTAAATTTTCAAATTGACATTTAATTGCTATATACACCAATCAACCTCTTTTAGCCAATTTTTTTATATATTTTTTTTATTGTATACTGAACTGTTTTTATAAATTTAAAAACGTATTTGACATTAAAAAAACAATATTCGAGCGGGCTGCAATGCAGATTTTAGCCTTGGATAAACTTTGAAATAAATTGAATTCAATTTTTTTTTCCATGTGCGGATTAAGCAAAAAAAAAATTCCAATCGTTTTAGATTTGACAAAAACAAGCAGTAACCGTTTGTATATATAGCCCCAAAAAACTGAGTGGGCTGAGAAGAGCGGGGGTGAGGGGTATAATAGCTGGGAACCCACATCAAGCAGACTGACAGACTGAGAGGCAAGCAAAGAGTCTTTGTGGCTGTCCATCGATAAGGATGATAAACGACGGAACAAGAAGCCAATGGCTAAATATAGACGACTGCGACAAAAGTACTTGACTGTGTGTGTGTGTGTGTGGGTGTGTGTGGAAGTCAAAAATGTTTGTCATTCAGCAACAAGAAATTTTGGCAGTTGTGACGTCGACGTTGCGATTTTTTTGTCCTTCAAAATCAATGACGTCTGCACCGAAAATCAAAAGCAACAATTAAAACACAATCAAATTATAACTCCGGATAGAATCCTTTACACACTCACAAGCCCTATTTAACGCACAATTGAACACAAAGGATATAAATTACAAAAAGCTCCTTAAAACTTTAAGCCGCTTTAGCGAAACTCGAAACCAAAAATATGCACGTTGTTTGAGCTTTGTGTTGCTGTCGATATCGATGACAGTTGACGAATGCGAACGCTGCCTGCTGCCGCCAGTCATTCTATATTCAAAAGTGTTCGATTTGCTTAACCGACTTGAATGACAGACATATTTCACACACACACACAATTTTACACTTCTTCCTCTTGTTGCGTCTAGGAATAACTTGAGTTAGTCGCAAGGCAATCGCTTCAGCTTAACTGTTAATCAGATGCGCTGCAACGAAACGCAAGAGAAGCTTTTCAACAGAATAGAGGATAAAAGAGAGAGAGAGAGAGAGAGAGAGAGCCCAACTCGCCCAAAAGCACACATTTCTTCATTCTACAAGAGAGCAATAAATGCATTAAGCAATAATAGAAGATAAATTTTTCTCTGTATGTTAACTCAACTATTATGTGATCATCAAAAATATAAAAATAATTAATTAAATATATATTTTAATGAGATACACCCTAAATAAACATATATGCTCTGCGGAATTACCTATCCGTTTATTGACAAACTAAACAAACGTCATTTTTCTCACTAAACTCAAGTTGTTTAAATTTTTGTCAACACAAAAATGACGACAACAAAAGGAACAACAACAAATGGCATATGCAAATGTTGTTAAGTGATTGTGGCTTTGTTTTAGCTTTAGCAGAAAATAAACCGTTTCGTTCGAACTCCGAGTGTTTCTGTGTGTGTGCGTAAAGAAAAAAGAACAAAGTAGAGAAAAAACATTCAAAGTATGTGAGTTTGTGTGTGTGTATTTATATCGATCAGGGTTCAAGTTTTCTCACACGTAAACAGAATCAGCGACATTATTTCCCCTTACTCCATTACACATGGAGAGAGCAGGGACTTTGAACCCAGCGAATAGGGAAATTATGGCCGTAATTGCCTTTTGTTAATTACCATAAAAAAGGCGACAATAACACCAACAATAATCGGCAACTACGCGAAATTCAAATATTGACCTGTGAACTGTGAATGCAAGCAATGTTTTTTTGTTAGCAGTGAGGAAATATTTTTGATGTCTCTATTTAAAATGCGTCTTTACACAAAAAAAAAAAAAGTGGCAAGTCCAAAAGTTTTTAGGGCCAGCCCATATCCATGGCTTTCACTTTTAAATATCTAAATTCCGCAATTTGTTGTTGTTGTTTTATTTTTTTTTATTTAAATTTGTTAATTTTTTTGTCTCTTTCGTTTTCAAAACTTTCGTTTTCATTTGACGTACAGCAAAAATCTATTTCCATACAGAGCCAGAGCGAGAGAGCAGATATTTAAATTTGTTTTTAAAGTTTTTTTTTACTCAATTGTATGTAAAGATTTCTTTCACTGACGCAGCGTTTATTAGTTTGTTAAGAAATGTGTTAAAATGCTCGCCGAAATTGGCACAGCTCTTCTTTTTTTTTTTGCGTCCTCTCATCAGATATATTATCGAATCATATCCGGTGTTTTTTTTTTTTTTGAGAGGCCAACGAACAAAGTGTAATTAAAGCCTAAATACAAAAAAAAAAACTTGATCTGATCTGATGGCAATCGACAGAGCAGCGTAAAGCTCTCTCATCGCCATCACGTAACTGTAAATTTATCAATGGAGCTTCCCACTTGGCAATCCAGTTTCCAGTTTCTTTCGGTCAACCACTTCTTCAGCGTATGCTGTTGCTGCTTCTTCTTATCGGCAGGTCGCTCATTCTAAAGTGAAATTTCTTGAAAATCAACTTTTTTTCATAGCATGATATTGCCTTCCCCATCCCGCTTGCACTCTCCTCTGTCATGCACCCTCTCTCTCTCTCTCTCACTCTCTTTCTCTTGTTAAAAATTCGCGCGCCTAAGCCAAGAGCAGAGGCAGCGGCAGCGACAACGATAGCAACTCAAGACCCATCAAGTACTATACATTGACCCACCTCCCTCCGCCCACCTTCACCTGCTGCTGCAGCAAACCACGCCTGTGCGCGTGTTAAGCAGACATGAATACCAAACTGTAACTGCATCGATGTGTAAAAATATTGTATGCGTGTGTGTGTATGTGTGTGGGTTTGAGTGCTGTTAAACGGTAAACATTCAACCTGCCTTGACAAGGTAGTTACACTGTTACTGTGTACGTGTGTGGTTTTGTATGTGTGTCTGACCCATTTCCTATAATCGTGCCGCGTATAATCATCATCATCATCATCATCATCATCATCATCATCAGCGTCATCGACGACAACAACAACAACTGGCTTTGTTTTCTCATGCGACGATTCTGGTTTGAGTTCGAGTTCGAAATCGAGTTGTGGGCCAATACCCTTGCAAAAAGGCAGACAACAATCCCTTACTCAATGAGCCTATAAACGTTTCCCCTCCCCCGTTTAGAGTAGCAGTTATTCACATTTAAATCGTTGACATTGTTTTAATTTGGCTCTTTATGTAAAATATTGTGTTTATTGTTTTTTTTTAATTCTCTAAATTAAAAATGACTATGCAAAAATATCATTCAAATAAAAATGATATATAATATATAATATTGAATATAAGTTCCTTAAAAGCTACTATTGACTTTTTGTATTGCAGTCTAAAATAATAATATTTACCCATCAATAGTTCAAGTATCTTATGCTTCTCTATATTAAAAATAACACTAAAACTGAAACTGAAAAAACTGAACTTAACCTTTATAGATTGAGCAATGGAATTCAGACGATATACACATACATATACACATACATACACATATATATTATGTATAAGCAAAGTTCATAAAAGAGGCATTGAGAAAAAAACGACGCTTCTAAGAAATTACGCTTAATAATTGCTTCAAGTTTAGTGTATAAATATTTCGTTGCCCCACATTTTCTACTGTTCATTCATTGAATGTGTGTTTTTTATTCTTGTTGTACCTCAAACGCTTTGTTTTTAAATACAACTTGTTGTTGTTATTGTTGCATTCTGTGTTTAACAATCTGCTTTTTGTTGACATTGTTGTTGTTTTGCTGTACAAGTGTTTTTGTTGGGTTATTTTCGTATTTTTTTATTCTTGGTGTTGAATTTAATACATTTTTGTCATGTTTGAGTGAAGATTACGTCGAACGAAAGTTTAAATCAAATATTTTCACTTTTCAACAATGAGGCGCAACAATAACAATAACAACAACAACAATAAATACATACATAAATGTAAATTCCGAGCGGATGCTGCATCAACACATAATGGGACTGTGCCCTCCTCAAATTCTACTATACACTATTGAACCTTTACAGTTCCCTCTCCTCTGCCAACAACAAACTCTGCTCCCCACCCCTTCTTTTTTGACCCAAGCCTATTTACAGTTATCGTAAGTTATCTATGCTTTGTGTGTGTAATTGAATAAATCCGAGCTAATCTGCTGGATGTATATGATCTATGCCTCTCTTCTTCTTTCTCTCTCTCTCTCGCTCTATTGCTATTTCTCTTTCGTGCTCTCTCTCTCTCTCTGTCTGTCTGTCTTTCGCTCTCTGGCTGTGCCCATAATTTGCGTTTTGCGTTTTGATTAACAAACAAAGCGCGCTCATCGCAGTTTACAGCATAAAAGCTAAATTTAAATGTGTATAATGGGGCAAACCGAGTGAAACGTTGTCGCTGTCATTTACCCCTCCTCTCTCTTACACCACCCGCACAACAGCACATCAACCCCCTGCACAATTTCCCATTGCAAGCGGGGCAATTGAAAAAAGAGCTAAGCTGACGAGAGCTGAGCTCAAAATACGACAAAAAAAAAAAAAACCTAGTTATTAAATAATTTCACAATTAGAATTTATATTTGAATGTAGGTGTTATTATTTTTAGCTAAGACTAAGTACCATTTAAGGCAAGAACTATGTCTACAGTCTCAATTAAGATCTGCCCAGCCTTGGCTAATTAACCATGCAAAAATATATATATAAATATATATGTCTGCTGATATTTGTTGATTGTACACACAAGTCGACATTTTTGGGTACTTTTGATTTATGAAATTGCGTTGCAATTTTTTAAAAATTAAGATTTATGAATTGACGCCCCTGAGTGTAAGAAGAGGAAGAGAAGGAGCGACTGAGAGCACGTGAATTTGATTAGAGTAGGGGAAAAAGGGCATGGCAATTCTTTTCTAAACAAATTGAAAAGAGAGCTGGGCAGGAAGAGAAAAATTCCCTTAAAATTAAGAAAGAATGTTATAGACGAGAGAGCTCGACTTGCAGAAAACAACACTGAAATCAAGTATTGAGATTGCCTCAGTCATAAATACTTAAACCAATTCTCTAATTTGATCAAATGTTGATATATTTTTGGGCTTGAAAAGAAGTAGAATCAAATAATAAAATAGAAATCATTAGTAGCTTAGGGGAAGTTGAATGAGAGGAATAGTAGCAGGTACTGCTTGTACCTTACAAAAATAACGAAATGAACTAATTTACCCATCCACCTGTCACATACGTGTACACAACTTTATTATACCATCTTACACATATTTCATGGCTTCAAGCGATTAAAAAAGCTGACTTGATTTGATGGTCCTTATGTAATCTCGTATTTATCAACAACAACAAAAAAAAAGTATTGAAACCTGCAGGCCGTGTTTTGATAACTGCCTAAAGTGCGTCGCACACAGTCCATTAACTGGGCCATCAAATATTCCAATTGGGTCGCTGTAAAATTTTTAATGGAGCTGCCAACCCATTTAGAAATTAAAATTATAAATGCTGGGAGAGTGCAGCTTAGAATACGGATACTAAAATTGTATTCATTAAATGCGAAAGCACAAAAAGAAATTTCGCCGAAGTCAATCGACAAATCGGCGCACGTAATCAATAGAAATAGTCGAATGAAATCGAGTGGCATATATGCCATATATAAATATATATATATATATATTTATATATATATATATATATCTTGATTGAGATCGCTAAAAGGCCAAGTTAAGCAGGGAAAAGCCCATTGGAATTTCGACTGCATTTGCGCATGCGCTGTGGCCAAAAAAAGTAGGTCAATGCGGTCGCCGCCTTGATTGAGCCACATTGCCAGACATTGCCCGATATATTCATATGTATGTCGTATATATATGAATATAGCTATAGATATTTATATGTATATATATATTCAAATTGTTGTAATTGCAGCCTCCGTCGAAAAGAGTGATAAATGTGTATTTTGTCAGCGAAACGGGGGGTCAGCTAAAACAACATGTTAAAGCTTAAGCAAATGAGAGTGCTTGAGTCGTTTGTGTGCTCAACTAGCAGATACCCTGTACTTAATTAAGCATTTACTTAACTATCGGTTAAAAATACAAAACTAATAGATTTGTCACAGAGTTTTCTCTAGAAGATAGTCTGTAATTCGACTAGCTGATAGTCTGTACCAAAATCAGCATTCTTTACAAAGCAGTCTTTATAAAGAATGTTTTAAAAAAAAAAGGAATTTGCTTAAGATTCCTAATCTTAATTCCTAATAATAATAATAGACATACAAAGAACTTGTATTCCACATGCTATATTATTGAATACTTATCTATACCTACCTATATACAATATTGGAGTGCTCTACTTCTTTCTTTCTTCTGTTTTCAATTTGTTCTCGAATTCATAATAATTCATTGAAGAATAAATATGACATATATCTTAGCGTAAATATATTTATGCCTTCTGTTGCATGGCTGCCAAGAACTTACTGATGTATGTTCCAGAATATATATATACCATATAATATCATACATAAACTTGCAACTACCTTATGATATCTACATTTAAATCACTCTTTTTGCCCCATTTATTAATGGAAACAGGGTATAAGAAAAAAAAAAACCTTTTCGCAACATTATTATTATTATTATTTTTTGGAAACGGAATTGCAACGAGCTATAGATGTATATGTACCTGTGTATATCTGTGTAAATTTGTATCTGTGTATCTTACAGTCTGTGTATCTGTTTCGGTCTGTCGCTGACCGTGATCCATGTTTATTTATTATGTTGCGTCTTCATTTTCGTATTAACAGTGTGTCCCTCTGTCCATTTGTCTGTTTGTCTTTGTAAGTGTGCAAATTTTATTTGTAAATATGCAATGATTAATACATATTACAAATACAATAACAACAACAGAAAGGTTTCGAAAAAATGTGACATGGTTGTTGCTGTTGCTGTTGCTGCAGCCGCAACTTTCACGTCTTTAGTTTTAGACTAAATATTACGTCAACGTTGCATAATCCTCAATAACCCCACCTCTATATCCGCCCCCGTCCCACAGGCACCCTCTCTTCTCATCTCTTCACAAAAAAAAAAAAAAAAAACAAGGTTAAATATTTGCCGCCGTTTGCATATTTTTAGCCACGCAGGCGATGTTTTACACTTACTTGTCAGAAAAAAATATGGTAAGAGCAACAAAGATTGAAGATTGACGAGATGATACTACAACAACAACAATAACAATCAACAAATTGTTGGTAGTTGGTGGTCGTTGTGCGTGTGCGTTATTGGCCAATTACAAAGTTGTTGTTGGCTTGTTGACTTGTTGGCTTGTTCCGCTTGCGAGTTCAAAAGAGATTTGGGTCAATGACATCTGGTGGTGGCGAAAAAACACTTTCGTTTAATTCATATACATATGTACATATATGTATATATAAATATATAAATTTCAAATGAAGCACTAACTCTTTTTTTTTTATTTGTGAAATGAATTTTTTGGATTTGCTTTGTTGCTGCTTGGTTATACTCATTAAATGCGCTGACACACAAAAAACTGGGCAACTGAAATTCTGCTCAAGAAATTTCTCCAAATATTTTCACTTTTGCGCGGAACGGTACGGGGGTGTGAGGGAGATGGCGATAGCGCATGCGTGTATTTGTCTTCGGTACCCGCTGCGCATGCGCAAAGAAATCGAACCAACGACGAACAAACGAAGAAGCCAACGACGAATGACGATCGAACCGAAAAACAGAGAGTGAAAGAGATTTACGCACTCGGACGCACGCACACACGCATAACAGAAGAAGGGGAAGAGAGCGCGAGAGAGAGCGCTGCGTTCTATGCTGCGCTTATCGGTTATCGCTTTGAATTTCGCTTGTGCTTTTTGTGTTTGTTGCTTTTTCTGTTTTCGAACTCGAGCAAGACGCGTGCGCTACGTACGCCGGCTGGAACTGAACTAAACTTGGATGGCAAAGAAGTGAAAGACTTTATGCAGCGTCAGCAGCGGCGTCGACAGCGATGACAGCAGTGGCAGCGACGCCAGCAGCGACAAGAAAGGCAGCCACAAAGCGCACAAAAGAAAGCCAAAGCGTTTGAGAGGGGAAGGGGCAGTGTGAGGTGTGAGGATTGTGTGAGTGTGTGTGTATGTGAGACACGTAAACGATTGGTGGTGCATGCAACAAGCTTTAATTGAAAAAGCCGCAAAAGAACTGTGAAAAACGAGTCGCAAGTGGAAAATGGTTGCGAGTATGGAAAAACCTGAACCTGAACCTAAACCATCATGCAAGGAAATTCAATCTGCGAGGCTGGCGGCAGAGGAAGTGGCAGAGACAGAGGCAGAGGCAGCGACTGAGGCAGTGACAGCGACTGAGGCAGAGGTAATGACAGCGAGAGAGGCAGCAAAGACCAAGTCCAGCACTGACATTGACCAACAGGCAGCCCAAAGGGGTCAAAGCACACACACACACACTCACGCACACACGCACACACACACGCAAGAGCTGTCTTCTGGGTAACGGTGTCGTAGTCGTCGTTTTTGCT
Source organism: Drosophila longiperda (assembly GCA_035042125.1). Classification (NCBI taxonomy): domain Eukaryota; kingdom Metazoa; phylum Arthropoda; class Insecta; order Diptera; family Drosophilidae; genus Drosophila; species Drosophila longiperda. Next base: position 1,623,358 of record JAWNLV010000107.1, read on the forward strand.
ATGTCTAATTAAAATTCGTGGGTGTAAAAAAAGTGCGTTTGATAAAACAGTGCAACAAATATACTTGAAATACCCACTAACTTCATCTCTGTTGCAGGTAAACTTAACAGTTCAATAAGTCAATTATCGATATAGCAAATTTCGATAATAAAGTCCAGAACGTAATATCAACATTGCAACATAAATAATAAATGCAAACAAATTATTACATCAGATTAAATGGAATAAAACAAGCGTAAAATATTCAGTTAATATTAAAAAAAAATGATATTTGCAAGTTTAATGAGCCTTAGAGAAGTTAAAGATTAGCGAAAATTATTACTTTAAATATTGATTTACGATAGTCATTAAATATTTATTTAATTAGCAAAAGAATATTCATTTATTCTATTTAAACTTGTTTTTTGATCCCTTCAATCGAGTTAGTTTAGTGTTAATCTGATTTTTGCTGACATCATCGTGAATAGCAAATAATAAACACCAACCAAATATTTATTTATAAAATTATTGCGACGCCCTGCAATTAATCAAATTTGGCGTTAAGAATAACAAAAGTTTATTTAAATGTTTTGCTAAAAAAAAACACGATAGCTAATTGTTAAGTTATTGAAGCAAAATTTGAAAAATTATTCAAGTCAGGGTATAAACTTTTGCATTCTTACCAATTGAAATACAGAACCGGAAACAATATACAATATTTTTAAAGAACTAGTTGGAGGAATCGATTTTATTAGTTCTTTTAGACCATTAAGGCAGCTCATTATAGGAAAGAAAAAGTGCCACACAATTTATAATCTTTATCGAAACCTTTGTCTTTTAAATGCGGTTAATATTGTCATTGATTTGAATTTATAATTGAATTAATATTTTTTCGAAGGTACAGGGTATTTCATAGTCGCGCTCTCATTGTTTAAATAACATTTGCCTAGAGCACTCTTATTTGTTGTGTAAATTTTTTGTTGTTGTCGCTGATGCTGCTGCTGCTGCTGCTGCTGCTGCTCTTGTGAGTAATTGACAATGCCTACAATTGCATATGGCTTATTTGTCAACAACAACAACGGCAACACTCGAGAGACAGAAGAGACAGAAGATACAGAGGAGCAGTAAGCGCAGAGGATTCTTGAACATTGGAGTTCAAGCAGTGTAAAAAAACAACAAATTTACAAAAAATAACAACAACAAAAAATAAAAATAAAATAGCTCTCAACACTCGAAACATTCAAACACTCAAATAGTGCTCATCGCAAGTCACACCTTAAAAAGCGTGAATCATGTTTTGCTGTACACATTTATTTGCCCAATTGAAGGACAATGACGGCAGCCAGCACAACGACTAGCCCAAAAATAAAAAATATGACTTATAATATTAGAAAAATAGAAACTGAGCAAATTCTGAATTTACATAGCCGAGCCGGAGATGGGCACAGACATGGTTAGATGGACACGTGCCCAAGCCGTGTGCTAATCCATTGGTTAATATTTGTGTTGTTAATTGAATTTGCTAACGGAAATCGGCTGGCAAAAGTCAGCTGCCTCGCAATTATTATTCGACAAATTGATTTAACTCAGCTCAACAAAAAAAAAAAAAAAACCAAAAAAACTAAGGCTGGCTGGGCGTGTTCGCCTCGCCTTTGCTCAGTGCAGCACAGCAGAAAAACATTGCCTACTTTTAGGCAGCGCGCATAAATTCAATTCTAACCGGAAGCGGGCCGCCAGCAACTGGAGTATATACACACACACACATATATATATATATATATATATATATATATAAATACATATATGTAATTTATAAAAGCGAGTCCTTGGCAACTACCCCCGCACCCGCTGCTTGACTGACACACATTATATATGTATATATATATATTAATGTTTGCCAATTTTCATGCGGCACTTGCGGCCCTCGCATGACCCTTTTTGTCAAGCACAAAATAACACACACACACACATATATACATATATATAGTGGGCTTGTGTGTGTGTGTGGTAAAGTCGTTTGAATCATTATGATGACGCTTCAGTTTCGTCCAGCGGAAATTTCAATTTCTGTTTAACATCATTTTCAGCTTTGGTTGCTGTGCCGGAAATTACAATTTTCTTACTATGATTACTATTATTATTCTTATTGTTGTTGTACGTATATATATATATATATATATTAATAACACACACACACACACACAAGTGCACATCATATTTCCCCCACGCCTGTGTGGCTTGTTCACAGTTTTTTTTTTTTCATTTTTAATTACACAAAGTTACGGCATTAAATGGCGCCCTGTTGACAAACGGACAGACAGACGAGAGCTCTGTGTCCTCGGTTCTCAACGGGCACACACACACACACACACAGGTAGACATAAAAAAACAAGAATGAAAATGACATAATGCACTTGAAATGTTATCGCCTCGTTTTCATTTTATTTTGCAGATTGTGCGGCTGCTGCTGATGATGAAATCCGATTGCAATTTAAGCGTGCCACAACAACAAGAACAATAGGAACAGCAACAGCAACAACAACAGCAACAGCAACAACAAAAGCAACACTTAATCAATAACAACAAATCGCTGTCTGCCTGCCTGCATTTTTTGTAGCATACTTTTTGGGCTGCATTTTTGTTGTGCGCTTATCGACGAGGGGATAGGTGGTGGGCTGCGGTGCGGTTTATTGTGTGTTTGTTCTCTACTTCTCGTACTCACACATTTTTATGCAATAGCCACACACACACACACATAACACACACACACGCGGAGCGCTCATCTGCTCTCAAGGCTTGCCACACATATTTAACTAACACACACACAAACACATTTTATGTATTTTTACGACACTACTAAAATTATATATTTTCTATTATTTTTGTTCTTATGTGTGTGTGTGTTTTTTTTTTTGTTTTTTGTTTTTTGCACCACGTCGAGCGCCTTGAAAATCAATTGGGCAAATGCCTCTGTTTCTTTTTCGCTTTTTTTCTTTTTTTTTGGAATGCTCCTTTGCTTTGTAAGATTTTTCACGCGCCTGCTCTCACCAACACACACACACAGACAAAAAGTGATTCGCTCTCATTGACTACTACCTTTTCTTGCTTGCTACTACTACTACTACTGCTATATTTGGTGCCTTTGCTGCCGGCTTTTGTGCGCGCCGTCAAGGGTGGCAAAAAACGAAAAAAAAAAAAAATAAAAGGAAAAAAAAATACATAGGCAGCCTGTTATATAATATATTGACTCATGTGCCTTTATCTCAACATATTGATTGATTCAACGTTTATCTTATCTTATCGACTGCTAATAGATAAGCTTATGGTAGCTATATACAAGCCAAATTTGCTGTTCTTTCATTTACGAGTGCATTTAAGCGCGCTACTCTTAAATGTTTTGTGTTTTTTTCCTTTTTTTTTTTTTTTTTGGTGTCACATACTTTTTAGCAGCTACTACTACTAAAATTGTGCGCTGCGCACGGCAACACTGCTGAAGAAGCTGCTGCTTCTGCTGCTGCTGACAGCGCTCGCTCTTTGTGCTCTTCTTCATATTCATAATTAAGGTGCGCTCTCTCGTGCACGCTTTTGCTCTCTCTCTCTCTGGCTTTCGCTCTCTTTGCACTTGCTAAAAAGCGTTTGTGTTTGCGGAAGCTAGCAACGGATATGTCAGATTTTTGCGCTAAATTTTTTGTTTTACGAGTGCCGCCGTCGCCGTTTCCAATAGCGACAACATTCAGCATTGTCGATGAGATAATAAAAACCCAGCGACATATATTCTGCACCCCCCCAACACCCCACCCACTCTTTTAGTCACTCTCTCTCTTTCTCTGTCTTTTTCGCTGTGTGTGTGGGGCGTGCTGCAAAGGTGTCTCGAGGCTCTAAAAATAAATGCCTGCCTATAAGTTTTGTTAGCTGACAACAAACTGGGCGCAATAATCATAATAATTATTATGTATATATGTGCACTATAAATACCATATATGTTTCACATTGTAGGTGGAGGTGGTGGTGGTGATTTGGAGGCTGCTTTCAGAGGGGCGTTGTACATACCGGCACAAAATGTGAGGTTGGAAACGTTTGCCTGGATGCTGCTTTCTCTGCTGCTGTCTCTGCTGCTGCCTCTGCTGCTGCTGCTGAGCTGAGCTGAACTAAATCCGTTTCTGAATTGCACTCAATATTCACTTGTTTTCTTCAGCTTTTACTTTGCTTTGCTTTATTTCTTCTATTACTTTTTTTCTTTCTTTTTTGGGACTTTTGACACACACACACACTCACACACAATTTTCACACGCGCCGCGATTTCTTGGGGGGGGGAGAAAGAAGATTTGAAGAAGACGCGTATTTTTTTTGTATTTTTTTGGGTTTTTGTAATTTTTGTTTTTTTTTTTTTGGTTGCTTGAGCAGCACAGCTCGAAATGCGACTGGCGACTGGCGACAGGCAACTGACAGGGCACGAAAACCGGGCCGCCAGCGAGCACACACACAAAAAGAATGTGGGCTGGGGGAGTGGGAGGTGGAGATAGGTGTTGGCGGCTGCGCGCACACACACACACACACACACACGCGAGCACACACGGACACGCAGGCAAACACAGTCAAACACGAAGGGCGCACAACTCCACCCTCTTTTCGCACCCCTGGTGGTGAGTTTTGAACAGTGTTGCACACCCTGCTAAGAATTCTTCTTCTTCTTCTACTGCTTCTACTGCTGCTGCTGCTGCTGCTGCTGCTTCTGTTCCTTGCCACTGTTGTTGTTGTTGTTGCTATTTTGTTTGCCGATTTTTCCACCACCGTCGGCTGAGGTTTTTCCTATTGAATGAAATACGCTTTTCAATGTGTTGTTGCTGTTGTTGTTGCTGGCAGCACATGCGCTTTTCCACAAACACACACACACACACACACACGCGCGCGAGCAGCAAGAGAGAAATTAAGAAAAAAAAAAAAAACTTACACAAGTTGAGAGCGCAGAATTTTTTGATTTTTCTTTTTTTGGCAACGAATTTTTCGTTGAATTTTGTATCTAGTACTCAAAAACAGAACGGAATGCTGAGTTTTCAAATATCAATTATTGTCAACGCAACTCTGGCATCTCTGTCCGTAGCTGTGCGGCGTTGCCACAACGTCGAAATAAAATTGTTTATTTATTGAATGCGCCCAGAATGAGATCTGTCATCAATTTCAATTAATCTGTACGTCAACAAGTTGCCAACGTCTCAACACAAGTGCGTCTATATATATATATATATATATATATATATCCATAAATATGTATTTGGAAAAATCACGAAGGTTGCCCAAAAGGCATGCAGTGATAATAAATGCATTGTCATCGCCATCTGAGTTTTGGAGTCTCAACATAATGGAGACCGACATCCACTTCGCATAATAATCAATTTCTATTTAGTTAAAACAAAGCCAAACAAAACTAAAACTAAAACACACAATGAAAATTGAGTTTATCGCAGCTTAAATGCCCTACACATTTTTAGCAATATAAATAATATAAAATATAATTTATTTATATTTTTCAAATGTTACTTTGCGATTTGGCGTGAACAAGTTCAAATTACATTTGCATCTTTCAAGCAGAGATTCATTTGAATAGTTTAGTTATTCATTCAGAAAAAAAAAAGTCAGCTAAATGTCAAGTTTTGCACAGATCAAAGTCCTAAGAACAATCGACGATTTTTTATGGCACAATTTAGCGAAAAAAGATGGGTTAAAGAAAATACATCTCTCTCTTTCTGCAAATAAATATATACAAATTAATAAATTATTTATTTTATAACTACATATCATATCAAGCAGCAAAAAGTTGCTTAATAAAAAGATAATAATTTGGCAAATTGGCAGTCTGAGACTTTATTTAATGTGTAAAAGGAAAAAACCCAAGTCTCTGAAAAAACGAGTTAAGCAAATATTATCAATTAAAATAGAATAGATTTCGAATACTTTCCACGACTTACATAAAAACATAAAACTGATTCCCAGAAGGGGTAACAATTATCTTACTAATAAAGTGTTTAAGCTTACAATTAAAATTATATGTTTCACGTTTTACACTTAAAAATTGAAACGAATCTCAGACATGTAATTTAAACTCATAAATAAAGCAATAAAAACCGGTAAATTTATGTAATAGTTCTACATATTTTGTCGATTATTTTGTGCCGTTTTTAATAGTAACAATTACTGTAAATGGCTCTTAAAAAAAAAATCGTTTAGAACAAGTCTGACTGGCTCAACGCTCTGGTTTCATTTACCTATCATTTTAATAACAACACAAAACAAAAAAATATAAATTTGCAAACTTCTTTGAGAAACGCTGCAACTCTTTGGCGCAACGCAAAACAGTTAAAACAAACAGCTAAAACTAAACTCATTACTCATGCGCATTGTGTGACGTTTGCAACGTCTTTAATAAAAGCCACGATCCTCTGACTCTATATCTATCTCTATCTGTGCTTCTCCCCGCCCCCCTCTCTCTCTCTCTCTCACTCACCCTCTCTGTGTGTGTGCCCGCTGCATTCGTGAGACGTGACTTGGCTAAAGTCATTAGCGTCATTGCTGGTTAGCAAAATCTGTTAACCAACAAGTGCCGGGTGACTAGGTTGAAATTATAAAAATTCAATTAAATCACAAAAGATTATTTTTGTTTGTGATATTGTTTTTTTTTATAGTTTTCTTTTGTTTTTTTTAATTAAAATGCATTTTCAAAATGGCCACTCAAATGTGTATCAATGTTAATTATATGGCTAATACCTCAGATGTTTGTGAATGAGTTTGGCTAACAAGCCAGGAACAAAGTTTAATTGCATTTTATGGTAATCGTCTTACCATAAGCATTGCATTTTTAGTTGAGTCATCAACTTTGTTTGAGTATTGCAATTAATTCGGTGAATTGGCCGGGAACAAAGTTCAAGTTGTAAAAGTATTTGCAGAGTGGAAGAGGGATCTATAAACACCCTTTTCCCCTCCCTCCAATGCGGCAAAGCTTAGCTTTAGATTTTAAAAGGGCAATAAATTAAAAAAGTTTAAGTATTTGTTTAAATAAAGTTTCTATAAGCTATGCAAAACTGGAGAGCAGAGAATAATTTTTTTTGATTGATTTAAAGTTACCTAAAGTCAGTCGACACAAAAATCCAAATATGCAATCAGAACCAAAAAAAAAAAAAGTTAACATGATTTAGTTAATATCAACGCAAGGTTATCGAATTCACTATTTTGTAAAAGTTAATGTTAATAAAGTGCAGTTTCTTATTTTTATGCATTCTTATTAAAATATCGAAAATTGAGGATTCGTTTATCTGAATTTGACTTGGAAGAGAAGTGAAATGCATCTTGGTCGTATTAAGATCTTCCAAGTTGAAGACTTAGTGAATTTAATATGACAACCGAATTTTAATTTTTTAATCAAGAAGTTCAACTAAATGAGCAGTTCAAATGGTGCAAATTCTCCATAATTGACTCTGAGAGGTGATTAAATTATATGTCAGGCACAATCTGACATTAGCAGCATTAATAAATTATTTAATAAAACACTGAATCCTTTTGGCTGACCTGGAGCCGGCCATACTTGACCAGGATAATAATTCTAATTCTAAAAGTAATATTTTTATGACCACTTTTTAAGTTTTGTTACTCATTTAAAGATTAAATACAGATAAGAGTTATAAATCAAAAAATTACTCACCAAAATCCAATTAAACAATTTTTTTTTTTAGAGAAAAGGACAATAGCACATTTTTTTTTTAGTAAAAAAAAAAATGATATGCTGAGCACTGCAAAAATATAACTGATCAATGCAATTGCATTGCATGTTTCTTATATAGTTTCAGTTTAACATATTATTGATATTAAAACCAACTACAAGAGTATAAATTATTCTTAATTTGTTTTCATTAAAACTTATACAAGAAGAACTAGTCTCTTGGGCTTTACAAGTGCAATTCACAATTTATTCAAATTAGTAAACATTATTATTTCATTACCGTTGCCGATGAGGGTTAAAAAATGTTAATATCAATCGATATCGATAAGTTTAAGTGTGCCTTTTAGTATATATCTGATTACGCTTACTTAGCTGAAAGTTTCCGCATCTATAATTAACCCCTGCAATACACATACGTCACACATTTTGAATAGCATTAATCAATTGGTTGAGAAATCGATAAATCAAAAAAATTAAAAATGCACTCTAATAATTATAAGTTTTTTAACCGTGTGCAATAACGGAAAGTTTTCACCCATTAAAGTTACATGAATTGTTTTTACCTATATAGAAATAATTGAAATATTCGTTTACATACTGAACAATCGCGTACAACTGATCAATATTTTATTAATTTAAATTTGAAAAATTTAACTTTAAGAAAATTACTTTTAGTGTAATCGATAAAAAATTGTTATTTTATCAAATGAAAACAATTTAAAGTGCTTGTTGTATAAGATAACTTATATATCATTTAAATTTTACAGTCACTGACTGATGCTGAGTATTGAGTATATAAATATTAACTTAACTTTTGTATATAATTTTGAAATTATTTGTAGTGTATAAAAATATGTTTAGCCTGGCACAGAATAAGCCCAAACTGCAAAGCACTTAAAAACTAGAGTGTATTTAATATAGCTGTTAAAACTAATCGTATTATTATTTCATAGATTTTCGTTGAACTTCGTCAACTTTCTTAAACATATTATTATTTCATGTTGAGCTACAACAGCATTTTATGCATAATTAATAGCCTCGTATAAATCTTAATTGAGAGCACGTTGAGCCGCCAAAATAACACAGGGGACTCACACGCACCAGCGCGCACACGCACACACCCATAACACACACACACACACATACACAGACAAAGCGACCCACCTACACACCAAAGAGCCACACACTTTCTTTGTTGTGCGTGTCGCACAAATTACTGTCAAATTTATATTTTGAGCATTTCTTTTGTGAGTAAACACAGATCATAATATGTATATATATGTATGTGTGTGTGTGTGTGTGTGAGTGTGAGTGTAACATTTGTTTGTGTTTTTTCTTTTCAAAGTTTACAAAGTGGTTTTATATTTCTTTCTTTTTGGGTCACTTACAATTGTGCCTAGCAAAGCGACAAATTTGGTTTTGCCTGTGTGAAGATCACATAACATATAAGCAGCACACATACTTACGGTAAATATATATATATATATATATATATGATTTATAACTGCTATCCAAACCGATTCGAGTATCATTGACACCGATTCACAAGAAACGTTTAAATGTAGAACTGCAGCCGTTTGCAGAATGTGGCCAATAACAAAAGAGTTGCTGCATTTGAATTGGCCTCGAAGCCTCGGTTTAAGCGTATTTCATAAGCCACACATAGCCTCATTTAAAACTGCTGACCAGAACAGTGCCATGGAAAAGCCAACAGAGAAAAAAAAAAAAAATTAAATTTCAAAGAAAAAAACGAATTTTGAACCACAAAAATCGTCAGCTGAGAATTTGGAAATTCAAGTGAGAGTGCTCCAGTCGAGAGAGCTCGACTTGGACATGATACCCCTATACATATATATATATTCATAAAATTGATGTAAAAGAAATGTAAAATAGAAACAAACCAGTTAAAAAGATATAAAAATAGAATAAGGCCAACAGCAACCAATTTGCATCTAACTCAGAGAAATGGTGAAAGCTATGGATTAAATAAAACAAACTTGATCTTCGAATAGTAAACGAGAACAAATATTTTCGAGTCCCAAAAATGGACAAGTTTATGAAATGAATTTAATCAACATGCTTGTTTTGGAAAGTTTTCTTGTTCAACGATTTTTGCACTTCAAAAAAATTTATTTTTAAAAGATTTCAATTTCAACTTCAATTATATGTTACTTAAGATTATTGCATAAACATTTATTTTGGAATTTACATTTTAGTGACACACTAAATACCCAATCCCAATAGTACCAAGAGATTTTCCAAATTTGTTTGTATACATTTTTATGACACAAAGTAAGCCCACGAAATGAGCAACAATTTTTGGATGCAGCGAGAAAACACTCAAAGCTCAAATCTCAAAAACTGCCAACTTCTCAAAAATCTTCAAACTCTCATTTAGAGAAGACAACAAAAAGACAAAGTCAGCTTTCTCAGTTAACCAAAAAACAAACAATTTCTGCAGTTGTTGTTGTTATTTGTTGCTGCTGCTGCTGCTACTCAAAGCTCTTGTTTTTTGTTGTTGTTGTTTTTTTGGTTATTTGAGCTGACTATGCTTTTGGCTTATTGACTTCTCCCTCACTCTGCCACTCTGCCACTCTCCCACTCTCCCGCTCTCTCTCTCTCTCTCTATCTCTCTGTCTTTTGGAGCTGATTATTTAGTGTTCCGATTTTCATTACGTGGTTTCGTCTTTGCTTTGCTTTTGTTGTTTTTAGCTCTTATTTCATTTTGTTGTTGCTATTGTTGTTGTTGTTGTGTGCTTGTTGTTGCTTGCCTGGCGGGTATTTAAAAAATTTCCTCATGTCGATGCTTTTGCGCTCAGTTTCAGTCGGTTTTTCAGTTTCGGTTTCAGTTCGAGTTGAGCGTGCGTCGGCATTGGCAGCAAATCTTATTCAACGTATTCCACGTATTCGACGATCGATTCAATCAATTTTTGTGTCGTTTTTGGATTTTTCTATTGAATCCAAAAAATCTATATATATATATATATATAAAAATATATATATAAAAATAATTTGGTTAGTTTACCGTTTAGTGATAAACAAAAGCAACAAGTGCAACAATCGCTTCGGTTTTGTGTTTGTGGGTTTTTTTTTGGAAAAAAAAAAAACTGAGTCAAGAATCGATTGCCAAACGTCTCGAAACGGAAGCAGCTCTGACGAAAGCAATATATCCAAGCAACTCCCCCTCCACCCCCCTGTGTGCTTCGCAAACTGTTTTTGAAAAATTAGCTTGATCCATTGAACTATTGTCGCTTTGTTTGTTGACTTTTCCTTGACTTCTGCAACTATTGACACGCTGCCTTTTCACTTAACATTTTGTTTTGTTTGTGTTTTCTACGCGAGAGCTGTGTGTGTGTGTGTGTGTGCCTCTCTGTGTGTGTGTGTGTGTGTGTTTGTCTTTTGCAGAGTTTTTCGCGCTTGCTGAGTAAGTTTGATTTTCACGTTTTTTTCGTTGTTGTTGTTGTTATTTCTTTTTCGCTCTTGCTGGAAAATTCATTGGCGTTGCGTTTTCAGCGTTTATATTTATTTGAAGGTTTCGTTTTTTTGGCTTAGGCTGCTTTATTTTATTTATTTATTTTTTATTTGCTTTGCTCAGTACAAATTTTTTGTCTGTCGACATTTTCGACAGCGTGGCCAATTTTTGGCCTATTGTTGTTGGTATTTTAACTTGATGTATTTCATTTGTGACCAACGGCTATAATAACCGGTTGGAAACAAATAAATAAAAAAAAAATACAAAAATTGTCAATTTCAAAGTGGGTGTTTTATTTATTTATATAATTTCTTTGCCACCTGACAGCCAGAAACAATAAAATTCAATTGTCCAAGTGAACGAACAAGCAACAATAAATTACCCTAATTCACATACATTTTTATGCCCTAAACTTATTTACAATTGGCAGATTGGTATATATATAAATAATATGTCAAAATTCGAATAGTTTTTTAAATTTGGCATAAAACCTAAAATAACTGAAAAAATCATCTGTTAAAATAAAAAAAAAAAATCAATAAAAAATAGTAAAGTTTTCGTTTTCTAACCAGTTGCACATAAGGCATTTTCGGCACACACGTGTCTGTAATAAATAAATAAATAAACAGCGTTTCTTCCAGTTTTTTTTTTTTTTTTTTTGTTTGCGGAAGGTTTCTCGCAGAATTAGGCGCGGCAAGTTTGTTGCCTAAGTCTTTTGATTTGACTTACAAATATAACAAAATAACAACGAAATTGTTTTGCACGCGACATTGACGGGCATCAATTATGCGAGCACATAGCATTTTGATTGAACCCCGTCAAGCGGTTTCAATGTTAAGGTCTGACACAGGCAACAAATATGCTAATGGCCAACAACAGAAACAACAGCAACTTAAACAAATGGCTTGAATGAGCCAGTCCCGAAAAGTAAAGTGCGACATCATCAAATGAAACGCAGCCTACACATATTTATATATATATATATATATCATTAATGTACGATTTATGGCATATGGCAAGTCACTCCCTTAAAACGGCTATCAAGTTCAGCTAACGCATGTTGTGCATAACAACAAATTTGATACACATTTTATTGTTGCCAGGCCGGAAGCATAAAACTTAAAAATCATCTCAACGAAATAGTTAAAAACTATAATAAGAGACAGGTGGAGAGAGGGTTGGGGGGGGAAAGCTTAAGATAGAAAGTGGCAAGAAAGATAAGCTGTTATATTGGCATTTTTAGTGGTTAAACGTATTAGTCACATAAGTTTTTTTCTCAGCAACTTTGCTGGCCCTTACAAATACCTTTGATTGTTCACAAAATGGGTCAAATAGCTGTGCAGCCAAAAGAAATTTCCAAATATTTAATATGCATACGCGTTTTGGCGTTTACATATATATATATATATATATATATAAAGCAGCTGCTTAGAGACAGCTGCTTCGCCATTTGGTTGTACAAAATTAGCAAGCGAAACGCGTATTTGGCCAAATTATGCAAATCTCTGAAACATAATTTTGAATCTAAATAGATGGGATTTTTAACCCATTTATATATATATATATATATATATACGCAGATGCAGTTAGACTTTATATATAGCAATCCTTACGGTTGATTGCGCTTCGGGTTTTTGGTTTTTTTTTTTTTGTTTTGCGACTCTTCTCGAATATTGCTCAAGCTAAAGCGAATGTGGGCTTTTAATGATGTATGACGCAGTGCATATTCTGACACATCTTACATAAGCTGGTTTCTTAACGCCAGAAAGAGCGCGCAAGTCGAGAGAGCTGCACTTGGAGATACCCTAAACTAAAGACTAAGTTTTATAGGAAGTGGATTCTTTTGCATATATAAATATATATTTATTAGTTAACTTTAACTTAATTACAGTCATTTTCATTTTTCTTCAAAATTGTCGCTTTTGTTGGTAGTTCATTTTCATTGATTTTATTTTGAACTAAAGTATTAAATACACTTTTTTATATTGAAGATTTTATATCTCTAGTTTTTAGAATCTCTGAGATCGGCTTGTTCATAAAGACAAACATATTTCTTAGGTTGCTTATGCGGATCAGTCATATATACATAATTTGGGATCTGAGTTACTTCCTTAGGCTTGATAGATACTTTCGACAATTTTTTAATAAGCAATAAGCGTTGTTACTAAGCTCACTCATAAATGTGAAATTTTTGAACTATTTAGAACTATTAAAATAAAGGAAAATTATATACAGGCAAGGGAACAAAAAAGATATTAAGGAAATTGAATTTTCTTCATTGAGCCAACCACAAAGCAATCAAATTATATAAACAATTTAGAAATTACTTTTCCATTATGATGTTTTTACATATGCAACACACATAATTTTAGTTGATGCCTCCAAAAGGGCAACAACACAATGCGGTTGCTTTGCGGCATCAACTTTTGCAACTGCTCAATTATACAAATTTAGATATTTTCGCAATATGATAACATATAAGACTGAGGCTTATGGTAACTTATAGTCGATCGGGTTTTCAAATCTATCAATACAAGAATTTGCTACGCACAAGTGTAGAAATTCTCAAAAAAGGTTACTCAAAGTTCATTGACTCTGAAACTTAAACTTCGCGAATTGGTTTTGGTTATAAAAAAAAAACATATACATATATATATATATATATGTAAATATTTAAGAAAATGGCGCTTTGGGTCAGCTAAAATTGTTGCTGATGCAGCCAAGACCTAGTCCAGATAGAGTTTCATTGGAAACCAGTTTATTTGTGGGCATTGAATTTGTTTTGAATTCGGCATTTTGTGCGCCACAGAAATCAAATCAAAATCACACATATTTTACATAATTCTCAGTTCAGCTCAATGTCAACACCTTGAAAGAGATATACAAAAAAAAAAAAAAAAAAAAATGAACTAAGATATAAGAAATAGTCAACTCATGATTTGAGCGCATTTTCATTATAGTTTAATTGAAAAAAAAAAAAAAAAGTAAGCGAAGGCTGCTCGAGTTGATTAGCAAATCAATTTGTAGCTTTTAGCACCGCCCCTTTGGAAATCCGTTAGCTAATTAAACTAAAAAAAAAGAAACCGCAATTACGCAAAAGCCCATCAAAAAATGCAACACATGGCCAATTAGCGCATCTATGCCAAAAACAAGTTAAGTAATAAAAAAAATTGAAAAAAAAAAAAACAAAATACATAATTAAAGGAGACTTCAAATCGATATTTGCATATCAAAAGTTATCAGACTAAACTTTAAAATTGTAAAGATTAGATGAGATAAGATTAAATAGATATATCATCTATATATGTATATGATAAACGTATTTGATCTAAGTAGTCTGTGAAACCGATTAGTGTTTCACTTCCGGTTTCGCGAATTGTGCAGTTTCTGATAAGCTTATGCATTGGTTTTTTAAATTCTTTCCGGTTTTCAGTTCCGTTTTGATGCTATATGCACTGTTAATAAGGTTTTCTGATTCTTAAATCAAGAGAGAGATCTTAACGAGGAAATACCCTGAGACACATAAGGCTTTGCTGATATTTCGCTTGATCAGTAGCAAAATAAATGTTGATTGAAAATATGCGTTTCCTCTACGATCTCAATAATCGTCTGTCAGTCTATTAATAATATCAATATATAATTAATAATATATATAAAATTATGTTGTTTTTTTTTTCAATTTATATCGTTATTGCGAAAATGGAAAAAGTTATCAATTGAATTCATTACAATAAACTAAATGTTTAAGAGAATTTATATTCCTTAATTTCTTTATTTTTATATAGGAGAAATAATCATGTCTTAATTAAATCGTCTTTTGATGCAAGTCAGAAGTAAAATTAAAAATACTGTTTTTTTTACAAATTTGAACGTTTAAAAATTTTAAATTATTGTTTCATCTCTAATTCAGAGTTGATTTGAAACACCGATTCGAGATTTGCTCAAACCAGTTACAAATTCCATTAGAAAACTAAAGTGCCCGCAAAAAGGGTATGCAAACAATGCAAAACAGATTCCACATCAATCCTAAATAGATTTTGAAGCTTTATGGCTGTTTTTTTTTTTTTTTTAAGAAACCTTGACACAAAAACAATTTGTAACTTATCGAAAATGTAATCTGAAAATAGCTTTGCAGTTTTATCTCTTTTATATCTTTTGTGTGTGTGTGTCACTTACAAAAGACAACGGGGATCTTGGGCAAGCAGACATAAATTTTTAAACATGATTTGGCTGATGTATCTCCGAGATACAAATTCGCATAATTGGCCACCAGCTAACTGATGAGTTAAAGGGCACAAATCAATTGTTAATCGCATCAAGTCAAGGCAAACAAGCTCTACGCGTTAACTGTTCATTGTCTACACTGTTCAAAATTGCTGTTTTAATTGTTATTTCCTTGTCTTTTATTTTGTTTTACCAACATTAAACTTGGAAATATAAATTTACATCTATGTCAGTGTCAGCAAAAATGTCAGAAATTGGTGTGCCAAAAAAAATCGATAACATCGATTAGTGTCCATCTATTAAAAAAAAAGCAATTTACTTCTAAAATTTTAAAGTCAAATTTGCTAACCTAAAATTGGAATGCTCACCTTTCACATTTTTTGATCTATACTTTATAAATTTAAAAATAGATTACTGTAAACCTGCGCCTAAGAAAATGTGTGGTTCCCACCCAAAAATCGCTTAAAAACAAATTATATCACTGGTAACTCCTAAAAGGTGGTTACGCCCACTTTTACAGTCACAAATAATGAAATCAAATATCGCTGTTATTTTTATAGCTATAGTAATCGTATATAAAAGCAGACTTAATGATTATATATAGTATTCAATACATATTATTTAGTTCGATTTTAGTAGACATTTTTTGTGTGTTTTTTTCGTTTTTCTGCTATTTGTTAAACTACTTAATATATTTCATCTATCTTAAATAATAATTAGATGTTCATTATTAATATGCTTAGCATTGTTTCTTAAAGTCTTCGCTGATATATATATATATTTTTAGTCAATCTAGGCTAATGAAGAAATCGATTGAAGATTGCACGGAATTAAAAATTAGTTTTAACTTTAACTTGACCCCGTCTGTAATTTGACCTCAGCGCGGAACGAAGCTAAAACTGATTTTAATATATATATATATTTTTTTTTCTAAATCTTCGTTTTTTCTTGTGCATTTTGTAGCTTCTCCAACGTATAAAGATCCAGCAGCAAGTTGGCGCCACCCACAAATTTAGAGCCCTACACCATGGCCGTAATAACGGAGCATGGCAACACTAACGGTAATCATAGCCATGACAACAACAGCAATAGCAAGCCGGGTGGCATCAGTGAAGCTGCCACTGAATCGCCACATCTCGGCCAGCGTCAGCTGAGCACAGCTCTAACCATTCCCGAGTTCTTTGCCAAGAAGAACATATTCGTGACGGGTGGCACGGGATTCCTGGGCACAGTGCTGATCGAGGCGCTGCTGGACACACATCCCGACATCGGCACCATCTATGTGTTGGTGCGAGGCAAGCGAAACTTTGATCCCAACGAGCGCATCAAGCGACTGCTCCAAAAGCCGGTGAGTAAACCTTACGAAATATATACAAAACGAGGAATCGAAAACGGAATTGCTTGAAATTTAGAATCAGAATTACGTTTATTTTTTTTTTTTTGCATCTTAGAAATCTTTTCTTCAAAAAAAAGAGTTTAATTACTACGTTTTGGAAACATATTTCTTAATAATAGACAAAAAGATTTCGCAATTTTCTTTACTAAGCAGACATTACTGTTATATATTCCATATTGAAACGAGCTCACTCGACTAGAGCATTCTAATTGAGAATGCATTTATTTGTTCGTTGCTTTTGGGTTACCAGTTGCCATAACAGACTTTTGACCCATTATTCAAGACAATTACGACTCGTTTTAATGCCGCCTTAATTTGTGGAAAGTGAAGTGACTTCCGCTCCGGTAATTTAGCCGCCTTTGTATTGTAATCCCCTCAATTACAACTATTACTAATTTCACATTTGCTCTTTCTATTTTATTTGTCAGCACTTTTGACGATTTTCCATCATTAAAAGTTTTAAAAGCCGTTTTTATAGCGTACTTAAATAGACTTTATGATTGGTTTTATTACACTTAAAAGCCTGAGCCTATTCTATGTTTGAGTACCTTAGATATATATAATCTGTTTCCAATTATAACGTTTCAGTAAGTCGACTTTGTATCTTCAGATTTAAAGCTGACATGTTTCTTTCTGAATAATATTTACTGATTACCTCAGGGCCTCCTCTCCTTCTCTACTGACTGAAAAAATTACTAAACAAATACAAACAAATATAAATAAATAAATATCTGCGTATTGAGAACAGTTCCATAATATTTATAACGACAATGTTATATTGTTCATTACATATCAATAAAAAGAAAATTAGGTGGCTATTGAAGAACAGATCAACACTGCGTTTAAGATCAAAAGTTATTTGATTAAAATCCAATTTGGACTTGAGAGTAAATTTAACGCATTCTATAATAATGAGACATCTGGAAAATTTCTAAGAATTCTAACAAACACGTTCAAAAAATGTGAAATTGTAAATATAGAAAATATGTAAATTAAATTTTTTCTTTTTAAAAACTTACAGATTTTTGAAAAGTACAATGAGAAGACGCTGGCCAAAGTGGTACCCGTTGTGGGAGAGCTGACGGAGCCGAATTTTGGCTTTGGCACTGAGCTGCTGCAGGAACTGATCGAGCGGGTGAATGTGATTTATCACAGTGCGGCGACAATCCGTTTCAATTCACCGTTGCGTACAGCGATCTTAACTAATCTGACCGGCACAATGCGCTCCATTGAGCTCGCCAAGCAGCTGAAACAGCTGTCGGCCTACATCTACTGCTCGACGGCGTTCTGCAACAGCAACAATCGTGGCCTGATCACCGAGGAGGTATACAAGTCCCAATTCGATCCGTACGAAATGATGAAGATGGCGGAGAACGACGATGAGTGGGTCGATTTCACACAGCAAAAGTGCAAAGGCTTCCTCAAGGATCATCCAAACACGTACACCTTCACCAAGAATCTCTCCGAGAATCTGCTCATGGCCGAGATGTCCGGTCTGCCAGCAGCCATCGTAAGGCCATCAATTGGTAAGTTTATCTATAAATTGGTTGCCCTACGAAAATTGAGCGGGAAAGAAAGAGAGAGAGAGAGTGAGAACACAATGAATAAAAAGTATTGCAACGGTTCTTAAAGCCCATTAAAGGGAAACAATGGTAAATAATGCACTGACCAGCAGCAAAATAATCCTCTCTTATTTCTAAGCGTTGTTTCTCTTTCGACACATTTTGCATCTTTTTGCTGCAGCTACAATCAATTTGTTATTAAACACATTGTTTTATATTTATTTGCACCCGACGCGCAATTGAAGAATGTAAACGAATTTGGATATTGGCAAATTTTACAGTTATGCATTTTGGAGAGTTTTTACAGTTATGCATTTTGGAGAGTTTAACAGTGGCCGCATTTTACAGAGCTTCATCGTTCTCTTGGAGAAAACAAGAACGGCAACGTTATAGAGAGCATTTTTTCAAAACGAACAACAAATTGCAATTGTGGACTGTGTGTATTGTATGTTACAATCAAGGATCTTCTTCGCGTTTATTGTAGTCGTCTTCTCCTTTGTTATGTGTTTTAACGAATCTATCCACAAAATAGGCAATTTTCTTTGCTTTGCACTGCTTCGCTTTGCCTGGCTTGCTTTGCACTGCTTACTTTTTCCTTCTTTGATTTGCTCTGCATCTTTTGCGCTGCTTGTTCAGTTTCTAACTGTATATTTTTAATATTGCCTTATAGTTCTTGGTATTGCTTATACCCTGTACAATTATAACAGGCAGAAGAAAGTATTCAATATTCAAGTGGCCTTTGTCCTTATACGATTACAATATTTAGCATTAACAAGTAATCATTAAATTGGAATCGTGCAAACATTATTAACACTTTTTATATTGTTTTTATTTACAGTTTACGGCACACTGGAAAATCCAATGAAAGGCTGGGTGGGCAATGCGAACTCAGGTCACTTGGGTTTTCTGGCCGGTTTCATTAAGGGCATCTTCCGCACAATGTGCGGTAGTGCGAATGCCATAATCGACATAATACCATGCGATTATGTGATCAACAGTTCGTTAGTCATGGGCTGGTATGTGGCAACACGTCATATCGAACAGCCGGAGATCATACACTGCACATCGGGGGAGGTGAACCCATTGAATTTGGCACAATTCTGCGACATTATCAATGACAGTGTCGAACGACATCCGCCCAACAGTTTTGTGTGGAAGCCAGCGACAAAGTTGCGCAACGGCTGGCGCTATAATCTATTCTTCTATCTATTCCATCTGCTGCCCGCCATGATATTCTATATACCCGAGAAGCTTTTCAACATTGGTATGCCGCAACACACGTAAGTGAAAAGTGAAAAGTGAGCTATGAAATAAGTTAAAACTTACTGAAAATTAAAGGGTATGCATAAGTGTCATAAGCAATGAGATTACAAAGAACGGTAAAATCCCGTTGACTTTGGTTTATTTTTTTGCATTGCTGGCGAAGAGAGAAAGCGCTAAATCATAGCGAGAGAATAATGGATAAGGAATATTATGAAAATGCGAACAAGAACTCGATTTTAGAAAAATAGAAAATAAAAATTACTAATGATTTTATTATCTTACACGCCCTATATAATAATATATAATTTTTTTCTTTACATATTTCTCTGTTGACAACTGCAGTGCATATGAATATATGCGTGTATTCCAGAATGGCACCAAGGCATTCGACTACTTCCTCGATAAAGACTTTCGCTATTCGATGAAGAACGCTCTGCGCGTATCCTCAATGATACATGAAAGCGATCGCAAGCGTTATAATTTTGATGCCAGCCGCTGTGATTGGTCAGAGTTCATCGATCGCTGCCTGATCGGCATTCGTCGGTTCTATTTTAAGGAGTCGGCGGTGACAACCAAATGGCATCGCAATTACTGGATGGCGTAAGTACTCTTAAACGCAATTCTTAAATTTATTAAAATCTAATTACACATTTTTTTTGTATTTTATTTTAGTTTCAATATTTTACACTATGCTGGCTTCGTTGCGATCTTTGCAGTACTCTTTTGTATATTCGCCCCGCTTTTGGGCTTGAAAATTGGTCTGGCGTTGTCGCTGTGCGTTTGGGGCTTCTTGATCTGGCTATAATAACAAAAAAAAAAATCAAAAATAAGTAAAAAAAAAAAAAATAAAAATGGAACTTTCTGGGAATCGCTCATATTCAAAGATTTCACTCACCCCCCCACACAAGGGAGTCCCGTCCCCCTAACCTACCACTCAACTTCATAGGGTATATCATGTATTTTTAATTCAAGTTCAACCAAGTCAACTTGAATGGTAAACTTCGAATAAACAAATCTATCTACAAGCAGCAATGTTATTAAACCCAAAACTTAGCTCAAATCGTAGTCACATAAACAAATAGTCCTGGTTTTTAGTCAAATAGTTAATTTTGTGTGCACTTGTATATTACGAAAATATATATACATATATAAATATATATAAATGTAAACGTTTAAATATTAACAATGTAACTATAAATTAAATAAATATGACAATCTAAATGTTAAGCTAAATGTTTTGAGTATTGGTGTTTTTTTTATACACAGTCCATTCTAAATGGATAAACACTTGTGCAAAAGTGTCTAAGAGGCATCAGAAGTAGATGCTGCTTGTCTGTTTGAATATTTTATTTATTTACTTATTTACTTTAAGATCTACTTGCAAATTAATTATTATTTTAATTAAATGACTTAATGGAATCGCTTCAAGTTCAGATTGTCATGCAACTAGCCTTATTCGACTGCCCCAAGGTATACAACAATATTTTAAACTTCTCTTTTCACTAACATACGTTTGGGATTTTGTCATAAACAAATGCCGTCTTCTTCTGTTATATTCTTATAAATTATTGTCAATTGGATTTATATATATTTATTTCTATATATTTTTAGTACGATATGAATCAATGAACAAATGAATGCACCCCGCTGATTAAATCGCTGGTTGTTTTTATTTAAATTCATATGGTTTTCATACAGCCAATCGCATCTTTTCCCAATGATGATCATGATCATGCTGGTGATGATGAAGCTTGTGCTCTTAATGCTGCTGATCACTGAACGCTGAAGTTCCGCTACACGAGACACACAAGCTCGCCGACTCTACCCGAGAGCTGAGAGCCGAACTCGACGTCTCGCATCGAGAGTCGATGAAACAGTTTCGCTTCGGCCGGCAAACGTGCAAGTTGTGAGTTTTCTGAGCGCGTACTGTGAAAGAGAAAACAAAAAAAAGTTTTCTAACGAACACAGCGACCCATATATATATATAAAGCTACGTAACTGTTTACAAATACATACACATATATGTGCATGTGTTTGTGCCTGTTGTTTACTACTGCAACAGCGCTAAAGCAAACAACCAAGTGAGCAAGCAGCAAAACAAATTTAAAATAAAAAAAGCTGTGTTTAAAGACACACGAGAAAAAAGAGAAATTTTCGATATTTCTGCTAACCCTACGACACAGATATACAAAGAAAATAGTGAATATATATATATATATATAGAAGACATATATTGCTCAAGAGCTGCTCAGTTACAATGGCCAGGTAAGCGCATTTGGGTTATAAACAATGGGTAAAAAATAAAAAACTATTATTTACTGCTTGACGGCTTTATGTTTTGTTCTTCTGTTTTTATCTCGCTTTATTGAGTTCAAGACATGTGCTGTCAAATTAAGAGCTCAAATGTAACTGTAGCAGTAACTCTAACAGTGATGCACTTAGAAATACTCAAAAAATACTCAAACACCTACTGATTACCATTGAGTACTTAATTAATTAACTACATCTTTAAAAAATTAACACGTTAAGTCGTGCGAATTATTGTTAAGCACTTATACTCCCTTTTTTTATATATATATTATATTATTATCATTTTTTTTTATACCTTTCAATTGAACATAGTTACTTCATTTAAATTTGAGATGCCACTGCGAAAACTTTGACCCGCACAATTCGAGATTTATGCACATAAATTTTAATTGTCGATCGGTCTGGGAAACTGGTTAGTTGTCCAAGTTGGAGGCGTTGCAAATATATATATATATATATATATATATATATATGTATGTATATTTAAACAGATACACTGCATAGATATGTAGCATGAATTTAAGTGGAAAAATACAATGCAACAGCATCAAAATGCCTTTTTGCAATGTACATCAAGGCAGCCAATCACAAGCTCAGTTCTGTTCCCTCTAAAATTTAAAATTTTGTTTTTCGACTTTATGCATTTACCGCAACAAGGTCACCAGCATGTCTGTATGTCTGTCTGTCCTCCTGTCAATTGGCTTCTAACCGGATTCTCCTTTTAAACTGCAATCCCCAAATAACGAGAAGAACCGACTCGCTTAATGCAACTTTTACTTCCTAAATTATAGGACAAAGTGCGAAGTAACCGCTACTTAAAAGTGTTGAGGTAAAAAAATACTTGCTTTTTTTTTATTATATAGCGGCGTACTTGCTAAAAACAACAATTAAACAAAGCGTATACTTAATTCTATAAAATTGCATAAAATTAGAAGTGAAAAATTCAATTTAAATATTAAATTAAAAAATAATTATTATATGTCGTATTTCTATGTTATGCAGTTGCCGAGGAAACAGTCAACTTTTTTGTACAGCAACTAATAGAACAAATTTTTTTATTATATTATTCACGTTAAGACAAAAAGATTATTTTAATCTGATTAACATATCATGTGAACAACTTGTGATAATATTTAGATGATTACAATCTGCAAGGGTATCAAACTTTCGGCATGCCTTAACTTTTTTATTTTGTGTTGAAATATTCATAAAAAATTTAGTGACTTCATAATTCTCATTTATATTCCCAATTTTTGAGTTTGATGACCCTAAATAGAGATTAAAATTCTAAAATCGGGAATAAAAGCATAAAACAATTTATTGATTGTTGCAAGGTTATTTCCTAGTTGAATAGTCTCTACCGACTGGATATCTCTAGCTGATGTTCTTTACAAACTTGGCTAACCCGTTTCTAAAAAAAAACTTGTACCTGTCCCATAAAACCACAATTATTTACTACGCATAACTCTTACATATTCCGTTTCACTTTTCTGATTAAGAAGCAAATTGAGTAAGTAAACCTCCCAAAAAGCTAATCAGTGCACTGCACAGCGGTTACCACTCAAAGATAAGAACACAATTAAGTTTTAGCGTCAAAATTAATAAAACATCAAAAAACCAACAACATGAAAACAGAAACGAAAAAACAGAAGTCACTGACGAAAAGATAACTGAAAAACTGGGCCACAAAATTAGCAAAGTGGCAAAAGCAACAACAAAAATGTTAAGCAAATTATTTACTTATTAAATTGTGTCTCAAAAATTGTGAAAGCTCTGGTTTTGTCGTTAGTAATACTCAGCTAGCTGGGTTATTTCAATTTGTTACGGTTCAAGAAATATCTAAAATTGCACATATATAAACATATGTACATACATATATAATTAATCGTGTTGAAATAAAAAAAAAAAAAAAAAACCCAAAAGAGACACAAATCATCAAAAAGCTATTTGCTAAAATGGAAGACAAATTGCAGAAGAGTTGTGCGTATCATTAGGGCCTGATTATTACCAACTTCCAAATTAGCCAGTATAAATTGTGGTTGCGTGTGAGTTGGTCACAGAAAAAAATATTATATATACAACTCAGTTTTCTTGGGCACGCTGATTATTTTGCAAACCGACATCTAACTTTCACTATAAGTTAAAAATATAAAATTAGTTTGCTCCAGTAAATAAATAATAGTTGATGAAAATTTGAGCAAATATTGTAAGCATATAAAGAACTCTTAACTGTTCAGTTTAGTTGGGATAACTTTTTTAACAAAAAAATAATGCCATCGATTGTTTCTATTTTTGTTTTATTTATTCTTTGCTTGGTTTTGTTGTTTTTAAAAAAATAGATTTGAACGATTTTGTCGCATATTAAAACACATAATAAATTAGTTGCAGTTATCAAATACAAAAGTTCAACTGTCACTCGTTTGTTTCTATGACACCTATATGATATAGGGTTACGAACCGACTGGATCGAATTTATTTAGCATGAAGTGCACACAACTTGTACGTAATTTGCCCTATAGCTCCGCCTAACTCTCGGGGAGTGGCCAGTTAGGCTAAGGCGATGTGCAAAGACCAACTTCATATAAGCTAGGTGCATAAGCAAGCCTACTCCAAAAATATATCTATATATAATATGAATTATATACTGTAGTACAAACTGCCAGACAAAAGTAAGGGCATAAAAATGTTGACTGCATTACAAATCTGGGCTCTTGACCGACTTCAAATATGCATAAATTTTTGCTCATTAGTGCGATATTTTCACTTTTGCATAAGAGCAAAAAATTCGATCGATAATCATCTAACGACAGATTGCTATCTAATTTTTAAGTTTGTATTAGTGAGGCTCCACTGTATTTTTTTTTTAAGATTTCGCAAAGCATCGTTTGTTTGCATATTTTTGAGTGAATTGCTGTTTGCTTTAGGCCCGCTCAGCTCGTTAGAATATCTTTAAGGGTCAGCTGAGAAATTTAGTTAGTAACACAAATATTGCAAGGCACAACAAATAAGAGCTGACACACAAACACACACACACAGGCATACAAAAACTGGTTTGAGATTTGAACATTGGAGCATCCATAAAGTCAAAGTGAAATGTGATTTGATTTTTTACATAAATTTGTTTGTTTTTGCATTTGGTTTTTACGATTGTCACGTTTGAATTAAGAGTTGTGGGGGAAAGTTGTCGCCAAGTTTATGCAACAGAACAGAAAAAACAAAAATCCATTTTATATAATAACTAAAACTAATTTTAACTACACAGCAGCACTTCGACACCCATCACAGATTTCTATGCAGGACGCAATGTGTTCATTACGGGCGCCACTGGTTTTGTGGGCGTCTCCATCGTTGAGAAACTGCTGCGAGATTTGCCCGATGTGGGCACCGTGTATCTGCTGATGCGCGCCAAGAAGGGCAAAAGTGTCGAGGAACGTCTCGAAGAGCTCAAGGCGAACTCCGTCTTCGATCGCTTCAAAGAAATGCAACTGGAGAAGCGCCTGTCCAAAATTGTGCCCATCGAGGGAGATGTGGGCTTGGAGCAATTGGGCCTGTCGCCCAAAGATCGCGAAACGCTTATCGCGAATGTGAATGTTGTCTTCCATTCGGCAGCCACACTCGATTTCTTCCAATCGCTCAAGGAGACGACGAACATCAATTTGAGAGGCACGCGTCGCGTTGTCGAACTCTGCCAGCAGCTGCGACAATTGGATGCCCTGGTGCACGTGTCCAGTGCGTACGTTAATTCCTATCTTACCGAAGTCGAGGAGAAACTCTATCCTTCGCCCGATGATCCCGAGAAGATCATACAACTGGCCGAAACGCTCAACGATGAGGCGCTCAAGGAGCTGGAGCCCAAGTGAGACTAAATTGAAGCATATAAAAATTATATATATATATATGTGTGTGTATAATTAATAGATTGCTCAAGGATCATCCCAATACGTACACGTTCACCAAACATTTGGCGGAACACGAGGTGGCCAAGACGTCCTCTAAATTCCCCTGCGGCATCGTTCGTCCCAGCATGAGTAAGTTAATAAAATTAAATTTTAAATCAAGTGTATCAATTTTAAGTGGTATTTGTTTAATTTAAGTTACGGCCGCTTGGAAGGAACCCATTCCCGGCTGGACAATCTCGAAGAATGGACCGCAGGGCTTCTTTATGGGCGCCTCGAAGGGTATTTTGCGCCGTTTGCCGCTGGATCCCACAATCATCATGGACTACATACCCATCGATGTGGTAGTCAATGGTATTATCACGACGGGTTATTACGTCAATTCCTTAAAGTGGGTATATGCCACAATTTAACCAGGATGATATCTTAATTATTGATTTTTCTATTGCAGAGCTAAAAACGGAGATCGTCCGGCTGAGCTGCAGATCTTCCATTTGACATCGAGCACGTATAAACCATTCCGTTTTGATGTGCTCAAGGATAAGATCAATGGTTATTTGCATGAATATCCACTGAATAGCGCCGTCTGGTACCCCAATTTGCGTCTGGTTAGGAGTCTGTTGCTCTTCCGCCTGGGCGCTATACTCTTCCATTTTATACCCGGCTTCTTTCTCGACTTGGTGACCAAAGTTTCCGGTGGCAGGCCCATGTACGTCAAATGTTCATCCACATATATATATATATATATATATTTGTATATTAATCGATTTTCTATACCCATTTATAGTTTGATACGTTTGCACAAGAACGTTTGGAACTCGCTGAACACCTTGGAACGTTTCATATTTACCGAATGGCATTTCGATAGTAAACGTCTACTGGCGCTCTCTAAATCGCTGGATCCCGCCGACAGGACAAAATTCAACATTGACATAGGCGAACTGACTTGGGATGTGTATTTCGCCAACACGATTCGTGGTGTGCGCCAGTATCTCAGCAAGGAGTCGCCCAAAAATCTGGAGAAAGCACGTTCCAAAGATAAAATGTTCGTAACTATTCGATATAGTTTTGTTTTAGACTGCTTATCAATTATTAATTTTTCTTTCGTTCCAATAGTTTGCTGGGTTTGCATGTGGCGCTTCAGCTGCTCTTCTTCTATGGCGTCTTCAAGCTAATAATTTGTGTGACCGGCATTTCCAATGCGAAAGCAGCTCTAATTATGCCCGTATTTTATTATCTCTTTGGACTGATTTAAGGGCTTCCATTTACACTCATCTACATTGGCGAATGTATTTTTTACAATTAGTTTAACAATTTCACAATAATATTTATGGCAAGGTTTGGTTTTACATTTCTTCATTTCTTTTGAACTCAAATATAAAACACAAAACATATTAAAATTCTTTATTTTTATTTATTTGTTTTTCCTTTATGTATTTTTTTTGCTGCCGCTGCCAGTTGTTGCTATTTTTGGTGTTGCTTTTCACTTGCTATCCTTACTCTTTTTGGGCTTAGCCTGGGTGCCTTCGCGGAAACCATTGCGGAAACGGCGACGCACCACCTTCAAGTGCCTCATGCGGCCAGTGCCAGTGGTCTTCCTCCTCTTCGCCTTGACCGACCAGTTGTATGAACGAAACTTAGCGGCAGGATAACCGCACTGGGCGCAAATGGACTTTTGGATGTGGTATGAGGAGCGACCACAGCGGCGGCACAAAGTGTGCGTCTTGTTATGGCGTTTACCAAAGCTTGAGGTTCCCTTCGTCATCTTATGCGGCGAACGTTCGTAGAAGAAAAAGCAATTAACTTCAAATGGTATATCGGATTATATATCGATTATCCATATCCTTATCGATGTTTCCGTTACAGAGCCTGCGCATATGCTTTTTCTTATCGATTATGTTAAATAACAGCAAAACACTCAGTTGGCACTGTTATGACGATCTGATTCCACCTTAACAGCTTTTCAATCGAAACTATAGTTAAAATTTACACATTTCTCATGAGTTGCTTGCGTAAATCGAAATAAATGATGTGTAACAGCAATGAATCTACTATGAAGAGTTTGTCCATAAGTAATTAAATAAAATACCACACAATGTTAGTTACATTTCAGCAAACTGTTAATATGCTTAGCCACTGTAATCAAAAAATCAGCTGTTTCATTTGCCACACAGTTCGCGGATCAATCGGATCGCGTAAAAATCGAACGAAAAATCAAAATAAATATTGTTAAATAGTAATAAATATAAACGGATTCAGAAACGATAAACGGACGGGCGAGTGCAAGTGCAAAGCATTTAGTGAAAGCCAACACGGAAACGGCCACAAAAAGCAAAAGTGAAAATATCATAAGTTGAAGCAATCGCAAAAACCAACTGAACAATAAATACAGGAAAAGTAAAATAAAAATAAAAACAAAGGGCGCCCATTTCTGCAAGTGTTTTTCAATTATTTGGTAAGTGGGTAATGTAAAATGTTCAAAAGTATATAAAAAAAAAAAAAACATACGCAACAAGTTGCGTTCCACCCCATCTCCGATAGTAAATCTGCATCAATGTGTGTGCGTGTGTGTGTTTTTGTGTACACACAGGCCATGCATTCTTTTATTTACTTAGCCGTTTTCGTGTAATTTCTTAAGCCTTATGGCATATTACATTTTATTTGAATTATGTATTTTTTATCTATTATTGCGTAGCGCTGCTGCCGCCAATGTCACCTGTTTTTATGCGCTTGCTCTCCCTCTCGCACTCACAAAAACACATGCACAGACGATCTGGCTGGTTTTTATCTCTGTTGTTGTTGCTGTTTCTTTGCCGTTAAGACCGCTAGAAGCGTCGTCGCTCTACATGTCTCTCTCTCTCTCTCTCTCTCGCAATTGCGCTCGACTTCATATGTGTGTTTAGGTGCACGTACATGTGTATGCATGTTTGCTTGCTTATAGGTATTTTTATATGAATATTTCCGCCAACGCCCCCGCCTCCACCACATTTGCCAAATGATAAGAGGACCCATTGCCCAATTGCCATTATGGCCTTAATTCTGCTGAAAATATTTAAATACACGTTTAAGTATATATAGATAGTTAGATAGATGTATGCATGTATTTGTTTGCATTGTATTATTTCTCATTTCTAATCTAAAAGTGCAAATATTGATTTTCTTACTACACAAACACATACACACATACATAAATACTAACATGCATATGTTTTCAACATATTAATTATCATTAGCCGTCATTGTTTTTTTTTTCGACACGCACAGGTGCCATTTGTTGTTAACTTTTTGGTTGTCAAAGAAAACTGTGACGTGCATATTTTTAATAAAGATACTTTTAATGAGATAAAGGAACGTTTTATAAATTAAATACAGTTATTCAATTCGTTCTTAAAAATAATAATCATAAATACAAATAATCAGATCTCGTTTAATCTTAATGATTTTTCTTAGAAACTATATAAAAAAATTTTAAAAAAATATTTTACGATTTATATAAAAATGCATTATTGAGAGAAACCAGTTTCAATAGGTTATCACCTTGATCATCTATCATAAGGTCAATATCAATTATAGATCAACAATTTATATAGTTACATATATGGTAAATGTGAATATTAATATTCTTGCGGTAGCTGTGCGACACAAGTAGAAAGTTACATTTGTAAAAATTATTATTTTCGTATCACATATGTTTTTTTTAATCTGTTTTTTTTTTTTGCTGTTTCCCTTTTACGTCGTTATTTGTTTATATGCGCATCGTTTTGTATTCGTTGCTGCTTGTTGTTGTTGTTGTTGTGATTGCTCTCGCTCTTTGTTGCCATTATTGCGGGAAATTCCCTGCATATTTACATACATATATACATACAGACAGAAATGCATACGTGTGCTCTACACACACACACACACACAAACATTCACATTTAATATACAGTTGAAAGTTTGAATTGTGTGCGAGGAATTTTGCAATTGTTTCGACTTGATATGCTACTTTGGACGGCTTATCGCTATCGCTATTGACATTGTCTGAAATTGAAATTATCAACAAATGAATTTTTGTCGCCAAGCCCACAAAGCGTTTCCCAGGCTCTCTTGTCGGCGATAAGCGAGCCCCAACTAGCCACCATCTCCACAAACAGCACATTTTGCACTCTCCATTCCACCTTTAGCTCTTTGTCAATTATTTATTTTTCATGCCCAAATGAACAGCATCTAAAAATATAACTCAAATTGTCGTTGTTATTGTTGTTGTTGCCTTTGACTCCTCTTTGATTATTTGAATATTGATGAAGAGCCAAAGAATCAGGCCGAAAAAAAATGAAAAGAATAAATAGGAAAATGCCACGCCGCAGATTGAATACCCTTCATTGTGGAGATCTGTGCTTATTAGCTCACAGCTAAAAATATTTTTACGCTGTAAATGTAACCATACTATATTTCACACATTCTTGATCCAAATCCTCTCTTTTTATAATTTACATTTAATAAATATAATAAAATAAAATAGCTACCTGTTGTTTAAGATATAGATAAGAGATAAATAGATAGATCTTGGCTATTTCGATTAGATATATATATATATATATATAGTTTTATTATATATCGATTTAAAGTTGTTTCCCTCTGCAAGGATACAAGAATTTTCATATATAAATAAATAACGCGTATTAATGTACAAAAAAAGTATTATCGTTTCTGTGTTGGCCACTTTGTGGGCAAGTAGTATATTTATACCCTGTTAAAGAAGATGACAGAGTATATTAATTTACCGGTCTGTTTAATTTTTCTATAAAATCTATATCTTTCACGATTTTATAGCTAATTCACACAAATATTTGTAATTGCTCAATGATCTAGGCACAGGCAACACCCCTCCAAATCCTCAATCCCTAAGAAGTTTACTTGTTATTAACAAGTACAAGACTTTTATCAGAGTATTTGGGAGTCGCTTATGCCAGACTGTTTGGAGCAGAGCCGTTGAGGTGGAGAATGTGTGGAAGCACGTTTCTTCCTCTTCTGTCGCTGTTGTTGCCCCGTTTTGAAATTTGCGCTAATGACGTCAGTCAAGGCCTGACGTCTGCAAAAAATTCCGCAAAACGCCTCTTCAAATTATTGGCAAGCAGCGGCCCCACCAAAAACAACAAGAAACAGCAACAAAAAATAGAAAATAGAAAAATGGAAAACAAAATTAAATTATTTTCGTTCCATTTTTGCGCGTTGTTTCCATTTTATTTCATGTCTCTGCATTTGATTTATAATATTTCATTTATACTTATACATTTTGGACTTCTGCTCTTTTTTCTTCTTCTTTTATTTTTACCGTTCTTTCTTTTTTGTTCGGTTTCTTTTCGCTTTTTTTACACAAAGTGAAAGTTGTTTTCCATGTGTTTGTTGTTGTATTCGATTGTATAAAGCGCAATTATTTAGTTATTTTCTTTTTAGTTTTTTTTTAACGCATTGTCGTCGGGATTTTTGGGATTGTATCCGTATGTTTTCTGTCTCGATTGTAGAAAAATTGGGGACTGGGGAGCGAGGCATGCGCAAGGGGCTGCCACATATAATATATGTATGGACTTTATACTTTTTTTTGTTTTGTTTCATATATATATATATTTATTTATTTATTTTGTTTTTTGACATGGCAGACAACTAGATTTCCGGTCAATGCATTGATACTTCAAATAGGCGGCCTTCACAGAATGCCAACAAGGTAATCTATATAGAGAGAATAGCACACACCTACCTAAGATCTATTACTTAACTGATAAATATAAACGTGTTAGACACAAATCGAATGGCGTAAGCCTGTTGGCTGTAATTGTAAAAATCAATTTTATAGATACAATAAACATCTTCAATGTTTTCCGATTAGATATCATCAAAACAGTTTACATTCCGGTTTTCCACTTTTGACAGAAATGTTGAACCGATTTACAATTTAAATATAATAATATATAATATTTTTGTTCGGATATCTGTCATGAAAGTTCACAGGAAAAACCCCACCCCAATTGCATTTTATATGCATCGCCAGATAATTAGCATTTAAATACGCTGATCGACTGCTCGGAAAACCCAAAATCACATTTCTTTTTTTCCCTTTTATCACGTCTACTCATTAAAAATGTTTAAAAAGAGTGTACGGTATTTATATCCTTGGTTTGGATAAACAGTTAGGTCGATTAATCAATGCTTGTTTTACTTTCTAAATGAATGGGCAAATCAAAGACATTTAGATAAATACTTTTTTGAATATAAACTCTCGTATTTTATACTCCGTTTTAGCACTATCGATAAACATTGATTTGTGTTAGCAATAATAATCACAATTTTTATAAACACATTCCTATATATTCCACATAAACATATATATACATTTCTTACGTTCAGGTCATCTTCTAGTCGAGCACGCTCTACTGTAACATTCTTACTTCTTGTTTTGTTTTTGTACATCTTTGCGTATGTAAATTCTTTACAAAGCACGCAAAGCGACGCCAAAGTTAAAAAAAAATGTTTTTAATGAATGGAAATTTTGGTTCCGTTCAATTACAAGAAGATTCGTTTCATCATAAAATTTTTAAATGTGTTCACTCTTAAATAAAATTATTTTTTTATAATTTTGTTGTTCTTTTGTGTTAATGTTGGATTTTTACGTTTATGTCGTGAGAAATAAATTCAATTACCTGAGCATCTAACATTTTTTTATGTATGTATGTGTGTATACATATGTATGTTGATCCATATATATGTATATAAACTCTCAGTTTCTTCTATAAACTATCTGCAATTTTTGACGTCGATTTCCTTTCCTCGTGCATACATAAATATTTGCCGTACATAGATATATATAATATATATATATATATATATATATATATATATATATGTATATATATATCTTCTCAATTGCAATCGCTAATTGTGAAGGTCGTTCATGTCTGCAGTTCGTTCTGTACCATTCGAATTCGTTCCTACCGAATGCTTTTGGCTGCGATACATCCTCGGCTCATAGTGTGCAAATAAAATTGTACAGATTCATGGAATTAATAGAAACCAAACAAATATATATTTATTTAACCCCGCACTACACAGCCCCTGCTCCCCGGGATGTCCATCAAATTATCTTGAAACCAGCACCAAATAAATAATAATCACCAGAATATGAATATCTGTGTTAAACACACCAAAGCTAATTCACCCATTCGTTAATATATAGCTTCAAAACTGAACATCACACTATAATCATATTTATCGTTTATCGGTTTATCGAGCAAGGCAACTGTGGCAGTTAGTAACGCAAGTTTTGTTGAACAACCAAAAACACATCAATAATGGAGAAACGAAGGCAATTATCAACAAAATAAAAGAAACTTGATCTTAGCCGGAAATACAATAACCTATATTGCAAGTATTATGTCTCTAGCTCTAAAATCATTATACCCTTTTACTCATTTTTATTGGGTTCAGAGTATAAAAATTAACAGAAGTATTTAGGGGCACGTTTCGGCTTAATAAAATGAGTTTATTTACACCTTGCAACAAATAAGAAGAGATATGTCAAATTTAGAATATAAGTACGAGTTTGAGCACAGACACATTCTGATATCTATATTTAATTGATGGGTTTGTTCATTGTGATGCAACAATGTTTTGAAAGCGATATGATCTTTTCGTGTCAAATAATATTAGTTCCGCTATTTGGTTTTTCTAATTTAGATTTAGATCCTAAATTCTAATCAAAAATAATGTTGTCAAGGGAATATTCTTGCAGAAATTGGAAAAAAATAATACTTGGTTTATATTTTGTAAAGTCACTCAAGATTTTCACTTTAACCATAAGATTAATAAAATATCCTTCTTTGTAAGTCGTTTATGACAAAAGCCAAAGAAAAAAATATATTTTTTATATTTTCTGTGCTGTTTTTTTTTTTTTTTGTTTTTGTTGGCTTTAATTGATGCTTAGTTTTGAGTTTTCTTGTGTTCTTTGGAATGTTGTTATCATGTTTGCTTCTGGGGCAGACTTTCAAATAAACAAATTCTGGAATATATGTATGTGTGTGTGTGTTTTGGTGGGTGTATGTGTAACAACAAATTTAGCTATCTGTTCTTGTGGAAAATATATAAATATTATTTATGACTGTGGCAATTTTAATGGCGCCATGTTAAATGTGCCATCCACAAATTTAATGCCAATGCTTTAATATTAATACGTTTAGCTTTTTTTTTTTTTGTTGTGTGTGCATAAATGTTTCAATTTTATTACTAAACTCGTATTTCGCATTTCCCATGTTTTTGCTCGCAAAGTTTATTAGATGTTTTTTTTTTATTTCGTCAGCAGTTGTGTGTTTTTTTTTTTTTTTCTCAGGTGAGCCGAAAATTGCCCAAATTGCGAGGGCCGCTTTAATACTTAGGAATTTGCATTTAAATTTTAATTTAATCCACGCGTTGATGGCTGCGATTTATTTTTTGACACGATCGGCTATTAAGTGAATATAGTATACAATATAGTATACAATACATATACACATATATAAATACATTTGATATTTGCTGCCTGACATGTTATTTGGATTTTGAATTAAGTTTATTTCTTAGCAACTCTTTCACCTCAGTATCTCATTTGCTATATATATTTTTTTGTTTTCTTTTTGTCTTGTGCTGGCTTTTAAATATTTCATTCAATTTTCGATGCTTTTGTGCAACACCCACACAAAAGTTTATTTTTAAGCGATTTATAAAAGCGTGAGAGCGAAGGAGACAGATGAGAGCGCAAGCACGAGAGAAAAAAAGAGAGGGAGCATATTCAACACAAATGCAAAATAATTCTTTTACTTTTCGCTTGACCAAATTGTTTTTCCTTTTTTTTATGCGCCGAATTATTGCAAAGGTTTAAAGAGGGTATGTAGAAGTTGTGCAAATGTAACAATAAAAATTATACATATTCTTTACGATATGGTCCATACACAGATCAAATATATTTTATTTTATCGAAATAATTAAACAGAGCCCCAATATCAATACAAATCGATTACCAATAACATAATAAGCCATCATTTTACTCGTAACTTATTATCAAGCTTTATTGGTCGTATTTGAAAACATTCTCTCATACATATATGTTGGTTATAAAATCTGAGTTTTAGTCGAGCTCTGTCGACTAGAGTATTCTTATTGCTTTCGTCTGTATGCGTGTGTCAAAAATATTGAATGATTTAATTGATTCGTTTCACATTATATGTCCCGACTTATACTCCAGATTAAAAGTGGGATTCACGGCAAGTATATTTGTTCATGTATATTTTTAGGTTTCTGATGTTTTCTCTTTTAATATAACGCATACGTCACTTTGGTCAGTCGGAAATTACAATTGTTTGTTCTTTTTATGTTTTTCAAAATATTCTCTCGCACATACATACGAGTGTGTGTATGTGTGTGTGTGTCTGCCTAGCATATTTTGGTTTTGGCTGTATTGAAAATATTTTCAAAAACATTTTCAGTTTATCGCTGGCATTTAAGGCGTTCAAACGCGTCAAAAAAAATAAAAGACGAGTAAATTGTGTGCGAAGAAAGTTTCTGTTTTGATAAAGAATTTTTGTGCTAATTAAAAATATGACTTAGCTCGTGATCGAAATGTGCCTGAAAACGTCCAGAATAAAAAGTCTTTTAAAAATTGTGAAATAACAACAGTTGAATTGTGAAAAAAAAATACTTAAAAAATAAATAAAGCACGAAAAACTTAAGTAAATGCAAAAAAATATACGACGCGTATAAAAACTATAAAAAATATTTTATATACCAAATAAAAATAATTACGAATATATATAAAATAAATAAAAATAACAAACATCATCAATCAAAATAGTAAAGAAAAAAAAAATTAATAAAAATATTTTGAGTTTTTTTATACAAGTCTGAATTTAAATCAATAAATACTGAATTAAACAAAAATATAACACATATATTTTATCTACAGCTATTAAACCAAAATGTAAGTGGTCTAAATGAGTTTTAATCATTTTATTATGGCGAAGAGTCTTCTTAATCAGAATCACTGGTAGAGTCGATATAGTCGTGTCCTTTATCTCTCTCTCTCTCTTTGTCCTTTTTCTGCCGGCCGGGCCGGATTACTATATCATATAGATGCCATCGGAACAATCGGTTGTGTGTTTTTCCATTTATTTAAGTTATATTAATTTTTTCACTCCGTCCGCCTCACTTAGTATTTATTTCTTATTTTAACTTAAAGCAACAACGCTTATGCCATGCATCAAAGTGACAGTAATATCTGTCATATGTATATTTATATATATCTATATACGTATAAATAACTGCATAAACATATTTATGTCATCCTTGACACTGTCCTAGAAACTGTCCGTAGCAGCACGCGATATCAATATTTCGCTAGTGGATGAATTTTCTACTTTTTTTTTTGTTAGCCTCTTAATAACAATAATTTCTTTATTTTTTTTTCTTTACTTTCAAAAAAATAAAATAGACCTGAACAATTTTTTATGCCGTGCATAAGTTGAGTTGTGTCATAAATATTTTTAAATTCTCTGTCATTTGTTTATTGTTTTCGACGCTTAACCAAATTGCTTGATGCTCTTTGATATTTGCCAGTTTGAGTTTATTTTGCATTTGAATGGTGTCCTTGTCTTTGAGTCTCTTAGTCGCTGTGCTAAATCTGGCCATGAACTAATCGCTGATGGGGGTTGATGGGTTGGGTGACTAGCTTTTCCTTTCATGCTTCCCTTCTATTTTTCCGATGGGGTTTCTTTTGTTAACTCAATTAGCGTGTGCTGAACAAAAATAAAAAAAAAACACCCCACAAAAAACTTAAAAATGTCAGAATTCAAACAAGTGCAGAAAAGCGCTAGTTGGGTGAGCCCGACTGGGGAGTACCCTAAACCCACTTGTTAATCAATTTGCTTCAATTGAATACTCTTTCTTGTTATATATTTTTATTTTGTTTGTTTTTTACCTAAGCAAGCCTCAGGGCTTAAAATGTAGAGTATTGATGCAAATGTTACTTATTAATATTTGCTTAGCTAGCAGGAAATTCAGAACATATTATTTCGGTTCAAAGTTTTAGTTTTACTAAAAAGAAATACATTTTCGTCTTCCTCAAAATTTCTGTGAAAAACCGAAAAACATAATTAAAATTAAGAATGAATGTGTCAAAAAGTATGAGTTGTTTTATGCCTCTGTTCCGTCAGCGTGGCTGGACAGAAATTGCCAAGCACCTGCGGACGGGAAATGCTTTGCGTAATTTTCACACGGGTGACAAGGGGAGGATTGTGGATGAGGGCTCGCAGGTGAAACGAGAGTACGGGGAGGAGAATACATTTGATTCACGCTATAATGACCATGAGATGTCCGCCTTACAGAACTCCGACCCGACACGCCGACGCGTCGTGTATGACACTGCGGAGCATCAACGTCGCCAGGAACGCATTTTGGTTGAAAATAAGCGGCGATGGGAACAGCGCACCGAACCTAAATCGCCGGCGATGGTCAAATATGAGCGCAGGTACCTGATGGAGGGTAAATTAAGAAAGCAACGTAAATGGCAGTCCGAGGAGGATAGGATTGCCGAGGAGTATAGTCGCCAGCGGCGCCATAAGCGGCTCACCGAGTTACGACGTCAGGCACGTGAGATGCGTGAATCGCGTAAGGGCCACCAGCTACACGATACCAGGTCAGCCAACGAAGAGTGGTTGGAGAAGCGAGCGACCGAAGATGAGGCCAAATATTGGCATACATGGAAAACTTGTCCGACGGAGCGAGGCGGCTAAGAGACGGTGTTCGAGCATGATTGTGATGCCGCACCCGGTGACCGGTCGACCAATCAACGTAGTGGTTTTGTGCAACCCAAACCGACTCCCATCAGCTTACCGAGGCGCGCCGCAGCAAGCCAATTCCATCGGTGGCACCACCAGGCACAACATTCGATGAGCTAACGCACAACCGACGTGTTCCCACCTGGATCGAGAAGCAACATTGCAGGACTCTGAATAAAGCGGCGGCCTATCGTCTACCCATATCCCAGATGAAATACGGAACGCTAAAATTGACGTGTTTCAGTCGACGGAAGGCGTCTCGGAGGAGTGTGCAGCCGCCACATTATCAATTGTCCATTGAAGCGATTCGACCGCAGCATCCCAAGCACACCGAAAATCAATAGTGTAAATAAGATAAACCGATATTACTAAATTGGTGACATCCGAAAAAAAACGAATACCCCCCTTACCCATATCTCTTTTCTTCGGCATTATTTTGTGAAATAAATTACGGACAACGTTTTCAATAAAGCTTATAATTTTTATGCAATGGACATGAAAATACGAAACCTCTTTTGAATAGGATTTTAGTGCTAGATTAATAATCTGACTACTAGAAAATATCATCTATTAATACAACATAAATTTGTTTTATATATCAAGAAACTAATTTATACATCTTTTCAAGTTACTTTTGACAACGATTACGCTCGTTCCAACAATGCCAATGCAATGCATCGCCTCTAAATTTGACCTGGAAATCCAATAGGACATCCATTTCCAATTGGAATGTCGCCGCCGATAATGCGCCGTTGACTTTTCATTGTGCTTGTTTACGTTTTCGCTGGCGACAACTAGCCGGCAGCCCTCGTCGCGACTGTCGCTGTTTTCCGCTACATTCGCACATTCGCCGTTATTTTCCACGCTGATAGGCGCCGATGCGGACGTATTGCAAACGTAGCAGTTCGATGAAATATTTCGCTGAACCTATTTGTAGCTGTCTAAACTATACGAGACTAAACTACTTTAGTTTTTTCACAACTGTTCAGCTCTTCTGCTTCAAGTTGGTGATCACTCAATTGATATCGATCGTTATCGATATTTTATGTTAAGTATTTAGTGCCATGGTAACTTACAGATGTTAAATTACATTATTAGAATGTATATATTTATACTCATTATACTGTCGGTAATCGATTTTTAGCGATTTATTTAAATAAACTTAATCTGCTTAAGGCTTGCAAGAATCTGTGTCCCACATTTAGAGTCTACAGCTGTAGTTGTTTATATGTCTTACAGCTGGTGCTTTCTTCTGCCTGATTAATACTTTGCAAAATCTGTCTTTTGAGTGGGTAAAAATCCAGCAGTGTCTGAAATAGTTGCTCTTATTAATTTAATTAGATTATTTAGGCTCAATTAGCTTAATAGATTCAAAATTTAGTTATTAATTTATTTATACTTATTCACTTAATTTATTTGAAACTAATATATTTTGTTCTCTTTACCTGTTGCAGGTCTGCAGCTGAGACAAATGATGGCCTAAAATGGCGGCTACACCACCAATGCCGCCCGGAGCAAACAATTTCCAATTAAATGGCAATTCTTCAGAACAGCAGCAGCAGCAGCAACAGCAACAGCAACAACCACAAGAGAATAATACCAGCAACAAGAGCAATAATAATAATAATAAAACGTCCAGCATAGCCGAGGCACTGCAGCAATCGTTTCAATTCAGGGCACTGCTCAACGCTGACGAGAATCAGGAGAGGAACACCAAGAGCAATATCAACACCAATAGCAACAGCAACAGCGATGAGCAATCTAAATCCAGAGTTAGCTGTGCATGCACAAATATTAGTATTATGCATCTGTTCCACGAGATGAAGCAGGAGTTTCCCACGCTGCCCGATGCTCTGGTGACGCAGTGCGTCAACGAGAATTGCCATCAGCGCGACAATTGCATACAGATGTTGCGCAAGGAGCTCAGTCTGCATCCATCTCCGGTGCAATCGTATCCCGCCAAGGTCGTACAACAGCAACAGCATCTTCAGCAGCGTCCACTAAAACCGCTACGCGCCGCACCTGCAACACCGCCAACGGCAACACCAACGACGCCAATAACACCAACTCCGACGCCGCCTGGGCCGCCAACAGGCCGTCCGCGTCCCACCACATTAAACCTGCAACGTCAGATCAATGCGCAGTTGCAGCAGAAGCTTCAACAGCGACAGCAGCAGCAGCTGACGACGCTACACAAGCCGCAGCGCCGTGCACCGCCGCTACCACCGCTGCCGCCACCCAAGCCAGCAACAACATTAACAACGACAACAGCAGCAGCAGCAACAGCAGTAACAACATTAACAAATCCCAGCTTCTCCAATGATTCCTCATGTCTCACCAGCCCGCTCAGCTCCAGCGAGTCTGAGTTATCGCTTAACGTTTCCTTATCATCGCCAACGACAGCAACGACAGCAACGCAGCAGCAACAGCAACAACAGCAGCAAATACGCTCACCGATTGTGCGGCACCGTTCAGTTATTAATCTGCAGCCAGAACCGCCGTATTCACGTGATTTTCTAACGAATGCGGCCGTTGCTCTTTCACCCGTAGCCGCCATTTCGCCAACGACAACAACGTCAACAACACCATCGTCCTCAGGCCCGAGCACGCCCAGCGGCAATCCACGGAAAAGTTTCACCTCACTGAATTTAACGTTGCGGCAACCGCTGTCGCCGCAGTGCGGCCCAAACAACAACAACAACAATAACAGCCACGGCATTGCCGTTCAACCGTCCACGATAGACATTACCGCAGGACCAGCAGCGAGTGGCAACGGCAGCAGCGGCATCACCTATTCGAGCAGCAGTTTTGATGCTCGTCGCGGCACCCACAAGAATTTTCAGTTAACCGTCACCGACGAGGGCAGCGTCTTTACTGCCGGCTGTGTGCGTCCCCAAACACCGTTGTACCCACCAGGCGCCATGTTGGCCAACGAAGTTGCAACACCACCAACAGCAGCAACAGCAACAGCAGCACAGCAGCAACAACAGCAGCTATGGGAACAACTGGCAACAGCTGCAGCAGCCGAGATAAATACCCAAGTATTTCCATATGCGACGCTGGCACAGAAATATGTTGTCGCCACCAACTACAACAACAATCATCTGCACAACAACAACAATAGCAACGACAACAGCCCCAGCGTCACGCATATGCCTCTCTATGAGGGCATCGTTCCCGAATCCGATCGAGCAGGTGAGTTGCCCAATAGTTCAGATCCGTTTTGATATCGAAAAGTTAAAAATCATGTTCCACTGTAAACCTGTGTAGCTATAAAAAAAAAAAAACAGAATTGATATATTTCGACCATGGTTACCGGTAATAAATCGAATTAAGCTGCCTGGTTTATTTATACGATTTATAGATGAAATCAATGTTGAAATATAACTTTGCTTATAATTTTGTTAAAAGTCATCCGATTAAGAAAAGCACAGTCATTCTGATCATAATTTATCTTCTCGATTATTAGTTATTTTAAAGTTTTATAGAGAAAGCGCATGTGGTTCCATTTAATTGGATTTTTATATAAATTTGATAAGAACTTTCCATGTGTTGCTTGGATTAAATAGTTTTTCTTTTATGTTCTATATATGCCAAATTAACAATGTATCATTTTAATTTGTCTTTTTTAATAGCAATGAATAAATATAATTGGAAATACAATTCGTGGAAATCTGATTATATTTATTGAGTTCCACATGTTTCGCATGTCTGAAATCGAATGTTACCTGGGGCATAATAACGTTGTTTGTTGTTTCTTATTTTTTGTTTAAACACTGGCAGAGGCGGGCTTATCAGGCAGGCAGTCAATTCCATTGACAATTGATAATAAATTGAACTACGCCCCAAATTTGTTGCGCTCGTGTCTTGACTGTGTTCAGACTGTGGGTGTGAAACGGAAAATTTGCTGGGTATTCAAATATTATAGTATGCTTTTGCGACTAGACCATTTAAGATAAGCTTATTGTGAAACGAAATTTGTAGGAATTGTTTGTTCAAAATCTATTGTTAGCAAATAACCACTTTCATTTTCTGTTTTTCGATTGTGCATTATGTCCGCTCTTCGACAATAAACAGTTAGCACGTATATTTATCCAACTTGTGGATGACCACTCTTCGTTGTATATACGCAAGCCTTATTTATAAATATATATGTGTATATTTATTTGTTTGTATGTATGTACATAGAGCCCGGCACGTTATTTGCTGTCGAAATGTCTCTCGTCTAGCTTCTTTGCCCTTGCACATTTCCCATTTGTTAGTGGCACAGTGAACGCTCGGTAATATTGCCAACAGTTGGTAATGGATTTGATATTTTTTAACATTTAACTCGTTTTTAATCTATGCTGCATGCAAAATTAAACAAACAGTAAAACAAAATAGCTTTATGATTTCTCATATTTTTAGTTTCTTCTTTATTTGAGTCAACACGTTGGGTGAACACTGTGTTTTTCATATTTCACGCTGCTTTCGAGCATTGATTCACTCTGTTCCATCTTACATCGTTTCATCGCATTTTATTTATACTACAGCCATTTTGATCTCTATTTTGCATTGATTTTGTTGTTGTTGTTTCGACTCTTTCAAGTTCAGGGTAACAAAAAGAAAGAGAGCGAAAGAGATAGGGAATGCGAACTATTCGAATTCGATTTCATCCATTAAATGGCGACAACGTTAGGCAGCGTGGGAAGTTAAAGAGCACTTTTCATATAATGATCGTCATGTGATGATAATGATGATAACTGTCACGCTGACATTTAATCATGAGCTCTCGAATATTAAAGCACTTAATATTCATATTAACCCAATTACATTTTAGCCAAATGTTCAGTTTTTCGTTTGTTGTTGTTGTTGTTGTTGGGATTCTTCGCACATTTTGCCATTAATGAATTAATTTATCAATTAAAATGTTTTATTTTTTTATTTTGCAAATGTCGTACAATTTTCGTTCGTACTTCTCTAGAATAAATGTCACTATATACGCATATATATTTATGTATATATATATATATCGATCCTCCCTTGGCCCATTGCCCTGTTTGCTATTTCCGCTAGAAATCTATCAAAATGTCTAAAAATATTTGCATGCTTTCAATTTATTTTATTTAAACTGTTTGTCTAATGTGTGTGTGTGTGTGTGTGTGTGTGTGTGTGTTTGAGTTTTGTTCAAAATCAAATTTTGAAAATGGTTTCAAATCGGGCGATGCGCGCTGCTTATTTTCGGTTGAAATAAATTATTATTAGATTGATTTGTCGGCGTGTTTGTTGCGCATTTAGACTAAATTTAAATTTTGTTTATTAACATATAGCGATCGAAAAATGCGCGCCATTATTTTTAGCCACAAACAGAGTAATAAAATGTGAGCTATGCAGCCATTTATATGTCTAAATGTATATATGCATGCCGAGCAGATAAATGAAATACTCATTTTTTCTTTTAATTTCTTGCAGTGCATGCGGCGACAATTGAGCGCCAAAAGACGAGACGCGACAAGCTGGCAAATGCGCTGCGTGATAACAAAAAGCGTCTGCTCTGCCTGGAGCAGGAGATTAATATTTTGACCGAACCGGTGCCGGTGGGCGAATCAGAAAGACTGGATAGAGATATCAAGAAACTGACTGATGACTGTCAGCGGCTGCTCAACATTATCAATGGTAAGCAGGGAACAGATAAACAAACTGGAAAGAAACATTACTTATTATTAACATCATTGCAGATCCGCAACTGAATGACACTGCGGTCAGCGCAACCAATTCCAATTCCACGAATCGTCAGCTATCGGCACCAGCCGGAGCACAGCTCCAGCCATTCCAGCAGCAGCGGACAGCCGGGCAGCAGGCGCCGCCGGCTAGCGTTCAACAGCGCAATCAGATGCCACCCAATACGTTGCGGTTGCATTCAGTGCCGTTAACGGGATCGCAGCCACATCTCGATTTTGTGCAGCATCATGCAAGTAGCGTTAGTGCGCCCAGCTCCGCCTGCTTGACGCCACAACAACAGCAGCAGCAGCAGCAGCAACAAATGCAACTAGAACCTCCACCTACCTATGCGCAATACTATCAGTTTCAGCAGTTTCTGCGTGACCAGCGAGCAGCAGCAGCAGCAGCAGCAGCATCATCAACATCCTTATTACCACCAACAACAGTCGGAACAGCTATGGGCGCAATGGGAGCCACTCAGCAGCTCGAGGAAGAGGAGGAGTCCCTGTCCGAATCGGAACTTGACGAAAGCGAGGAGCCACTGGACATGTGGGCCTGCAACTTGTGTACATTCCGCAATCATCCGCAATTAAACATTTGCGAAGCCTGTGACAATGTTAGGATCCAGCCGGGTATGATACGCATTGTGCATAGCGAAGCCGCTGCCACTCCCACGCCTACGCCTACAATGGCAGCTGCAGCCTTGCACACGTGATCAATATTGATGATCGCTCGCATGCCCTTTATTTATATACATATATATATATTATATATATATACATATATAAAAATCCTAACTATATATATATATATATATATAACCTATATATATTTGAAAAGTCCTTAACATGAATGGCTTGCCAGTTGTTGGCATGTTGGCAACTTTGAAACTGTGATAGCATTTAAATTAGTTTCCAAGTTAAGCAATGAAATTTAAGGCATGCATGCAGCCTCGAAAGACATATGTACAAATGTATGCACATACGTATGTACATACATAAAATCAATTATATTTAAATACAAAAAACCAAACCTTTTGCTCACTTCAAAGTACCGCCTAACCTAAAACTAATCTAACAAATAATAATCGATACATATATAAATTCTAAAAACATAATTAACCCTTAAATAATGTACAACAAGTAGATATGTTCAATTTGAATTAATATTTATGTTAATTGCATATGCCTCATCATTATTGTATTATCGATAGCGCTGTATTATTAAGAAAACACTGTTTATTATTATTTTAAGCAGTTTGCATCAATAAAGAAGTCATTATTTAATTATTTTTTGCTTGTTGTTGTGTTCGTTGTG
The DNA here is from genome assembly GCA_035042125.1 of Drosophila longiperda. Classification (NCBI taxonomy): domain Eukaryota; kingdom Metazoa; phylum Arthropoda; class Insecta; order Diptera; family Drosophilidae; genus Drosophila; species Drosophila longiperda. The sequence goes on from JAWNLV010000107.1 coordinate 1,668,028, forward strand.
TTTGCATTGAATGTATAAATAAAAATTATTTGTACTTACAGCGCCGATACTCAATAGAGAGGATATACATATAACGCTGTCGCCCGGCGAAAATCGTAAGAGATGTAATTAATAAAGTTTCTCAACATTTTACTTATTGTATCTATAATCGCAGGTATTATACACTCCTGGATATTATCATGACAGTCGGCTCAACTCTAACAATCAAAACTAGACAACATTAACTCCGACAAATATTTAATATCGATATTTTCTTTTGTATTTATAATTAAAATATATTTTACAGACGCTGCTGGCAGCGTTCTTTTGTATATACGTAAACATGTAGGTTCGTAATATGTATTATGCTAATTGTTGATTTTCTGAGTAAAGAATCAAGACTTAGTAGCACATATAGTGAATTTTAATCGGTAATTGTACATTTTGTAAATATATCTACTATTGTAAAAGTATTTGTGTTAGGTTTTCTACAAGAAACACTGCAAATAACCAATATGCAAATATATTGTAAGCTTTTCTAAATTAACGTTATAATGTACGAAATTAAAGAGAAATTTTAAATCGATAATGCGAGGTTTTTTAAATCGATATAAATACATTATATATTTACATGTGTAAATGAATCTTGAGCTGTTGAAAAAGTTCATATTTTAGCTCAGCGTCCATAGTAGTAAAACGGATAAATACTAGATGAGCTAGTAACAGTAATCTTACAGGAGTTTGTATTAAGAGTTTCTATCGTGACTGAAAATTAAATCTGGTCTATGGGTGCATTAGCTGTCAATTTCGGGGACTTTAATAGCTAGATATGAGCGTTAAATGTTCGACTACAACAAGGGAAAAATATCTGAATACTTGTTTCAAGGTTCCAATGTATTCAACTGTATGTTCTTAAACTCTTTAAAATAATCGTTTTGCCTGACGTCACACAAGCAGGCGCGCTGTTAACAGATATATTGCACCTTGGCGACGTGTAATCTATATCCGTTAGGCACATGCGCAAGTTTCAGTTATCGAATTATCGTGTCTGCGCACCAGTTACTCGCTCGCTGCCGTTCTCGGTGTTAGTATCCGTATACATAAATGTTGTACGTCTCTAGCGAATCGAACAACAACCTATACATTTTTCTCGGCTTACATTTCTGTTCGCATTTTTGCGAGACAACTGTAGACTCCGGCAATTTTATTAAAAATCGAGCAGTGCGTTAATTGTGAAAAGTGGATTTGACGGCAAATGTAATGGAGACATTTCGAGTTCACCCATTAGGGCGTTCCCCATACATGGAGTCCAATTCATTTTACTTCAGAGGAGAAGTCGCCTACACAGAGGACGACATATTGATCAAAAAGCTATTTCTATTCAAAGTAGCACCAGAGGTGAGAGAGCTCAACGGGCACTTGTCGATTGTAATTTCACCTGTTCATTTGATGCATTTCATTCACAGCTTTTGATAAAGCAGCTGGAAGCTTTTTTTTCGAAATTTGGTCCAGTGGAGCGCGTACAACTGTTTGGGCCGCCAAGCATGGTCGGTTCCAAGTACAACGGCGATAATATAAAAACCAAAACGGGCTTCGTCTCCTTTAACGATCCATGTAGCGCTGCAAAGTAAGTACAAGTAGAGCATCTACATATAAATGTCACAAATCTGCCTCACCACAGAGCATTGCGGCGCACCGTGCACTATGTGGGTAAACGTCGTGTATGCGTTCACCCCAGCGATAGTTGGCATCAGCCCGATGCCTTTGGGCCCGCACCCGAACAGTCAACGGCTCCCATTATGATCCTTAATGATCATTGCCTGGAGCATATCATGCGTATGCTATCGTTTCCCGATCGCATCCATTTTGCGCGCACTTGCGTCCGTTTCGAGAACGCTTTCCAGCAATTGTCGCCAGCCCTCGATCAATGTGTGAAATTTGATGACTTCTTGGATTTGACAGTGTGGGACGTACGTGATTTCTTCAAACTTTCCGGCCGTCACATTAAGCAGCTAGTTGGCATTATACCAGAGCGACATTCCAAGCGAATTTTTGAATTTTTGGGCGCCTACTGCACCAATTTGCAGAAGTTGAGCATTATGGCAACCAAAATAACAGTACGCAACATGTACAAGACATTCGACAAGATGAATCAGCTGCAGGATTTGCGACTGCGCGGTTGTGAGTTAACAAATGAAACTCTGCTGGCACTGGAGGGTTTACCGGCGCTGAAGAATCTCGATCTCTCTAACAATGGGATGCTGAGCGGGCTGCACATGAATCGCTTGCCAGCCTCACTTGAGTCGCTGACATTGACAAGTTGCACCAGCCTCCAGGCGAAACTGTTTCCCAAAGTTTGCAAGGCACTGAAGAATTTGAAGGCGCTACACTTGAAAGGAATTTTTTCAATTGGATTGGGCTTCAAGCAGTTGGTTAGCGCAAATTACTGCAACGCCCTGGAGACTATCACGGTTAGCCATGTCACCCACGACTCCATATTAAATCAGTACGAGTACATTGCCAAGTTGCCCAGCGTCCAGAATATAATTGTGTACGGCAACCAAGGGGACAGGCTGCGACCCGAGCTGTTCGCCTGGCTGAAGGAGTTCAAGGCAAAGCAACTACTCACTTTGGAGGTGCATTGCCCGCACAGCATCAGTGCTGACATTGTATCGAATATAAGCAAGCTGAGCGCATTGAAAAAGCTCATCTTGCCCACCAATGAGGCACTTAATGATCGTGCTATGGACATGCTGGGTGATCTCCATGAACTGGAGGAACTCAATCTGAAATATTGTCCCAAGATCAGCGACAATGCTGTGCTTCACTTGATACTCGGTTGCCACAAGCTCAAGACATTGTGTCTTGATTATTGCCCAATGCTAACTGGCAAGTTGTTGGCTGATATTATTTTCAAAGTGCGTTTTCAAATTAGTCAGAAGGACGTGAAGCGTCCGCTGCCCATAAAGATGACTGTGTATGGCTGTCGGATGGATGAGAGCTGCCTTCAAAATGCGGATGTGGCTGCTAAGGACATAATTGATCTATCGTTCGCATTGCCATCATCGTCTGAGCTCTGCTTTTTCGATATGTCCGATCTTTTGGCGTTCGAAGAAGATTCTTACTTTTCCGACGATCCATACAACCATATGTTCGATGCTGGTTTGATGTTCGATGATTCCTATTTTGGCCGAGATGACGATAATGATCGTGGTCATGATTTCTATGATGATGATGATGATGATGATTATTTACACAGCGATGATTATGACTCGGAGTCGCAGTACTAAAGATTCTGTTCGTTGCCAAAAATCATCGTGTATTATGCAAACACTTATTAATAAAAGAATATAAAAAACGATCAAATCGTTTAGTTTAGAAATACACATTATTTTTTATTGCATTCTGTAAACATTTATTATTTATTATTTTATTGTTTATTATTGTTAATCCATATGCGTACATATTCGTATATTTTATAATTTTAAATACATTTTGTTCATATAATTTAAGGTGTAGTTTTATTTAAAAGCATCTCTCTAAACGTATTTCAATATTGAGAACCTAAAAGTCGTTGTTTATTGCATTGTAAATTTAATTACTTAGTTAATTTTTCTTTGATTCGAATTAGTTTCTTTGATTAGGCGCTAAGTGTAGATTGTTTTGCTTTTTTTTCCATTTAGTTTTAATTCTTTTGTTCTAACTTTAAAAAGCAACATTTAATTGACTTGAATTTTGGGGATAATTGCACCAAAATTGAACAAGAATAAGCATAACAAAGGAAATACGTATTAAATATAAACTACGAATTTTTGTCCGGTGTAGACAAGTATAATTAATAATCTCATAAATGTATTTTGGTATGTTGAAAGCATACTCAATTCAAAACTAACTAACAAATAACCAACTATCAAAATAACACAAAATATAATACTTTGTCAATGTGAGATTTGTGAAGCTTAATAAATAATATATATATATATAAATAAATATATATATATATAAATATATCGCATTTTAGTAACAATAATAAACGTTTTGAAATTGTTTTAACATTTTCGCATTATATAAATATAAGTTTAGAAGTGGTAAATTTTTTTTTAAGTTAGTTGATTTAAGGAAGTTCAAAACAATTTGCTTGGCATTTTTGTGTTTAAGTAGAAACTCAATCTTATCAAAAATTGTGTTAATAAATGGTAAATATATATGTGTGTTTAATTAAATAATTACTGGCCATTGGCCTCTCTCTTATTTAAAAGCTGAGCAAGAAGCAAACGTTGGTATGAGGATTAGCATTGGGATGAAGTATATGTTTGTAGTGGAATGCATGTTGTCGTTCACATGAGGCACACAGGACATCTAAGCTGAAGCGCAATGCTCTTTCTGACTACATTAAACATACTATTATAGTGAACATGTTGTTATATGTTTTGTATGTATATATATCTATATATGTATATTCTGATAAATTATTGTACTCTCTTGCATAATTTGTATGAACTAAATAATGTAATTGTCCAATTGCTTGCTGATATTAATTTTTGAGTATTTGTGTTCGCATTATTTTTCCATTTTTTTTTTCTTTTTCTTTTATATTTGGATGTTTGGGTGCTTAGAGCTTAGAGAGTGACCTCGTGGCCATCCTCATCGAGCATTTCGACAAAGGCGCGTGGCACCAGTCCCTTCATAAGTCCCTGTTTGCCGTACATGTAATCCTCGTTCACCGGCGAGCACTCAGTAACAAAGATGACCTACAAAATATGTGTAAAAAATTAAAGCATTTGATGGGGTTTGGGTTGGTGGTGGTCATCACCTCATTTGCGCTTAGATTCAATTCGGTATGATCCTTGGCATCGTAGGAGCAAAGGACGCGCGCACGCTGCATTTGATCCGTGCTCACATTCATGGATTGCATGGACTGATTTACTTTGTGACCGATGCCGCTGCTGATATTGCTGTTGTTGGCGTTGCCAGCATTGCGTGCTCCGCCGGCGGAACTCGATTTGACCGCATCGTGAAGATCAAGTGGTGTATATGGCGTTGGGCCTCCCAAGCTGATGGAAGACGCAGAGGCAGAGTTTTTTTTTTTTTTTAAATGAGTTGACTTTCTTTTGGGATGAGGAGAAGGGGCAACTACTGCTAATGAAACCGTTGACACAAACAACCACAACAACAACAACGCAAAGACTCTAATCGAATAACACGAAAATGAATACGAATTCTGGGCGAAAGCTCATTGAAATTCTGCTCCTTTTGGAGACTTCTTTGCATATATCGGACAATTAATAATGATAATAATATAATTGGAACAGGCGTGTTGCGAAGTTAATTAATTAATTAAACTGTCGTTATGGCGCTCGTATCGAATTCGATCTCAAAGTCTTCCAGCAGATGCGTGAGCGCCTTGACTGGCCCAATATCAATACTTTGATAGCCAGCCTCATTATCTGGATCTAGATCTTGTTCTTGATCATAATCGTAACCGAAATCGGTATCTAGTGCTAGTGCAGTGGCATTGGCAATGGAATCACATGAATGCGCCGAAATAATGCTGGGAGGCCCATCGACATCCTCGCTATTGATGCGCAGGCGTGGCTTGCCGGGCTGCATTCTGGAAGACCACAAAACATACACAACAACAATACAAAACAGCAGCACCAAACAATGCCTGGACACAGTGCAAGATGGATAAATAGATAAATACATTGATAGTGCCGACTACTCAAGTGCTTAATTTTTCTTGATTCCAATCCGTAATGCAGTTCTTTGGGATCGGGTTTGGTTAAAGAATTTCTCGAGATTGCTTTAAGAACACTCTTAACTAATAAACAATAAATAAAGTTCTTAAAGTTATCCGAAAACGCTTTCAAAATCTCAAATAATTGTTAACCGAAAAACAACAAGTGGAAGAGGAACTTTCATTTACTTACTTGGCCAGCTCGCGCTGCAGTTGATCCATAACATCGCCACACTGTTTGTAGTATCGCACCTGGGTCTGGATGAAGGCGTGCAGATGACGCAAATGGGATGCCTGCGAGGTGCTGATGCCGTCCAGCAACAGTTTCGTTATCTCCGACTGGCGATCAAACTCGGCCTGGGCCACACGCAAATCCCGCTCCGCCTTCATTGAGTGGAATCAAAATTTATTAGATAAATGAAAAGTTGAAAAAATATAATATTGCAATTAAGAAAAACTAATAGAAAACAACACATTGATGAGGCGGTTGGATACCTGTTCGAAGACAGCTTCGGGCGAAATACCATCTTTCTATTAACATATCCATAAAGCGGCACACAAAAGCAGAAGAGTTTAAATCCAATATAAGCTTATTTTATATTTATATATATATATATATATATATTTAACTATATGTATCTTCTGCTCTATCAGATCACTCACCGCCTGCTGGCCGAGCATACTGCGCGCCTTCTTCAAGCGATTCTTGCACGCATCCAGATCCAAGCTGCAAAGAGATTTAAATACAACAATATATCCCACAGCTATATATTTATATTTATATATATATATATATATATATATATGCAATTTATTTTTTTTTATTTTGAGAATGCAGGAATGACTCACCGCTTGGTCTCCAGCAGGCCGCGCTCCTTGCTGATGGTCTTCATTTCGCCCTCGAGAAATTTGCGCAACGGTTGCGTAAAACAAATGCCTGATGTGGCAATGAAATCGTGCTCACACTGCCCCAACTTTTGCTCGGCTTGGCCGACTTTAATGAGCGCTTGGCCGTAGGCCATGTCCTGGCCAAAGTCACCGCCCGCCTCGATCATGTCCAGCGCCAAACGCTCCAAATTGCTGATACGTTTCGGTTTCGATTTCTCAATCTTCTCGAAAATATAGTCCTCGACACGATTCTGTGGATTTGGTATGAGAACCGTTTCGGTGTCGCGCACAAGCTTCTCCGTCCATGATTTGGTGAGGTCGGCGCGTTCGGCCAGATTCTGAAAGTGTATATCGTATTCGGTGCGCTCGGTGGTGCCCAATTTCTCCTCGGTTAGCTGCAAAAGGGCAAAAAGTCAATCGCAATGCGCAGAACCATTCAAATTTCACCACACTCCAAAACAAAAGTACCTCCACCTCCACCACACCCAGACACCAAACCACCCACATCTCACACCCTTGCAACACACAATAAAGTTGTGGTTGTTGTTTGCATCAGCACTATTTACCTGCACCACGCGTGATATTGTGCTGCCCGCCTCCTTGACCAGGTTTTTCACATTGAAATTGGGCAAATTTATGTTCATTTTGTACTTCGCTAATTTTCAGTTATTTTGAATCAATTTTATTAGAAAATTATGCGCTTGGGAATTCTTGTTTGTATTTATCAATAGTCTAATGAGAAAGCTAAGCTGCTGTCCAATCGATATCCTTGCGCATTTTACTATCGATAGTTTTGCTACACATACAAAGCGACCTCTAACGGTAGATACTCGGCAGCATCGCGGCGAATTCATTTGAATATCAAGCGAATGCAAAAGAATATCACAAATAATTAAAAAAATGTGATTTGTACTCAATGTTTCATCCAGGATCCATAGCCAATAATTTGAGGACATCACTTAATGCGTTTAATCATATAATACAATTCTTATCGAGCTTATGCCTAGTTATCAACAGTTAAAAAACAAATTGGTTAAGCCAGGAGCAAAGGCTCATTATTAATACGTTGCCGGGATGGATTCGCATCCTGAACGAAATGGTTAGCGATGGTAAGGAGGATTAGGCGTAGCAAGGAAGTTACTCTATCGAGGGGAACCTGTGGTCCTGGCTTGTTCCTAGAGCAGCCTTTGTTTTTCTCAGCTCAACCCCTGCAATCTTCCAAATACAAGCTTTGTTTTACAGTCCCGCAAAGAAGACATTTCAAAGACATCAATAATTATAATTATAATTTAATTGTTTCACTTATTGACAAAATCACTTACAAAATAAGAGTAATGCTTATTCGGCTAGAATAGAATAGACTAATTAATTTGTTTCCAGAAGCCGCCGCAGTGGCAATGCAACCATTTGTTGCACCACGCCTTTAGCGCTGATGTTTTGGCCACTTTGTTGGCGCTGTTAACGAAACCGCAACGGGCGCATCTGCGGATGGTGCTGGGATTGGCGCCCAATTGCAGATTACTGACGCCATCCTTGACACAATTGGCAAAGACCACTTGTTCCATTTCGATGTCCTGCAGGCCGACGGGCTCCACCAGCGAGGTGAATGCCAGCTGGCCGGACTTAACTGCCGCATAGCCCTGGGCGCTAAGCAGTGTGGTTGGATTGTGCCTTGCCAGCTGGGGAATGAGCAACTGCTTGGAGAGCAGACTGCACTCGTCAAGCAACAGCTCGTCCGGTTCGGCAACATTCTGGGCGAGACGTGTGAGCAGGCGAAACAAGATGGCCAGCACATCGATGTTCTCCATCGTCTTCGTGTAGACGGGCAGACACTGCGGATTGAGCAGACCCCAGATGCGGATCATGACGAGCAGTTCCCGCAGACTGCTGATGGCGACAATGTCGCGACTGATGTCATAGCAGCCCTGCCGTTTTCCAGCCAGTTTGCATTTGATGACCTCGTCGGGCAGGCGATTGAGCATATTCAGCGCCAGATCTGTCACCCATTGGATGAGCTGTTGCAGACTCTGTAGCATCATGGGCTCCACGGTGAAATCCTTGGGATCTAGATTTAGCATTACATTATCCACATCCGGCACCGATTCGGCCAGCTTCATGGCCAAATTATCAGCGGGCCCCTTGTCCTGGCATCCCAGATCGGAGGGACGCAACAGGCTCTTGAATGTGGACGAGATCGCGTGCAAAATGATGAGATTATCGAGTTCCTGCTGCTGGGCACGACACAGATTGCTCTTCAATGCCAAAAAGTTGGCATAGTAAAACTGACGCACATACGACGGCTGTCGTGTAAAATTCTCGGTCAACTTCTCCACAAGCGCCTCCAGATTACCCAGATTGAGGAGCAGCACATCACTCGCATCCACTCCGGTCACAATGCAGTACTCGAGGAGCAGCAACAGCAGCTGCATGCTGCCCGTTGCATTCTGTTTGAGCAGCACTGGCGTCTGCATCGCATGCAGCTGCGCATGGCTATCGAAGATGAGCAGCATTTGACTGGTGGGCGTCAGATCAGCGCACACAAATCTGGCCACATCGCTGGCATCGTTGCTACTGCTGTTGCCACGTTCGAACTGCGTGTGCTGCAGTTGCTTCAAGGTTCCCGGTTCGAGCACCTGAACGCTGTTATCCTGCAAGATCACATATAGTTGCTCAGAGTCACCGGATAGTCGGGTGCTGCACAACTGGGCAATGTTTGCGCCCAACTGCAGCTTGGCCACTTGCTCCCAACTCTCACAGTCCACAGTTGGTTTGCTGGCGCCAACCGTAGCTGATGATGCTGCTGACGTTGCCAGTGCCGACGATGCGGACGCGGCTGCTGACGAAGTAGAGGCAGATGACGCTGATTGCTGCTGGAGCAGCGCGTGCACATTTTGATGGCGACGCGTCAGCGTCCACTGCTCGAGCAGACTGCCCGGCTCTGTGGCGCCAAAGACCACGTAGATGACATCGTCGTTGCCGAGGCGTGTCCACAGCAGCTGCGAGATGCGACGACTGTTCTCGAGCGGCAGCAGAAAAATGCTGGCCAGCGACTCCGATTTGATGATGATGCGTTTGCCATCCAGTTGCAGGGAAACCTAAAAATGGAGAGTATATTAATAACATATGATCTCATATAATAAATGAACCTTAAAGGCACCTTGAAGCAGTGGACGAGCTGCTGCTGCTGCTGCCAGCCAATACTGTAGGCAATGTTGAGGGCGCCGCTGGCGCTGGCCAAAATGCTGCACTGTTCGATATAACTGCGAGAGATTCCAATGCTGTGTGTGGCAGGAATTAATTCTATTTGCTCGCTGCTACTGCTGTTGCTATTAGTGCAACTGTTGCTGCTGTTAGTGTTGTTGTTAGTTATATGTAGCGTGGAGGGATCGGCAGGATTGCTGCCAGTGGCGGGGTGCTTCTGCAGCGGGGACAGCGTAAAAGCGGCCAGCAAACCCGACGAAGTCAGCAGAATACAGCCTTCTGTGGCGACGCCACCAAACCCGGTCAATGTGGGCCGCTGATCGAGACGCTCAAATTTTTCCGAATAGTAGATGTGATCCTTTTTCTGGGTATTGAAGTGGACACCTTTGCCGTTGTGAAAGAAACGCGCCTCGATTATGTCTTCGCTGGGTATATTGGCGAAGTAGTGCTGTTGCCACACATTCAATGCCTGCTCCCTCGGCTGCCAGATCTCCACGCGACCACCAATGAACCCCAATAGCAATTGTTCGCCACTCGCATTCCAGGCAAGCACATTTATCAGCGATTTGGAGACGCAAACTTTGTAATATTGCCAGGGTGTCACAATGTCGCAGACATAGACGTGTGTGGAAAGACTCTGCAGTGCGCTAAAAGCGATTATGTTGCGTGTGGAGACGGCGCAGAGCACTACCTTGTGCGGGAATACGCTGCAGTCTTTGGCATTGCCAAATTCTCGACGGCTTTCCACCTTATACAAAATTGTCATCTTTTTTGTTTTCGACCGAAAAGCGGTGCAATTTTTGCTAGTGATGTGCACGCAATTAATCGATAATCATTGGTCATCCATGTGAATGGCAATAAAATACTAAATGCTGAGCATAACCCAGCAAGCAAAAACTTTAAGTTTATTTTTAAGTTTAAACTCGACTGCTAATGCATCTTTCATCTTTTGTATGCTTCTAAACAAGTAAAACGTTTATTGACATAATTAAGAAGCGATATAAAAGGACTTGTTCAAGTGAACTACTGTGAACAACACAGTGAATCAAATAAACTAATGAAAACCGTTAGGTCGATTAGGCGCCAATATATTGTATTCGATAAATGCACATCATTTGAAATTACTTTTGCAGTATTAAAGTATTTTAAGTTGTTGTTTGTTGTTGCTGTTTGTGTTTGTTTATTAATCAAAGATAGAAACCGGATTTGTGATTGACATGAGAACATTTTATTCGTATATTGTTTATAGAGTTCAATAAACTCCTGCACAAGCGTCGTATATTAACTTAAGGCAATAAATACGAATTACAAATTAAAAATTACAAATTAGGGAGAGGAAATTAGCATAATGACTAAAATAAACTAAACTAAATTAAGTTGAAACTAAACTAGGTTCACGTAGCGCAGTCCCTTGACGAGGCTGCCGCTGAAATGGTCGCCATCGATAAACCGAATGCCGTCGACGAGGCACGATTGAAGGCTGCAAGGATATTCGGCGCCGAAGGAGCTGCTCTCCCAGCGCAACTGGAGGATATAGGGTACCTCGGGCGTAAGGACGCAGGCGGAGTCGCGGCTCCAGCTCAGATGTAGATCACAATTGTATTTCGTTGTCTGGCCCTGGATGCAGTGCGTCCACACAGGCTCAGCCGGCTCCCGGCTGCCATCGTCGGCATACAGCTCGAGACGCAACGATTCGCGATAATCCTGCGGGTGGTGGCCAGTGTGCAGCTGCGGCGGCGCCAAGCGACTATTGAGCACCAGGCCCAGCACAGAAATGAAACGTGAGGAACGCAGACCCACGCGCCACGTATGGGATTCGGCATCCAGGGTGAATGGACGGCAAGCCTTGTAATAGCAACGCTCGACGAGTATGGCGGGCTCTGGATGATCCCTTGGCATGTCGCCCTGGCATGTCTCTACCTGCCAGGTGGATGCTGCGTCGGTGAGTGCGCCAACATCATCGCACTCCTGCTGCGTCCACTCATAGACATACCAGAGGAGCAGCTTGTGCGGCTCCTTGCTGGCAGCAATGATGGACTTGACGCACTCCTTAGAGACGTGCACATAGTGCTCCTTCAGGTAGCTCATGTACTGCACATTGTTCACACAGCAGTGCATAAAGAAGGACATGCACACCTCCTGCAGACGATCCAGACCCATGCAAACGCTTAGCTCCAGCGCCGGCAGCACATTAGAGAAACGCAATTTGCGCTTGATGGCCAGCAAAGAGTCCGCAATGAGCTGATCCAGCAGATACTTTTCGGCGGCATAGTAGAGCTCAATGCACGCCTCCAGCTGCATACACTCGTAATCCACATTGCCCGTGTATATCGATTCCAACAGCACCTTAAAGATTGGTGCACTTATATCGGGTATTTCAATCTCCGGCTCCGCTTCGAGCTGCTGCAGTGGGCCGTAGAACATGGCCTCGAAGACCGGACTGGCGGCACTCAAGATCAACTTGTGGCTCTTGAGCAAATCCTCGCACACATGGAACACACAATCCGTGTGCTTCTCCCCGTGCAACAGCTCCGCATATCGCAGGCCCAGCAGGCTGCCCCCATTCGTCGGCTCCTTTCGGTGTATAACACTCATTTCATTCATCTATAATCAAATATAAAAAAGAAATAAAGCCAAAGTAAAAATCCGTGCTAGAAAACCTGTTTCTAACTTTAACTTAGATAATTTATGTATTAAGCAAAAAAAGTATACAATTTTTTTTTTTTTTGTATCTTTTGTTTTAAGATTCTGCTTTCTCTTGTTTTGCATATTGTGAAACAAAATCTGGGCAAGTATTCATTTATTTTGATAAGATATGTGTGATAAGATGTAGATACTGTATATCAAAATCCAAGAACTTTATCACTAAAAACACTTCGCACCCGAATTTATGTCAATCCTATTTTTTTTTGTTTTTTGTAAAAAGTGATGAAATCACTTTAAAAAAAGAAAAACATTTGAATTCATTTATAAAAGAGAAATTCTATTTTACCAAGTAAAAGACGATAACTTTATCATTTTAAATATGAAAATTAAAATTGAATGATTTATAATAAAGAGAAATCGTGTTTTATTATTTGAATTGAGTTATTTATAATAAAGAGAAACCCGATTTTTACATATTCTAATTTAAATTGATATATTATAATAAGAAGAAATTATCTTTTTTCTTTGTAAATATATAATAAAATATAATAGTAAAAATATTAACTTATTTTGTAGATTTGTAATCTGTGCTGCTGATAAGCATTAAGTTGAGCATTTTAATTGCCTCAGCTGAGTGTTATTAAGTTGACTTAATTTCTGGCGAAATTCAGTTGAAATTCTATTTTTTTCCCACACACTATTTATATATTACTTATTTGCATATTTTGTTTGTGAAAAACATTCACAAATACTATAAAAAAAAATACATGCTGCCGGCTAATTGTGATTTCTTTCAGAGTGTGTGTGTGGTTTTGTGTGCGCGCGTGTGTTTTTGTGACTCTCATTATTTATATTTTGCGTATTGGCAATAAATAACCGGTTTAAACTTTAAGGTGTTTCACGTAGATTTATCGATGATATTACAGGGCACTGTTAATAAAATTTCCCAGCGCTTTTAAAGTACATGTAGTTATGCTGACACAAAGCATGGCTTCTAAAACCTAGCAGTGACTACAAATATTTACCTTTCAGATTTAGCAAAGCTGCTGCGCAGATTGTCGTAAGAGGAAATGCTTAGAATTTATATAAGCACGTTTGGTATTTGAATTTTTTAAATTCTTTTGTATTGGACACGGATTGCACCTTTGCAAATAATATTTGTTGGCACTGTGACAAATGATCTTGAGTATTTTAGTTTAATTAAAATGCTACACAAATACTTTAGGTTTTCTTGAAAGCGTATCCGCTTAGATTTATTCTGTTTAGTATTCTATCCGCTGCAAAAGGAGCTGAACTTGACCGATTTGAATAAGCTGTGTCACACCGATCGCAATTCACAAAGACCGAGAGAAAGATAAATATCACACGAACATACAACCATTCAGCGCGACGCGCCACCTTCAACTGAGCATAGAACTCGGAGAATACAGCTACTCCACTCTCTCTCTCTCTCTCTCTTTTTGTCTGGAAGCAGTTAACGCTCTTGCTCGTGCTAGAATTATATATAATTCCACCATAATCTCTTTCTCTTCTCAATTAAGCTCTTGAATTGCTTGCCATAAGAGCCTTTACTTAAAGCTTAAGAGAAAGCAATTAGCTTTAGTAGATCCCATTGAGGCGTACAAATAGAAAATGTTATTTTGCAAGAGACGCAAAGTTTAGTCAATTTTTGATCAGCTCACAGCGATTATTAAATAAGTAAGAGCAAACAAGAATCAGATAATATTGATAAACTACACACGTTTCTGGTGTCGTCGCAGCCTTGAACCCTTTAATAGTCTCTTCAACGGACAAAGTTATTTCTGTAACTCATAAAAAAATAAACAGACTACTCTACCAACAACTGGGGGCAAATTGAAATATTAGCATCGTTTGTTTGCCGTTGAAATGTGAAATTAAATAAATTTACTTTCTTACAATAAGCGAAAAATTAAATCTATTTGTTTTTAGTTTTAATTGTATACAAATTTAAATTTTAAACTTTTAAAATTATTATAATTTTTATAAGAATTATTTAAAATAGCGTATTGACCGTGCGACTTGCTGTTTTATAAGCCATATTTGATTTGTTGCCACTGGAAGATGCCTTGGCCTTTAGTGGCCTTGCAAACTGGTATATTGACCAATGTTCTGCAGACCAGGCATATTTATTCGTATTTCCATCTATCACGCAGAATCGCTCTCTTTTTTTCTAAGTTTTTTTTTTTTTTTTTTTTTTTTTATGATTTATAGATTATTCTGTTAATTTATATTTTCACTTGGTTTAATCATTATGTGTGCAAATAATAATAATAATAATATTCATATTACGCAATTTTAATGTCTTAAGGCAGCAACTAATATAATTAAAATGATGCAAAAGTAAACAGCAAATAATTTAGGATTACAGAGAGAAATGTTTTTGTATATGTTTATAGTTAAATATGCATGTGTGGAGGTGTGTGTGTGTGTGTGTGTGTGTAGTTTTGGCATTGGGTGCCCTCACTTAGATAATATCACGTGGTACACTCAAAAAGTGTATGGAATTGGACACATGATGGGTGATGTCCGTCAAAGTTTCCTTGTGAACGCCACCAAATAGAATCAATTCCCCATTGCCCGCTATCAGACTGGACAGTATAAGGCGATCCGGTGCACCGCTTAGCACACCAAAATTCTTGTACTCCACCCAGTCGAGAGCAGGTTCACAATTGGAATCCGGTTGGAGTAAACTGGAGATGTCGCAGACGAACAGGGATTGCACATTGCAGCGGAGACGCTTGGGGGAGGGGGCACGCAATGTTTGCGGCTCAACGTGGGCGGGTGCACTGCGTCGCGAATTGCGTATGGCATTCATTTTCTCCTCCATGCGACGGATGCGTTCGCTGTGATCTCGCGACGCACTTCGCGAACGGCCGGGCACATTGAAGGCGGCCATACGGAAAGGATCCTGCAGAGGAAGAGAGGAAAAAAACAGGTCAAAGGATATTTAAAATAAATACTCTAATAGCAATAAGGATACAGGATACCAGGATACAGACTACCTGTAACCAAACATTTTATCTAACTAATCTTCAAAGGAGTTTTCTAGTAATCTACCTTTCTAGGTTTTCTCATAAGCTTTTCATAGTAGTGAAGGCAGGAGTGGACGTGGAGGAGTATGTTTATAGTAAATGCCGTATATATAGGCATTTCTGTTAGGTGCGCCTTTGGGCGCTTTAACAGGAATATACCTTTCAGTAGCAGTAGCCGAACTTTGGAGGAGCAATACATCAATCAAATGCTGCCTGAAGTTTTAAAATTGTGCGGGCTATGCGGCTTTATCGATTTTTATCGATTTCCTAGCCTAATAGTGGACTTAGTAACCAAAATTTGGTATAACACGGCCACAGACAGACGGTATACGTAAAAGCAAACATCTTGACGGACTTTACATCTTCAGTTTCAGTGTACAAGAGTGCTATGTAAAAAGTAATGCAATTCTGTCGGAAGGACTCACTTCGTAGTGCTCGTCAAAGCGTTTGGGCAGCAGCGGTTCGTTGTCGCGACAACGCAGTGCCAGGTTACGTTGCAATCGCTGTGCGGCATCCGCATCGCCATCGGCAGCTGCTGCGGGAGCAGATGCAGCAGGTGCTGCTGCTGCTGCTGGAGCAGGTGGTGAATGCAAATCGCTTTGCCGTCCCGAGCGTGGTTGATAGTTATTGTTGTTGTGGCCGATGCCATTGTTGTTGTTGTTGACATTGTTGTTGTGCATAAATTGCTGGGCCTGCTGCATGTGTTGGTTAAGAATGGCCCGTCGATTGGCCAAATATTGCTCTTGCGGCGCCAAAGCAGCGCCGGCCAGACGCAATGCACGCTGTAGCAGCGGCACGCGCTGTGGCGGCGGTGGCGCTGGGGCCTGGCCGAGACCAGCATAGCGCAGACCACTGCCGCCAACGGCGGGCACCCGGCTCTGCTTCATGATTTGAAAGTCGAGCGGCATTTTTGGTGATGGACCGACGACGACCAGATAATTGTTAACCCGACAACCAGGATTGCACCACATGTGCACGGCACCAAAATGTTTGTTGCGCACACTCAACGATTTCCAAGACCAAGCGTCCCGTGTCATGTCCAACAGCCAGGCATCGGTGTAGACACGGTTGGCACCACCACAGCCGCCGACAATGAGCAGATGCTGCTTGTCCAGCTCCACTTGGATTTGACCGTAACGAGGCGCCGGACGTGTATTGCCCACAAAGAGTGGTTGCCACCAGCGCTGCTCGGCCAGATCCAGTACCCATGTATCATTCGAATTGACATTGACATCGTCCTTGATCTGATAGCCGCCAAAGATAATCATACGGTTTGCATGCACACTGGCTGAATGCCCCGCCATCGGCGGAGGACAGGGCAACGAATTCCGCGCCAACCAACGATCTTTGACGAGATCGTAATAGTGCAGCTCGTCGAACAAACACCACGGCTGATACGGCGGATGCAGCGATGGATAACGCCACCCACCGAACAGCACCAGTTTGTCACGCCACGCGACCATTGAGGCGCTGCCCTTGGGCGACGGGTATGTACCTGTGGCAAGTGGACGGGACCAGCGCATGTGCGTCAAATCAAAGCGCCACAAATCGTTGAAGGTCGTATCGGATGAGGAGCCGCCGCCAAACACATACATCGAATTACCCAAACGCACCGTGGAGTGGGCAAAGCGTCCGGCTATTATTGGCATCGGTTGTGAGCCCGATTGTGATCTATTGCTTGGTCTGTTGGCTTCCAAGGACGCGGCTGTTTGCTGAGAATAAACCTCCCAGCGCAAACGAAAATCGGCCAAGCCCTTCTCCAGATTTAATTGTGAGCGCCGCACAAGATCTGCAAATATGAGAAAGTATTATATATATATCTGTATATGTATTTGAGTTGGGCAATTTACTCTTCACAATTAACTGCCAGCGTTTGCAGACGAGACTGCAGTGCTCCAAATCTCCATAGGGCGGTAGATAGGTGAAGATGAACTCGAGTATCTCGTCGGGCAGCACATTAAGGCTTATGTATAACGAGGAGGCAGCCAGGCATGTTGTTGCTGTTGCTGTTGCTGTTGTTGCAGTGTCACAGTTATCATTTAAATTGCGATTGCACGTGGCCATTGTGTGGAAGCGTCCGGATTTCCTTTCCTGTCGTCCTTGTTCTCGTCCTTGCTCCCGTTCACCTTTTGGAGCTGCGAAAACACAGCAGCAGCAGCAGCAGTTACTTAACACTCTGCGCAAAGCAGCTAATTTTAATTGTTGCTTATGTTCCACACACACACGAGTTGCCTAAGCGTACTCCTTTTTTCTATGTGTAGTAAACGTTCCTTTTTTAATTTAATTTCCAATCCAAAAGCACTGTAAACAGCAGTAGTTTCTAGTGATGGTACATTTATTTTGAATAACTATCGCACAGATGCAAGCTATCGCATATTTCGATGACAAGCATCTGTTCTAGTTCAACAACGTATATCGATATTCTGAGGATACGTATGACAATGCAAAGTATATATTATACATATATATAGGCACAACAAACGAAGTAATCGATGGTCTACCGATATTTATAAATGTTCAAAACGGCCGTTTTTTTATATTAATTTTTATGGAACCACAAAACAATAAATACATAGTAAGCCTTCACAATAAGAAAAACCTTTCAAATTTAAAGAGCAACCGATAACTTTATTCAAACACAACACTACACAACATAGAAATACATAAAGAAGGAAATATCGCAAAAATTGGCATTTCATTTTATATCTACAACGGAGAAGCCGGTGCAAAATCTCTCCCTCTCCGATTGGCATGCTACTAATTGCCAAAATATTTGAGCGTTTAGAGAACGAAACACGTTTACTGCGGGAGGAGAAGAAGGCAGCTGAGTTGGAGGTGGATTGGCAAGCGGGATCAATTGCCATTTTATGGGAGGTGATCTTCACACGCGATTCTCGCACAGAATCTGAACTTACCCACGATCGGCCGGGCAAACCGATCAATAACGAACTGTACGTGTTGGAGAATAATCAGCTATTGCTCGCAAAACACATCCAGCGAGCATGGGAGAAGTTGTCACGTCTTGAAATGGTTAGCTTTAAGATCGATCGTGAGCTCAACAACAAAAAGGACACATTGAAGCTGGACACTGAACAGCGGGCGTTGAATCACAATTCGAACAACATATCTTTTAAATTGGATGCATTGCGTAATCCCAATGGGTAAAGACGAGGCTCAATCTCTGAATCTGAATTTTGTGTATTTCGGCAGCTGCAAGTCGTACGAGAATTGGCTGGAGCATACGAAAAATATGAAACGGCTGGCGGAGAATGAGCTAATGGATGCAATTGCCATAAGGGAGGTGCTTTTCGTGTGCTTCGAGAAGGCGCGGAAAATGCTGTTGGCCCAGCAGGAGCATATATACGGAGACGTGTCTTTGAAACGCAGCAGGCGTACAATGAACTCGAGTGGCAGCGTCTTCGATTAAGGGAGGAACTAAAGGATCTGACGTTTGAGATACAACCAATGGAGGATGCGCTGCATAAGGCGAACGCCTTAAAGATGGCAGAAACGCGATTGGAGAATCGTAGTCAACGTTGCCTTACCGAGCTGTGCCTGGACATCGCCCATGATCAGCTTTGCCTGGTGGTGGAGAATCTCGGTGCAATTTAAATTTGCTGACGGCTCATTGCGATAACTTCGATGAGGATATGCATTAGAAGATAGAGGCGCTGATTTTGAACAAACTTACGCTGGGATTGCGATATATCGTCAAGGATAATAGCGAGAATGGAGTACAGATTCCCAATCCGGCCAGTCAGACCGAACGTAATATTGAACTCGCACGCACTGCGGATATAATTGAAAAGCATTAAAAATGTACACAATGTTCACAACATACATTTGTACAAATTATATGTCTTCTCCCTCTTTAACAATCCAATAAAATGACAATTGGGAATGTGTTCAATGTCATTAATAAACGGATAATATATACCACATAACGAGTATGATTCCAACTTTAAGGTAACCTTTACCTAGCAACAGTTGCCCTTAACACACGGCTTCCTCTCATCTAGTAGTCATCGCATAAACAAACTCCATATTAACCCGAAAACCAAGTCAGAAAATTTCACTTTACCACGACACAAGCTTAAACACTTGTACATTATATATAAATATATATATACATATTTTTTTATTTGATAACGAATAGATTGGAAAATGTCCTTCAATGCGGTGGTGACCATAGAGAAGCCCCTGCAGCATCTGTCGCTGACCGATTGGAATGCACGCGTGGATGGTCTGCGTAATGTGGCCAACGCCCGCCATTCGGATACTTTCGCTATGAGGAATTCATCCCGTCAGCTGCGCAACGAGGTGCGCATCGAGGGCAACTGGGCCACCTATGAGTCGAATGAGGCACTGGATGGCCGGTAAGTTGCACAAATCCTTGCAGATTTGCATCGACTTTTGAGCGACATATATTTTTTGGTTATTTGCAGCATAGTCGAGCTGAATAGCTGGCGTGAGATCATTTCGAAGACGCTTGAGCGTTTCGAGAATGAGATTAAAGTGCTTCAGAATGAGAAAATGCTGACGGAGCGGGATTTGGATGCCCTCGCTGCACCTATTGCAGTCATTGGTGAGATGCTGACAATGCGTGACAGTCGCCTCGGGTCCGAGATGACATACGATGACCCAGACAAGGAGATCAAGAATGAGCTGGCCATATTAGAGAATAATCAGAAACTATTATCTCAATGCTGCCAAAAGTCGTGGGAGAAACTGACACGTCTTGAGGAGGTTCGCAACAAGATTGCCACTGAGATTGGGAACAAAGTGGACGCAGTGCATGTGGAGGTGGCCCAACGTGCACTGGATCGGAATTCAACAAAAATATCCCTCAAACTGGATCCCATGCGGGCTCCCATGGAGTGAGTGAGGTGGCAAATATTTGCAATATTTTTATTTTATTCAATCATTCCAATTTCATAATTGCAGCTCGTACGAAGTGTGGCTGGCGAAGACAAAAAATCTTAAACAGCTGGCGGAGAACGAGTTAGCTGACACGGCTGCGCTCCGCGAATCATTGTTCGTGTGTCGCGAGAGGGCCCGAAGCATGCTGAGGGCACAGCAGGAACGTACCAATTACTCAATTAGGAAGCGCATCTTTGAGACGCAGCGGGCGCACAACGAACTCGAGTGGCAATCGGCCAAGTTAAAGACTGAAATAGAGAATGCAGAGCATGAGATCAGAACGCTCGAGGATACATTACATGGCACTGTGGGCTCACAGAAGCTCGCCGAGACACGACTGGAGAATCGGTTTGAGCGATGCAGCGCTGAGCAGTGTCAGGACTATGTGCATGACATGCTCAGTCACGAGGTGGACAAGATATGCGACATACGTCGCTGTCTCCAATCCAAGATCGCTGACGCCAAGGGCAATTTCACTCTGATAACGGATCATTCGGCGCGCATCAGTGTCGATCTGGAAAAGAAGCGCCATGCCCTTATGACGGACAAACGAGCGCTGGAATTGCGACACCGATTGAGGGAGGACGAGACAAGAGTTAAGGTTTGCAATCCATGCGCTCAGACGGAGCACAATATTGCAATCACAAATACGGTAGATATAATTCCAAAGACGTAAGAATAAAATCATATTCGTGGCAACAGACAAATATATATATAAATATATATATATATACATGAATATCAATGGAGTTATTCAAAGGAAACGAACACTCTGAGGGGAATTTTTTTGTTTCTAACTATTTGATAATTAATTTCATTATATTACAAGTCAATAAAATGCTAACTGAAAGTCTACAAATAACACAAAATATTTCTTTTTTATAATTTAATAAATTCATTTAGAAGGACCTTTCATTTGTAAAAAAGTTGTTCACGTTTTCATTTACAATTATTTCACATACTTTAAATTTGTTATCTAGATTAATACAGCATTTAAATTTTGGATCGAAATTCATAAATCCATATTTTTCTCTGCAACGAATACAAATAGCTAATCACTGCCTGGCAACTGTTGTTCACAAATTTATATATATGTATAATATATATATATGTATATATGCATGAGCACACCTTGGCATCACCTTGGTGATCTAGTAGCCTTCGCATAAACAGTTATTACCAAATCAATGAAATAAAATTCCAAGACAATGTCAATTGCTTACAACTTCTCCACCTCCAGGCAAAGCTGATCATGGGCGATGTCCAGGCACAGCTCGCGAAGGCAACGTTGACAACGATTATCCAATAACGTGTCGACAAACTTTAAGGCGTTTGCCTTGTGATGCAGTGCGTCCTCCATTTAATGAAAACAATATAACCCAACCTGAAAGCCTAACTAAAAATACTGATATGGATTGTAAATTGATTATTATATTTAAATGTATACATTTTGAACAGATCAAAACATTCTCTGAAACCTTTTGTAAACTGTCCATCATATGTACACTTTGCTTGCCACGATTTTCGATTTATGCTTTATGTCTTATCATCATTTTTACTTCTTTCAGCGATGCTAAATGGCCCGTAAATGTAAACCAGTTAATGCCTTTTCCATGGTTAGTCTCATTATAAGTCCCCATTAGATTACTGTAAATATATAGATATTTTCGATATTTAAGTAGAAATGTAGTAACTTTTTTTCACGATTCAAAATACTCACCTTGCGTGACAAGTGTTGTACCACCAGCCACCAGTATACATTTCAGCACAGTTGCCTTCGTTTTTATCATTATCGCGATCCATTGAAGAGAAGCTGTTGCCCACATGTGCAGTCAAAGAATCCCCAGCATCTCCATAGAATCCCTTCAATGTGTGCAGATTATATAAATCGGCTTCACTGCCGATCGCAAATCGATAATATTTCGCATATTTCGTTTGACCCGCATTGTCCTTCATAACAATGAGCAGCTCCTGGTTCAGATCCTTGGTCATCGCATGTAACTTGTCCAGGCCAATGAAAAACTCCCCATTCACATTCCCAAAGCCCTCCTTATAGTCGTTCCAATAGCGATAGAAATTAACGCTTCCATCCATACGACGCAAAATAACTGTCCAGCCTCCGCCCTGAGTATCGTAATCACAGTTAACCAAAAATGGATGCAAACTGTGATCAGGTATGGAGATTTGATAGACGCCGCTAAGACGATTCAACACTTCCACCTCCACGCAGCTGCTGGGATACTGGTCTGTTTGCAAACTGTTCAAAATTAATCTGTCCAATTTTCCATTAAGTTCTACAATGAGATTAGTCTGGTCGATCCTATAAAACATAAGCAGAATATCTTTATGAAAAATAATAATACATTCTGTTTTTGGATACGAACCGCCTTTCTTCAAATTGTGGTTGCAACAAAACTATGTTATAATCATTTAATTCAATACAAATTTCGGAAGTATTATCAGATTTTATTGTTACATTTTTCAATTTGCAGCTAATATCCTCACTGAGATCTTTACATTGAACCACCCATATGTTCAGCAATAATATTGTGCAAATTATTTTCAGGAACATTTTTACTATAACGCAACAAATGTCTCTCAGTACTAAATGAATTGACTGAACAACAAGCGACTTTATAGGTAAATTTAAAACCTTATCAGCAATGAATATGTGTATATATATATGTATATAATCAATGAACTCATATATTAAATAAGAAAAATTATATATATTCAATTAACCCTGATCTGTGGATACTGTGATAACCTTTGTGGAACCTGTGATACCCTTTTAAATGCAGTTAGTTACCTGCAATTTGTTTAAAATAGCACGTCATTGGTTGACGATTATCATTCGCACTGAATTAAATATCGATATATCGATATACATGTCTTTACATTGAACTAATGTTATTTAATAGTGTACATAAATGTTAAATGCATTTGAGAACATCTGTTTTCAACCTGTGGCGAACAAACTGTATGTGCATATTCAAAATATTTTATTTGTATATTATTTATATATATATATATGACATAGATAGATAATTCTTTTTCGATGCAGAGAGTACTACGTCTGACACTGCAACGCACTCGATTAATGGCTAGCTTTGGGCAAGTAATCAATCCGATGACGGGTGAAAACACATGGCAAGCACGCGACGAAAATTATGATTACCATCAGGAGGTGGCTAATGCTGGATTTGGTGACATGCTGCACGATTGGGAGCGCAATCAGAAATATGATGCAGCTCTACGCAAAACAATCGCCGCAATGCGACAGGCGGGCAGAGAAGTTCACGTCTTAGACATTGGCACTGGCACCGGCATCCTTGCAATGATGGCGCTACGCGCTGGTGCCGACACAGTTACGGCCTGTGAAGCCTTCATACCCATGGCAAATTGTGCGGATCGCATTTTCAATGCGAATGGGTGCGGCGATCGGGTGCGACTCATACGCAAACGCTCGACAGACATCGAGATGGGCGTTGATATGCCGCATAGGGCCAATTTGCTGGTGGCCGAGCTATTGGATACGGAACTGATAGGTGAAGGTGCCATTGATATCTACAATCATGCACACAATGAGCTTCTCACCGAGGATGCCCTGTGCATCCCAGCCCGTGCCACGTGCTACGCCCAAGCGGCACAATCTACGCTCGCGGCGCAATGGAATAGTTTAAAGATGCTGGCCAGCCTGGATGGTGATATATTGCTGAAGCCGCCGTCTCAACTGTTGCAGTGCACCGGCGAGGCAGCACTCCACGATGTGCAGCTGTCACAGTTACCAACCGAATCCTTCCATGTGCTCACAGAACCGACACAGATCTTTCAATTTGATTTCCAGCGAAAGCAGGCACGTGAAAAACAGCGGGAGAATAGGCTACAACTGCAAATTTTTCGACCGGGAATCGTGGAGTTAATTTTCTACTGGTGGCAAATCGAACTGGACGATACGGGTGACCAGCTGCTCAGTTGTGCACCCTACTGGGCGCATCCGGAGCGGGCGCAACTGCAGCAGGTAAACTCGAACAAGCCGCTGGCGAATGCGGTTCCGTGGCGTGATCATTGGATGCAGGCCATCTACTACATACCCAAGCCGCTGCAGCTGCAGACTGCCGGCGAACAGTTCTATCTGCGATGCTATCACGACGAATACTCGCTGTGGTTCGATGCGCACAAAACACAACCACCATCACAACCGGCACGGCGTCACTGCTGCACCTGTGATCTGCACATGACCTACACGCGCAATCGCATTGGTCAACTCAATCAGGGCACGCGGAACAAGCGCTACCTGCGTTACCTGGAGGATGCTGTGCATACAATGGAATCCGCTCATTTCTTGGTTTTGGGCGATGGCTGCCTGCTCGGACTTGCCAGCTCGGCTCTAGGCGCCGGCAGTGTTTGCTGCGTTGAGCCGCATCGTTTCTCGCGCCGCCTGCTCGATGCGATAGCCAAGCACAATCAGCTGAAGAACGTTTCGTTTGTGGAGAGCCTGCAGCAACTGCAGCCGAATGAATTGTCAACAATTACACACATCTTTGCGGAGCCGTATTTCCTGAATTCCATTTTGCCCTGGGATAATTTTTACTTTGGCACTATGCTGCTACAGCTGCTCGAGCAGATACCAGCGTCATCTGTTCAAATCTCGCCATGTGCTGCGCGCGTTTATGCACTACCTGTTGAGTTTCTGGATTTGCACAAGATACGCACGCCCATCGGCAGTTGCGAGGGCTTCGATCTGAGACTATTCGATGACATGGTACAGGTAAGCAGCAGTCATCTGAATTATGTGGTGTAAATGCCTTGTAAACGTTTTTGGTCTTACTTTCCATAGTGGTCAGCGGAACAGGCTGTAGCCATGGTGGAGGCACAGCCACTCTGGGAGTATCCCTGCCGTGCTCTGTCACAGCCCCAGAAGCTGCTCAGCGTCAACTTTGACAACTTCGGAGCAGAAAAACACAATCAGGGCTGCGTCCTGCTAACAGCGTAAGTAATTACTAAAGTTATTGTAAAAGTGATTGAACAATCCAAATCCTCGTTGCAGATCTGGCGATTGCAATGGCGTTGCATTGTGGGTGGATTGGCATTTGACGGCCGATGAGAGTCCCAGGTCGATTGTGAGCAGCGGACCCTCGGAGACCGTTGTGCCTGGCCAGTTTGTGAAGTGGGACATGTTTGTGCGGCAAGGTGTGCACTTCACCAGCCAAACCAAGGCCAGACAGCAGACAGAGTCTGCTAAAAGGCATTTAGATTGGAGCATCAACTTCAAGCCACGACTGGGCGAGCTGAACTTTAATTTTTCGCTTCGTTCGAGTAGCGAAAAAAGTGAATAAACAAAATAAAACGCAGATTTTCAAAGCACAAGAATTTTGACAATTTATGTAGACATCAAATCGTGATTTATCCAGCAGCAACACATAAGAGCTATGCTTTGGGTATCTCCTGTTCCATGTGGGTAAGCACAATATTGCGATCCGTCTGGCCACTGGGACTCGTCACCTTCAGTCCGAATTCGCCGCCCCGAAGGCGCACCCGCAAGTCCAGCGCGCGGATATCGGTCATCAGGGAGTGTTGCTTGTTCTCCAGATCCACATCGATCTTCTGCGCATGATCCGATAATAGATTGTAGTTGGCCCTGGCATCATCGATTTTGGCCCGAAGACTACGGCGAATTTCACGTAACTTCTCCACCTCGGTGCAGAGCGTGTCGTGGGCATGATCCAGACAAAGTTCCTTGCCGCTACGCTGCGCTCGATTCTCGAGACGTGTCTCAGCCAGCTTGAGCGAACTCGACTTGTCTTGCAACGCATCCTCCAGCATATTGATTTCGCACACAGCGTTCTCCATTTCCTCCTTCATCTTCAGCTTCTGCCAATCGAGCTCATTGCGTGCCCGCTGCGTCTCAAAGATGCGCTTCCGTATCGTGTACTCTGCCCGCTCCTGTTGCGCCTGCAGCATATTGCGAGCCTTCTCGCGGCACACGAAAAGCGACTCCCGTATGGCAGAGGTGTCTGTCAGCTCGTTCTCAGCCAGCAATTTTATGCTCTTCACATGTCCCAGCCACGCCTCATAGGAGCAGCAGCTGCAATCAATCCAATTAAAAGCCAGCATTACAAATAACAACACTGCTCTTACTTTTTGGGATTACGCAAGGGATCCGGTTTGTAGGATATCGTGGCTGAATTCCGATCTAGCGCCAGTTGCACAGTATCCAAATCGACCGCCTCCACTTTATTCTCGATCTCCATGCCAATCTTATAGCGCACCTCCTCGAGTCGTGTCAGTTTCTCCCACGCCTTCTGGCAGCGCTCAGCCAATAATTGCTGATTATTCTCCAATATGGCCAACTCATTCTTAATCTCGCTATCAGCCTCATCATATGTCATTTCGGAGCCCAAGCGACTGTCCCGCAGTGTGAGCACATCGCTAACCACCGCAATAGGTCCTGCGAGGGATTCCAGCTCGCGCTCCGTCATCGTCTTCTCATCTTGCAGCAATTTAATCTCATCCTCGATGCGCTCGAAAGTCTTCGAGATGATCCCACGCCAGCTATTCAGCTCCGTTATGCTGCAAGGATTGCTGTACTCGGGAACAGGCTAGTAGTTAATTACCACTCACCGATCGGTCAACGCCTCATTCGATTCCACATTTGCCCAGTCGCCCTCGATGCGCGTCTCATTCCGGAGCGTCCGAGCGGAATGCCTCAAAGCAAAGGCATCGGAACGGCGAGCATCCGCCACATTTCGCAGGCGAGCAACCCGTGCGTTCCAGTCAGCCAAGGAGATGTGCTGCAGCGGTTTCTCCATGGTCACCACCGAATGAAAAGCCATTTCTATATTTTTATATATAAAACCTTATTTCTTCCCTATCAAATTCTATTACTAACACTATTAAAAAGAGTAACAAATATTTTTTGGCGATTTTTTAGGAAGTTATGTTTTCAACAACAATTTGCAATAGAAACTAACGGAATTTTATTTCATTGAATTGGTAAAAACTGTTTATGCGATGGCTACTAGATCACCAAGGTGTTGCCAAGGTGTGCTCATATATATATATTATACATATATATAAATTTGTGGACAACAGTTGCCAGGCAGTGATTAGCTATTTGTATTCGTTGTAAATATGAAACTATTATGCAGAGAAAAATTTGTGTTTATGAATTTTGAAGAGAGAATTTAAATGCTGTATTAATCTAGATAACAAATTTAAAGTATGTAAAATAATTGTAAATGAAAACGTGAACAACTTTATTACAAATTAAAGGTCCTTCTAAATGAATTTATTAAATTATAAAAAATAAATATTTTGTGTTATTTGTAGGCTTTCAGTTAGCATTTTATTGACTTGTAATATAATGAAATTAGGTATCAAATAGTTAGAAACAAAAAAATTCCCCTCAGAGTGTTCGTTTCCTTTGAATAACTCCATTGATATTCATGTATATATATATATATTTATATATATATTTGTCTGTTGCCACGAATATGATTTTATTCTTACGTCTTTGGAATTATATCTACCGTATTTGTGATTGCAATATTGTGCTCCGGCTGAGCGCATGGATTGCAATCCTTAACTCTTGTCTCGTCCTCCCTCAATCGGTGTCGCAATTCCAGCGCTCGTTTGTCCGTCATAAGGGCATGGCGCTTCTTTTCTGTCAGTTATCTTCTCTTACTTCCATATGGATCCAGCTGGACATTCGTGGCACTAATTTGTAGTTGTGTAGTTTGCCAACTGGTGTATAAAACTTCAATGTATTTCTGTGTTTAATCCACTGTTTAATTTAGATTGTCGACAATTGTAGTCACCATCACAAACAGCAAAATAAAGCTGGCATCGATCTGCAAATTTGCTTGGTGATATTACATGCTGACAGGTCAAAGTTTGAGATGCGAATGATAGTCGACAACCAATAATGTGATAATTTAAACTAATTCCAGGTAAATAAATATATACAAAAGGGTATCACAGGTTCCACAAAGGTTATCACAGTATCCACAGATTAGGGTTAATTGAATATATATAATTTTTCTTATTTAATATATGAGTTCATTGATTATATATATATATATATACACATATTCATTGCTGATAAGGTTTTAAATTTACCTATAAAGTCGCTTGTTGTTCAGTCAATTCATTTAGTACTGAGAGACATTTGTTGCGTTATAGCAAAAATGTTCCTGAAAATAATTTGCACAATATTATTGCTGAACATATGGGTGGTTCGATGTAAAGATCTCAGTGAGGATAATAGCTGCAAATTGAAAAATGTAACAATAAAATCTGATAATACTTCCGAAATTTGTATTGAATTAAATGATTATAACATAGTTTTGTTGAAACCACAATTTGAAGAAAGGCGGTACGTATCCAGAATGTGTTATTATTTTTCTTAAAGATATTTTGCTTATTCTTTATAGGATAGAGCAGACAAATCGCTTTGCAGAAATTAATGGAAAATTGGACAGATTAATTTCGAACAGTTTGCAAACAGACCAGTATCCCAGCAGCTGCGCGGAGGTTGTGCTGAGTCGTGTAAGCGGCGTCTATCAAATCTCCATACCTGATCTCAGCTTGCATCCATTTTTGGTTAACTGTGATTACGATACTCAGGGCGGAGGATGGACAGTTATTTTGCGTCGTATGGATGGAAGCGTTAATTTCGTTCGCTTTTGGAACGACTATAAGGAGGGCTTTGGGAATGTGAATGGCGAGTTTTTCATTGGCCTCGACAAGTTACATGCGATGACCAAGGATCTGAACCAGGAGCTGCTTATCGTCATGACGAATAAGGCGGGTCAAACGAAATATGCGAAATATTCTCGATTTGCGATCGGCAGTGAAGCCGATTTATATAATCTGCACACATTGAAGGGATTCTATGGAGATGCTGGGGATTCTTTAACTGTACATGTGGGCAACAGCTTCTCTTCAATGGATCGCGATAATGATAAACACAAAGGCAACTGTGCTGAAATGTATACTGGTGGCTGGTGGTACAACTCTTGTCACGAAAGGTGAGTATTTAGAATCGTGAAGAACAGTTACT
The DNA here is from genome assembly GCA_035042125.1 of Drosophila longiperda. Classification (NCBI taxonomy): domain Eukaryota; kingdom Metazoa; phylum Arthropoda; class Insecta; order Diptera; family Drosophilidae; genus Drosophila; species Drosophila longiperda. The sequence continues at coordinate 1,697,516 of JAWNLV010000107.1, forward strand.
ACATTTCTACTTTAATTTCGAAAATATCTATATATTTACAGTAATCTAATGGGGCTATATAATGAGACTGCCACGGGAAAAGGCATTAACTGGCTTAAATTTTCGGGTGATAAAATGTCGCTAATAGAAGTAAAAATGATGATAAGACATACAGCATAAATCGAAAATCGTGGCAAGCAAAGTGTACATATGATGGACAGTTTACAAAAGGTTTCAGAGAATGTTTTGATCTGTTCAAAATGAATAAATTTAAATATAATAAATAATAAATAAATTTCACAATCCATATCAGTATTTTTAGTTAGGCTTTCAGCTTGGGTTATATTGTTTGGGGAACTTTTAGTGGATCTGTCCCTGATTGGAGCTGGTAATCTCACGGGATTTACGCAGCAGCTCATACAGCAAGCTGCTATGAATCTGTGTATTTTAAGTCATTGATTAAATTAACACTATATATATATATTTATATATACTCTACTACTCTATACTACTATATAAATATATATATGTATATAAATTTGTTCATTAGTGATAACGAATCGCTCGCTCGTCAATTTAACATGATATAAATTTACATATACAATATACTCATTAGATTTTAAATAGAAATATTAAAATATAATGCATAATTGGTTTTTAACAATTTGCCATTTTGAATAAACGATGACAAAGTGTTCAACCATATATATTTTTAATTGGTTATTCATTAATATTTGTATGTGTTTGACAGCAATCAACCAAGAAATGGACTTAATTTTACGACTGACATGGGTTTATTAAAAAGCCTCCTGATGATGATAATACTTACAGCAACAGAGTTTCAATCAATTATAAATTTTTTTATAAAACATTTCCTATTAAAAATATCAAGGCTGATAACTTTGTGGTTCATTCCTTGGTTTGAGTTATGTGGGGCTGCGAACCATTTGTCAATTGACATTTGCTTTGGTTATTTGCTGTGTTAGGCACCCCTTAATAGTTTTTTGAGGAATAAGGAAAATACTAACAATTTGCTATTGTGGAAAATTAGGATCTCACGTTTTGCTTTACAGCAATGTATATATATTTATTTATTATTTTTTGCTAGCCAAAAATTGCAATCAATTCGAGAGAGAAAGAATGAGAGAAGATAAAGTAATAAATAATGCACTGGCAGAGAGAGAGAGAGAGAGAGAGAGAGAGAGAGAGAGAGAGAGAGAGAGAGAGAGAGAGAGCTACCCATTTCATAAATCGTACAGGAGATTATATATTTATTTAGGAGCATGCTTATCACAAATATATTTAAAATATACAATTGATGGGATCGTTGTCTGTTTTAAAAACTCTTAGAACTTGAATCCCATTTTTATGAAACAATGGGGCTAATGGAGCCAATAATCTGCTGCTCGATAATTTCCAAATGAATGCGTATTGCAAATAAATTTCCCTTTGACAGCAGCAAAGTGTTCAAATTTAAAACGAAATCACGTTTTGCTGTTGCATACTTTTTGGCGTATGCACATCTGCTCGGATTGTACGTGAGAAAGTGTTGCTTTAACTTTAACAATTTATTTATATACATTCACAGTAGACACAGGTGAGCAAAGCTGTTGCATAAATAAAATCAAATAAAATAAATCATAACATAATTTTTAGCTGCAAAATTCGCTTTCACAAAACGTCGCACGAAAATTTAAATAAATATGTTTATGTTACTCAAACGTGTTGAAATTATTGCCCGTACTTTTCTATAACAGACAAGGTATTCATTTTGTTCATTTTTGCAAAAGTAGTTTTGTATTTTCGAATTAATTTCTGGATGCTCTTTATCGATCTTAATCAAAAAAATAATAACGCGATCGATTTTGCGAATATCGTTCTACATTTTCGATAGCAATAAAAAAAAAAACATAAAATGTTATTGATAATATAACTAGACCTACGATTAATCTTCCTTAAAAACTACATTGAGATGGGATAAGAAACAGTACATTTTTGCTGCATCAGAGTATCTCGTGTTCGTTATTTGTTCAAGGTAATCGATATCAAGTTGTTAAAACCAAAAAGCAACTGTTTTCGTATTTAAATTAAAGTAGTGTGTACTCTTGTTAGATAGGAAATGATTGGAGATCTAAAACTAAAATCGATTTAAATTAGCATCCACATGTCAACACAATTATGTTGGATAACAACGGCAACGAGATTTATGTGCACGTGAAGAGGGCACAAGTTACACAATGCCAAAACACACACACACACACACACGCACACACACGCACACGCGCACAAACATGGAGAAACACGTACCGGATGCGAGGCTGTGTAGCTGTAAGGCTGTGGGTGGTTGGGGGCCGTTGGCGGTGGGCTAGGGCCGGAGCTTGGCAATTGTCAAAATTGCCACCATAATTCACGTGTTGCCAGCAACAGAAACAACAACAACAACAACAATATAAACAACAACGAAGTCAGCATCGTCATTCAATTGAAGCAAATGCTCAAAATGCAAATTACGCAATGATTTACATTTCGATTGACATATTTTAGGCAAACTGTTTGCAGGACTCAAAACATACCCTGCTCCACCCTTTACTTGTCGGCCTAAACGGATTGGCAGTAATTCAAAAATATATCCCTCGAACATCTTATCAAGCCCAAAATTGATGACTTTGACATGCGTTGAAAGGGATAGCGATACACTTAAAAAAAAAACCTCGCTTTCTAATACCAAATTGCAAGAAAGTTTTTGTTTTACAAATATTTTGCTTTAAAATGAAAATGATTATAATTCAAATTAAATTTATTATGTAAATTTGTAGATGACTTATTTTGCCAAGTGTAGACAGCAATGCTTACATGTCGCATATATATTGAAGCCTCAATTGAATCAGGTTGGAGGCGAGCCCTAAGAAATGTCTGGGACACAATGAAATGCGTAAACTTTATGGCTATGTCTCTATAGTCTGTGTCCCTCTATCAATCTGTCTGTCTGTCTGCCTGTCTTTATGCATGTTGGCAATATGCAGTTGCATAACTTGCTGCCAGTCGTCATTAGACTGGATTTCTTATTGGCGACAAGGACATTTAGGCATCACATGAAATGCTGAGCGAACATAAACGCGTTATTATATTATTTTTTTATGAAAAGGCCGAGACAAGTTGTATGTAGCCGCAAAGAATGCGATTGAAAGGACACACAATGCCCCAATGCAGAGCTGCAGGAGCTAAATGGATTCGCTGCTGGTTCCATCTCAATTGCCGCCACACAGTTGGTGGCGTTGGCGTGGCCAAGATGCGGACATCAATGCAACTGGCAGTTGGAGTCAAGTGTCACAGCATTTTGAATGGCCTGTCTTGCACTCTCAGCTGTCCCGCCCGGTCGTCATCCTCCCTTGCGTATAAACTCCAAAATAACAATACGACAACAGCTCCCTGAAGGCTGAGCATGTGAGACCAAGCTTTGTGCCTGCTCTTCCAATAAATGATGACTGGCCAAAAGTTATAATGATGTCTGAAAGTCCTTAAAGCCACCCAAAAATCTATATGTTTAAGAAATCTTAGTTTCAAATTAAAAAAATTAAGCTTGATTCTAATCAAATAAAAAATTATGGTTTTCTATTTTTTAACAATGAAACGATTTTTTAGAAAAATTCATTAGACACTTTCTTATTAATAGAATGATTAAACTGACATAATTAGTTGGCTAAAAAGCAGGTTAGAATATTGCTGTTCAACGTAAAACTTTCTCAACAGCAAATTAGCATAAAAGCTATAAAAAATTAATCAAATATCCCATTGATATTTGAATTTTGCAGCTGATGTTTCTTGGCGGGGTTGCAAGTGAAAGTTCCTTTGGCCCGTCGGCGTTGCAGTATAACTTATTTTTTTTTATTCCGTCTTATACATGTTTTGCGGCTTGTTCCGGAAAAGTTACTCAAACACACGCATACACACACACAGCAGCTGTTTTGTTTTCAAGTGCTAAACTTGACACCAACTTATGATGGAATGCCTTGCAATGCCAACGCCCAAAAGAAAGCATCCAAGTGGAAAAAACTTGCGCCAGACAACCACAAAACATTTCGGTGTGCTCTAGCAGAAAATGCTTGGTACATACAGTAAATACCCTGTAATCAGCCAAGTTCGGCTCTCAAAATTTAATTAATGTGTTTATGACATTCATTATTTCAATATCGAGCAGCGATTTTCTGCTGCTCAACTGCAAAAATTGTTAAAATGTTCACATTCCTATTTTTTCCCAAATCCATATTTTGCACATTTTTAATGCTTTACTCGAATAAAATTAGAAACAATCTCACAACGTGCTTAGAAGAGCATTCACTTTATTAAAAACTTAAACTAATTTTTTTACTTTAGCATTCACTGAATTTAGCATCTTGAACTGACGCTGACTGGAGTTAGCGTCCGTAGAAGCCACCACCACCGCCAAATGAGGATGCTGAAGAGGATGCTGAAGCGGAGCTGCCACCGAAGCCACCACCATATCCTCCGGGATAGCCACCACCATAGCCGCCTGGGTAGCCGCCGTTACCGCCAAAGCCGCCTGGATATCCGCCATAGCCGCCATAGCCGCCAGGATATCCGCCATATCCTCCATATCCTCCATATCCATGGGGCAGCGCCTCCATTACGCTGAAGAGCGCGATTATCACAACGAAGAAAATAATAGCAGCTCGCATTTTGGCCTCTGATTCCGATGGATTCTACGCTTAACTGTGCGTCTTAAAAATCATATGAACTTATTTTATACACACAAAGTGTAAACAAAATATTAATGTGCTAGGCTGGCTTCTAACAGAACTGGATCTGAGTTCGAGTTCGTTGTCAGAATTGAATACAAATGAGATAAATTGATATAGGCTCTTCTGCCAAAAACCAGTTTGGGTTCAAAATATTGTTGGTTTTTTTTGGGAATCACTTGGATTGACGCCCATTCATTTAACTCGCTTAATATATTCAACTGCTGTTTTTCTGGTCCTATGTATTATACCTTTTACAAAAATACATATCAATTTTTGAAAGCATATGTTAATCAAGCAATCAACTTGATTTCTATACATTTTCAATTTCTATTTGTGACAAATTGTTTTTGTCCAAAATAAAGGTCAGCTTTGAGATAGTCTTGTTTATTATTTAAATCATACGTAAATATATATATCCCGAAATTATAAAAAATGTCAATATATATTCGAATATATACATGTCTGAAGTCATTGTCTTTTTTTACTTTCCTTTCTATCATTTTTAAATTAATTATTTATGTTTTTCTATTCACAGAGAAATAACATAAATAATAGCTAAAAGGTTGGAAATGGTTTACTGTGAAAAAAGTATAGGCAACTTATACAAGAGTATGTAGCAGGCAATATTATATATTTTCTTGATCAAAATGAATGATTAGGGCTTTTCTGTCTATATGAATAAATCGATTTCAGACACTATTAAAATTTTGAATACGAATTAATATTAGCAGACCTACTATTTAGTTAACAGCTGAGTTTAGGGTATCTGCCAATATACATATAATATATATATATATTTTTTCCATTTATTTATAATATTTCAAGAAAAATAGGGCAACAAATTAAATTTAAATATTTTCAAACTCATTGTATTTTTGTTGCTTTTTCAGCAGAGCAGAATCAAAAATGAATTGCAAACGTATCTTTAATAATTCGTGGTATTTCCAAGTGATATATGCAGAAAATATTGTGGCTAGTCCATAAGCAATACAGTTCCGCACAGTGTATTTCATTTGCAGTACAATCAAAGTTCATATATTGTATTGAGCTAGATTTGAGAAAAGTAAGTCTTAAGTCAGTCGGAGCATCAGAGATCATATCAAATCCAATTAATCTCAACAGATGCTTTTACTTTGACTTGAATAATTAAATGTTGTTGTTTTTTGACATACTTTGATTGGTGTTATTTATATTCGAGTATTGCCCAGATGACTTCATTATATCACATATTCAAATAAGCTGGTGTTAATTTTGTTACTCTTATTCATTCCCTTCTAATATTACTTATCATAAACATATCAATATATATTTTTTTTTTTACCAGATACAATTTATGATTAAGAGTAAAGGGGACTTTTTGCTTGGGTTTTTTAGTTCATATTTTGTTAATTCATATTTAAATTAATACATAGAAACTAATTCAATAAAAAGTGTTTTGATATATTTAACCCATCTTCCCATATTTGCACCTATAAAGTCTATTTATGATTCATGATCGAATTAGCTTTGTCTTTTTGTCAGTTTGTCTGTCTGTATGAACAGATTTAAAATTTGGAACACAGAACCTTTTTTTAATTTGATTGAATAACAAAAAAAAAAAAAAAACGATTGTCTTTGTCATTATAAAGATGTAGTCTTATATTCCTAACATATTATTGATCATCTGTAAAATCAGGCAGATATCCATAAGTCAGCAAGCCTTAAATTTATTTAGCAACTGATTTTATTTGTATATATTTCAAATTATATGTATTATGATATTTTGACAGTGCTTATCGTTGCAGATGCAACATGCCGCAACTGCATTCCCTATTAGACTGATCATCATCACCCTCGTCATTATATCTTTGTCAGTTTAAGGGTCTGTCAAAGGGGCTGCGGCTGCGCCACGGATCGTCTTTCATGTGACAGGAAAGGACCGAGAAGCCAACATAAGTGCTCCATGTCATGTTGTCACATGTGTATAATATGTGTGTTTGTTCCACTTCTGTTTTCATATATGTATGAATAATTGCTTTTTAACAGACGCACAATTATCACATAATGACACAACTAAAAAAGGCGCGTGGCTGTTGTTTATTTTATTTATGTTTTTTCTGTATTTTTTTAAGTTTGCTAACTGAAGTGACTCAAATAAATTAGCTTAATACTGGTTAAAGTAGTTGAAGAAGTTTCAGCTATTTCAAAAGTATATACAAGTTATAACATTAAATTAAATTTTTCGAATGTTAAAATTTCGTGAAGTTAGAAAATCGGAGGCATTTAGAATATTAAACTTCAAATCGAATAATTACTTTTATGAAAACATTGTAACATAGTAATCCGATCGAGATGATTTTTTGTATAACTGTTGTCATATAATATAAATAGATTCTCATTATGATTCATTTTGCAATAATCACGACATTATTATACATAAGAAGTAAAACGACAACAAACTTGATTCACAGCAGTTGATTTTGGAATATGTTTTTTGGCTTAAGGTTTATTCTCTTTTGAATCTAGAATATATTTGTGTATATAGTTGGATGCATTTTCTCTTTGTGTGTGTGTACAGAGATACATTTAAGTAAAAATAGTCATGTTGCTGTTGCAACAAATATGCGTACTCGGACCTCGTTTGTCCTTTGGAATTTGTGCTCGACATTTGATTTGACAGAGCTCCAGTGCTCTGTTTCTCTCGCTCGCACAGTTGCATTGTGATTGTGAAAGTTTTGCAACATGTAGCATGTCAGCAGCATGTGTCGTGCCTCAGTTAATTTGCTGTCCTTTTATCGTCCTGGGTCTGCTACTATTTTGCCGCATCGCAAAAGGGTACAAAACGCATTTTTCCCTTTGTGCTGCCTTTTCAAACATTATTGCAATTTTGTAAATATTGTAAAAATGTACAAAAGAAAAAAAAGAAAAAACACAAACCCGCGTTTTCCCACCCCCGCCCACTCGCACTCTTTATGCAAATTAGTTGCAGATATCGCTTACATTCCGAAACGTAAATTTGCATTTTGTTACAGCCTGTCAGAATGGCTGAGAAAGGAATTTTTATTTGCATTTAAACTTTTACATGGTACTTGTTAACCTTTTGTCTATTAAGTGCTGTGTGGGTTTGCCTGTGCGTGTGTGTGTGTGTGTATATATAAGTTATTCCATGAATGTCACCTTATTGCTTGGAGTGCTTAAAATCAGCAGCTTTCTTTACTATACTGATTTATGCAAGAAGTTGTGCCGAGGCTTTGTGATATGATAAATTAGATGGAATTTGAGAGAGATTTACGAGAAATCCTTTGAGTGACTTTAAATATTTAATTCCAAGTATTCCTTTTATATTTACCCATTTTTCCCATAGGCACACTACGAATAAAAATGTTGTCTTCTGGAATTTATCATGTATTTGAAATCTAAATTAATTTGTATACTCTGAATTTAGTCGGAGTTTTTTGTTGAGACTGGACAATTTTTTTTCTAAATATTTATATATATTTATGCTTTCTATAGTCATAAAAATTTCTGCCGACGGATATGTTCGCATTTGTTTTTGCCAGTGTAGACAGTTTATGTTTGGTGGTTTGTGTTTATTATGCCAATCTGTCTATTTAATTGTGTTGAACAACCAGAGTTGCCCACAATCTTAACGTATTTTGATGGCGACGCCAGTTTAGCAATGGTTTGGTGGCTTTCAAACTTTTGTTGCCTATTATTTCCCTTCTTCCCTCCTATTAACTGCCTCTCTCTCTGTCTATCTTACTTGTGCGTCGGCTTTCTTCGACTATAATTAAGTTTTATTTTACAAATTAACACGTGCGAGCCAAAGACACACACACAAACACACACACACACACACACAGTCAGCAGTCTTAAAATTTGTTATCATATTTATATGTATGCATATTCAATGAATTCATCTATCCAAGTAAATAATTAAATCAGTTGACAGCTTGATAATTGGAAACTTTAAAGATTTTATGAACGTGAAAATTATGCAGATCTGATGAGCTGTTTCTTGTTTTATTCTCCGTCTTTGGTTAACAAATATATATATAAGCGAATATACATAGCTTGAATTGCTATACATACTAACAAGTTAGAATGTTTTGGCCGATCTAGTCTGTGCCACCTGTTAAATACTTGCTGATATTAGTTTGTTCAATATGATATTAAATTAATTTATTTATTGTTTGTTTCGCTATTGAATATCGATTCTATTAAATTTGTTTTCTTTCAATTTAGAGTTGAAAATTAGTCATCTCTCATTTAATGTTGCGTATTGAAAAATAAATAGGTATCAGGTATAATTGAATTGCCATAAGCAATAATAATAGTAATAATAATAATAATAATAATAATAATGCAATTTAGCTAATTGAAATACATTTGAATTTGTATATTGGTTAGTACAATATTACTAAGGAGCCTTCATCAGAGCGATGGATACGCGTTCTTTGCATAATTGGCGGCCACACAATAATTGGGCGCCCCAAAAAAGCTGCTCGGATTCGTTCCAAAGCCGCCGTAACAGTTCGTATAGTTCTGGCAGGATCGCAGTTCCAGGGGTGCAAAATTCAGGGCGTAGGCACCAGGAGGCGCACCATGTGTCAGATTTGGATACTTGTGCATATTGTTGGGTATCGGAGCGGCCACCAGCTGTGTGGCAGTTTCCAAAATTGGTCGGCCAATGCTGACGCTTCGCTCATTGCGACGGAACTTGGCTCGACGATTCTGAAACCAGACCTAGAAGATGTTCACAGATTTTAAATACATTAATTTATTTTGGCATTTAGTCTGCAAATATATATTTTTTTGTGGAAATCATAAATTGCGAGAATCGTTTTTTAAATATTGTTCTCTAATAAAATTGTTTTTCTTTTAATAATAAAACAAATCGAATAAATAACCAATGTAACAATTTATTGGGTCAGCCATTCCCCGCCGGCTTACCTGAACACGCGCCTCACTCAAATGCACCTTGGTGGCCAGCTCCTCTCTGACAAATGCGTCCGGGTAATGGGTGCGCTCGAAGACCTTCTCCAGGGCCGTCAGCTGTGCGGAACTGAAAGTAGTGCGGTTTCGACGCGGCTTCCTCGAGTGCCCCGTTCCGTGATTGCTGGGATAATCCACGGCTCCACCGCCTCCGGCGCCTGCAATGCCAGAAAATGATAATGCCATTAGAAGAAAGTCGACGGATTTTAGTGAAATTCCTCGAATCTTATGCAATCGTAAATAAACGATTACAGTCAGCTCATCCATTGAGGAATTTTGTTAACATTTATGGATGTGAGCCCATAAAATTTTGCAGTTCCATCGAATCCTTTGTCAACGATGAAGTGATTGGAAGGGTGTGGGGGGGGGGGGGAGAAGAGGTGGTGAGAGTAAGGTCATAAACAAATGGCATAGCTCATAAAATATATATATTTTCTCCGACATCGTCGGGCAGCTGTCTGTTAATTTTAGGTGCCGCGTCGACAACAACAAACAACAAACGCAACAAATTTACGATCTATTAATTAAACTGAAATTGTGACATTAAGCGGCACCAACTTTCACTAATTGATTTCACTTCTAGAATTTATATACAGAAGTTCCCAGAAATACGGTTAATAGCTTCTATAACAAAATTTAATCTATATAAGTATATTTTTGTAAGAACATTTCTATATAATAAACGATGTAATATATAATGCAAGTAAATTCATAAGCACATTTTTTCCACATTTTTTTTTCTTTAACTGACAGATAATTTCTAATTAAAAAATAAATTTAGAATTGTCTTAGCTATGGAATTGATGTTGTTAAAAAAATAGCACAGTTTTTTAGCGCAACGAAAATGCTTTCTAAATATTAATTCAACTGTTCGATAATTTCTATTGAAAGTTGTTTCTATAAATAAAAAAGAAGTCTAGAAAATTAATATTGAGTTTAGGGCTTATTTTATTTTCAAGCCATTTGCTAAAAAAAAATCACATCCATCGACGCGTAGACAACTAATGCAAATTGCAATATTTAAGCTCTGAATTGTAAATGGTGCTATTTGTATTGCCTGCACTGTATGCATAGATAAATTCATTCTTCAATGATAAATTTGAATTGAAATGAGCTGAAAATTTATGATATGATATGAGTGTGCACACTGGATAGATATGTGATTTATGCAGGAATTATTTGCATGTGTGCGTGTGCGTGTGTGTGTGTGTGTGTGTGTGTAAGTGGAACTCATGCATGACATCTAGGTGCCAGATGTGGGCGACATTTGCTCATTTATGCCGCCGCCAATTGCACATCCAAATGGATGACAAGCATCATCTTTGCCTGCATCTCTTGCATTATTTTTTTTTTTGCATCTTTCTGCGTTGAGGCTAAGCCGCAGTTACACGGCAAGAAAATTAACAGGTATTCCATGCTCACTTTGATCGATTAAAGTATTTTATAAACATCTAAACCGAAAAGTGTTTATTGTATGAATTGGTTTCTTGAGCATTTTAATTCGATGTTCGTATTCATAAATTAAGATGTGCCATTCTAGAATGGACATTTCTTTAAACACTAATCGCAATTTGGTATATTTATGTAGAATGCTTTCGTAAAGCATTGTTCTCTGTGTAGGTGTATATATACAGCCACCAGCTTGTCAACATTAAAGGCGACATGTCGTCTAGTGGCCTGGTTGTATGTCCTTGTTGTTGTTGCACGCTTGTCAGCGGCATAATTTGCTATGAAATATGCCTGTCTCATTGTCATTGCTATCAGAAGCCGACTCCAAAAAAAAAAAACAAAAAAAAACGACAGAAATGTGAAAAAAACAAAAAACGGATTTTTCCCTTTTCGGCTGCATTTGGGAGTGCAACAAGAACGCCGACTGCAGACAACACTTCAACATTGTCAACATGACAAAACGTAATCAAAGCTGACATGATATTCCCTCAGAGGCCGGCATCGCATTGCCTTTGAACAACCGAAGCGCCCATCAACCCGGCCCAGCCCCAGCCCCAGCGGAGCGCGAGCCTATTCTCTCCAAGTGGAGCATAAAACGAGCAGTCATCTCCCAATGCAGATGCCCAGCAAACCAGAAGTAGGCAGCCCGCAGCCCCTGTTTGAGAGGCGTGTGTTTATTTTTATCATCGCTCCGATTGTAACATGTGCCACTCTGCAAACCCCCCCCTTATTTCCTTGCCTTTACTTTGACTCTTTTCCTCTTGGCGCACAAATCTGATTGAGGTTTCCCGCTCGATTTGGAGTTCTCGTTTCTCGGTTCTTTTTATTTTATATTTTTTGTTGATTTTATTAAGCTGCAACTGTTTTTTTTATCGCTGCCTCGTTGCTCGATTCGCTGGCAATTCAAATTAAACATCTCGCTTTTCCCACTGGTTACCCTCTCCTCCGCTTCCCGCAATTCCCCAAGGGAACTCATTGGATTCTTGTGGCATACTACACACAACTACGGCGCTGATCTACGATGCAATCCAGCCACAGCTTCGCTGACAAATTGAGACAAATGGCGTGGGTAAAAAGATTTTGGTTGCTCTAAGTTACATGATAAAAAATCGGATTGCATGAAATACATTGCCTGATGATTACCACCCTGAAGCAGACGCTACACATAAAATACCTCAAAATACTTCAAATATCTCTTCACAGAGAAGGGTTTCAAAAATGTACTATATATACTTGAATTTTTTTTATCTTAAACTACTATATATTATATAAATATATAATATATATGCTTAGTGTATACATACATTAGTTTTACTGAATTGAGATTATTTCGTACAACCCACAAAAATTAAAAATTCTTTAAGGAAATTAGTTAAATCAACATTTCCAGCCGAGTTAATTTAGTTTGGTTCATTTGTCCTTCAATCAGTTTGTCTGTTTTTTTTTTCATAAAGTAAATTCTATATAATAAGTAAATAAATAAAGTGATTCTTGATCAGCATTCACTTGTCAAATTCATAACACTTTAATAGGTTTTCTCTATGTAAGCTAGTCCCTCAGTTTTGTACCTTATCTTCTTGAAACTTGGCATATTTCCGCAACATTGTCACATACATATTTTAGAGGCAGTAATAGCTGGCATAGAGATCATTCCTTGTAATATAAGGACTAGCTATTATTATTAACAAAGTTATATGCACTAATCTTCCAATCTAAATAAAAATGTGTTTATTATATTATATATATATATACTATATATGGCAGCTCATATAACACTTCCTTGTCTTCGTCAGATATTCATTCTACCATTTTCAATCTTGATTAGAAATTAATTTACCCAACTTACCAAAATTATTGGTTAGCTCCATGCGCATTTTGTTCTTAGCGTAGCCATCCTGTTTCAGTTCAATGAGATTGTCCACCGAGAACCGATGCATTTTATCCAGTTCTCGACGATTGGCGATGATGTCCTTATCCTTGGCATAGGCGACATTCAGGTCCGCAGGCTGTGACTGTGGCTGATAAGCCGTCGCTGTCTCCTCGACGGATGTCAAATTGTTAGCTGGAGCTCCGGAACCCGGCCCGGATGCTGCACTGGATGCAGCCGACGGCGGCATCGTTGCAGCGGCATAGTAAAAACTGCTGGGATTGCCGACGGATAGGGAATGCAGCTGATGCTGCTGATAGTTTAACATGGCTAACAAATTGAATTTACAATTGGCTTCAAATCACTGTTTCACTGGATAACTTTAACAAATGCCGCACTATGATAATGACGTGTGACGTGTGAGGAGAGAGAGAGAGAGAGAGAGAGAGAGAGGGAGATAGCTGATACACAATTCAATCAGACATGCGAATTGTGCGTGTGGAAATTCTTCATTTGTCTGTTTGTCTAATTGGCTGCTGATTGAATTAATTTATTTGCGTTTTCTTTGGCTCGCTGTGGCATCTGCTTCGGGGGCATCCTGCGCGAACTTGGTTAATTGGATTAGCACACAACACATAAACGAGTTAATTACGATAATTGTCGCGACGATACTAAACCGTGCCAAAGTCGTGTGCCCACTGAAATTAGCCTCAAGATGCCTCACAGATCTCTGCTCGCTGCACGCTGCTCTCAGCACGCCGATCGCTGCTCACAGATCCATCCATCCAACCACACACGCACAACATCTCAAGTGCTCCCGTTCATTCATTCTCTCGCAAGATCTGTATCTAATTATAGCAAACGTCTCCGATTGGCTGCTCTGCAAGATCAACGCCTGCAGCCGACATTTTTATATTTTTATTTATTTTGATTTTTTTTATTTGGGTGGGCGTTACCACATGAAATATGAGGTGAAAAGTAGACAACAAGTTTCGGAGGCATTTATGTAGCAATAAATACCAATTAGTTGGCCAGATATATCCTTGTTGCATCTGTTTTGTTTGTTTGTGTTCCATTTTCGCAGGATGTGCTCTACTCTTGAGATGGGCATTAATCATGCCGCGCACACAGTTTGTTATCCATTCGAGCAACTTTCCATAACCACAACATGTTGTTCAGGCATACATGTTTCCCATATATATATATCTATATATGTACATATACGATGTTTGTGACATGTAGGCGGAACTATGTAACTCAGTCCGTTGAGTGCATTATGCGAGTTGCGTCTCTTGTTGCATTTCAATTGCAGCTGTGTGACGCAAGTGCCACAGTTTGGCTTAGTATGTGTAAAATATGGTAATTGATTATATGTTAATGTGTTATCAACATTAACGTGTCTCTGCTTATAAAATGTTTGAACAGTTGCTCACAGATCCTTATCAAGCAGCACTGACAGTAACTAAATGTAAATTTTATATTATTCTTGATTAGCATTAATAGTGGTTCTGTTTGAAGAAGCCTGGCTTAGAGACTTTAACAGCTGCAGACTTCAACTATGAAAAAATTCTCAATTACAATAGTTTGAATTGATTTATGTAATTTTTTTATAATATACCAAGACTTATTCTTTATTAATTCTTTGGTATCAATAATCATAACATGCCACCGTCTATTTATTTAAATAATGTACTTAATAACTTTGAATTGTAATAACAATCGTTTCGCACACAATTTGAAATCTTTTGGTATTTCAAATACACTAAGCGAATTTGTAAAATGCTTACGTTCTTAGAAATTCTATTGTTATTTCTAATTATAATCTCGAAATGCCCATGGGATGTCTGCAATGTAAGCCAAAAAAATGAATTGTGATTTAGTTGTTAAACATTTGTTAATTGTGTTGTCAACTTTGCTGTGCTCCAAGTCAGTCATTAGCAGTCCTCGCTGTGTCCTTAAGGAACCTGTGCTCATTAGATGCCAGCAGAAGGCAGCAAACTATCAAGTAATATTCTAATATTTCCAAACATTCGCCGTGCGTGTCATACGTTTTACAACACTTACCACTACCCCAACGCCCCGCAATATTGAGCTGTCACAAAAGTTTATCCAAAGTACTTGACACTCTACTGCGGTAAGCAGCACCAGGAGCTGGAACAGGAAACGGGGCAGCCTGTATCTGGGCTCATAGGTCCTGCTGTATTCCAAATTATCGCACGTTTTCGTGAGCAAGTTCTTCGAGGAATGTTGCGGTGTGTATTTTTCATAAAACTTCTAAGTTTTGCGCTACTTGCGTTTCACTTTAGAATGTCTCTCTCTCTCTCTCTATCTCTTTCTATCTCTCTCTATCTCTCTCTGGCTCATTTTCTATATCTTTCTCCGACCTTTTTCTTCAGTTTCAGCTTGGAAATTCTTTGTCACGAAATATTTCTCGCATGCAATTGCCAGGAGTTGTGGGTTGCGCATCCCTTATCCATGTCCTAGCACAGGTAATACGTCTTAACTGAGGACACACACACGAACACACACACACACACACAGACACATCGCCCACACACTGAAAAAGTCAGCTTAAATTCTTTTGGCAAGTTAGAAATTTGAGCAGACACTTTTAATGTTCTCAGATAGCAAAAAGTAACTGCACTTGGCACAGCCACAATGAAGTTTTTATTTTAACTTGTTTTTATTATTTTTATTTATTTTTTTTTGTGGCATCAGCAATGTTTGACACAATGGAAAGGAACCTCAAAAACTCCGTGGTATGTTCCAACGATGTTCAATTATATATGTGTATAACAGCAAATATATCAGAATATATCAGAATATTTATGAAATTTATGCAATTTAAATAGAGAATTGGAAACCTAAGAAAGCCAAAGGGAATCGCAATTAAGGTGTTAATTAGAAGAAATACTTGTTGCTTTCTTTGGCTGATTATCGTGTAAATCGAGATTTCAGAAGGAATCGCAATTTAGTACACATATCTAGATGTTACTTAAAGAAAATATCTGTTGCTGTCTTTGGCTGATTAACTTGTGAGTTATTTGAGATGCACACAACTATTCAAATCGAAATCGATTCACATATTCACATGGGATATTTGCAAGTTCCCAACAATTAGATTCTATGGAATCGACTTCATTACTGGGTTCAGCGTAGACAAATACTTTACTAGAAAAGAGATGTTATTTTTAGCTACTAAAGCAATGTTTATAATATATTTCATATATAATATTATGCACTGCATTCGCTGCGGTTCCAGTTCAAGAATTGTATTCAAATTATTCACAAGTTTTAACATTTTCATAAATGCGTCATTATGTATCATCACTTGAGGGGGGGAATGGGGTAGGGGGTAGTTTGTTAGTTGAGAGATGTTTCCCTTGTAACCACAGTTGTTCGTGCTGTGCGGCCATGGGGCATGCCACACGGCAACACGAATTGAAATGCATGTAGTTGTGTGACAAGATTTAGTTGCAGATGCAGGTATTGATACAGGTACAGATGCAAACAGCGACTATCAGAATCGTGCAACATGTTGTGCCACAACAACACACAGTTGCCAACGAAATGCCAACAGTTGGTTCACCCAAAACAAACAAAAAAATAATAATAATAATAAGCACAATTCCAATGCCAGAATTGACAGCGGTTTGCATAAAATTATATAAAGCGCAGAAGAGAAGAAAATGGAATGGAGGGAGACTCCTCATCTGCCTGTCTCCGATGTGCGAGGCGGCACTCAGATTCAGATTCAGATTAAGATTCAAATGCCAGGGCTGCACTCATAAATTATGCAAATGTTTTTCAAATCGAACTTGCTTCCGCCTCCGCTGCTGCTGAGCCAAAAAAAAAATGGCTTTGCCGCTGACCCAACTCAGAGAGACAGCCGGAAAATTAATGTCTGCATGTGTGTGTGTGTGTGTGTGTGACTAACTATATTGACATGTATAGTGTTGAGTAGAAAATTGTCTGTGTGTTTGTGTGGCGACTCCTAAAATCCTTTTCAAAGTTTTGCTGCTTCTGACTCAAATATTCAAGCGTTTTATATAAAGTAGTCGTAGTTCTTGTCAGGCCTATGTCACAAGGAAAGTCAAAAAGCTTTTGCCTGCCTTAATTAAAGTAAATTTACTCCTCCTCCACACACACACACACACGTTCAGCAGTTCAACTGCACACTGCCAGTTTGTGCCGCTGTTTCTGTATGCAGATGTAATTGATTTTCTGTTTATGCACTTGCCAAATTGCTTGCAACAAGGGGCGGGTGCAAGGGCAAGGGGTGTGTTTGTGTTTGTGTGTTTGTGTGTGTGTGTGTGTGTGTGTGGTATGTCAAACAACACGCTGCTTCCGGTTATTTCTTGTTATTATATTTCATTGGCTTCGTCGTCTCTCATTGCGAAAACCAAAAACTTTTCATTGAAAAAGGCATACAGCGCGCAAAAGTTTTGTGATAGCAATGAGCTTCTTAGAAGGGGTATATTCGCTGCTGGAGGGCAACATGCCAACACTTGTTTGCCGTTAAGTGATTTAGGCAAAAGTTTCAAACCCCTCGCACCCCATCCTGCAGCAGCTTCTGCTGCTGCTGTCAGGCAGCGTTTTTCATTTGGCATTCGTGTTTGGCATTTTGGTTAGACGACACGCTCGACATGGCAGCACTGAGAGAAATACTCAAGTACAACAGTTACAGTTCCGTTCTGTGCAACATCAAGTTCAACACATGCTTAGATAACCTTCGTTCCACGTTTTATCGATAGCTTTTATCGTTTTCCAAATATGGATGGATAACGATTTCTTATAGCCTGATAAGAGATCTATTTGTAAATAAATTGATTTTGATATCGTAATTTACAACTGTAAAATTAATATAGATTTTGCTAACCAAAAAGTATTTTCTTATTAACATAATTTATGTAGGCCTAATATTTATAAATCCACTGAGTACATGATTCCCTAGTTGAGCTCGAATAGCGGTACTTCAATATTATTTTAATAAATAATCAAAATTAAGTCAAACTTTTAATATATTACCCCAAGTAATCAAGATTCAACTAATTAAATTTATATCTCTAGTTTAATCTAATTTCTTAAAAAGCATTTTTGAACTAAGGTTAATTTGGCGCACAAGTAACTCCATGTTTTTCCATGTGTATAGATGATAAATGAGGTGGGGAACTCTTGAAACTGGTACTACGTCGGCTGGGTTATAGGGCGAAGGGGTAGAATATTGTGGAAGTGTAAATGCTGTTGTATTTGGAATATCGGAAATGTTTTACAAAACTTTCACTTCGGGCAGAAGTTGGCTGACTGAGTGACTTGGCTGCCACATAATCGCCGTCAAGTGAAATTCATTTTCTTGACAAACAACATGAACATCAAAGAAAGAGCCCAGTTTACTCAATACGATTCGTTCCCTTCTTGTTGCTTTCTTTTCCGGTACGGAAATTAAAATGCTACGGATTAGTGTGAATGTGTGTGTGTGTGTGTAACATTTACACCTCTGCCAGCTTATTAATTGTGGTTGCAAGTTGATTTGCCCATCACTTTAATACTAGTTGTGGCAACGAAGACCTTGCTTAATTTATGATTTTAATCTATGCAATGCATATTTGTTAATAAACTATATTTTCTATTCTGGCCAATAACTGATTTAATTGGGTCTCAAACAATGTGAGATGTGAAGAGTAAAAACAAAATCCCTGCTGCTGTTATTGCCATGTCATTTGTTGATTGCACATTCCCAATCAATTTGTATCTTATACTTTTATTTTTTTGTGTCTTGTTATACCCTCGATTTAATATAATGAACTCAGATGGGGTATATTCACAAAACGCATAGCAAGATGTAAACTTGACAATTGCAATTCAGTTCAAAGTTCAGACATGGGCAATGTACAGTGCCAGGCTCGAACTTCCAATAACCACTTTGGGACGATATGCTTGCTTGAAGTACAGGGTATGTGATCGTCTAGCATGTATAACTTATTCTCTCAGACTTGTTTTTCTTAGAGTTTGGGGTCCTTTTTGTCAGCTCAGCTTAATGCAGTCAGCTTCAAAGTCGGCGACATTTAAATTTCGCACACGTTCGCTGCCGGATGAGCTGAAAAATAACGTGAATGGAAAAACTACGGATACGGTTGAACGGTTGTACGGATGTGAGAATTTCCAAACCTGCAGCTGTCAACTGGCGACTGGGTAACCGGGGAAGAAATGCAATCAGATGCAATTAGAGACTCAATCCTTATCACTGCAGAAGACAAACAGAAGAATCGACACTGAAATTGGAAGCGCAAATGAAAAGTGCAAGTGAAGTTTTCTTCACAAATCTGAATTGTTTGTTATTCTTTTATTTTATTTTATTTTTTTTTGGGTCAAGTAGTGAGAGATGTGTGCATATACTTTTTTGAGTGACTGCTTATGAAATGTAATTATTGTGATGTGGAGCATTTCATGTAATTAATTTGCCAATTGATTACACATTCAAGTTGGATCCTTTTTGCTCATCTTGTTTGTCATTCAGCTTGAATTGCTTGATGAGTGTTTTTTTGGCTTTGTTTGTGTTTCCATTTTTCCTGGCCAACTCAAGTTTAAATGAATTTCATTTTGATTTGATAACTGTAACAGCACTCTTCAAATTTAATTTCATATTAAAATTGCAATAGCTCTTATGGAATATTAAATTAATTAAGCGAAATGCAATCGTTTTGCTTGAGCAGCTTTCTGATCGATTGAATTACCTGTTGATTTAATCAATTATTTAGTTGAATGTTCCTTTTTCAATAGTCTACACATGTTTTATGAAAATTCTCTAACCAAATAACTGACCTTAATAACTTTTGTAAAACCCAGTTATTTTATATGAAATTATTTATTAAAATGCCACAAGTTAGGAGTATCATAAGAGTAATTTACAAAAGTCAATTTAGCAAAAGCTTAAAGTATTAGATATATAAAATCTTTTGCAATATTTCCACAGCCATAACTTTGTCAGGTCCGATTCGCAAAATCCATGACAATTTTATCTTAATTTGAACTCTAAATAAATACTACATTCAAAGTTGCAAACGCGATTCTGCTCAGAATTCTAGATAAAATTCTATACAACAAATTATTTTTCAAATATCGTAAAATTGTCGAAATTGAAAAGTTTTTAAAAACCAGGCTCTCTTAAGAATAATTTGATATCTTCTTTAATACTTTCATATATCTAACTTAACAAGTGGTGATCAGAGGAGCTGGCTAAAAGACATAGGCCAGACTCTCTATAAATCTGTAGTACCTTAAACGATGCCAGTGGTGAAACGCATAAATCAAAATGCAGCAGCAACTTTGTTTCTTTGCCATTTTTGGGTGGCTCGGGAATATTTCATGTGCAGCGCTTAGTAAAAGCCATGCCCACAAAGGATTAGGCCAGAATGATATACGTTCCGCGGGCGTGAGCAGATTGCGCACCCAGCTTAATGCCGTAAAGGTAAGGGTGTTCTCTTTTCCTCCTGCCCCAACAAACACAACCATTTTATGACAACGCCCATCAAGGTATCCTCCATTGCCGTTTTGGGGGCGCAAGGCACTCGCTGGCGTTTATTGTATGATGCCCGTGCCGCACAAACTCAGCGCCAGGTGGCGCCAAAAATCTGACTCGACGTGTGTGAGTGTGTGTGTGTGTGTGTGTTTGTGAGTGTTTGTGTTTGTGTGTGCCTCTACATTAAAAGCCATAAAAGATTCATAAAATGCATTTCGCACGCTGAAACCAAATATGCCGCAACATTCACGACACCACATCCATAAATACGAGAGCCGAGAGCCGTATACGGGTATGCGGGTCTGTACACGGACATAAATTTGTTTGTAATGTGCAGGTGTTCATAAAAAGTATTTACGAGCACCGGCTTGCACCAAAAAGTAGCAAACACACCGAAAAAATTTAAATGAAACCCAAAATCAAGAATATATATTTTGAGTGCATCAAATGGAATTGAGTACACAGAAAGAATAAATTTTAAATTAAACTTAAAATACTTAAATCTTAAATTAAGAATGAACTCGTTTTTTGCAGTGTACATGAACTTATCTTAAGAGAATGTTCGCTTTAATTAAATCCTAATCCAAAAACCTACCCCAAAATAATCAACCTTTTTCGCAGCTTACTTTCATAGTTGCAGTTAAGATTATATTATTATTTTTTGCGAGTAAAACTTTAATGCGATGGCATTTAGGATAACTTCAGCACGTACGCGACATTTGCCAATTGCTGAAAATTGTGCACAAATTATATCAATTTTGAAACGTAATCATTGAATCTTATCAATTTTCTCGGCACATCGAGCACCTCGAGCACATCGAGCACATCGAGCACATCGAGCACATCGAGCATTCAGCATCCAGAACAGACATCCGGCCAGACCAAGACCAAGTCGAAGATGCAGACGAAAACGTTGTAAAATGTGAAAATCAAATATTTATGATACTTTTGAGTAAAATTTCTGGCCTTCGGCAAAAGCAAACTACAAATTTTCTTTTGACGCCATCTTTCTCGTGTTTTTCTCAACGTTTTCCCCCCTCTCTCTGCCCCTCTGAAGCTCGTTTCACAGTTGCGCCTTCGGATTTATGTGCGTGCCGTGCCCTTTGCAAATTCAATTTAATTTTCAGTTTTTCTTTGCCGCGCTATGCGATTTTGCGAATGATTCGCATATTTTTTGAGTTATGATACAAATTTGAAGGTCTCTTCAAATAGGTATAACTTTTTTTTCTCTTAAAAACAATACATTATCTTGTTGAAACCAAAAAAATTAAATTTTGATTATTTGTTAACGAAAATGTTCTTGTAAAAGAAAGATTTTCATATTTTTCCTTTAATTTCTATCTTATAATATATAAACATTTTGTTAGTTTGTGATAGCAAATTTATTTTTCAATTCTTTAAATATATAATGTCCTTTTTATAGCATAAAGAGAAATGCAAATCTGTATTTTTTATAACATCTAAATCAGCTTTGTCGCTTTCTGTTTGCATTCATAGAGTTGAATTGTTTTGCATGGGTATCTTGACATGGAGCAGCAATGCAAATAAGTCGATTTGCATGAGCATTTGAGCCATCTGTTTGCCGGTATTGATTACACAGATAACGGCAAAAACGTTAGCCAAAGCAGCTCAAAGCCCATTTGACACACTCTAAGCCAATTCCCACTGAAGAAAAGCAACTTCGCCTGACCGCTTCATGTTGAGCATTTGTACATATTATTACAATCGGGGGCCATGTTCGACTAACGGAGACACACGCCCCCACACACACACCCACACACACACACACACACACACACACACAACCACACACACACACACACCCACACCCACACACACACATACGCACTCACACAGAGTGAGAGATAAGCTCCCCAATTGAAGTTGCATTTGCCACTTGAACGAAACTGCAGTTTGGCACCAACCCACCCAAATCATACACTAAGAAAAAAAAAATCAACTGGAATTTAAAAAAATCAACAACTTTAATATTTGTTCTGGTTTTTTTCATATAGAAATAATATATATATATAAATTAAGAAATGTGAAATCTTAATTTTATAAAAATAAATAAATCGTAAGGATTTGAGTGGGATTTTCTGCTGAGTGTATTATGTGGAGGGTTAGTTGGTTGTCCTTTTCGTGCTGTTGGTTTTGGCTTCCTCTCAAGTTGAAGACGCTGCAATGCATTATGCTAAAATGTCATTGCGTGCTTATTGGCCCGTCCGTCCGTCCCTCTGTCCATCCATCCATGCGACTGGGAATGCATATTGCCTTCCGGATGAAACAGCGACTTATGCTAAACTGACAGCCAGCAGCAGAAGCAGCATTGGCAGCATTGGCAGCAGCAGCAGCAGCAGAAATTGAATGGAAGCTCGTTTATTTTGTTACCATTTGGCATTGTGGCAAGGAATTGATGCTCCATCGAGCGTTGCGATGCTGCGCCAGGATTTGTCAGTGTCGTCGTCTCTGTTTTGGGGGGACGAGCACAAGTTGCCAAGTTATAAGTGCCTGGCAATCCCAACACAAAGGCATCCCGACAAAGGCATCACCATTTACCACACACACAGCCAATCCCATTCCCATTCCCAATCCCATTCCCGTTGTCATTGCCATTCCTCTGACATACATTCCAGGAACTGTATGAAACTGACATTATCGCTTCGCTTGCTCGCAATTACACATGCCATTGGCACAGTTACTGTATGTTGGATTGCATATGATGTGGCATTGGTGGCACCTCCCCCTGTTCCTTTCTTGTGGTTTTCACTCATTATTCGCTCAACTTTTCTCACTTTTACACACTCAAAGAAAAAATAAGTATGTATGTTAATAAGAATACATATTTAAATTAGCTCACTGACAACTATTTTTCACATATTTTTTTTTTTATTTATTTTTTAAATTTTATTTTTTATTTTTTTCGAAATAAAGTTTACTTTGGCTTCGTGTGAAGACACCAAAATAAATACACACACACACACATAATCGTATTGGCATAGTAGTATTTTTTCAGTCAAAAACTCAGACTTGGCAAACTTTAAATTGTGTCTGTGCCTGTCCAAAGAATATTGTGTTTTCTTTTGTTGTTCGTTTGCTGAATTGCCCTAGGCTATGTTTCATTCACGTTGTGTAAAAGTAAATATTCACACACCCACACACACACACCTACACCTACAGATAGTCGAAATTTGTAGGTCGATTGAAAGCAATATCTTTAAGGGAACTTTGATAATAATTCCAATTGAAGCTCGGAGAGTGAAATTTAAGTTTGTATATAATAAAGAATTTATATTTCTTTTTAAAGATCTTGTTCCATAGAGACAATTTTGTGTTGTAAATCATATTGAATGAGAACCAATGAGTTGGTTACCATTGAACTGGAAAAAGCCATCACATTTGATCGTTGCACATTATAAAGACCAAGGACAGACATTTTGAGAGGATTGCGTTTTAGTTGAAGCAGAAAGCTTTCGATCTGGAAAAAAAAAAACGATATTAAAATAAATCGAATAAACCGATTCGTGAGGCACTCTTACAACTGCCTCCAGCCGCTCATCGAGTTCCGGAGAGAGGGTCGAAATGTATTCCAGCATCTCGACCATTTTTGAATGATTATCCAGGAGAGACAAAACGTTCGTAAAGGTGACCAGATTATCGGCAAAGTAGATAAAACATTGGATAGTAAACATAATGACGATGGACAAATTCCATTCCTTATCAAAGTTCTGCTTAACAGTGGTGAATATATAATAGACGCCGATCACAACGGTCGTGTAGGAATTCAAGAAAATTAACAGTCCTTGTATGCCAAAAGTTTGGATCATCGTGTCGAACAGCGATTGCACCTCGGATTGTGTTATTGCTATATCCTCCAGTTGGTCGGCAAGGAAGCAGCACTTGCTCATCAATGCAGCCCTGCGATGTACATGCTCCAGGGAGCTAATCTCAGCGCACACTGACTCAATCTCCTCATTGAGTAGAATATAGTGGCAGTGCACAATTTGTGCGGCAATGAATTGGTGTGTGACTATCAAATTGATTAAAAATGCGGGTATATAAAACGCAATGGCTTCGAATACCAAGTCTAACTTGAGATATGGCCACATAAAGAGTAGGCTTAATACCACCTGCACTAGTTCTGTCAGGAGGTAAGTAATTGTTTTGTAAATGATGCGACGTTGACCCACTTGCAAAACATTTGGGTTGCGTAACAGCAGGCGACGAAATCCATGCACCAGTCGAATGAGTCTACAGCGTTGACACCAGCGATGGCATAGCGTTACCACGAGGCAAGTGAATTGCATTCCATTCACCGCCAGGTACAGGTACTCATGCATGTGTCCTGACTCTGTGAACAGGTGTATTATCAGATGGCTGGTACTCAATTTAATTACCAAGCCAAAGACCAGTCCATTTGCCAGGGCTGCATAGATCGTTGCTCGTCTCGTGATTCGAGCCAGGCCTGTCTCCATATTAATCTCGTAGTTGAGCACCCCAAAGAGGCGCGACAAATAGTAGGCCTTCCTAAGGATCAACTGCACCAGGTCAGACATTTTAAACGACTGAACAAAAAAAAAACACCGATTGCTATTCAATTGGGTTCCTAATAAAAATGCACGGCTATTGACAGATCCACAGATAAGACTAATTACGAAATGGATTATTAGAAAAAGAATAAAAGTTGAAACCAATCATGCGACAAAGAACTTAACCAATGAATAATAAGCCAAATTAGTTAACAGGGTGCCACAGCACAGGATGTGTGTCGCCAAGAAATACCGATCTTGGAAGTAAGTTCCCACTAATCCAATCTCTAACCTTGCCTTTGTCGCTAAAAAAAAAAATTATGCATAAGATTTGTCAGTTCTTAAATTCTGACAGCTGTCGAAGTGATACAAAAAGAGGCAGCTATCGATAAATACGATTGTAAGTCATAAACTTTTCGATATATTTATTTCAATTTTTCAATTCATGTTGAATCAGGACCAGGGAATTTACTACAATTGAATTGGATATTGCAATTATCATTGATCGATTCACATCGTAGCAATCCATAAGACGTATATGCAAAGGATTTCGCCTCAACTGAAGCTGAAAGGTTTCGATCTAAATGCAAAATAGAAGGAATTTAATATTCATATAAATTAATTTCATCGCTATTTAGACTTACGACTTCTTCCAATCGCTCGTCCAGCCCTGGAGCGATCGTTGAGAACTGTTCCAGCAGTCTGATCATATCGGCATGGACATCTGAGACAATGAAGATATTGTTGATCGTGATCGCAGCGTCCACGTAGTAGGTGACCATTACAAATACATACATAATAATAAATGAGAGGGTCCACTCGACACTTTTGCTCATATAGAACACGGTGAATGTAAAATATATAGCACTGATCGTAGAGATGTAAGAAATGGTAGTTATGCAGGCACCCTGTATATCAAATATTTGATTTACGCTCTTGCAGAGCGCCTGCAGTTCGGACTGTTGTCGGGCGATGTCCTCCAATTGGTCCGCTAAAACGCAGCATTTTGTCATGAATGCAGCCCTTCGACTTTCATATTCTAAGGAATTAACATCGACGAGTATCGTTTGTATCTCCTGATTGAGGATTACGTAGTGTCCATGAGCATTCACCATTATAAAGTAATAATGCGAGCCAAATACATTCGCTATTGTTGTCAGCGAGTACATCACCAAGATCATTATTATTTCGTTTATTGACGGATATAGTTCAAGTGAAAAAAAACCCACTGTTACCTGTCCCAGCTCTGCAAATAAATGGCTTATAAATTTGATAATTATTCCTTTTCGCCAGATTCTCGTAATTTGCGGCTTGCGACACCCCAAAAGACGAAACGCGTTTATCATATCAATCAGCCGCCTCCGATGATACCAACGATTTAATAAAGTAGCCATCACACATATGATGCGAATGCAATGTATAATCATAAAAATATATTCATGCAGCAAAGTCGCATTTTTCAATAACACATCAATCAGATAGCTGCTGCTTAGAAAAAATAATGCACCAAAAACCAGTCCATTTACGAATATGGCATAGATCGAAGCTAATCTCGTGATTCGCGCTCGACCTGTTCGCGTGTCAATTTCAAAGTTGATCACCCCAAGAATGCGGGAGTAATAGTAGTATAGCCGTAACATCCACATAACCGGGTCAAACATGCTGAGCAACTAAACAGAACTATGATTGCCGTTGGGCAGTCGGTCGAATGAAAATGTGTTGCATTCGATACGATTGAGAGATTAGCTGATATGACTAATTATGAAATGGAATTCCAACAATGAGCAGCTTTGGTAAAATGCGTCACTTCTCTGGGTACATATGTCAATATGAAATTGCCTCAAAGTAATATTTATTTATTTTCTCGAAAGCAACTAATATATACAGACCCAACTAAAATTTAGTTTTTATTATCATATTTATAAACAAGTACCCTTTTCTGACTGTGTACCTAAGGAATTCATGAAGTGCGCTCAGAAGCAGCATAATTCCGATGTTATGTTAAAGTTCAGAATAAGTTTATAGGGTCTGAAATTGCTTCAAAGTAATATTTATTTATTTTCTAATAAGCAGACTTACACAAATTTTGTGACTTCTTGTATAAAACAACTAAGTTCTCTTTTCTGACTGTGTACCTAGTGAATTAATAAAGAGCGATGAGAAGCAACCAAATTCGATGTTATTCAATATACAATTTATTGTTGAGGAAATGATTTTATCTTTCATAGCTGTCGTTATCCTTTGACATTTCAGCTATAATTTGCTGTCATTAATTACAATGTGTCTGTGTGTGATTTTTTCCTTTTCTGTTTTACTTGTCATATGTGAAAATGACTTTTCCCCAAGCTTTTTCATCAAACACACTCGAACATTTCTTTTGATTACAGGTTTTTGTCGGCCATTTTCAGGCATCTTTATACGTGAAATTTTTCATTTCCGCCTCGTTGTTGCGGAATTTCTGTTCATTTTTCACACATTTTACGGTGTGGAGACTTTGTTCCACATATCTCTGTCTGTATGTGTGCGTCTGCGTGTGTGTGTGTGTTTTCAAGCGAACACGCCAAGTGCCTTAAAATTGAGAACTCTCCATGTGCTTCTGCTTTTCGCCGGATTTCTTTTGCTTTCCTCTTTTTGCCATTCCATTCAGTTCCTTGCAATTCATTTTTCATGTCGTCGTCTTTGTCGCTGTTGCTGTTGCCGTTGCTGCTGATGTCGCTGGCTTTGCTTTAAAGCTTTTCGTAATCCTTTTAGAAATTACGTTTTTCTCCATTCAATATTATGTTTTATTCCAGCCGTGCCACATTGGCCACATTGTCAATGCCGTTGAACAATGAGACGCCAAAAGGATGGCCGCCGCATTAATCTTGAACACAGCGCCACTCAGAGTCACCTCAAATACCCAAGGGAAGTGGTACCCTTTGGTGTGCGGATTTACCTGCTGGTTGCTGGCTGGTAACAACAATACAAATACAAACTATAAGCAAGCAGCAGTCGCCATAAGGAGTCATAAACCACTCAGTGGCCAAGTGAAAATACCGCAAATATTTGCCGCTAACCAACTCCAAATCTCGCACAGTTCGCTCTCGCTTTTCCTCGCTGAGAGTGGCGTTTATGTGCTTTACTCTTTTGCCTTTTGATATATGGCAAATACCATCGCATTCTGCCATGTTCCTTTTTTTGGTTGATGGTCCCTAACTTCCTGCAATGGGGTAAAAACCGAAAGTGCTGCCATTTATTTTATTGCCACCTTGGCGAGAGCTGAGCTGTTGCGGCTGTGACTGCGGCTGCAGCTGCTCCATTTTGTTCAGGTGGAGGACACAGCGACGGACAGGAGACGCCGACAGTGTCAGGGCAATGAGTAAAAACTTTGAAAGCTGCCATAAAATAAACGGAGAAACGGACTGACCCAAATGTTCTGTCTTTTTACAGTATTACAGTATTTGGATTTGTGCAGCATTCGCTTCTATGATGGCATTTTTAACGAAATTTGCCTTGTCCAAATTGGGAAAGCTTTTGGGGCGAAGCAGTCAGTGTCCACAAGGTTAAGCTACCCATCAGCTGCGCGTAATCCGCACTCTTGCACTAAGAGAAACCCATAATGACAATTTCGTTCTTTATGCTTTACAAAAAAAAAATAACTTTACATTTTTTTAAAGCTGCATTTCAATATGCTTCAAATAAATGCTAAAGAGTGATTTTAGTGGATTTCCAAACTGTGATTTTTCGTTGCTAAGAATATTCTTTCTCTTAGAATTCTTTTTTACAGTGTTTAACTAATCTGCTAAACCCAAACCCAATCCAAAAGCACTTTCCAGCTCATTTTGGCCAAGTTAGCTAGCCGAAGCAGGCTGATTTCATCTTGCTCATTGGTTCGATGGCATCCCGAGTTCCAATTTCTGAAATTGACACTTAATGCGAAACACCTTGTCCGAGCGGATGGCCAAGTTAAGTTGAACTGTTGGGCGGTGTGGCGCTTAATTGAAAAGCAATGTTCTTACATAGTTTATGCTTAAAAGGCGATTACATTAATTTCACACACCACAAAACAGATGACAAAGTCAGGCAAAAGGGTTGTCCGGAACTTGTTGAGTATACTCAATGGACACATGGACGCAGAGAGAGGGAAAGAGACAGAGGCAGAGGTGAAAACCACTCGAAAAAGCCACTCAGTCAGGTGTTAAAACTAATTTACGACAATTGGACCAAGAAACAACAATGCAAGGGTTGCGTTGCCCAGTCGGTATGGGCGAGGCATGTGTGGGCGTGGCACATCACAAGTTCGTCGCATATTTCACACATTCGCATGAAAAGGGTGCCACATTGTGGACCAGAAACTGTCATCTGGCAGCTTGTCAAACCACAAAGCATCCCAATCGAATGTTGTCCCCGACAGACAAACACCAGTTTCCCTCAGCTCTCGATAGAGAAGCGTCCAGATGGAGTTAACAGCAGTTAACCAACCGCATATGATCCCATTTGAAAAGCATGTTGCCTAATGCTGACATTTCAATGTGGGAATCTTAGTCACTGGCTAAAAGTAAGTTTCCCTTTTTCCACCAAGAATTTATCGGTGCCAACTAAATAAAAATAGAATTGCGAATGATGATAAAAACGCAAAATTAAAGCAATTCATGTTGACCCAACAAATATGCCGACTCATTGCGAAATAATTTGTGTGTAATTAAAGTAGTTACGCCCAATTTTTTTTGGGGCGTTGCCAGAGTTGCGTTAATGATTGTTAGCTGAAATTTCAAAGGCGTCAAAATTAGTACGCATTAATAATGATAAATGAAGAAACTTTCGACTTTACCTTGCGTAGCTAAATGTCAATTGACAGTGTTGCAAAACGGCTGCCTGAAGCTGTTCAGTATTGGAAGGTGGAAGTACCTAAATATGAAAATTTAACACCTCTCAAATTTAAATTAAAGCGATTTTTACTAAAATTGAATTTGATTAGGTGCGCCGCCATTGTTTTCAATTTTATTAAACTCAAATAAAATGTTATCTAATTAATTCGTAGGGTACGTTTGTCCTGTTGACCGCCCCTAACGTTGCACAGATGCCGATCACACACATCGTCCTTGACAAAGGATTTGCCCAAGGTGCTTCGCAGCTCGGCATCAAAGTTGGCCTTCTCCTCGAGGAGCAGAGTGTTCATCTGCTCGCGTCTCGAAGCCTGGGCCATCTTCTGTAGGCATTGCAGCTCCATTGTCACGGGGCGTAAGAGCTCCACACGTGGTGCATTATACGGAGGCGATTCAGTGCCATGGCACTTCATCCAGTTCACAATGCTAGGTTAATCAATAATCGAGTAGTGTAGGCCACTTAATTGTTGCATAAATATATACTTACAAATTGCTCATATTACTTAAAGTTTTACAATAAAGGGAACAGAAAATAGTGTTTGAAATGATGTGTATGAAATTTCGGCTAAAGCAAATGTTATCAAAGAGCAGCAATATAGCAAACGCCTACTAAATCCTTATGAAATCTTACTCAAATCATAAAAAAAAACTGATTTTAACTACCAACTTATATGCACCACTATTAATAGTACTTCTGAATAACCGTTGAATTTCCTCGTTAAAGCGCTTCCTTATTCATTCATCCTGGTCGAGCGACTAATGAATTGCAAGACCAGCCTCAAAAAAGCACCTGCAATGCTAAAGGCAAAGTCATTATATTATACATTTGGCCTAATGAGATTTTTTATGGTAATGATGGTCAGAAAAAAGGTGAGCTCAGAGGGGGGCGATACACGCAAGCAAGTCCTGTCTTAATTATTCACAATGAACCGAATATATGGCATTAAATCTATATATATATGGGGCGGGAGAAGCAGACATTTTGACACCTTTATGGCTCAATAAATTGGATGCCATTAAGACGAGTGTGTTGCAACAAAAGAAAAAAAGAAAAAGAAAGAGAGGCAACAAACAGAGGCACGCAACGAAACTAGTTCATTAGAATCACGCTGGTTATTTTCATTTCGCCTCTGATTACACTTGAGATTTCGAATGCGTTGCAAACGTGGCACGTTAAGTTTTCAAATGCCAGACTCTCTCTTCTGTGACTACTCGCATTGAAGTCATTCCAGACTTGAAAATGTAGTAAAATTCCCGCTTGATGTCAGGTCGGCCAGACAGGAGTGAAATTGATGAGAGAGAGAGAGAGAGAGGGAATTAGGAAGAGGCAATTTGTTTGGTTAGCATGTCATTAAAGCGATATGATTCTTCATCTCTTATTTCTCTAACTCTACTCTATACTGCTCATGAATTATATTATAATTTCAAGCTATAAATGTAGCGTTCTCGACAT
This sequence comes from Drosophila longiperda, assembly GCA_035042125.1. NCBI lineage: Eukaryota > Metazoa > Arthropoda > Insecta > Diptera > Drosophilidae > Drosophila > Drosophila longiperda. Next base: position 1,728,911 of record JAWNLV010000107.1, read on the forward strand.
TCTTTGACACGCAATTGCATGTTAAATGCATATGATTCCTCCCAAACTGGCATCAAAATTATGGCTTGCACTTTGAGAGGCTCTTTTGCTTATGTTTTTTTTTTTAAGGCACTCTCATATATATAAATATATAGAAATATGTTTTGTGTGTGTGTGTTAAGTGATTAAGCACGAGTTGTTACCGCATTCACATTAATTAATGACGTCTGCCCTTGACTCAAGCTGAATGCAAACCAGCCGATTGCGTTGACTAATCACTAAATCTAAAGTGATTATATTCTTAGATTGAGTCAGTGTACCCGAGAATAATTTTTGTAATAATATTATTTTCTATCTTTACTATAAGTGCATATATGCTTGGGTATTTTATAATATGATTATTTAAATAGCATTCATTTGAAAGAAATTCCCATAAGACATTTAATTTGTTTCATATTGCTTGCTTGCCTTTATATATTATTGTTTTATAATTGCAATAATAATTACTTATACAGCATTAATTTTAAAGGAATTCTCATCTTTCCTCATAACATATTTCATTTCATTCACACTGAGCGCATTTAAATTTTGCGCTTAAAAGTATGCAACAGTTTTGTGTGCAGTTTTCATTAAATTTCAGACAGCAACCATTTTGCTCTGTTTGGTTGCTTCCGTTTCCGCAGCTGAGCTGAAATTGTGTTGGCAGCGCTATATTTCCACGAATTTCGCTGTGGCCTCGTGTGTGTGTTATTTTTTTTCATTTTCTAATTTCGTTTCGGATTTGATTTGGTTTCTGGTTATTTTTGGTATTTTGATTTTCCGCCTAAATTCACAGAAGCGAATTGTGTCAGCTTGCCGCACCCGGCGGGGGTTATTGCAATTTTTATGACATTTGACGCCAAACAACAAAAGCGGCAAACTGCAGCCAAATGCTTACACATGGCCAAACTAATCGAAATAAGAAACAGGCGTTAAAATCGGTCAGCAGGCAATTTGGCCACACATATGCTTAAAATTATGAATGCATATTTTTTTTTTTGTTTTTGTCGTGTGGTCTACGATTAAAAGGGAACACGTGAGATGAGGGTGGGGAGGGATAGATGTTTGGAAACAGCTGCTGCGCAACATAAGGCGCAGCCTTGGGCCTTTGTCTACCTCAATGTTTGCCAAAGATGCAGCGACACTCAGTATTGTGCCCGGGGGCTCTGTTTAATATGCACTTGTCTTGCTGTCGACGCTGTCGAAGTTTCGCACCGTCATTCAGCTATCTGAGATATGTGGGGAGCGTGGAGGAAGGGATAAAGTGTGTGCGTGTGTGTATGTGTGTGTCTCTGTGTAGTGCAATTCGACTCTTGGTGGATGCTGCTTTTCACTAAAAATAAGTGTTGTGCAAACATTTTATGGTTATAGAAATTTTACTGCAACGTCATCTTTGTTATCACCACTGTCCCCCATCCAGTATCTACAACCACTTCCAATGAAACAGGGCCATGTTTGTCCAACGATGAACTAGGTCCTCTATGGCACTTTTACTACACACACATAGTGTGCCTAAAGATGTTTAACACTTGCAGTCAGCCAGCCAGCGGGGAGGTTAGACATATTGACAGTAGCTTCAGCTTGAGGGAGACACATGTTTACTAATTGGTTGAGGGTAAGAGACAATCAGAGAGAGAGAGAAAAAATAGTTGAGTAAATAAATATCTTAGAAATTGCCTCGAGTTAAATGGTCTCGAAGATGATGCCAATTTTAACAGATTTAAGTAAACATGTTGTTCAAATTTCACTTTTTACATCAATTCATATAACAATTTTCTTGTTTAGCATTTGTTGTCTACTTCAATCCGTTTCGATATTAATAATAATAATATTTTAGTCTAAAAACAGAGAATAAATTTATAAATAAACACACATTTTTATTAATGGATATACTCTACATCCGCCAGCCTGTTTATATACCTCGCTCTGATGGACGCCTTTGTCAGGCTGTCGTCGTTAAACTTGATAGTATCTGGAACAATACTGTGACCGTGGAGTGGAATGAGGGTCTTGCCATACGTGGCAAGTGTTTGCCGCTGTCATTAATTGTTAAGCACAATCCACAGATATTTGAGACAATGTCGACATCTCCATTTTTTCCGCCCGGTAGACCGAGAGCTGATCTCTTGTCTCGATCCGCTGTGGTCATTGCCAGGCCGCGAAATATTGATGTGCTGGAGATTGAGCGAAGGTGTTTGAAACGCAAACGTCGCAGCCAGCGTCAACTAAACGGCTATAAGGATCGGGATAATCCCAATTGGGAATATTCACTCATGCTGCGAATGTATCGACTTCAAATGGAATTCCAGCTGGTGGACAATGTGCAGCGAAAGGAAAATCAGATTATGGTATATGTTCGGAAGCGTCCACTCAACGGAAGCGAGATTAGCCAACACGAGCTGGACCTGATCAGTGTGCCCAACAGGGAGCTACTTTTGGTCCACGAGCCGCGCAAACAACTGAATCTAACAAAATTCCTAAAGCATCACTTCTTTCGGTTCGATCACATCTTTGACGAGCGGAGCAGAAATGCACAGGTCTATGAGAGGACAGTCCGTCCGTTGGTGCAACACATCTTCGAGAGCGGAAAGGCTACCTGCTTTGCCTACGGCCAGACGGGCAGCGGCAAGACGCACACGATGGGCGGCGAGTTTACGGGCAGTAAGCAGAATTTGCGCAGTGGCATTTATGCCCTTGCCGCTGACGATGTCTTCAAGAATCTTCAGGAGTCCCGTTATTCGTGTTTTGATCTACACGTTAGCTGCAGTTTCTTTGAGATATATGGCACTAGGGTTTACGATCTACTCAGGCCCGAGAAGCCAGAGTTGAGTGTCCTGGAGGATGGCAAGCGACAGGTTCAAGTCGTTCTCCTATCAGAGGAAAATGTGACGAGCACTGACGAAGTGCTCCATCTGCTCGAGCTGGGCAGCAGTGTACGCACCTCCGGTCAGACATCCGCGAATTCCAAGTCGTCACGCTCCCATGCTGTGTTCCAAATTCTTTTGCGTTCCGGTGGCAAAGAGCATGGCAAAATTTCGCTTATTGATTTGGCTGGCAATGAGCGCGGTGCGGATAATTGTTGTGTCAGTCGAAAGACGCGTCTCGAGGGCTCCGAAATAAACAAGTCCTTGCTGGCGCTGAAGGAGTGTATCCGTGCCATGGGTCGCCATTCGGCACATTTGCCGTTTCGCAGCTCAAAGTTGACGCAGGTGCTCCGTGATTCATTCATTGGCGGCAAGAAGGTGCGAACTTGTATGATAGCCATGATCTCGCCGGGATTCCAGTCCGTGGAGAACACACTCAACACTCTGCACTATGCGGATCGTGTCAAGGAGCTGACTACGCAGCCATTCGCCAACTGCTTCAACCAAAGAGCCGCTCCGGTTTCAGAGCAGAGCAGCTCCCTGCCTGATATCGACAGCACCAGCAATTAGGCTGGATAATTGAAAAGTGACGCCTTTTCAGCTCTGATACCTGGTGCGGCAAGCAATTCCAGTCTTCTGACAACAAGCAACGAAAAACAAAAAAAAAAATGTACAGTAAATTGAGTGTTTTTTATGAGGTCAACTCGTAAATATGTAAAATGTCTTTAATAAATTTCTGTAATGATATGCAACAGCAGCTGAAGCTATAAGGTATATATATTCTTGATCTGCAATATTAGCCGATTTGTTTTAGCCAAGTGCGATTGGTAGTCTGTATGAAAAAACTGATTTTTAAAGGCGTTGCTAGTCAATAAATAAATACACTGATATAAATTTTCGTGGAGAAATACCAGTATTGAAATATCTTAAAATACTAAGCTGGATTCATGGTTTGTCATAGTCAAGTTTTTTGGACTCAAGTTAGCTTTTTCTCAGTTTGCCCAATTCGTTATAAAAAATTCAGATGTATTTCTTGCTATCCTTCAATTCACTTGCTTTACTTAAAGCAAATGCGAGCATTCTTTTCGCGTAGTTGAGCATTAAGCCAAAAACTTACTTTTTCTTACAATATGCGCTCAGCTCTGTCTGTGATACGGTGAGATGATGAGGGGGAGGGGGAGGGCAAACAGTGACAGCTGTCAATATACAATATTGAGGATTATGATGGCAAAGACACGTCTTACGAGCAAGCTTTGTGTCAATATATTAAATTATGGCTTAAAGGCTTTCCCTGCCCGTCTTAGTGAAGTTCAACTTTTTGGCTTTTTGTCGAAGAGCGCAAATCCGCAAATAAATGCTCGCTGCCAAGGGGAGGGGCTACAGGGCAGGCAGGTCAGGACTTGGTGTCCTTGTTGATGGGTAAACATTTGACATTAATTAGCGCTGCGAATTTGCATTTATCTAAATTATCGAACAGTCACACAAAAATGTATCATTTGAAACAATGCGAAGCGAGTTGATATTGAATGCAAACACTTGCATAATTCAATGGGTAAACATTTTGTTGTTGTTTTCCAATTTCAGTTAAACAAATATTTATTGCCGGGAACACACTAATCTGCAAATATGTGCATAGAAATAACAAAAGCAAAAACAAAATGTTTGTGCATAAAACTTGTGCAGCTGCAACTTTTGCCATTAACATCAAAAAGCAATTAAAATTACTTTAATCAACTAGAAGGCAGAAATAAAATGACAACTCTCCCCTGGCACCCCCTCACCATCCCGTGCTTCTATCTATCTTTCAACGACTGGGCTTCTTCGTGGCATCCACTTCACGTTGCTCATACGCACTGTGCGACCGTAAATCAAGTTTATTATAAACGCAAAGAGCTCGCACTAAACAAATCTGATGAAGGCAAATATTTTTTAATTAAAAAGCAACTGTTTACCCAAGCAGCATTCTATGGTCACGCCCACAAAAACGCCTACACATCTCACTCGAAGCCAATTTCTGTTTTATTTGCACTCAAGTCATAATTTTCAACTACAGCCTAGCAAATTTATTTGCATTTTGGCTCCATCTAGCGTTGGGCTTCAGTACACATTTAGTGGGTAATTTATGTGGCAAATCCTTTTTTTTACTACATTAAAATAAAGCTTATAATGTGTGTGTGTGTGTATGTGGGTCGCAAAGCAATTAAAAGTTTGGTTTTACTTAAAAAAAAAATTAATCCAACTTTGAGTCAGCAACAATATATTTAACTTTCCAGCATTATCCACTTTATCTCTCTGAGCTGGATTATTATTAAAACTTAACGTTTATAAAGAACTAACGGGCAATTGCTAAAGACAAGCAAATGTCATTGAATAAATCAATAATAATAAATATAAGAAAAAAAAATGTTGTTCGCCCCAAAGAGCAAAAATAATAAAATTCAATTCAGGGAAATCAGCTTGGTATATTTTATTAGATTTTCAGTTTGTTCTTTTTCTTTCTTTTTTTTGTTTTTTTTTGTTTTTTTGGTTGCTTTGCTTACATTTTGGGGCAACGGCTGTGTGCTACGCCCACTTTGTTGAAGTGTGACAAGTGTCGGAATAAGCAAAATGCGAAATGAGTCGTACAATTTGTCATAACTGCGAGGGACGTTTGAAACAGAAGAGCTTACAAGGATTCAGGAGCGAACATCATTCGATTTACGAGCTGAAGGAATATAGAAAACGATTGGTTAGGTGGAGAGTGTGTGGGGTGGTGGTCGGAGTAGGGGGAGTGGTTGAGGGGGGACTAGGTCGAGGTCGAAGCTGCCACAAGGCAATCAGCTGCACAATTGGCATAAAAACATTTGTCTCTCACATTACTCACACTTCATCTCTCTCTCTCTCTCTCTCTCTCTCTCTCTCGTCGGTCTGTCTGTCTGTCTGTCTCTTTCGCATTAATGAGCTGTCAACAGTCGAGTGTCGAAAAAATGCTTTGGGCCAAACAATTTGTCGCTAAGAGGTTTCATTAGCCATGAACTGAGCTGGGCTACGTGGCTACGTCCGTCAACACTGTACTTAATGAAGCACGGGTTTTGGCCAATACTCGCATTTTACAACTCATTAATTTTGTGACATTAATTTGGGCACACAGCTGTCACATTGATAGCATTATTATTTATCTAGGTCACTTTTAGTTAGTGTTTATGCAAGCCAGAAAACAGATCTTTCTGCCGATTCAAAAGTTTGTCCAATTAAATCAAGTTTTGACCGGCCTGCAGCAAACTTTTGATAAGCCAAATTCGCATTGTTTAACAAGTCGCTCAACAATCCGACAGATTCCGGAAGGGTGAATAATCTAAAACAATAAGCAGAAAAGGAGAATTGAGTTGTTGCTTGAGACACGAGGACTTTGAGCCTGATACGAATAAAAAACTTGACACATTTTTATGTGTTCGCATTATTTTTGCTGCTGTTTGCACTTTATTACATTTTGACAAAACACCAAAAACACAATAACAAGAAAGCAAAAAATAGAAAAAAAATCGTGAAAAACTTTGTTAGCTGGATTTTTCTCAACCAGTTTCAGTTACAGTTTCCGCAACGGCTTCCACTTATCTGACATATGTGTCTGTGTATCTGTGTGTGTGTGTGCTTGTGTGTGTGTGCGTATTTCTTTCTCCTATTTCCCCCCCTTAGAAAATACATATATTGAGTCTCGAGCAGCAGCAGTTTATTGTTGTTTGGCTAAATTATGTTGTAGATTGCTTTACTGCAGAAATGGGGCTGGTAAATGCTATGGAACAGGAATAAAAACAACACCAAGTGGAAAAACAGCAACTGCAAGCATCGTAAAGCATCCAAAACTTTGCAGTCACCGGGTGCTATCAAGTAAATTTGTAACAGTAAAAAGAGTCAATAAAGTTTCACAGCTCATTGTTCAGGGTTCATGGTACACTTGGGCTAGCCAAACAGTTCAGTTTTTATTTGTTGTTCTTGGCATCAGTTTGCTGAAAGGCTGAAACCGAAATGAAATCAATATGAAATTTATAAGGCCACAAAAGTTTGGAGGCGATTCCAAGGTTTTATTTTGCCCAGGGCAAAGGTCAAGTGTGTGCAACGACAAATTCAAATTAAAATTCAAACTCAAAATGAAATATTATACACTTGTCCCAAGTACACAGCTGCTCCCTCCTCCACCTGCGTCTCCTCATTTGAAATCGGATCAAAGTCACGCGATTTAGTCAAGCTTTGCCGCTTGCTTTTGTGGCACGTTTTTGTTTTTTATAATTTTCATTTAATTACTGTTGGACTGGCAAGTAATTATATATATGTAAATACTACTTAATTGTAGGTACTTTGAGGTCACTGAAAGTCTGCCATTTGGTATTGATTGCACCGCCATGAGTAGCAAAAAATTGGAAAATAGAGTACATTAATTGCGGTTGATATTCTGTTAAGAGCGAATAATCATAATAAATAAAATGTCAAGTTTATAATTGGCACGATAATTAATATTTGCTGAGCTAAATGAAAGAAAAAAAAAATGATTTAAAGGGAATTTTATATTAGCTTGTCTGCAAATTTAAATGCTAATCATGAGCTTTTACTAGGTAAAATTAAGCTTAATGTATATATTCTCTCACATTCTCTCTCCCTCTCTCTGTTTCTCTTACACACATTCTCTATTATCTCTTTGTTTTCTGGCTAATGCATTGACTTAATTGCCACCAAAATGAGTAGCCACTCACCAGAGCTAGTACAAAAAACTGGAAATCTTTTCAATTGGATGCACTTTCATAACTCATGCACACACAAGCAAGCATACACACACACACACAAACATGTGTGACATCATTTCCATTTGCAGTTGTAGATACGTGTGTGTTTCTGTGAAATGAATGCGCCCCTCTGATTTTGGTGGCAGCGAATTTAGTTATTATAAGAGCATAATACACAAATATATCCTTCCTGCTGGCTGTCGCCACACGTTGTCCTCGGCGCTGCTCTCGACTCCTGTCACCGCACTTTGCCCCTGCCAACGACCGTGCCACTGCCCTGGCTACAGTCTCCACCTTGGTCTCCTGCAGCGCATTTCCATGTGGCAAGGTTGCAAGCAGAAAACACACAGCGAGCAGTTTTACTAACCATACTCAAAGCACACAACGAGTTTATTAAGAATCAGCAAAAGCTTTGAACTAAAATATTAAAATATGTTGCAAAAATTTGCATAAAAAACTATAGCTTGAAATGTTAGTTTTGCTATAGAACTGAAACTGATTTTTATATTGGGGAACAGTGTATATCCAAGTCGGGCATTTGCTGCACTTAGTTTTTGAACGTTTCGTCCTCTTTTTTGTCAGTCATTTTATTTGCGAAAATGTATATTTTTCTTTTGCGCTGGTTTGTCCTTATTGTTGTTGTCGTAGTTGTTGTCGCTTGCCACTGGTTTTTGGCAAGTATAAAAGAGTGAGAAAAGGAAGATCAACTGAGAGATCCAAGGAGTGTACTTGTGTGTGTTTTCGGGTGTGTTTGGTGGTGTGCGTGTGTGTGTGTGTGTTTGTGACAGACATGCATAATTCAAAACGTGGCGGGAATAATTTTGTGTTTGCTCGTGTGGTGGCCACTTTTTATGCTGGTAATTCGACTACGGGGACGTGCGCCCAAGTGTGTGGTTATACATGTGTATGTGTGCGTGTTAACGTAATTTTCGTTGAACGAAAAAGAAAAAAAAAATAAATAATAAAGAGACTGAAATTTACTAAACGAAAAGTAAAGAAAAAGCGCTTCTGGCCGACTACTTTGCCGCCTTCGCCCTCTTCTTTGACATATTTTTCACACAACGTCTGCTTGTTAAATTGTTGGCGGCAATTGTGAGGTTAGCGTGACACCAACTCATACACACACACATGTAAACAGTATGTCACACACACACTGACAGCAAGATAATGCAACAAAGTTGATGTTTGTATATAGTTTTCAGGCTTTGTTTGTTTTGTTTTTCGCACTTCGCACTTCGATAATTTTTGCAATTTTCGCTTTTTGACTCTGTTGTCAAACAATTTATTTCACTCGTAAGTGCAATAAACGAAGTACAATTTTATAAGCTGTCCTGATTAAAGTGCTTAATCTGAATTTGAAACCTTAACAGAGTCTATAATATATGCATCTCTGCCTTGGCGGTGCGGTTTCTCTTACATATTTCTAATTGCAAAGTACATAAATACCACTCAGCTATTTCTAGAACTGTCAGTGTGTTGATAAACATGCAAATTCAGTTTATCCACAGGCACTTTCATTCCACATATTTTCCATATACTCTCACGCGAACTGCAGCAACCCAAATTGCATGTTTGCCACTTGACGGCTCAATATGCCATGATTTGGGTTAAGACATGGAAACGCCCCTCGTTGCAGGCAGTAAAAAGCACTTTAGCGAAATTGCTGAAGATTAGAATTAATTCAGGTGATATTAATGGGAAATTAACAAATTTTGTTTGGTTTCCTTAGACAAAAAAGATTTAACAAGAACATTTTGTTGATCCGATATTTAAAATCTTGCACTTTGACTTCTGCTACAATTAACATTGAAAGTGCAACTTTGACTCAAAAAGTTTTTATGAAAAATGTCCAAATGACACTTAATGACAAAATTTATGTTTAAAAATTGTAATTTACTTAAAACAGGCCTAAAATCGAATTTTTCACTCGCTTGAATGAGCTGCAGCACATTTGTATTATAAATAATTCAAAGCCAAACAATCAATAATCGGCAGAAGGGGCAAAATAGGCAGTCAACAGCATAAAAGGCAGCTGCCAAAAAGTTTATTGGCTTGTAGTGGAAAACAATCAATGCTGTTGCATAACAGACAGCAAACATGACTATTATCGGAGTAAACATGTGCTGCAAATAAATGTCGGAGCAGAAACTGCAGACAAGTGCAAAATGTTTCCTCATGCAATATGCATAAACATATTTTTGTTAGGCCAAATGGCGTATACATAATGTGGATCAAGTTAGAAACAACAAAAAAACTCTACATTTTGTGTTAAAAAAAATATGCGAATATTTCAAGTTATTAAACAAGTAAATTATAATTAATTTAAAATTTTGCTTAAAGATGAAGGATGTGATTCCTGTGAAAATGGATGATGTCGAACTGAAATACTAACTCGAGTCATCAACTGTACCAATAAATATTTGTTGCGATGAGTTTGCTATTACTGTGCTCGATTTTAAGCTGAACTATAAATCCAAACTGCTGCCACATTAATTGCCGAAAAACTTGCCGCCAGCTGGCGCATTCAATCGCAGGACTCTCTATCTGCCATTATCACGCTCAGTTGATAAGTAGAGGCCGGCAGAGTGTATCCAACAAACCATTCAACAAAATCCATCTGCAGCCTGCAGCCTGCAGCCAAGTTGAGTTGAGTTGCCAACAGTTTCAGTTACAGTTGCAGATTCGGTTTTGGGGCTGGTTGCCTCAGTTTTAGTTGAGTTTTAGTTTGAGTTGCAAAGTGCATTAGATAAAGTAATCGATACAACAATTTCGTGCCAACGCAAGCTTATTTGTTGGCCAGAAATAAGTTTTTAAAAGCATTTCCCTTACACTTGCGAGTGCCACAAGCAGGTTGCTTTAAAATCAAATTCTTGCGATTCTATATATATACATAAATGATAGATACATTTACACATTAATGGGACTTATCAGTTTCAAATTGAAATATTTGCACTTGGCTGATTCTGCACGCGTTTCCTTCCGGGTTTGCTGCTGCTCCGTCTGTCTGTTTGTTTATGTTTGTGTTTATTTTGAGTGTGTCGATGTGTGTGTGTGTGTGTGCTTATCGAATTTGCGTAGGTGGTACAGGCATCTTGGAATGCGGCATATGGCATGTGGCATGTGGCAAGTGCCACGCTTGGGTAGGGAGCTCTTCTAGCCGTTTTAATGCCAGGTTAGGTAAACACTTACGAAATGAATTAACTTTAATCCGCAAAATTTGCGCCCGTGTACATGTGTGTATATCTCTCTCTCTCTCTTCCTCTCTCTCTCTCTATGTATATATCTTTCTCTATCTGTGTGTATTTACTGTTGTGTGTGTGCACACATAAAAGCTGGTAATTGTTTATTTACATAACCTGACATAAGATTAAAGACGCTTTGATTAACGACGCGCAGCATTTCTGAATTAAACTGTGCACATTAAATTTTGACAGCTACAATTTTTGATGGCTCTGCGAGACAAAGAAACACCAAACAAACAAACAAGCTACAAAACAAACAAACCCCGATTAACATTTGAGTTAATGAATCATCATTCATTCATTTATTTATACAGCTTTAAATAGCTTTAACTAAATGCTAAATACTATAATTATATCAAATATATTCAGCATAGAATCATACATATATATATATATATATATATATATATTACATGATAAATACATACTCGACAAGCTATTAGGAATCAGGAATGGCTTCGCTCTGCAATCCACTCAAATTACAAGTTCTTTCCACATTTTACTCAGAGCAAACAAATATTTTTTAGCAAAAAACTTTTTGTGGCAGTCAAAAACTTTGATATTTTTATGAATTTTATTTTTTATTCCAGTTTTTCATATTTATTCTTTATTAATACCTTTTCTTATTCGTTTTGCGTTTTTCGACGCGTTTTCTTCTGATTTAATATGCGGCTGGTACTTTTCTGCACAATTGCGAAAACAAAAATTTGACTTTACTTACTGCTCAGACGTTTGCCGGGCAACTTATGCAAATGACTTATACAGCGAATTTCCCTTGTGATCCACAAATTGTCCCACCGCACCCCCCACCCCCCCTGCTACACCATTACACTACCAGCGAAAGCGAAGTCAAATAAATGCGAACTTTTGTTAGTTTGGCTTAAGTGCCGGGGCAAAGGCTGGGCAAGTGGTTTGGATATCCTGGGGTCAGTTCTTTGTGAGCTATGACGGCAGCTTTGTCTTTAAGCATAGAAAAATGGCTTAAAGAAAAAGAAGTTTTCTATTGAGCATTGCAAAAAATGCAGAAATAACTCAAACGCCTTGAAACGTAAAATATTTGACAGCATTTCATTTGCATTTTACCAAATGGGGTAGTCAAACATTTTCAAAACTCCACTAAACATGTGAGATGGAGTCAGAGGAGCAGCGGAAGCGGGATGGCAGAGTTAACCAAACATTGAAAATATCTCAAGACTGCTGCCAGCCAATTTGTGGCCACTAATTCGGTCGTCTTGAGGCACTTGAGAAAGTGAGAGTACTGCGTGAAAGTACTCTCGGGCAGACTTTTAACGATGTCATCGAGGTATAAACTTGTGCCCCTATTCAGATACGGCAGCTACTTTTATACCCCCCACCCACCCACCCCTACCTCTTGGATCTTAGTTCTAGTCCTCTCTCCCTCAATGTCTCTGTCTTCCTCAGGCTGATGCTCCTTTATCAATTACGTTGGCTTTTTAATGATATCGGCTTTAGTAAGAGAGCGCAGCAGCAGAGTCCTTTGGCACCGCCTACGTTTCTTTGCTTTTCTTTTGCTGACAAGTGCACATTTTTCTTTGGTCCCGTTCCCTCCTTACTCCTCCCACCCCTCCTGCAGTCTTTGCAGCACTCATACGACGTTCACTGTTTTATTGCTCAAGAAGAGAAAAGCAAACTTTTTGCTGCTTCTTTCACTTGAAAAAAAAAACTTTCCTACATATTTAGGGTTTGTGGAAATTTTCAGAAAATATTTTTTTTTATTTTATTTTTTTGAGTATCGAGCAAGTTTGAAGAATGCTCAAATTCATCGTTTTTTTTTCCTTATTCTTTTCATTCTGTTTGGTCTGTTAGCTTTTCAAATTATTCAGCCGTAAACACTTTTCAAAGTGCCTCTTTGGCTTTATTTGGTTTCTTCGCGAGCTCGAAAGTTAAATTTTTAATTAATTAGTTGGCGTAATTATTCTTATTACGAGTATCGATAGCAAGTCAAATATGATTTCATTGTTTGACAAGAATACAGTTTCTCAGAATATTGCATATGCAAAAGAGAGAGAAAAAAAGAGAATATTTTACAACGAATTGATTTTAATCTTTCAGCATCAAAAAGACTACATTTAGATATCCTTTGATGCTTCTGTTCATAAAAACGGTAAATAGAAATGCGAATCTCTTTGATGATTTTTATACCTACTTTTTCCAACTGCTACACAGAGAACAAATTGTAAATTTTCTCACACATTATTTGTATGCTTATCAAAATTTAGTTTCAAGTTTGTTAATTTAACAAAAAACAGACTTCATCTAAGTAATTTATTTAGACTAAGTATTTTCACTAATTATTTCAAGGACACATAATTAATTCAATGCTGAATTTCTCGCTGTGTATTTGTGTATACAACATTTTCACATTGTGCCAAACCACTGTCTATGTGCAACATGATGTGTTCCACTTTCCAATGTCCATCTGTGGGGCACACACAGTGCTTATCGCGCTGCGATAATCAACAGCAACAAAAGCAGACACAGCACCGTCGACCTTAAATCCACCGTCAAATATGAAAGTATTTATCACATAATCTAGACGGCTTGCATAGCTCCGCTGAACACACACACACACATATATATATAAATGGCAGCACGTTGTGTGAATAAGCAGGAGGCGCAAATGGATGGCAACTTGTTGCAAATGCTTATCAATTAATAAAAATCATTGCCTACTTTTTTGCGTCCATCTACCCCCAAGGGAAATTTATATGCTTCATGTATATATATAAATATGTGTGTGTGTGTGTGTGTGTGTGTATGGGTATATTTGTTTATGTGTGCTGAGCTTTTATTTATTGCGAGCGTTACGCTTTATCCGCATCATTTATACCAATTTGAGCCGAATAGTTGCCATATGTAAGCGAGCCACAAACATTTGGTTAGCTAATGTCCGCGTTGGGATTGAGGCATTGTGGCATCTCTACTAATACGAATCTAAGTGATTCATTTGCTTGCGTGATTTTTTCCTCTTTTTTTTTTTGGTGAATATAGATCTGTCCATAAGCATCTCTCTAAACGGGGCTTATTGCTGCTAAAGCGAAAACTACTCCACTTAAATATAAATATTAATTGCATTCAATGTGCCCCTCTCAAATGTATTCATAAATCATTTTGTGAATAGTGTAAAATATTGCGCATAAATAATTTCCGTTTGCATACTAAACAATTTTTATACAAATGCAAATTATGAATTAAACAATGTATCGAATTGCGTATTCAGTGAAAGCATCGGAAATTTTTCATTTATCCAAATATGGGCTATTAAAAATAAATTCAAATCAAATGAGACAATGTGGTTGCAACGATTTTAAAGTAAAACTTTTTGGAAGTCAAATTTAGTTTAATAAACTGTGCAAAATAAACTGGTAACTGAACGGAGATACTTTTGAGTTCTTGTCTTTTGGCAAACCGGCAACAATTAGGGACAACTTTCCGGGGTCTTGTTTAATTGTTCTTGTCGCATACATAATAAACTAAACTGTAAGGATGTTTGGGGCCCACCCTGAGGGAAAAGTGCTTAAGCACTTTCTTGCCTCTAATTCACTTGAGGCCGTAAAAGGAAATAGAATAAATTAATATTGGCCCCAAACGGGACGCCAGCTGTTGCCAAAGATTTTTGGGGCCAAGCAAGTGCTTTGTGCTTGTGTCCAAGTGCGTAATTAATAAAGTTATTACCTCCGACGGGTTGGCGGACTCGACTCTCGAATGGAAACAGCTTACATGTGAACACCATTAAGTTGTAATTATGGCTAGTTGGCGATGCTGTTAGCCGTTAGCTTTATTGCCAGCTTTATTGGCGGCTACTTGAGGCAAAACATAACACAATTTCAGCAGGGCCAAGATTGCAATTAAGCTTTTCAGATTTGACTCAGTAATCGGCAAGGATTTATGAGCATCATTTTTGTATTAACAAAATATAACTTAAAATCAATGCACGTTTGAGCAATTTCACAGTTTTATAATTTCATTAGCAATCAGAAAAAAATTGACAAATTATTATTTTGTTATTTAAGCCATATAACTTTATTTCATTTAATTTTTATATTTTTCGTTTATTTTTTTGATACAAAGGACATTATTCTTTCGGCTGGATATGAATAACAGTGATAGAGTTTTCATACGGCTGGTGTTAGCTGGATTTTAAGCAATGATAAATCAAAGCCAACGCACAGCACAAAGCATACAGCACCACACAGAACACATGGCGTATGTGCAATGTGCTTACATCTGGCAGCTGACAAGCTAATACAGCTTATTGAAAAATGATTGCATACTTTTTGGCGTTGCGGGAGGCCTAACCAAACAAGGGAAAACCGCAGGGCGTTTATACGTGCGGCGGAGCAAACTGTCGAGCTATCTATCTGTCTATCTATCCATTCTAATGATTTATGCCGCTACATTTCATTTATTGAGCATAATTCGTGGTAAGCCAGCGTTTCTTTACTCTTCATTTATCTAAACATTTGCAGCTTTTTGGGGCTGACCGAAAAACATTTGCTGAATAATCGAATGCCATTTTTTAGTGTCGCTTAAATAATATTTATTTACCGCCAGAGCGTCAAAAGCAAAACTTGCACGTACTTCACCTTTGCCAGAGATGGGGGATATATATATATATATATATATATGCGACGATATATGGGACAGTTACGGGTGTGAAGTGGGGAGACTTGTCGTTAACATATTGTGGCATATTTATTTCTTTCATGCCGTCGCTGTCGCCATTTTCTTCGCACGTCAATTTCACCAGCAAAAGAAAAAAAGAAAAGAAAAGCAAAAAGAAACTAAAATGAAAGAAGGCAAAAACAAAGTGTGAGGCAGCCAAAAGTGAACGAACGAATTCCTTTTGTACGTGCTCTGACATTTCATTGTTGGGCTTGCAAGGGCGCGAAACAAAGCGAGAGTGATCCAGATGAAAGAGAGAGGGGTGTAAGGGGTGTGAGGTTGTTGTATAGCAGTCGAGGTGGTGCCATCAATGGCAGCAACCTTCAAATGTCGCCTCTAAACCGAGGAGTCGATGTCGATACAATTTCGCTTTGCCATCCAAGTATTTATCCATTACATGGGGTATCGCTAAATTGACACTCAATTTGGAGTGCTCCAAATGAGTCATTGGCATTATTAGGGAATGGGCCGATTGATGCTTTACCCACTTAAATTCATCTAGTTGAGCTTCTCAAAGTGCTATTCCCTTAAGTATTAAATACATATATCATATGGTAGTTTGAAAACAGTAAATCTTGTCTAGGCATATTTTACGAATTACTTGTAAAACATCCTCATTTAATTTCTTCAGTTAGTTTGCGAGTCTATAAATATTTTATTTAGTTCAGCTTCTTAAGTACAATTAAAACATTAATTAGCAAAGTATTTTTTAGTATTTAAAATTGCTTACATTATATTTTTCAGGTAGAGTATCTAGGTCACATAATACAAATATATTTGTTAGCTTGTGTGGTTTTTGGGCTGCGTTTGTTTTTAGGTATTTTAGTCGCTATCGCAATTTGGCATGTCAATTTATTTGTCAAAGAGAGAAAAATAACACAGGTAAAAGCGTAAGCAGGTAGTAGAAAAGAAGAAATGGCAACACCAATAGCTGCAACATAAAAGCGTCACAGATACCAGCGAGAGGAAGGCGAAAACAATGACAGCCTTAAGTTGCTTCCTATTGAGGTATGTATGGTGTGCGTGTGTGTGTGGGTGTCAGTCCCATATGTCTGTATGTGTAATCGGCAGGCGTGACTCTTATGTTTATTCCTATATGTGTGTGTGTGTGTGTGTGTGTGATGGCAACTTTAAGCACTAGCTGACTATGCCTACAAGGCAGAAGTAATCGATATTTATAGTTATGGTAATCGCAAGCCACGCCCCCGTTCCCGCCTTCACCCTTCAGTTGGGAATATCACATTGTTGTTGTTGCCCCAAAAGATAAGAAATAATATCGCACATTGGCATGAAAATGGGTTCGTGTTTGCCTCCTCTCCTTTTCTTTTCTTTTTACCGGTTACCATTTTCCCATTTTCCTCCTGGGGAAAGTTATTTTGTTGTTGTTGCCTCATTGTAACATTTGGTCTATAATCTGTCTGTTTTTAAAGCAACCCACATTTCTCTCTTTAGGGAATGCGGCACTTTATTGTGCCTGCCCGACCTTGCCACATTTAATATGACAGCCTACAAAGCCAACTGACAGCTTTTAAAATTGGCTTTAAAATTAACAAATTAATTTTGATATAAATTCTCAATGACAGCATAACTTTTGTTAATTAAGATTGCGTTAATTGTGAGCAGAAAAAGGATTAGCTGCATAATTTGATTGAATTTTCATGTTTTCCGTTCTCTGTTATTGGCAACATCTTTACAATTATTTGCCATAAATAACTTGGGCTCAGCAAACATTGTATTCCGTTTGTTGTCTTACTAACAGCTCAGCTCAATTTACAGAGGTTAATTTGTACTTGGCAGCTTGTCATGCTACATTGAATAAAACCTGATAACTTATAAAATTTCACGTTCTAAATTTAAGATTTCAGATTTGAGATTAGAAAATAAATTTTTTTTTTTTTTCGGTCTGTGAAATATTGAATACAATTGTGAATAGGTGTGGAATGATCTATCTTAAATATAGATTATGTTTTATTTTTCTGCAGTGAAGCGTACCTGTAAATTATTTGCAGGTTCCATTGAGTTTGACTTTGACTACGCATTGAGGCGAAAATGTGTGCAGAGCTCAGCTTATTCAGCTGATAATGTGCTGCATTATTGACAGTTTATTAAATTGATTTCGTTTTGGATTTAACAAACATGTCATGCTGCAACCACCTAGTCATCGTCCCAGTCACCGTCATCGTCATCACGCTTAGCTTCCGCAAACGAGAGACTCACGCACAACTTGCCAACTTGACAAAAGCAGCTCCCAATCTCCCAAACTCTCAAACTCTCTCCAGGCATAACCCAATTGAGGCGACAGACAGCAAACTTGCCTCTACATATATATTCTCCTGCTCGACTTTTATTCGAATCGAGCTGTCTGTTTGGGCCCCACGTTAAGTGGTCATAAAATATTTGCAAATGTTAGTCTGTCCTGAGTCCCCCCACAACAGGACACATTTTGAAAGCTTACTCATATAGTCTCGGGGGAGTTTGAAAAATGCCGATTTTATTTTATATTTTTTTTTTTATTTTTTATTTTTATTCTAATGCTGTCAATTAGCTCTTGTAAATAGTTAAACGCTTTGTAAAACAATGCCCCATCAGCAGCAGTGGCTGAATCCGGCAAATGGTCTCATCTCGGCTAACTCAACACAACTTGGCCACAAAAACTGTAAACTGGTTGTTTTTGTTATAATTCTGGCAGTTGGTTTTTCACTTTTACGGTTTGAAAGCGGTCAGAAACTTTATGCGAAGGCCGCACTCTGTGCGTGTCCATAAGTAATTTGGTAATGTATAAGTGTGTGTGTGTGTGACTGTCTGTGTGTGCCTGTGTGTGCGGACTTTTATCTACAATAAACTCGGTCAGGCATCTGACAGAGAACTTTTGCTTTTGCTTTTTGGAGAAACTTTTAACAAATTCATTAGCCAAAAGGAACGCATCATTTTACATTTGATATGCGAGGAATGAGAAATGCCACATGAAAAGTTTTCGATGGAAAACAATTGGAAAACTGTTCAAACAGTTGGGGGAATAAAAATAATATGTCACTTTGTGAAATATGCAAAAATCTAATATCACATGCTTGACCAAGGACATGCGGACAATCTAATGCATAAAATAGAGTTCTAAAATTGCCAAATCAAAGCAGAGGCAAATCAAATCAAATTAAAATGTCAATTCTGGAGGGACAAGAATTTTGTTGCAGAATATTTTCTATTTAAGTTTCGCATAGGTTCTTAAGGTGGCAACTCTTGTTTTCTAATCATCATTAACGGTAAAGATATACATATATGTGTATAAGTTGCTGTGAGCTGTTTGCACAGTCAGAAATGGGGAAGAAAATCAAATACGAATATATATATATATATGTACACTGGAAATGGGGCAAGTGAGGAGTTGTGGGGAAGTGCGAGAAGTGGGCAATATTTGTAGTGTTGTCTATATGAAGTATTTGCCAAGTAGGTGGCTCTGGTGTAAAACAGGAAATGAAGTATACTTTTAGGCACACTTCACGCACGCAAACCAGCACCAACAAACACACACACACACACACACTCGTACACACACAGTTGCTGATACGTTTACATAAGCAGGCGACGCACGTGAAACGTACGAAATTGTTATTTATTTTTTGAAGTGCCTCGCCAGATACTAACTGTGCGTGTGCGTGTGTGTGTGTGTGTGTGTGTGTGTGTGTGTGTGTGTGTGTGTGTGCGTGTGTGTGCTTTCTATGAGCAGGTGTCCTCGATACTGTATCTGTAACTGTATCTGTATACACACACAGAGAGAGACACGCACACCCGCAGATACATTGGCAACGCATCTAGTTTGCGATTCGTTGTCACATTTGCCAAATTTACCGTGTAATTATCAGTAAAAACGCTGCAGCGAGACAGAGAAGGTGATAAAGGGAGTAAGAGAGTGAGAGAGAGAGAGAGAGGGAGGAAGAGGGGTGCAATGCTACCCAAAAATGCAACAAGAAATGAGCAAATAAAAGCCTCTTTCCAAGCAGCGTAGAAATGCTGTCTGTTGATATGCAAATTTTGGCTACGTTTTCACATATGTGTATATGAGTGTGTATGTGTGTGTGTGTGTGTGTGTGTGTATGTGTTCCCTGCTGGCTTTGCTTGTTTGCCTAACTGGCATATTTGTTTAGCAACGGACCAAACCAGCAACAGTCGAGCTTCTAAACGATCGAATTTCATTTGGAATTCTCATTTTCATTTCCAATTTTTAGCTATTTTCACAATTTTCACGTAAAGCGTCGTTTTGGTTGACTGCATCGCTGTTACCAAAAATAAATGAAATATAAGCTAATAAACCAATTGTCGCAGCACGGAATTGCAATTTTTCGATTACATATTTCTCAAGTTATTCATTTTTTATATTTATTACAGCTCAACAATTATGCACTCAAATATTATTTTTTTTATACATTTTTTTTTTTGCCAGATACCCCTTTAAATTTCGCATACCCCAACTAGTTGATTGTCATATTATGTTATAGTAAAATAAGACAAAATAATTGTTGTCTGATTGCATTTGAAATTGAGTACTTTTTCAAATTGAATGAATTATCAAATAACGAAATCAACATTAAGCACATTGTGTCAAATGCATTAATTATTCATAAAAAAAAATAATACATATATGTTGGTTGTGTGTCACGAAATACAAATATATTTAATATATCTAAAACCTAAATGAATTGCATAAATAACTAATAAAGTAATATAAAATACAATTGAATTTACATGCCAGAGGCGTCGCCAAAAAAAAAAAATAGTGTTGTCAAATGTAATTTGTTTGTATTTGATAATCTGATTATTAAAATGATGAAATATATTTGGTAACAAATTGAATTAATTCTTGATTGCAGGTTTTTTTTTTTTGTTGGAACAGTTTTATGTATGATAAGAGTGCATTTGGGTCACTGAGTCATAGAAAATCTTTTCAGACATTACAGCTCTCCAGTTGCTGCTCCCATTTCCCACCAATTTAAATTGAAGAACCAACCAGAACAATACAGAAAACTATTCGATACTTACTAGTTGGGGAAAACAATAACAAAAAAAAAATAGAAAAACAATAGCAATGTGGTTTTTTTTATACCACACTTTGCCTTTTACCCATTTTGCTTTACCCATTTATGAGTGAAGTGATTTCCGTTGTAGTTTCAGGACTCGTCGTGATTCAAGCTTCAAGCTTGGGGCTCCACCAAGCTGCAAGTTGCCGGCAAGTGCTCCGAGCGCCAGTGCATTCAATGGAGTGCACTTTCCGCAAGGAATACTTGAACCCCCCAAAGAAAAGACGCACAACAATAGTAAAATGCTTTGCATGGCTTTTGTTTGAGAAAATTGTTGTTTTTTTGCCTCCGTATTTGTCAGTTCATTGGCATTGTTCCCCCATTTACATACAATGCTCGATGAGCAGTATACCATAACAATTCAGCTCTAAAATATAGCGATAAATTCATCTATTGTTATTTTAAAAGTCATCCATCAAATGAAGAGTGCATCGATTTATTTACCAGCAAAACAGATCATTTCCACAAAATACACACGCGAATTTTAACAGTACTCGAATTGTTATAGCTGAAAAGTATGATTGGGATGATAGCTGCGGGAAGGGAGTGAGGTAGGTGTGTACACATATTTATTAAATAAGCTTATGTTTGAAGTGTTCAATTTGGCAATACTTACATATCCTCCCGAGCGAAGCGCAGAGTCTCCAACAGACGAGAAAGCGGATGAATTCCCGCACAAATTCGATAAATTATACTGAATAGTGGAAATCTGTGAATGAAATAATAGTCTTGTTGGTTTGTAGTTTACTTCATTTGCCGTACTCACCTATCCTCCAGTCCCTTCTTCTTGAGCATTATGTTTACCATCTCGGCGGTAATCGGACCCAGCGGCTCATGTCCCACAATTAGCAAGTGCTCCAGTTCACAGAGAGGCTTGCCCGTCTTCACAAAAGCCTCAGCCAACTTTCGATTTTGATTCGCTAAACGCAGCAGTGCATGAAAAACATATTCTTCTATTTTATATATATATTACCATAACAGCTGGTAATCAAATCGGATAAGCCACACGCTTCAAAGAAGGTGGCCAGGCGACTGCCGGGATAAAAGATGTCCACAAATTGCAGTGTCTCCAAAAAGCCACGCCTCATAATACTAGCCTTGGTGTTCTCATTCAGATCCATGCCATCGGCAAGGCCAGCGCCAAATGCAATGATATTCTAAATGAAACATGTTAATTATCGGTTTTAGTTATCGATAATCGATAATGTGCGAAGAGGTAGATTTTATCAGCATCTGAAGACTCACCCTCAAAGTGGCACAGATTTCAACACAATCCGCATCATCTGTGACAACACAACGGAATGTTTCCGATTGAAAGAGATCCCGCAATATGCGCATATATTTCTGATCCCGGCAACCAATGGTGCCCTCGGCAAAGCGATTGTTGGCCAGCTCATTGGCCAAATTGCAGCCCACCAGCACCGAGCAGGAAATCTACTTAATTATATATAAAAATATATAGCATCGTCTGCTCACCTTTAGTTGTCGCATTATGAGTTGAGAGATGAGCACAATTTGGCCATCGTCGCCACGCTCAAATCCCTTGATTAGGGAGACGGCATGCGCCATGGGTTTCACCTTGCCCAGCAGCGTTTTGCAGCAGCTGCTCACAAACGTTGGCGGAATGGCAAAGATCAAGATGTCCGCATCGCGAGCTGTCGTCACCACATCATCAATTGCAACCTCAGTTCAGACCAAGTTAGAGATGGTAGCTGCATCTTCAGGCGTACTTACCACATTCGGGGGCAGCACAAAGTCGGGCATATATTTCACATTTATATGAGTCGTGTTGATGATGTCAGTTAGCTTCCGGCCATCGATGTATTCCTCGTACACATACATATTCACCTTGGGATCTATTAGCTGTGACCGTGCGGCATTGTTGCCCACATTCTTGGCAATAGTCGTGGCCCAATTGCCCGATCCAATAATGCAGACGTTCAAGCGATCAGCCATAACTAAATTAAAATAAAAATACAAAAACTGAAAATGAAAAATGAGTATAGTAAAAAAAATGTATTTCAACTTTGAGTACAACTGACAAATTTCTCCTTATTGTGCTTTATACAAGTTTAATATGTGATTTAACATTGACTTAAATTGCAATTCCAGACTATAAGTACAATAATATTAAATTTATCATTTATATTTACATATATTCATTTATTCCCCACACACACGCACACACACACACACATTCTTATTGATTGACTGCTCTACAAATAATTCATCAACGAATGCACACACAATATCAATGGACATAATTACATATGTTGTATGTATGTGCGTGTGTGTGCTTGTGTGTGTGTGTGTTACACCCACTCAGTTCAGTCAGATAAGGGAAAAAATTACGCATACATCACGTTCGCCAAACTGGCTGGCAAATAATTAACTGTGGCCAGTTCCCTGGTTCATTCAGGCCAAAAATTTTACTGTGCACACATGAGGGCTTTCTCATATTTTCTGTATATATATTTATATATATATCTGTGTGTATTTATATATCCATTTAATATGTTTACCACATTAAATGTATGAGGCTGCATTCTTCGTACACACGTATTTATTTTATTAATTACGATTCCGTTGAAAGTTCAGTGCACAAGTGCACCGCTAATTTATGAGCTGCCCCAGCCGCAGCAGCAGTGGCAAGTTAAGATGACACTTGCAATAAATAAAATATCAAATTGCCAGAGTTAAATTGCAAAAAGCACCCAAAGGCAAAGTGAAAGTTTTATTTTGCACTGCCAGCGAAATCAATGTGGCAAGAAAGTAAACACTTTGAAATTGTGCAACGACTGGTGACGTTGGCCAACCACCGACAACGACAGTCAAACTTAACGAATTGCACACACACACACACACACACACACACACACACACACACGCAAATCATACTCATGCAACCCTTTACACCCAGCGATCCCTTCATTCCTTGACTCGCTTCGTCCACTCGACTATGAAATCAAAATGGATGCTGGGCGAAATGAAAATGGAATTTTTAATGAGTTGGCTTTCTGGCAAAGGCCAAACGAGCAGGCAAAACAATTGCTTTCGCTGCACTGAAGTGGGCGTGGCTATCAGACAGACTGAACGAGAAATAGTCAAGTTGTTTTATGAGTTTTTATTAAATATTTAAGCCATCCTTCAACGTTAATTAACTAATGGTAAGGGAAATAATATCTATAACTGAATAATGGAATATTATTTCAATTGCAGATCAAAGGTCAGTTTAAATTGAATTGTCATCTGTTCCATCAATCCAATCTATTTACTATATCTTTCTTTCTCCAGTTTTCTGATTTTACTGATTTTCATCTGATAATTTTTCTTGTTTTCAATTATGCTTGACACATGTTTATTATCTCACACAAAGTTGGCAACATAATTATTCTCATTGCATTTATTATTACATCACTTTGCAAATTTTATTCACGCACATAATTCGGGGCATGCCACACCCAACTCACACCAATTACACATGTGTGTTGCATGCAGCAAAGTTCTCACATCTGTTTGCGCCATAAAAAAAAAACGCGGAAAAAGTGTGCAATAATTTAAGATTTTATTTTGTTGGCTGGCCCATAAGGAAAACTAAACATGGGCCATTTCAGTTGCCATTATGACCACAGTTGGTGTCAGCTGAGCCATCCATACATAAATTTGCCACGCATTTTTATGCATTTCTTGTCATTTTTACGTAATTTTTTAATACCCTTTACGGTTTTACAACCGGAGTGTAAAATGGTAGAATGATAAGAAAGGAAAATCAAATTTAAGCCGAACCCATTCGAAAGAAAATTTTGTTACTTTTAGTATTCTATAAAAAAAAAGAGAAAGAAATATAATGTAAAACTTTGCTTAAGTATAACAGCGTATCCGTTATTCGATCAACTTATTTTTAACGCTCTTAAAGTTTCTTGCTTCTGTGCCACTGTTTGCATTTTACTACATTTAAAGCTAATAAATCTTGCCACCTTCAGAGTCACCATCCTATTATCCCCCCATTCATCAGCCCGTTTCTTAGTCTTCAGCTAAGCGAAAGTTACCACAAAGAGGGATAGCCAGAGGGGGAGCCGAGACGAGACGAGACGCAAGTTGATGTTTTGTACTACAAAGTTGAATCGTAAATAAAATGATGCCCGTGTGTGTCATGTTTGCGAGAACGTGATTTTGTCTGCGGGCCATGAAAGGAAAGTGAACTCCCAAACTAAAATCATAATTCTGGAAAACGACGTTAAATAATACACTAAAAAAAAATATATATGGAAGTAGACTCAAGAAATTGTGGCTTGTGCTAGTTTCAGTTTGCTTTGTGTGCCACAAAAGAACATTCGCCACTTTATGACTCATTTTCAGCACAGACACACTCCGGCGGATTGCTGAGAAATTGTAGCCAAGCACATGGACAAGGACATGGACGTGGACATGGACATGGATATGGACAATAGTGAATAATGTACGCACAACAAGTTGCATGCTAAAGTGAAAGTTTTTCGTCTTTCATACTAATCCTACTGGAAGAAGAAACAAACAAATAGTCGACTTTTAAATGAAGAGTCGCTTGCCACTAGATGATTTTGATTGCAACTTTTTGTGCCCCGTTGTTGTATTCAGCTGCTTCTGCTTTAAATGGCATTAAATTGTGCGCAAAGGAAAGTTTGACAAAAGTTTAAGACTGTGTCGAGTGTAAATCAGATACAGATACACATACAGATACAGTTACAGATACAGATACAGCCCGCCTGGGAATAGTAGAAACAAGCATGTAATGCAGTGAGTGGGCGTGGGAGGGGAAAGGCAACTTCTAACTATGCTAAACTCCAACAGGGTGGCAAAGAATAAAATCAAGATAAACTACTCACAATATTTACTTTTAATTGGAGAAGTTCAAAGACTAAACAAATGCCAAAACTGAAGGAGAGTGAGTAAAAAATAATAAGAATAGAAAACTTTTGTCTTTAGCCACATCGATTGGGCACAGAGACCTAGATTAGCACCGCATCAAACTCGGCTTTAACTTTAAACAAACTGTAAATACATAAAAGGAGACGTCGAAGAATATTTAACATCTTCTCAGCCCAAAAATTAAAACTCAGACAATATTTTTCTTTTATAGTTTGCTGTTTGCCTTTGCCCTCATGCAAACGAGACGCGTCTGCAGTTCTCTTTTATGTCTCTCTTCCTATCTATCTCTCTTTCTCCCTGTCTTGCTCTCCTCATCTGTTTTTGTTTTCGTCCAAATGGTAATTAAAATATGGCCCAGAGCTGCGGACCGTCTGCCGGGACCTACTCGCGGCGACGAGGTCAAATGCAATCAAAGTGCGCTCTCGTGGTGGCAAATCGTCCACTAATGGCTGAGTCTGTTATATAAATATATATATTATATATATATAGTATATATATTTCTGCATTTACTTCTTTCATTTTAACACTGTCTGGATAAGGAGTTGGCCAAAGAGCATTTTAATTTGATGAGCAGAGTCTCAACTTGTTTGCCAGTTGTTCAGCTCATCTGAACTGGAATACCAAAGAATTTGTGTTGAATGCTACGAAAAAATAGCCATTGAATAAAAAAACTATCAACAAAAAACTCTTTAGCAAAACACCACATAAATTCTTGAACAGGTTTTAGTAATGGAAATTTTGAGTTATTTTGATAATTTGCATAAATTCAGCAAGTTCTAAAAAGTAAAACGGAATTTGATAACCAAAAATGTATTTTTATATTAAATAAGTTACTCAAACATTTTAATAATGCAAATTAAAAATATTTTACGTAAAGGCCAACTCATATTCTCCTCATAATAAAAGTCAGTTCAATTAAATATTCTTGGCAATAGAAAAAAAATGAAGGCAAAATATAATTGAACAAATTTCGCAAGTAAATTTTACCTTAAACTTTACTTTTTATCTTTCTGTTGTCAAACCAATAACTTTGTTGATTATTTAAATACAGTTTATACATTTTTTCAGTAATAATCATAATTTCACAATTTAATTTTTAGCACACGTTTCAACTTTTCGCATACGAAATGAAGTCTATTTAAAGAGCAATCCCGCTGCTCTCACCGTTGCCTTGGGGGGGGGCCCTCTTTAAAACCACTTTTCCTGAGGCGTCTGTTGAGGCAGCTTTGGAGTGGAACTGAAACTGTGTCAACGGAGCTATTTGCGCCAAACTGCTGCTACTTACTTCCATTTTTTTTTTCTGCTTCGCTGATGGCGACATAAATATGTGTGTCTCTATTAAAGCAACCTGAAAACCATAGCTACCCTCAACCAGTCAAACTCCTGCATCCGCATCCCTAGCCGCAACCCAAACCCGACTTCATTTACAGGTAAAAACCGCGTTGCTCATAAATGTAAACTTTTTCGGCTAGTTTCATGTAATTATTGCTTGTGCCCGGCGAACTGAGTAATGGTTATGGGTTGCCTTGGATGGGACGATGTTGCATCGATGTAGAGTCTGGCATATGATGAGCTTTTGGCCAATTTCCATGGCCGCGTCGCAGAGTCAACAGACTGTGACATTTTTCACGCAGCTTTTGCGTTTGAGTTGATTGCCAATTTAATCGGCACACAATTTCCGCGCTCCGATGAGGAGGCGTACTGAGTGACGATTAGTAGTTGGGTGTGGCAGCTGCAAATATATATTTATATACATATATATATATGTATATATATTGTATACAATTCACAAGCATGCATCACCAGCTTTTGCCGCGAAAAAGATCTTTGAAATGGCATTTTCTGTTCTTTTTTTTTTTTTGCATGCCCTACTGCTGAAATGTTTTCAGCTTGTATTGCTGTGTGTACGTGGTGTGCGTGTGTGTGTCGTCGAATATTTTATTTATTTTGTGTTGTGTGAGTGAGTCCTGGCCTGGCTGTGGCATGTATGCCCGTGTCCCGGCTCTCGTCCTGGTTGCGCCACATAATTCCGAAACGTGCCTTGCATATGTTTGCTGCCCATCATTTTTCTTCTATACTCTTCATTTTTTGTGCGTGGTTGAAAGGGCATCTGGCTACACACACACACATACACCCAGGCACACACTATGTATATATGTATTTCTGTACACGTAGTGGAAAAACAGGAAATTTGAATTGCACTCAAAGCGACTGCTGTCAAAGACGCGAATGCCACTCAATTAACTTAGCGCAAAGAAAAACGCAGCAAACTGTTGCAACAACGCCAATCAGCTGCATACACAGCGCGAAATTATGCATAGTTAAAAAGGCGAAAACAAACGAAAAGGCTTAAACTATTAAGTTATAAACTCAAGTTTATACAAAAATATGAGATAATGATTTCAGATTTTTTGTTTTTAAAACGAAATCATTTAAAGTTTTTATTCTCTTGCGTATGAAGAGATTTCCTTGTTTTTTGGTTTCTAACTAATTTTTATAAAGCTGCCTTTCAACTTACCTAAACCTCAAACTCTTTTGGCGGGCCATCCACGCAGTGCTTTGCGCGGACCTTTGACCGCTTTTGATAAACAGCGCTTTTTACTATTTTTTAAGCTGCTCTAATTGTTATTTCGAGAGAAAGTAAATGAAAATGAACAGATTTCATTTGTAACTCGTGTGTGTGTGAATGTGTGTGTGTATGTTTGTGTGTGTGTTTGTTTAGTTGAGATGAACTCAGCTGTTAAATTCACTTTATGTCTCGTTCTCTGCATCTGCCTGCCTCTTGTCATATTTGCTATCCTTTTTGTGTGTCGCTCAGGTGGCTGTTCGCGCTGCCATTTTGTGCCACACAAGAACCGACACACTCACACAAACACACTGCGTTTTTGCTGCTTTTTCACTTTTTTTTGTGTAGTTTTTCATACCAGGCTTTCTTTGTTTTTGCATTGTTTTATTTTCTGTACACAAACAAATAGACTTTTAAATATTTTTGCACTAAATATATTTGACGGTTTGCGGCGTTAACACATTCGCATGGCCAGAGAGATAAGATTTATGACACAGCACCTGCGGTGCGGGTGTTGCTGGCCAGTGGAATGAGAGTTGGGTAGAGTGAAGGGAGGGGGAGTGGTGCGGACTAACTGGTATTGCACACAAAGATTGCGTCTATGGAGTGCACATATTTTCATATGCACATATTTATTTTGTGACATATTACTCAACTCGTCTGCTGTTCATATCAAATTTCAGACAGACTCCAACATATGCTACGATTTTATTTGAAATGTGTAAATGATTGATTGTTTGCCGAATTTTGACAAATCATATTTAAATCGTTTTTTGCCTGAATAAATACAGCATTTATTTATATAATAGTTAAATAATATTTTATATTTTGGAATATCGCAAAACAGCATAACACAATTAATTTTATTTATTTGAAGCTCTTCTTTATTGTTGATGATGAACTTTCTCAAGGATTCGTTTAATATATTGCTAAGCAGAGTTTAATGCTTTTCTGTGAGGCCTGTTGCAAATCGTAGTCGTATATTTGAATTACTTGTACTTAGTACACAAGTGGTATCCATTTATCACTTTTCACTTTAGATGCATTTGCAGTTGCTTTCTGTTTTCTGTTGTTAGATTGCAATTTACAGAGCTGCAACAGTGGGCAACTAGAAAATATGAAATCACAACGGCAATACAAACAATACTACTACTTATATGAAAATTTATTTGCATTGCGATTTGCAAATTTATGCAAGTTTTGCACATATTTCACAACAATAAACTTGAGCAATTTTAACTTTTTTGGCATTGCTTTCCTTTGCTTTGCTTTTTGCATAGCTCTTCCACTTTCTTTTGCTGGGCTGAATTTATAACAGAAAGTTTTACATTTTCCAAATCATTTTTAACACCTGCGGCAGGTTAAAGTTCAGCCAGTGTAAAACTTTTGCGAATTAGAAAAGCGAAGTCAACATTTTCATATTTATATCTCGCTCAGCGAACGCTTCCATTTAAAATGAGTTAAGCCGTTAATGGAATAATAATGGACGGTGCTGCTGCAAAAAAAAAAAAACAAAAAAAACCACTAAGCGTTGAGCAGAGATACAAATATATATCAAATGCGGTCATGAAAACATAATGCGAGTCCACACACCCGATTACAGAGAGCAACACATGTTTCACTTGGCCCAGATGTGGGCCAAGATGTTGCTGACCGCAAGCAAATGACAAGATTTATGGCCAAGTAATCGACATTGCCAGGCCATAAATCTAAACATAGGCTGAAATGTCAAAAGCTTTGCGCCCAAGAGGTGAAACTAAAAGCCAAGAAGTAGAAATAGGAAATCGCAAATTAAAGCCATATTTAAAATGTCTATGCCATAAGTGCTATTTAACAAAGTAAAATATTTAATTAAGAAATATTTAGAGTAAGAGTAATAAACTGCTTTGAACATCTGCACGAATTATTTTGATTAGCTTCAAATAATTAAATTAAGAAAATAATTGTTTTGACAGGTTGTATGAATTGATAAAGCTTGCCATGAATAAGACAGATACGAATGGGAAATAACTGTGGGTGCTTCAAATAACTAATATGCTGCATTAATTTGTTTAATATTTTCTAATTAAAGGACATTTATGACTGGGATCCTTGCAGCCTATTATTACATAACCTTCTTTTTTGTATATTACTTTAAACGCTAAATGCCATTCTCGCATCCCTCAAAGTATACAGCATCAAAAATATATTGAATATTTTGTGCAGCTCGAAAGTATGCAATAACTTTTTATTCGATCTATTGCCAATGCAATAATTGAAGAGCCCAAAACAATGCATTACACATATTGTTTTTTATTCTTGTGTTTATCTTTAAAAAAAAACCGCAATTTTGCATCGAATTAGATAACCAATTACATATCATTTAGTTTACAGACTCATATCAAAAAAAAACTCTGCTGCTTTAATCCCTACACCAATCCACGTATGCAGCACGATTGAAATAGTCATCGCCAAAGTTATAAATCCTATATTGACGAGCAGGAAATAAAAAAAAAATTAAATTAAATTAAGCTTATGAAAAACTTTTTACCAAACTGTTGAAATAGAAAACATCAGTTATCCCAAACATTTTGCAAAAAAAAAAAAGGGAGCGAAATAAAAATAAATTATTATGGTAAAAAGTTTCTAAATAAAATTACGAAATAAGCTGCGTAAGCTTTGCAAAAATCTCAAGCAGATTTGCAAACAATTTACAACAAAAAATTGCTCAACGTAACCAAAATGAGATGAAAAGTTGCATCAAACTCATTTGGTCAATTTTTAATGGAATGCGCAGTGTGCACTTTTTACGCCTTTTAATTAAGTGTGTTAAGAGTAAAGTTTTCACTTAGTTGGCAGTAGATAAGCTGCAAAAAGCAACGCTTACTAAACGAGAAGTGCTTACAAACTACTTGCCAAAGACAATTTTTGACAGTTTTAAAGAGTTTAAACGGCAGCTTTTGCATATTTTATAAAAGGATCTTAGGCTTTGCATGGTCCATCCAATGGATAACCCCAATTCATTTTCAAAGGGACACGCACAACCCACATATGCGCTAGAAGGAAAACCGTAAAGTGTGACGAGGGAAGGGATGGAGAAACCATAACCACACCAGAAGGCGTCTGCCGATGTTTGCTTTCAAATTAATTACAACTTGACTATGGGCACCAAACTCCCAAGCAATTCGTGGACAACATCATCATTATCATCATCGACAACTGAAATGGCTTGAAATCCGAGTTGTAATTACCTCTTGACACCCGCAAACATATAATTAACTTAATGATGGTGGAGAAGGGGGGTTGTCAGTGGGTTACCCCGCCTGCCGTTTGAATTGTGTTAATGGCTTCCGGCGTGTGCGAAAGTAACCGATATGGCGCTTCGTTATTGTCCCTGTCGTCCTTGTTATCGGCACGTGTAATTGCCCGAAATAGGCTTGTGAAATTTAAAACTTTTCAATTAATTGGCTCGACTAACACTTAACATTATTCGGCAAACATACTCTCATTTTCTTCAAGTTAAATACATTTGCATCGCAAATAAAAGATGACTTTATTTATGGGCCACATGCTCATAAATTTAAGACCAACTACATCATCTGCACCTGTGCTGCATTTGAATAACAAAAAGCAGGCTGGTACAAATTGTAAAAAGAAAAACACGAACTTTTACACGAAGTTAAGAGCGCTTTAAAAATGTTTACCAAAAGCATTTTGCTGACCAAGTTTTGAAGGTTTTTTTTTGCAAATTTTATGCTTTTCTCGGACATAATTGGACCTGAGCCTGCAGAAATGTGTCACAAACACAAAATGAAATCTCGCTACAAATTAATTGGCCCAACGAACTTGTATTGCGCTCAACGTCGAGTAAATATATATATATGTACATATTTGTGTATATATATGTATATGTGAGTATTGTGGACATTGCACAAGCCACAAGAGTCAACCCGTAGAATGTTTGTATATTTATGTAGGCAATTAACTTAATGATAAGGATGTTGATGGTGTTAGAATGAATGAAATAGTGGTGAAAATGACTTGAAGGCAAACTTCTTGGTGTTCGCCATCGTCATTAGCCGCAAAAATATGTCCGACTGCTTAATGATTAATACAGCCAATATTTGGCTTCCCAACAAGTCAGAGGCTATATAAACATACATACATAAATGTAATTATACATATGTATATATATATATGGAGATATGTTTCCCCTGACGATGCTGACCAAAAAAAAAAATACATTTTTCGTCACTCTGTAATTGCATATTTGAGCAGCAGCATAATGACGATAATAATGTTGATGATGATGATGATGATGATGACATCGCTGATGTTTAGCTCAGACGGTATATTACAATTACTTATCTCTCCAGCTGTGCGCCCTTTCAGCTACTATCCAAATTGCTCAAGTTTGAGTGCCTAATTAAAAGCTTGTCAGGCCAAACTAAATCGGCGTTAATTTATGCAGAATCTGACAATTGGATTCATTTTTATATTGTAAATCGCTTTCTTCTATATTCATTTAATAAACTTATGTGTTTCAATAAGACTTAGTAGACGATGCTGGAATAATCAGGGCAATAGATTATATATTAGAGCATACCCAGCTATTTGTATAAACATATAAAATTCAAGTAAAATTCTAGTAAAAATTCGTAGAGCATTGAAAAATGGATGATGACTTTAATGTCGATTTCTCAAAGCCAACAGATGGCTATACATTCGATTTGGACGGTGAGCGCTTGGACTGCGAGCATCTTGGTGAGTGGAGTACACAAATTGAGTGTATCTATTTAATGTGATTTATTTTATAGATGAGATAACCGAGCGTTGGATAGATCCAAATAGACCGACTTTTGTAACAGTGCTTTTGCGCTTTTTTGGCAACATATTTGGTAAGTGAGAAATACATCTTTAAATCCCGGATGATATATTAACTTATAAATATTTTGCTGCCTACAGTGGATTGCTTTAAAGCGATATTTTCCTAATGAATTTTGAGTGTCCTGTGTACATTTTTTTTGCCAATAAAACAAACGATTTAAAATACTACTAATGTATATGAAAAGTTTATTATTCGATAACAATTACAAAAGTGCCGGCGCTATGCAATGACAATTTGCTTGAGCCGACAAAATGTGGATAGCGTCTTTAAGGAAATGTTCAAGTTTTTGCGGAGATCGAAAGATATCCTTCTCAATAGTAAACTTTGTGTCATTCCATATTTTCCAACGACGCATGCTGGCAATAACATCGCCACAAAAGTCGAGTTTCTTTCGTTCTCTTCGGTCGAGAATCATATTGATTCGCTTGCGAAGTTTGACTGGAAAAAATTAATGTTAAATAAATAAATTTCTATAATATAATTTGCACTCACTTTCATTTTTGTTAAAACTCTTATTTGTTTTGCGCGCATCTCGGAAGGATTCATCGTAGGCAGCAATGATTTTGTACATTCGCTTGTCCATATCCTTTGTCTGATTCATAAATTCCCGGCAATTATCCTTACACATAATATCCGGATACGGCACTATTGAATAATTTGCGGCATTCGTGAATTGCTGCCGATGCTTATTTAATTTATCCCGGCGATGGAGCATTCTTTTATGAACCTCTCCATTGTAGAAGCGAAATTGCAAACTGCTCAACAGCTTCTCAATGCGAGACAAGCAGCTAAGGGAACAGATTAGATCACATCTGAACTACTGTACTATTATCCTGTACTTACTGTGTGTTGGTCAGCGAGTATACACCTGGTATGGAGTAGGTGCGCAGCATGTGATGCAATTTGTAGGCCACACAATGCAACAGATCCTCGGCAGCACACTTCTGCAATCGACTACGTGCAGCCAAATCATCGAAATTTGAACGAATCCACCAGCCCCGGAAGAGCGCTTGAATCTTAGTTGCCGCCTTATTATAGTGAGCAAAAATCACATTCTGCAATCTCTGCTCCACATACAACGGGAAGCTGTTGCGCACCCGATAACCACGCCACCATCTCTGCATGGTTATGGCTGCCTCCCATCGCTTTTCAATCTGTCGACGCCTCCGCCAAATGCGAAAGTTCCTTTGTATAAGCCGTGCGGCCTTGAATTGGTTATAGTCCTGTATGAGCAAGGATATGCTAGAAACAGATTTTATTATTGAGCTATGATCGTATTAGTTATATAGCGATTAAGCCCGTTTTGATATATTTTTTTTGCTTTGAGATATATTTTTGTAAAGCATTAAAACCGCACTCACCGAGTCAGGGATGCATCTATACTCTGATCTGATAAACATGATAGTTGGGAATAAGAGTCGTCCTCATTGTCCCTGAATGATTAGGAAAAATAAATGACGAATCGAACCAGTATTAAACTGAATACTTACATAAGCAAAGGGATATCAAAAGTGGTCATTCTGCGGCTTTCAAGCATTTCAAAATTCTTCTCTCGTAAAGTCATCGAAGTGTTTTTCGAATATCTATGTAGTTGTGTGTGTGCGTGTGTATATTTCGGTTGTATGTACTACTTGTTGTATGTATTTATATATATATATATTTGATTGAGTATTTCGTGTGAAAATGTTGTTTGTCTTATGTGCTTATGATTTTATGATTTATCTCTCCATTTTTGCGTTGAATGATTTCGAACAGTTTGCTTAAATTATGTATTACATTCTGAGCTTTTCCGATTGTATACTGTTTTATACACGTCCTATTAGATGTATGTATATAAATATATACATACTCCTTGTTATTCCTTACCAACCAGCTCTCGGAGCTGCATTTTGCTTGAATTGTGTTTTGGATGCAATCCCAAATGCACTCATCCAAAACTAGGGAGAACTTTCTAAACACAAATCGAGTATGTATTTTGAATTTAGTGTTGGGGCTTTTCTCTGAGTGCAGTAGGCACAGCTGAGAGATATCGCATTTATGATGCCCTTGACACAATTGTGGGCCAACTGTAATTACTGCTAATGCTGACAAATGGCACCTGGGCTCCCAACTGGCTAACGACTACACAAAGGTCAAGTTGTGCAGTTGCAGTTGCAGTTGCAGTTGCAGTTCCAGTTGGCAAATGGCAGAATGGGAATGGACCATAAATTGTGTTATATTTTGTTCGGGCAAAGTTGCTGCTTTAAATGAAAATCAATATGTGTATGTATAACCTACATTGTCAGGCCGTTCCAGGGTTTTTTTTTATTTTCTTTTTTTTTTTATTATTATTATTTGTGTGGATCCTTCCTGTGCAGCTGGGCAACTCTCTCCGCGTCCTCCGTCTCCTGTAATGCTCATTATGCGCCACAAATGAACCACACACAAACAACGGAAATGAGTCGGAAATTCTCATTTATGGCGCCCTTGACGCCATTCGCTATTTCCACTATCCTATCTATTTCCAGCCTGTTCGCCCGCCTCTCCTGCCTCTCCCGCCCTCTCTCTGTCTGTCTCTCTTGAGGCAGCTAGATAGCTGACAAGTTGGCACTGGTTTCTGTTACAGATTCTGGTTCCTGATTCCGCATCTGATTGCTGCGGCCATGAGATTTATGTCCTCTCATGTTATTGACGATGATGATGCGGCAACGGCAACGGCTGCTGATGCTGATGTTCATGTTGATGCCGATGCTGATGCTGATGCCGATGCTGATGCCGATGCTTCTCTCCTACTCTGCTCCTCCTGTTGATTTTTACGGTCGCTGGCCAATCACTTTGTTAGCCTTGTGACCCAGTAACTGAATTAGCGAATTTGGCCAAGCGTTGCACTTGCCAACACACAAAAAGTCAACAAGGTGTACAGTGTTTCAAGCGCTTTAAGCCATTTAAAATTAAATTGTTATGAAAACGGCATTTAAATATTGATAACTGAATTTTGGCATAGAACAAACGATTTATTGAACACATTGGTTAACAACATTTTCATACATGACTAATTTATACATAGATTTCAAATGATTTGCTAAATAACAAAATAATTATTGCACGTTTAACATTTTCGTAAATAAATAATCTGCGTTTACATAAATTGGAAATTAGTTCGCAGTCTAGTTTTATAAATGTTCGAATTAAAAAAAAAATAAATACAGAACTAGTTATATAATCTGATTTGGCTAAACTCCGCAACTGGCCTGGTATTTCTACATACTTACATGCGTATAAATATATATGCATGGATTGTATATATATATAATTTTAGGCTTCTCGTGCTGTGTCCTGTGCTCCTTCGATTTGCCATTTCGAGCCTTTCGAGCGCGACGTAGGCACAGGCAAAGGACACAAAGCACAAGAAGCAGATGCAGAGAAAGAGTAGGAAAGAGAAGATGAAGGGTATTCACCCAGCAGAAGAAAAAAAGAAAGTTTTTTGGTGCCACACATCTGTATTTATGGCCACGTACAAAATTGGTAGCTGAAGTCCTGTTCTGGTTTCAATGTGTTTTGCGGTCTTTTGGCATGCATTGTTTAACCGTGCCCATTGTGGACCCCCACATGGAATTGATGTAAATTAGTTTCCACACCTGACTGAATGCTATTTATGCATATTTTACAATATTTATCCTGGTTATTGCCGTCGGTCGTTGTTTTTAAACTTGAGACAAAAACCTTTTGATCCCTCGACGCGTGAACTTTATTTAATTGGTTTATGTTTGTTTCAATTAAATTGGCATTGCAATTAAATCGGATAGTTGCTCTGCTTTTGGTCTAGACTGGATATGATTTCGACGATATGTGTTTTATGTGTAACGTACAATGTTATTTTGGCCTTAGATTGTGTTGTGTAAATATTGCAAATGCTTTTAGGGTTCGCTTTACACATTTTATGGCATGTGGAAAGGGAGGCAAATTTTGGACATTTTGAACATGGGGCTGCGACCGTTCCTAAATCTAATTTGAAAAGTACTAACCCGTAACGTAGCAATGGCCATATATCAAAAGCAAATTACACACACACTCACACCCACACACACACACACACACACACACATACACAAACGTGTGGAGCTCTCTACGAATTTACGAGCGCGTCCAAGCAGAGTACCCCAAAAAATGTTTGGTTATAAAATTTGTGTGGGTCAGTTGGAGGGTCAAATGGTTGGCCATATTGCGAATAGCACAAAGCTCCATCTGAGCAATCCAGGTGTGCTCGTATTCTCCAGTTGTTCCCTGCCCATAAAACAGGACGCCGTTGAGACAACTTGAAATGACAGCCACTTGAAACACCTGCCTCCAGAATTTGTTATCAGCTGCGAGTTTTTGATTAATGCACTCGACGGCAGTTCAGAAACTGACTAAGAAAAACAATTCATTCAAAAATTCAAATTGCAATCCAAGAAACCATAAACCATAATACCGTCTTGATTATAGGTTTATTTGTGTTAACTCTGCTTTAAATATTAACATCTTTTCATTACCCAGCAACTGTGCAATTTGATAAGGCGCTGCGAGTGAAAATTGCATGGAATTTTTTTTTTTTGCAAGTTTTTTTTCTAGTTATTGCTTTTTACATTGTAGCGCTCAAGTTTCACTTCAAATCACCTAGGTGAAATAAAAAACTTTTCTGCCTTTATATTGGCCATTCTGGAAAAGTATGCAACTTGACGAGAGTTTTTCTATCCCGTTTTTTCCACCCTTTTTATTTCCGCGGCACACGGATACAAATTTATGAGCGACCAAAGTGTAATCAAGACTCGAGAACAAAAGCAAAAAGTAAACGTGAAGCGGGGTGAATTTGTTAACTTGGTTAACTGGTGAAATGCGCAACATGATGTGTCCGAAAAGTTGAGTTATAATAAAACTAAAGGATGCTTAGCAAAAAACTAAATACAACTGTAAACGGTTAACTGAATACTAAAGATGATTTTCAAAACATGTAGTATTATGGTCCTTTGTGTACAATAAAGAAAACTTTAGTTTTTCAAATGTATTACTAAAGGGATTTCTTGCTAGAAATAGGACAAAAACAAATGCAAAATCCGTTCAGATGCAGAGCCGATAGAAATCAATATTATTTTCGATGCACGTGCCAGCTGGCGCTTCCCAAGGCTTAAGAAATTGTCTAATAAAAATACAGCTGAAATAAAAGCTCATTAAAATTGGTCTAAGCGTTTAGGATTTGAGTCAACTTGCCGAAATGAATTCAAATTGTGTGTGCAACAAAGTGCAAAAACTGTTTGTGGATTACACAAGGCATCAAAATGCTATTGGCAAAAACAACAAGTATCGATGCTGTGCTTTTTTAATCTGACTGTAGGCACAAATTACTCGATACTCGATACTCCTGGCTTAGCTTACAAAATAAACGACGCGCTAAACAAAATATGTATGTTATTAATATCAGGACAGCATTTATTAATTAAAGACTGATATTAGCTATAACCAATAAGATTAGCAGTATTACAAGTAATATAAGTACATCCAGAAGCAGCTCGTGAAATGGAATGTTGTCCGCATTTTTTTCGTCAGCCTCGCTGCCCACATAAATGCACGCATCGTTGCCATTATAGACGATATGTCCAGAATTGAGCAGTATTTTGACCGTATTTGAGTTGCCATTGATTTCCAGAATTCCCATCTGTTTGCCTGCTGTTTCCTCAACATCTTTAATGACAATTGTATCCATGGCGGTAATAGCGTTTTGCATTTGCTTTGACTTTTGCAATGCCCACAAATTCTGCCGGCAACAATAATCGAACTAATTATCGATTAATATATATTTGTCTGAGTCGTCTACAGGGTTGCATTTGCTGTAGATTAACGACCAAATTGAAACGATGCAATGAAACGAAAAACAGAAGTGTAATTGATTTAGCAAACTTGTTACATGCAAATGCATTAAAATGAATGAATGCGAATTAGCTGAAGTCCTTGCAAAATATTTAACAACCAGTGTAAAATTCTCATTCCAACTTCGTCCAAGTGTCATCACTTCTGCTGATGACGCCGATGATGATGGCTACCCAACCACAAGCTTCTGCAGACAATTTGATGCTCCTCGCTTCCTTTTGCCATTGGTAAATTGTGCAAATTTGCACAGATGCTAATTTCATCTGAAGCAAAAGCCAAATCAGTTGTGCTCCCAAACTTTCTACAAACGTGACTAAAACACACACACTTACACACACACAAAATACACACATACTGACATACTTGCAGATCTCGTTGCAAAAACTTTAAAATTAGTTAAGTTATGCTGAGCAGTTACCAATAAAGCTGCACCCTCAAATGTGAACAGACAAATTTATCTACTTACGTCTAGAGACTTTGCCTCTCACTCGCACTCACTCTATCTCTATCTATCTCTCTCTCTCTTTCTACTGCTGTTTGGATGCATTCACATTTATGTGTGGACTTTGGATAGGTTTGCTTGGTTAAAATTAGATCAACTTTGGTTGCTTTTCACGCTTTGATGTGGTCTCGGCACTGCGGCATATCAAACTTTCAGATAAACTTGATTAAAACTTTCAATCAAATTAGCAAACACGCTCTTCTAGCCAACACTCGTAGATGCCACACACGTTAGGGTTTTTGCCGCGTGCCGCTTTCCTTAATAGATGTTAATTATTTTTCCTGATTATTTTTCCTTCCAAAAATTGTAGTAAAGCTTCTTAACTGATTTGGCTCTTCAAAAATACTTTTCATTTTGTGGTCTTCTTCAGAAAGGGGGAGGTAGAACCAAAGTGAAAGTAAGTTTTCGCCAATTGAACGCAACACAAAAAGAGCCAAAGAAGCCAGAGGACAATTTGTGTCCTTTCTTTGGGCGTTTGGAATGTGCGCTTGAAGAAGAAAAAACGCAACCGAAAATAAAAGGGGGGAAAAATATACAAGGAAGCTTTGGCTTTCCACAACACATTTTCACGCAAACTTTGTTGTTATTTTTTCTATTTGGTTGTGCTTTTTCCCCTTTCGGTTCATCTTGTCTTTAACCTTTCCGCTCTGCCCCGCCGCACAGCACGCTGGTGAGAGGGACTAAGCCAGCTAAAGCACTACCACAGTTGGATGGAATTTAAGAGCTACACTAGGCAAGGGAAAAGGTATGGCTGGGCTGAGTGTTGGAAGGGGGGGAGGTGCCAGGGTGGCAGGGTGGACGGGTGCTCGAGACGGTGGCAATGCGGCAAGTCGAAGCAAAACACTTAAGTTTTAACCCAAATTGTTGCCAACAAAGCGGTTTGTCTAACATTCTTTCGAGAACATTTTAGCAAAAATACTTTTTTTCTACCGAACAAAATACACACAGCAAAACGCATACACCCACCCAGAGTAAAAGCACACACACACACACACACAGCAGCGAACGCCCACTGAGTAAACATGACCCCAACGAGTGCAGCACAGATAACCATGCCGGAGCAGAAGAGTAACAAGAACAATAAGTGCAGCAGCAAAATATCACAAACGTAGCTCAAAATCCTACAAGGGGTTTCTCGAAAATGAGAAGAGATTATAATAAGGGGAACAGTTTCACTCGATATGCTGGGAAAGCCCTTTTCAAAAGGTGTTATTGTAATTTTTCTCTTTTTAATTTTGGTATTTTATTTGTTTAAAAATGCATTGTTATTCTAGGGAAATGATTGTAGTCACAGAAGAGTAATTAAAATGAGATTAAATGTAACTTAACTGAGTGCATTTTTTTTAAATATCTTAATAATATTTGAGGATGCTAAAAAGTTTAATTAAAACCAAATTTCTAACATTTAAGCATATTTTTCAATGATGCTTTATAAACATATAGTTAAGGACATCTCAAAAATGCGTCTTTATTGAAACAATATCAAAACATTAAATGAAATAAATAACAATAAAAAAATTTATGTAATTAAATATCGGAATTTATATTGTAATAGCACACAAATATTTCAGAAATATAAATACTTAATCCCATTGAAACTGCGCTGCTGTTAAACTTGGAGTTATTCGCAAAATGGAAACCGCGCTTGGAACTATTCCAGTGGCAGAAATGGCCATTGTAATGAATTACTTTTGCCAAAAAATGAGCTGTGCTTCAACTTAAACTCCAAACTTCAACTGCAACTGCAACTGCGATGGCAACTCAAACTGAAACTCAAAATTTTGTGGGGCTTTAAGTTGGCCATTGGCGGGATGTGGAAAAGCGGCTGGCAAAGTGTTGGGAGTCATCGAACTGCGGCAGATACAGATAAGTAAAACGATTTCAGATCGGCAGTAAAATTGCCAACTAATATTTTGTCTGACTGTCTGCCTAAATGCCCAACTGTCGGTCTGCCGCTGCTTCAGCCAGCCTGCCACTGACATGTTGACCTTAAAAACTTGACGTGTTCAAATGTTGCAAAACAACTCAAGGGCTTTCGACTTGAGCACCTCCACCCCCACCCACCTACCCCTCCCCACACCTACCCATCAACTGTTCGTCTCGCTTTGAATAGCGCCCCCTGTTTCCCTCTCGCTCTATGTTTGAGGCACATGAAGTGCCGCACTTGAAATATGCTATTTGGCCCCCGGGCAAATACTGTGCGGAAGGGGAAAAGCAGGCTGCCAAAGCAGTAGTAGACCAGGGGGGGTTGGGTAGGTGTGGAAAATGTGTTTTGACAAGTGTCACTTATGCGTAGCATACTATAAAATATGCAAACCTGTCAGCCTAGTCAACCCAGGCCCAAAGTTCCCCCCCCCACCACTTATGTGGCTTGTTGTAATTGCAATTGAGCAAGTTGCAAGCACACACATGTTGTGCGGCGGCACAAACACACCAACTAAAAAAAAAGAGACATTGATA
This sequence comes from Drosophila longiperda, assembly GCA_035042125.1. Taxonomy (NCBI): domain Eukaryota; kingdom Metazoa; phylum Arthropoda; class Insecta; order Diptera; family Drosophilidae; genus Drosophila; species Drosophila longiperda. The sequence continues at coordinate 1,770,736 of JAWNLV010000107.1, forward strand.
GACAGCGAGAGATGGGTGGGGGGGGGGGGGGGTTATTTGGTATCTGCTTCTCTATGCGGTTATCGAGTGTGCATAAAAAATGAAAGAGGATGTTATTAATTTGCAATAGGCACTGAAAGTATTTGTTCGTGTGTGTGTGTTTGTGTGTGTGTGACAATTTTTGGCATAAAGATGAGCATGAAAAGCATTTTACCTTATCAAAGGCAAATGTCAAAAAGAATTATGAATGCTTCAGAAACTAGTCGAGTGACAGATTAAATGCAACAAATCATCCGAGTTTATGAAGAGAATATTCCGTAGTACTAATTTAATGACACACTCCCACAATAATATATGATTAAAGAAAACGCACATCAGGTGATTGGTTCAGATTGGATGGAATTGGATAGGCGTTTTCATAGGACAAAGCATAGTAACCACCCACAAGATGGCCCACTCCGTAGGGAGGCGTCTGAGAGCCGTCGGGAGATAACGTCAAGTTTCTATTTAATATGCCAACCTTTTGCGTGCTTAAATTTTCAAATAGATACACAATCCATTGACCGCTGGGATTGGGCCATAAATATTAAACCACAACTTCAGAGAGCTCCATATATATTTGATATAAAATTTAAGACCACCAAAATTCCCAACTGGCTGCGAGCGGCCGGCGTATGCGGAATGTGCCATTAATATTTAAGCCACGTTAAAGAAAGCTGCAGCAGCGTCTTTAAGCGAGCGTTAACCCGTCCATTTCGTAATCCATCCGGCAACCATTTCCCAGGGTCGCCGTCATTTGTCAGAATTAAAAGTTCTTGGAAATTAGAGCGCGATTCAAATAGCAAAAAAAAAAAAAAACTTCCAATGCCGAATGTCAGCAATGGAACAACAACCCTTATTAATTAACATTTAGCCACAAGCTGAGGCAATTCCATTGAGGGGTATTTTGGTGAAATGTCATTTGCCACGAGTTCTATAAATAAAATATGAACAATCACAAAATTGCTCCAAGGAGTGCACTGCCAAGGTTCCCCTACAAAACTAGTTGTTGGCAAACAATTTCGAATACGAAAAGTCTTAACTTTTTGTTGAATGCAAAACTCCTATTGTTACATACACTCGGCGAAAAATATGTGCTCTTAACAAAAGTACAATCGGAAGCGCTGCGCTCGGTAAGTATACCAAAACTTATACCTATAAAAATGAAGCAATGAAACAATTTTATTGATTTTGATAGTGCAACTCAACTGCTATTTTTTTTTGTTAGTTGCCACCAATATGGGGGCACAGTCTCAACACCATTCTCAATTTGCATAATAACAGAGAAGGTTCCTTGGCGCTGACTTGTTTCCCATTGCAATTCGAGTGCAATTTGCCGCAATGGCAGCTTTCCAAGTTGTTCACACCTTTTGCGTCAATTTGGGTCAAATGCGTAAGAATTACGGCACGTTACATATAACACACACACACACACACACACACAAGCAAGCCACTTAGGTTTTTGTTTTCGTTTTGGTTTTAGGTTGTTGTTGTTTTTTTTTTTTTGTTTGTTTCAAATTGCAAATCAGAGGGTCGCAAATTGAGAGCCAGGCCTGAAACGCTTAATAGCAATTACGAATTCCGGTTGTCATTTTGCCGGCGAACCGGAAGTCATTATCATGGCAAACAAAGCGCAACAGAGACGGTATCCACACAAACAAAACCACAACAGTTACAACAACAACAACATTAGCAACAACAACCAACACACAATTACATGCAACATTTTGCGCCTTTGCGACAACTTGGGAAACGGGTCCGGCTTCGTCTACGAGGTTGCCCTCATTATCGAGTTAATTGTGTGTGTGTGTGTGTAAGTATGTGTGTGTGACCAAAGATAATTACAGCTAGCGCTTCCTAATCTTGCCCAGCTTCTCTGTTTGCCTGTCAATGATGTAGCCAGTTCTCTCATTGAGTTTTACACCTTCGCTCGCATTGTAATTAATTTGGCAGGCGACTGCCCTAATGATTTGGTTTGGTCTATTTACTTTGATGAAGAGCCACGCCTCCAAAACCGCCCAATACATTAAGTACAAGGCATTGGCATATTTATTACCAAATGCTCATTTCTGTGTGTCTGTGTCTAACTTTAAGTTAGTTAATCTTAAATCATGTTTAAGGTTTCTTTCATCATTGATCACAATTAATTGACCTTTTTAAAGGTAGGTTTAACATATATATATAATATATATATATATCTTTAACCATTTGATAATGGTCCTTTTAAGGGTTAGTTAAATATATATAGATTTTGTATAAATTCATTTACCCGTGAAAATTTGCCAACTGTTTGAAGTTGTATTTCTCAATCGCACTTATTGACCATTTCATCTCTTTCTTCTCTCTCACTCTCTCTCTTTCTCTCACTCTCTCTCTGTCTCTGTCTCATTCTCAGTCGCCGTTCATTATCAAAGACCCAACTCAATGCTTATCCTAAAGGTTAATTACATTTATCCAAACGCAACTGACCCCGCAGGACATTGACTTAATTTCCCCAGCGTTTTTCCATTTTTTTGTTGTTGTTGTTGTTTTTTTATTCTCCATTTGCTGTTTGCCCTTCTTTCTGTCTGCCCTCTGCGTCTCCCTCTTCTCTTTTTTTGTGGCGCTTTTTAATTTTTTAATGCCTAAAAAATACAGCAGAAAATTTGAGCCAAATGGGCATGTAAAGCGCTACAAGCGATTTTGGGCGATTTTCAGTCTATTTTTCTTTTACTCGCTCTTCTCCCTCTCACCCTCCCTTTCTCTCTTCTGGCTTTTGGCCTGTGTTGTGCCCGTTCGAGCGGCTAAATGGTAATTAAAAATTGTTGCATTTCTACTCCAATGCGTCTGATATTTATGTAGTTTGGCGCTTGTGCAAATTGCCTTTGTTTTTCACATTCGCCTTTAATTTTTTCTCTGTTTTCTCCTACGCAAGCAATGTTGAAAATTAAGAGCTGTGAGGCAAATATATTTTTCAGCTGCTAGGGTAACACAAAAAAAAAATGAAGCATACAATTTAATTAAAATGTTATTAATAAGCATGTTTACTGAGTCACTTTTTATTATTTGCCATATTTGAATACATTTCTTTCACTCTTAAAGGCTTTCTGCACTCGTCGTTTGCGGCTTAAATTTTCAGACTGACAGCGCAGCAAACCGCTCCCTTTATTTTCAATTTCTAGATAAAAAAAAAAAAGATACGTTGTGAGAGCTCCGGCCAAAACTAACCGAAACCCTATCACGTAGAGCTCGACACTTCCGCCTCCGTCGTAGTTACCATTTTTCCTTCTCATTTTTTTTTTGTTGGCGTACAGACCAAATTGCCAAAATCGAATGCACTGCCAAATAAATTTAGATTTTGACAGCAATATTCTGGGGGAAAACGCCAAGTTTTGTGAGGCGTCAGCACGTTTCTGCTGTTGCCACAAAAGCGAAACAGAGATAGGGAAGCGGGGAGAGATACAGTAGGAGGGATGGGGGAACGTGCAGGTGAAAAGCGACGAACAATAGCAGTAGGAGATGACGCAGTTGTCCGAGTGCCTCAAAAATCCATTCTCCGCCATTGCTGGCGTTAAGTGTTGAGGCCAGGCAGCATCCCAGTAGCATACCCAAAAATCCGCCACAGTTGCAAGCTGTGCACTGGCCAAGAGGACAAGGGCCTAATCCTAATCCTGCATCACGCAATATATGGGGCACTGTTACTGCAGCAACAGACAGCAGCTGCAGTTGCAACAACTGCCCTATCATGCCATGAAGCATGGCCAAAAACTCAGTAAAGTTCTCCACTTTCACTGCATACCCTGCAACACACATTGTTAGAGGTGAGTTGTGCAACACTTTGTTGGTGCCACCTGGTCAACTGCATTTGAAACTATGCAAATGACAAGTTGACTAACGCATATCTGTATAACTGGTTTGATCTGCACAAAGTCATTCGGAAGGGATATTCCCGTTGTGTAAACAGGATAGCTTAAAGTACAGACTAAAAGCATTTCAGCTTTGTGCAAAAAAAAAAAAAAAAAAAAACAACAAGCGGCAAATCCTGTAAAACTCTGTGGGGAGTGGTCCATTCAGGCGTTGCAAGCTTAAATATTTAATTTCATTACGTCAGGCGTGCCACACAGCGGATTCAGACAGATAAATGCGCACTCAATGAGAGAGGGAGAGAGGGCGGGATCAACCGCACAAAACTGCAAAGGGGGAATTTGGATGAAAAGGATGCAACAAAGAACCCATTGAAGCCACTTTGATTTCTGACTGACTACGTTGAATGCCCGCCGTTGCAGGTTGCCTTTAGTTTTGAAGTGAGCAACAGCGGCGCAATTATGTCGAAGCTAATATATCTAAATAAATGGAGAGCAGTTTACTAAATTTATTCAGCTAACTCTAAGCAGCCATTCAGTATGCAATTTAAATACGGCTCATACCATGAGCCCCTCCCCATGCCCCACTCAAAGCCAGAACACATCTTTTAAGCAACTACCCCAAAATGCCTTTAGGAGTTTGCTAAACATTTCTGCGCTCGACTTTCAGTTTGAGTTTTGAGGCTTCACTGCCAAGTTTAGATCTTTAGCCGCCACACACACACACACACACAAGTCAACCATATCCGCAGGATATTGCAAACATGATGCTGACATATGTGGTATATAACTACTTTCTTACCCAATCCTTCTCATCTTTTGCTGAATTCAATAAGAGTGGCAGCTGTAAGCTGCAAAACAACCAACGCTTACCCCTCAAGTAATTAGCGGGGGCGTGGCAGGAGGAGGACCTGGTTATTGCTTCTGCTCCTGCACAAATTGAACTCTCACGCAAGCCATGCAAAAAATTACAAATTCGAGTCGAATTTCAATTTTTGTGTGGCGCCGGCAATAATTTCGTCAATGTTATTGTTTACTTTTGTTTGCCGAATTCCAAGTGGGTTGCCATATACACGACTATATACGATATTGATATATGAGCACAAGTCATGCAATGCCTCAAATGATAAACAGCCAACGCCTTCCACAACAGACAGAAAACAATTAAAGCCACAATGGTTACAAAGGTGAAAATATAATAATGAATGTGTTTGCTATTTTAACTTATTTTCAGCAATTTTTCTCCTAAGTATGATGAGCTGCAATTAACAAAAAATTAGATAAGAAATCTGTGAGTCACTTTCATTAATTCAAAAACAGCTGTTAAGTAAATGTTTAAGATGTTTTTTTCGAAAGAAAACTGTTTCTGTAAATTTCTGTTCAAGCCCAACTCAGACACTAAGTAGGCAGTTTGCTAAAGAATTTCAGAGTGAAAACAGCTACAAAACAATCAAGGAAAATTAAAAATAAAAAATGCCAAATCAGACGACAATTTACGATTACAAAAATCTAACAGCACAAATCAAAGGTTTGTATTGTCCTTTCACTCAAAATCAATAAGTAAAATATCCAAAAATTTGACAGCGAACATGACAAGCAATGCAGCAGATGAAAGCGAATCCAAATACATTTTAATGGTGACCATAGCAACAATAACCTGGCTACTCCTCAGCTGCCTAGGTATGCTAAATGAATTATCATCAATGCGTGCAAATTCCACAGACAGGAGACAATTTAATTGCAGGTGGCTTCATCTATTGGTGCAATTATTTCCAATTGTTGAGCAACACAGCGGGCATAGAAACAGAGGAGCCATCGGACCAATCGGATAAATCCGAGCAGTCGGTGCAATTGGAACTGGAGCAACAGCAGCAGCGCATGCTGCTCGGCCAGCAGCCAAAGATTTGGGATTAGCACCGAAGAACAGGTTAAAAACTGAAACAAAATAAATAAGCCAAAAACCAGAACTGCTCAACAAAGGTATAAAAGCATAGAAGAAAGGGAGTGGAACAGAAGCAGGAGCAGGAGCAGCTGACGTCGATCATCTGCTGGGCAATATGACGATGTGCAGCTTCCATTTCCGTTTCCGCACACACACACACACACAGTGAACAACAGAGAAAAACAAAACAAAAAATCAGCATGTGCTGCTGTTTCCTTTTTTGTGTTTTCTTGCTTCTCCTTTTTATGCTACTTTAGTTTTCCTTTAAAAAAAACAAAAAAAAAAAGATGTTATTTTTATAACAGCTGCAGCTCAAGTAGAGTATATATATATATATATATATATATATATATATTATTTATATCCGCAACTTGGTCTTTCATTCCACTAAAATAGCGTCTTTTATGCAAATTTACTATGCTCAGAATAAGCAGAGGCCAACTCTGACATCCGCTAACCTAACTGGCTTAATTTGAAAAGGAAACTGTCGGCAAAAAAAAAAACAAAAAACAAACATTAAAAGCAGCCCCCAAAAAAAGGTGTATTAAACTAAGGTAAAAGACTTTAAGAGCGACGAAATTCAATCCATTGACTATTTTATATACATTAAGTAGTGGAGTTGGACTACTATGATACATATGCTTTTGTGTGCAGCCTTGACCGAAACAATTACTTTATGTCTCATATCACACAAAAAACATGGCAACATAGGTGGCTATAAGCAGGCTGCAAACCAGTTCAAACACACACACTCGAGGCGAGGACACTTTGTTTGAGCAGTGCCTAAAAGTTGGGCAAACTTTTTCTGGCAGCCTTTTGTTTAAATTAATAAAACAACAGACACAATTTAACGTACTTTGTCGTACAAACAAAACTAAAATTAACTAAATTTCCCCAAGCAGAAACAAACAAAAAAAAAAAAATAAAGAAAAAAACATTAAGCAAACACAGTCGAAAAGTATGCTTAAACTTTTGCGCATTACATAAATTCTCACACACCCACACACGCACACACATACACATACATGCAAGCATAAATGGAGAGAAAATGTAGTGAATGAAGTGCCATAAAAGCCTAGAGAAAGAGCCATAACATTTATCATGACCACTTAAGGATGCTTAAAATACACAGCCAGAGCACGCACCAAAAGTTTTGATGAGTGGTGGAGTGTGGAGGGGTGTGGAGGGGTGGCTGATGTGGTAAGTAACCAACAACCAGCAATACGCTTTGTTAAATCAATTTGATAAACTGTCAATAATGCGTCATAATTTAATATACACTTCCCAACCCCAAAAACCCAAACAACAACAAAAAACAATAACAATAACAACAAGAAGAAAAATTGGGACAAGTTGTTGTTTTGCAGATTCACTTTGACTGTTGTCATACGCAATTATTATGAACTTGGGGTGGCTTATCTACATCATCAACATCCAGCATCCACACCCACATCCACATCCACACCCACATCCTCATCCGGCTGGCAGCTGCGCTATTAGCACTTTGTAAAGCAAAGACGAATTTTTTGGTTTGCCGGGCAAGCGAAATGTTTGATTTTGCAAAAGATATCAGCGGATTAGAGTGGAGTGGAGATGGAGATGGAGATTGAGTGGATTGGAGCAAATGAGGCAGACTGGACAAGAGTGTCATAAGGCAGAGGCACATAAACAGATGGAGTCCGGGTGGCAGATAACAATGGCAAATGTCATTTTTGACGCTGGCTCAAATGGTGAGAATGATGACGACAAAGACGACGGCGACGACAATGATGACAACGGCAAAAAGTGGGTTGGCGGAGTAGATTGGGGAGGGGACGGGTATGAGTAAGTATGAACTCTGGGTGCGTGCGTGTCCTGAATCCTTTTTATGTGCTCGGCGGGGGCTGTGGGAAACGACCTTCATAAAACAAACACGCCGATAATGAGTGACAGTCGAAGTGACGCTCGGTGCCAGCACAGCGACGAACAGAAAACGAACTTAAGCAGTAACCTGGCCAAGTGAAAGGATGGCGGCAGGAAACGGCACATTTGGTGCCAGGCGTCACCATTCGTACTCGTCCTTTTTCTCCGAGTGCCCGGGAGTGCAACTAACTGGGCGATAATCGACATTTGATTTGGTGCCGCAGAAACTTTCCAACTGGGATTGTCAGAAAAAGGGACTTGAGCAAAGACTGTAAATGCTTACTTGCTACGTGCCACACACACACACCCCCAAAAGCTAACAGAAATTTTATCTGAAACTTAACTTAAAATAAATTAAATTTATTAAGCAACGATTTATGTTGAATGAATAATTTATTTGAGCATTGAATTTGACCTTTGATAGCGATAAAAGTTTTATAATTGGTCAATAAGACCATATGAATTATATAGCAACTTTTTAGTAAGAGTTACAATAAGGATAAAAAAAAAACGAATTTAAAGCTTACTAAAACATAGCCAAGTTGAGACACATTTGAATATGTGTGCATCACAAAATTTGAATATTTGTTTATTTGTTTTATAACTTCAGGTGCGACGAGTGCTTCAGGTAACATCTTCTTCTGACTTTCTGTACAACTGCACTTCAGAGTACTCTGTCATCTGGATTTGTGTACGTATGAGTGCCACGTTCTACGGCGGATAACGTTGCTGCCTGGATACCACGCCCACGCGTGTAGCCAGTTGGGCGTGGCTCTGGCTGAGCATGTGGACGTGGCCGTGATGGACTTGCCATTGTCAAGGCAGCAGACAAACGAATCAACAATACAAAATACTAAGAAGCAAAAAAAAATATATATAAAAAAACACAGAGTGAACAAGGGTGTGAAAGGGTGTGATTTATCCCATCTTGGCTGGTGGAGCCAGAAAAAAAGGGGTGGCAAGTCGCCACTTGAGACGAAGGCAAATTTGCGAGACACGTGTTTGATATGCACTTCACTTGCCAGGGGCTTAATTATTGGGCCAAAATGGAGCTGAGCATCTATAAAAAAATAAAGCTCTTTCGATTAAAAAACAAAAAGTATTTTATAAAAATACTGTGAATACAAAAGAATAAAAACAAAGGTTTTTTAAATAAGAAAAATACTCAATTTGAGTACTAAATTTATTGCCAAAATGTATATGGAATTGCAACTTGGAATACACTTGAATAAAATACTTGTGCTTGTTGTCAATTTATGCGCGACAATGTTAACAATGGAAGAATGAGAAATGAATATCAGATTAGTTCTGAGCTGTTGCCTGCCACTCAATTGTCATTACATTTGTTGTTGGCCACGTTGTTTTCATTCCATTTGCAACAGGCAGACTGGCTGGCTGGCTGGCTGGCTGACTGACTGGCTGGCAAGCTGACTTACTACTTAGTCAAATCCTTAAGGATATCCCATAAGTTGCCATTGCATTACTGCTGCACACTTCCCTGCACTCGAATTGAATGCGTCGCATTTGTCAATGAGCTTGTGGCTAAGGGCTGAAGACTTAGTGGGGGGGGAAGGCTGCCTCCTTTGTAAGCTGCTTGATAATATCAGCAAATTAATTGGCTGGCATAGAAATGTTTGTCGTTCGAAGACAATTGTTGAGTACCCCAAACTAAACTAAACTAGAAATATATTTCAACATTCATAGAAAAGAGATTAACAATTGGAAAATGTCCCAACAAAATATTATTTTATTCAGGTTAAGTAATATGAAAAATGAATTTCAATTAAAAAATGTTCTACTGCAAGAAACACATTAATATAAAATAAAGTAGAAAATGTTTTACTGCCAATTTTTATATTAACTTATGTATTTAAAAATAGTAATTCTACTAATACATAAATAATTGTATTTAGAGAGAAATTGTATTTTTATAAAGAAATAATCGCAGAATATTTGGTATTTCTGCAGTTAAATTGATAAGAATGTTATGTAAAAAAAAGGCAGTAATTCTCTCAGTGTACAAGTGTGAGAGAGACAACTGAAACAACTTGTTACCATAAATAACATCATATTTTGGAAGGCTGATGAAGCGTTTGGCAAGTGCTGTTGCCAAAGTTGTGATGCCAAAGTTTTGTTTCGACTGCATTCGCTATCTGTCTGCTGGCGTGATTTTTCGACATGGCCGACACTTGTTTTTGGTCTAAGTGATTTAGGTAAAACTTTTCGCCCCAAAATAGCGGGAAATGCTTCGCTGAACGGGGAGAGCAGCAAACTTTTGTTGCGCATGATCGTTGCCTACTGCGCCCGGAAGCGGATCAAAAGAAACTATATATATATATATAGTTTGTAAACTTGGGCATTTTCAAATGCATTTTATTAAGGCTACCACTTTTCGTTATCATTGTATAAATGTTGTGCCAATTCGCATTTCGTTCCATTAACACAATTCAAGTGAAATTAAATCAATAATCACTTGTTTACCCAGATAATTAGCCATTTGGAGAGTGTTTACGTGTGCCTGTCAAGCGCTCATTGCAGAGTTATGTGACTAGTCGTGGCACGTGTGTATCTATGTGCCAAACACGTGCCACAATTCGTGGCACAGCTGCTACATGTACAAAGTCTGGTCATAATGCATTTGCATAACCTAAACATCTGTCAGAATGCTCGAACATTCTACGAAACCAGTTAGAAGGCATCAAAATCCTTTAATAACTACACTCATAAAAAAAAAGAAAATACATTTTTGTTAAAGATAAGATTCATTCAAAAAAGGAACTAGATAAAAAATCGCGAAACCATTTAGTTTATATATAAATTTTATCTTTGCTAAACAAATCAGACTCCGTTAATAACTACACTCATAAAAAAAAAGGAAATACATTTTTGTTAAAGTTAAGTTTCATTTAAAAATGGACTCGATAGAAATGTAAGATATACCAAAATTCGCGGAACCATTTCGTTGCCAATTTTATTTCAGCAATTATTTTTTGGCTAATCATTTTTGCACAGTTTCTAAAATGGCTTAAATAATCATAAGTTTTTGAGTGATGGCTTGAATAAAAAATGAATGTTAACGCATAATCTGCAGGAGTGTTTAAATATGTAACTTGGTGTTTAGTGTTGCTTGATGATGGTCTTTTCCTTATTATCATAGTTGAGCATGTACTTAATTTAGTTGCAACAGCGACGCGGCAGATTAATTGCCAGCTTGCTTGCCCCACTTTTAATATTAATTGCTCAATTGCTGTCTAACTGCTGATGGCAGCTTAATGGCCTAAAGTAATCCCTCAAATCGGAGCAAATCAAAACTATTGTCAATCTTAATTTCAGCACAATTTATATTTATTCACTCGACACATATTCAATTCGCATACATGACGAAGTAGTCAGTTGGTTAGTTTTGATTGATTTACTTCTTGAGGAGCGTGGAGACGACGGCGGGTGCGGCATAGGTGGCAACGGGGGCGGCATACGCGGAGTACACGGAAGGCGCCGCATACGGGGCAGAGTAGACGGAGGGAGCGGCAGCGTATGTGGTATAGGCACGTGGAATGGCAGCAGAGTAGACGGAGGGGGCGGCAGCGTATGTGGTATAAGCACGTGGAATGGCAGCCGAGTAGACGGATGGAATGCCAGCCGAGTAGACGGATGGGGCAGCTGCGTAGGTGAGAGCTGGTGCGGCAGCATAGGTGGCAACTGGTGCCACAACATGTGCCTGAGCCACAGCGACCAAGAGTGCCAAGCAGATGAGGAACTGCAAATTTACAAAAAATTTTATTTTATTTCGATTTTATTCAAATATCTTTTAAGGCAACTATCCTTTTAGCCAACTAAACTTACTTTCATATTGATTGTGTTTGGGATTGGTTTGTTGGACGAAACGTTCTGAAAGATTGAAGTGCGTTGACTGATACTATTCCAAAGATCAACTGCTCCATTTATACTCGATATGTGTGGCGGGCCCCAGAACAAGTTCTCTTGATACGGATGTGAATTGGCTGGCAGTGGACACTAATCTGCCATGTCAAATGGATTAGCATTGTTCAACTTGAGTACTTCCAAAATTTGCTAACTCATGAAGTGTGGGTTTTTTATTTTTATAGAAATTCGAATTGGTTTTTGGGCTTATTGTTTTCGATTTCATCGCGTTGGGTGACAAGCAACAATGGCCCAAAAACACGAATATCAATCGAAAAGGCGAATCAAAATACAATTCTCATTTGTTTGGCCAATTTGGTTTCGATATCTGCGAACTTTTAGGCCGTCATTAAATTTACGTCATCGACAACATGATTAACAAGCAATTGTTTCATTTTCCATTGATGTTTGTTGGTGCTGAAAGCGGCTTGAATCAATTATTGGGAAACTATTGATTTCTCATAAGCTAAAATGAAATGGCTTTAATAAACAATTATTGTTTTTTTTTATTAGCTTTAATTTTTATTATTAAAGCTGTGCTGAGAAATCATGGAATTTGTATTATATTCCTATTGCTTGTTATTCATATTCAACTTGGAATTTATGGAATGAAACAATTTATAATATTAAAGCAAATTATTTATTATTATTTTTTTCAGATATTTATTTACGACAAATTCTACAATTATTTGCCGCTTATCGAGTGCCAGTAAAAAGCAGATTTATTTATTTTAAAAATTTGCTTGCTTTTAATTGAAATATTTTTCTTACATAATTACTCAATGAACTTCTTATCGAAATATATTTTACATTGTGAACGTGGCATGAAAAAGTTCAGAATAGTTTCAATTCGATAATTATCGAAAAGCTTAAAACATCAGCTGCTCATTTTGTGTGTTTCCATCACTGGATAAAAGAACAGAAAGTGCAAATCATTACTGTAATAGAAAATTATATTCTGTGAAATATGGCAGGTAAAAGAAGTTTCTCATCTGTGCGTCGAACTCAGCCAATGGCACCATTTCGATCCGGATCCGTAATGCCTTGCATTGTGCAGCCAGGCAGAGGAGGACCACTTGGCGGGCGGTTAAAAAGAGCTGTAAGTAAATTGAAAGCTTCACAATTTTGGGCAAATATACCAACTTCTGGCACTTAGTCGGTGTTCTACAAAAATCAAAAGTTTCCGGAATTTGAGGCAGAGTTGGAGGATGCACTAAAGCTCGAAATTGGCCACCAGCCAGCCTACCGCAACGACTTGATAAAAGTCCACACAATGCTATTGGGTCACTTTGTGCGCACGGCATGCGGCACGCTGGACAAGAGTCGTGCCGGCTATCTGGGTAAGTTGAGGAACCTCATCGAGTCGATGGAAAACTTGCGGCTGGTCTCCACAGATCTGCAGCACTTGTTGTGTCGCGGATTTGCGTTTATCGTCATTGAGATGCGTCCCGAGCAAGCCGAAAAAGATTTTCTTACGGCTTTGCAACAAGCGCCGCAGTGTGTTCCGGCATTGCTCGGGCTCGCCTGTTTGGCGTACAGTCAACGCCAGTATAGGACCGCATTGGGTTACTTCAAGAGCGTGATGCTGCATCATCCGCAGCGAGCAAAGGCCAATGTCCGTGTGGCCATCGCCCATTGCTTCCTGCAGCTGGGCGATTGTGATCGAGCGCGTCGCGCTTTCGAGCTGGCCCTGCAGCACAATGGTCGCTGCACAAATGCACTGATCGGCCTTGCCCAGCTGAAGCTGAATCAACGCCAACCGGAAACCACAAAGGAGGGTGTCTATCTGTTGACCGAGGCCTTTGAGCAGAATCCACAACATCCCTTAGTATTGACCTGGCTATCGGCCCACTGCTACTACGAGGGCAACTACGATAGATTGCAATTGCTGGCGGGGAATGCCTATCTCTTCGCGGATGACCCATTCCTACAGTCGCAGAGTTGCTTTCAGCTGGCGCGCTGCTTTCATAAGTTGAAGAACTATGATCAAGCCTTCAATTTCTATGGGAAATCGCTGAATGAGTATCAGCAACCGTTTGCGCCGACTGAATTAGGCATTGCACAGATGTACGTGAGACGCGGAGATCTGGTTAGAAGCGAGGAAATGCTGAGATCAGTGCTCAACAAGGTTCCACAGCAGCATCAGGCGCTGCTCATGCTTGGCACACTCCTCTCGGAGGCGTGCAAATTTGATGCAGCGATTGATTTGTTCAAGTATGCCTTGACGCATGGCGTTACTAATGTTTACGATATCTGGCTGGCTCTCGCCTACATCTATGAGCGGAAGCAGGTCTGGCCGAAGGCTCTGCGCTCCTACGAAAAAGCCAAGGAGATCTATCATGGACAGTCCACGGCGCCCAAAGTTTTGCCAGTGACTTGGCGCAACAACATTGCAGCTGTGCAATTTTACGCCAATCAATTGAAGGAAGCGCTGCAAACCCTAAGCCCCGTGCCGCCAGCGACTGAAGACGAGCATGGTGAGAGCAACATGCTCACACTGAAATTCAACCTGGCACGCATTCTGGAGGAACTGCGCCGCGACGAGGAGGCGGAGAGCAGCTACAAGCAGCTAATGAACGAGTATCCCAACTATACGGATTGCTATATTCGATTGGGCGCCATGGCCTATAGGCGCAATAAAATTGACACCGCGTTGGAGCTCTTCAATGCGGTGCTCCAGCATGACGAGCACAACAAGGCAGCCAGGTGAGAGGCAAAGGGATTGCATTGATATGCCCATTAATTCTCATCCTTATCGCAGAACATATTTGGGCAACCATTTTTGTAAGCAGGGCACCCCTTTGAGTGCCATCACTCACTACCGTGAGATTGGATGTCATCCACAGTATCAAAATGATGCGGAGATACTTGTCGGCGAGGGCAATGTGTTGTTGATTCAAGCCAAAGAAGATATTGACCGCGGAAAGCCCGAAATGTCCAGAAAAAAATCGGAGAATGCCCTAAAGCTATACAGAAAGGTAAGTGATAAGAATTAAAAGTCAATTTGAATACATTTAATTGATTCCATTTCGTTTAGGTTTTAGAGCGAGATCAATGTAATTTGTGGGCAGCAAATGGCATTGGCGTCTCGCTGATCAACGGACATCTGGCGTATGCTGAGAAGATTTTCGAGCTAATTGTCAATTCAAGCAATCGCTGCACCGCTGCCATCCTGAATATGGGGCACATTGCGCTGGAGCAGCAACAATACGCAATGGCCATCGAAATGTATCAAAAGTGCTTGCAGAAGGACTCACTGCCAGTGAGTAAAGTGCAGGTGATGCAATATATGGCACAATCTCTATACCACTGTGGGCAATATCAAGAGGCAAGGGATGTGCTGATAAGAGCGCGTCATGTGGCGCCACAAGATCTAGTTTTACTCTATAATCTGGCCGTGACAATGAAGCAGTACAGCCAAAGCCCAATCCAAACAGAGCAAGCCATACAGGAACTAGAATTAGCTAAACGGTGAGTTAATAATTTGGTTTATTAACTGTTGAAATTACTATTACCAAAATTCTTTTTTTTTGGATGCAGCTTTTTTGTATATGTGGGGCAGACAAATGAGCAAACATTGCAGAACAGCAGTTTGGTATGGCATGCCCAGAAGTTGGGCATCGAGTGCCGCCAACAGCTGGAATATGCAATCAAAAAGCTGGAGGAAAATTGCCCAAAAAAAGAGCCCGACGACAAGGACACAAACAAAGCCAACGAAAAGAAGCATAAGAAAAAAAAACACAAGTCAAAGGACATGGATGTTAACGCGGAACCCAAAGAAAAGAAGCGGAAAAAGGACAAGAAGAAGAAAAAAAAACATGAAAAATCCTAAGCGAGACGAGTGAGAGGAAGTGCGTCAGGCGGACGACCACTGAATTGCAGGCAAACAAAGATTCAATTTTCCAGTATATCAACCGATTGTCATAATTTGGACAGTAAATATACTGCAAGTGGTTGTCCGTTCCCACTTGCAGCAAATCAAACCCTTGTTCTTATCCATATGCCAAATAACCCGCGGGCCAAAGACGAAATGTGCAAACAGAAAGTTTTCTCATTGAAACTGAATGTGGCCGAGCTCCCACAGCGTCCACTCCACAATCCACACTCTCCAGCTGTGTGTGTGTGTGTGTGTGTGTTGTTCATTTGAATGTCGAGTCATGTTAAATAACCGCAGGACATTGGTTGTCGACTCAAATTACGTATACGGGCCACTTTGTAACTGTCGAGAGTCAAACGAGCCAATGTCAAATTCAAACGCGGAAAAAAAAAATTATGCTTGCTCATTAATATCAATTTATGAGCTGAGACACGAAATTAGTCTGTGACAAGTATCGCAGCAGGATGTGTGAGGACACAATCACACACACCCACACACACACACACTTGCACACACGTTTATTATTGTGGCTGTTTAGTTTTGGGCTTCTTCTGGGGCTGGGGTTTTGTTGTATTGCGTTAATTAATTCCAAAAATGTATTGCGTGTCCTGCCAAAAGGACAAATATGCGCAAACGAACTCATGTCATGTTTGAGTGTGTCCTGTTGCGTGTTGTGCTTGTGTGTGTGCGCCTGTTGTCATTAGCAGCGACTCGGTTGGGGTGGTGTGTATACTCTTTAAATTATGAAAAATGTCTATGGCAAACGGCAAAGCAAATCAACGTCAGCAACTGGCAGGACTCCTCCGGCTCGTCCTGGAGTGTGGTGTGGAGTTATCCATCAGAGCAGACAACTTCTGACAGCTTCTGAAAATAACATATGCTCAACATCTAATTTTAAGCATGGAAAGCTTAATTAGTTTTTGTAAAACTTGAAGCTGTCAAAGTTATTAAAATAGATTTGGGCTTTAAATAAAAATTCGCATTTATTTTCAGATTTAGTTCTTTATTTATTCTTGCACATATTTCACGTTGTTTTTGTTTTGCTTCTTCCTTGTTTTTTTTTTTTAATATTTAGATTTATTTGTAGTAGACGTAAAAAAAAACGCTTTTCTCAAATTATACACCAAAAATAAATAGAGAACGTTTTGTTTTTTTTTACAATTGCTTACAACTTAAATAATTGACAGAAATGTCGAAAATGTAAAACTAAGTTTATTGACAATTTCCAAATTAAATCGAATGTAACTTTAAAAAAATATGGGAAGTTATATTTAGTTAACTATACAATACTATATATTCATATATATATATATATTTATTTATATATATTAATTCATTTATTCGTAATGTTAATTTACAATTCGAGTCACAATTATTATTTGATTTTGTCCATTGAAAAAGCACTTGCAATTTAGTATATGTATTTAGATGGTTCCAAAGAATTGTTCAACACTGGCAAAAACTTTTAGTTTAAGTGTTTATTTTTTTTTTGTATTTTTTGTTTTTTTTTTTGTATCTTAAAGAGTTGAATTTGAATATTGGGCGGGTGGCGAAAATATTTTTACATACACATTGAACATTGGCGCGGGCATTTTGGATTTATAATTACATTTAGACTTATATATATAGATTTGATATAGTTTTTTTTTCCTTGCGTCAACAGATGCTCTCCATAAAGTCTCGTTCACATTTAACAAAAAATATTATCGCTGATATACATAAGCATATATATATATATATATATATCGTAAATACATACATTTAATTTGCGCCTAGTCAGTTTTCCATTAAGTGTTGTGCTATATGTATTATCTATATATATGTTTTTTTTTTATATATATGTATATGCCATATATAAGTCAGTAATTTAGTCAGGATTTGTTCATTTTGTTTTGAAAGGGGGATAGTCTTTTCGTAGATTCAATGTGACTAACTAATTCAGTTTAGACTAAACAAGTTAAATGACTACAATTAATGCTAATCTTGTGACCGATCTGCTTATCCACTTAGCCTAGTTATTATTTACAACTCTGGCTACATCTAAAGTCCGCTTTTCGATATTAATACACATATATTTTTATATATATATATATTTTTTTTTTTAAGTAATTACTTTAAACTAGGTGTTGTCTCGATGAATTCACAAGCATAGCTCATAATTTTCACTGAAGTATATTTTTGCGTAGCTAATGTGGCTCAGTATTTGAACTGATTCATTTTACTCTTATCTAATCAGTATTGCCTGCTTTCACCGAAATATATATTTATCCACTCAGAAAAACTGGTAAATGCTTTGTTCTGTTGTGGTTCAAGTCACTTCAGCGTAGCTAATTGCTATTTTCTAAACATTTCTATGATCTGCTCTGCCATTTCTTATATATATATATATATATATATTTTTGTTACTTTTGCTTTTTGGAAGTCTTTTAAATTGTTTGTTCGCAATATTTGTTGTTTGGGAGTTGGGACAAAAGTATCTGGGATTATTACACACCATTTATTTGTGTGTTTGTGTTGTTTGTGAGGCAGCTTAACTATTTCTAGAACACATATATATATAATACAGTAATGGATTACAGTTTGTGGGGTCTGTTGGGGGTGGGGGTTCTGGTTGCAGGCAGTATTCGCTGGCGATTCTAGACGATGGTGGTGCGCTCAGCGCCTGATGTGGTACACGTGCTGCTCCCCCCAATGCAGACGATCTGACATTTAATGTCCTCCTTGGCTAACTCTCAGGAGCTCACCGTCTCATAGTTGCCAGCACCAAGAGAGACACCACCACCGACCACGCCCATTAATGAGCTGCCCACGCTCAGCAGCGGTGACTGCGTACCCGTCCCCAAACTGTAGGCGGTCTGAGCTCGGGGCGAGGTGAGCAGCGTTTGGGCAGCTCCAATTGTTATATTGCCACTGGTCACGGAGCTCGTCATTGCGGTAGAGATGCCGCCCGAGAGTCCCAAGCTGCCGGGATGCGGCAGTGTATTGCAGGCGTTGCCGCCAAGGCTGCCACTGTTCGTTTGCAGGGATCCATTCGATTGACCATTGAGCAGCGGCATGGTGCAGGTCGTCGTCGAGCCATACGGCGAGGTGGGCGAGGTGCGCGTCTCATAGGCCGGCAGATGATATGTGCCACCACTGCTGCCCCTGCCCGGTATTCGCGTATAAATATTTGGAGGCGTCCGTGTCGACAAGAGCGGCGGTGGTGCCGTATAAATCGGACGCTGTGCCGCTGGTGCTCTCTGTGGCGTGTTGTACAAGCTGAACGCGGGATTTGTTGTCAGCGATAGTTCGCCATACTGCAGAGAGAAAGAGACAGAGACAAAGAGAGAGAGAGAGAGAGAGAGATGCTCATAAATATATAATTAAAACTCGACAGTGAAAAACTACATTATTTTTTTTAGTGCTTACACAAATGCTGACAATATATTTGCACATGTGTGGTTAAAAGTTGGCAACCAACCACAAACATAACTTTTCTAATGAGCTTGTTAGCCCAATGTGTAATAACATGCAATGTCAGCGAGGGGGGGAAGGGAGCGGTGAGGAGTTGCCAACAACACAAACTAAAAAGCAAAAGTGCAAAAATAACTTCAAATTTGACTGACCAAAAACCAAGCCAAAAACCATGTTTAGATCATCAAAAATTTTATGTCGACCCTTTGTCACATATAAAAAACGACAACAATAATAATAAAACACATTTTTAGCCAAGTGTTATACTTTCTGGCCAGAAACAGTGTTGCGATGAAAATATTTTTAATTTTAGAATCAATTAATTTCCAGTAAGTCTTGCATGTCATCAATTGTCGACAATTAGCAACACGAACATTTAAAAAGCAAATACAATTTTTGTCTGTGCTTATTTTTGAGTGTAAAACTTTCATAATTTAAATTATTAAAACAAAGCTAATCAAATTCTAAATTTATATGGCTTTTTGTTAATTAGACACGATTACGTAAACTTATTGTTAACTTTTCCTAATTAAATGGTTACTGTGGCAACTTATTGATATGAATTATAAATAATATGGCTTACAGTATATTAATCAAAATTTAATTTCAACTTGTGGTCAAGACTGAGTAATTGTGGGTTATATGTTAACAATATTTGGCTTGGGTCACACATTTAAGTATACGTTTTCCCACAATTTGTAAGCGTTTATCCTTGAATTTATCTAGATGGCCACGCCCACACACTCTCCGCCGCCGCCACTGCACCCCTTTAATCAATTTACGTCAATAACAATAAAAACTGCTGTGACAAAACCAGTAATTTCTGGCTCTGGCATTAGCCAAGAGCTGTGTTGCCTGTAAGTGGATATTGCTCGCATTTAAATGAGCCAAGTTTATTTTCAAAGCAAACGTAATTCTGGCTAAGAAACACACTTAAGTATTTTGTGACTTTGGCTAAATTTAGACACAATTTGATAGCCAGTAACTCTGCACTCGGTTTCTTGGCAGCCATACATAAAATAAATGCGCAAATTAAATTCAGCTTATGGCTTCCTATTTTCCAGGACAAAAAAAAATTAAACTGAACTTGGCCAACTTTGTGCAACTCTGGTTTTGGCTATTTCCTGTGCTTCTGCTGCTGCCCCAGAAAATCAAGTTGGAGCGCGGCGGCGTAAACTGAGTTTTCCAAAACGTTTATAATGATATTTTGATATGTTTTTATATTTCTAAAGACTTTCTGGTTTTCTTTTTTAATGAATTTAAATAAAGTTGCTTTACTTTTTCAGTGCACTTTAAGCTTTTAAAAATGAATATGATTATATTTCTAACATTTCGGAAATTAAAATGTATACTAAATATTCCTATTAAGTTTTTGTTGATTATTCGCTCTGCTTAACACATAAAAATATGCAATATAAATGCGATTAGAGAACGGAATCTAGAAGTATGCAACGTGTACAAAAAAAACCCCCAAAAGCATGCAGCAAATTTAGCAAACCCCAAAAACAAATCTAGTTTTAACTAAAATTTATAGAGAATTGAACCTGTGAAATTTTAAAGTGCATTTCAGCTGTAAATATTCACTCAAGCAGAAATCCACAAAAAAAAAAAAAAAAAATTGAAGCAATCCGCTGGCAGCATAAATCGGTTATCTATTCGAGACTCACCTGTTTGCCAAATGTGGGCGATAGCGAGGGGGGCGGCGTCGGGGAGGCGGTGTTAATGCGTGTCGGAGGCGTATACAAAATGCGCTGAGATTCCATATTCAAGCGGTCGAATGCCTTTTCCTCCAAATGGAATTCATCCTCGCTGTTGGCCTCCTGGGGCACAACATCCGGATTTTTGTCCTCCAAACTTGAATGGCTGCCCATATTGCGGGAGAGCGGCTCAGCGCTGCCCTTGTCCGCCTCGGTTGTTGTGGCATCGCCCGTTGCATGGTGGCGACTCCGCTTGCTGCGAAACTTAATAAAGATCACAACGCAAATGGCCACCAAAAAGAGTGTCGCAATGACGCCAACTAGTGCGCCCAGCAGTGGCGTCAATTGCACCAGCACTGCCGTTGACGATGCTGCAACAACAAAGCCAAACAAACAACAAAACACAAAAAAATTTTATGCAAATGAGTAAAATGGAAAATGGAAAATGGTAAATGGAAAACGGAAAAGCCGTCAGCATATCTCTGGCTTGGTTTGGTTTGGTTTGGTTCTTACCTGTGCGCAGCAGGGGTGCGGAGAGTGTCCGGCCACGCACTCGATAGGCCGCCTTGCTTGCCCCTTGGGCATTCACGGCCGTCACGCGTATATTGAAGGCCGAATCGCTGGGCAGTCGCTTCACCGTAAACTCCGGATACTTATACGATGCATTGTAAAGTATCTGACGGGTAAGCTCATCGTACACCTGTGCATGAAAGTGCTGCGGAATACCCCCATCGTAGCCCGGCACGCATTGTATCTGCAGCGAATTCGCCGTCGCATTGTACGCCGTACAATTCTTAACCGGTTCGGGAAGGTCTACAATTAAAATATGCACATTATTAAATTAGTGGTATATTTGTGGTATATATAAATGTAGCATGAAAGTTCATTGTGTTTGTGGCATAACAACCCAGAAATCTGCAGTTAAGTTCGAATTGCAGATACTCTGCAACCAAAACCAAAAATTGCTTATATATGAAAATTCGTTTCAGTTAACAAAATATTGTAAATCAATCAAATAAATCAATAATATTTTACCATATAAATTATAAAATCTAAATATTTTTAAATTAATTTTATATTATATTCCAAATTTAAGTTCCTTATCGAACGAAGAATATATATCGGATTTAATATATTTTCCCTCTTTCACATTTTTATATATAACATTTTAAATGCTTGACCTGGCACGAATAATCTATACAAATTAACATTAATTTATTATATTTCAACTGTTAATTATCGCTCTGAAAACTATTAAAAAAAAAAATATACAGTTTATGCCATTTTATATTGTCCGTTCTATCTAAATGTATGCAACTTGATGACAAAATAACAGTCAGATTTCAACCATAAATAAATTTGTTGCACTTAGCTTTAGGGTTGCCCCCCCCCCCCCACAATTTCAGGCCATGGCCATTTTGTGTACTTAAAATTTAACGGCAACAGAAAGAGCCATTTGCCATTCGCCATTTGCTATCGGCGATAGGTAAATAAATGATGCACCTTGCAATTTATTGCATTTGATTATCAGATTATTGGCGACACAGATTGAAGCTGCATCAACAACAGCAACAACAACAACAACAACAAGAACTGAATGTTGGTAAACGTGGTTTATACTGCTGCCAGGGACATGGCCGGACTTGCTGCAAACAATTGCAACGCGTGAAATTGCCACATCAGTGTTGCTTTTGCTGCTGTTGCTGCTGTTGCAACACTGCCCCACAGTTTCAAAATGTAAATAACAACGCGCCGAGATTCACACACCAAATGGTGTCTGCCACTTGGCCGCGATACGTGCAACAATTTTCTACTGTACACTCACACCCCCTCGGCACACACTGCGGACAGCGCCACGCAACCGCAACATCAACAGCAACGGTAACAGCATCAGCCGCAAGAATTGAGTAAACATGTTGCATGTCAACGTCATTGTTGAAAATGCTCGATGCGAAATTAATTAAAATTTATATATTTATCTCTTTATTGATTTGTTTGTTGCAGCCAACCAATCAAACGATTGACTTACCCCAGTGTTGTCTGGGGTCAGTAATCAATAAGATTGGCATACATGGCTAAGAGAGACAGACTAGCAGATACCCTATAAAAACTTTCCTAATGAAAGCCAAGTTGCTTAACTAAAAAAACTTATTCAAATTTAATTTATGAATATATTTAAATATTTTTTAGACCATTTTTAAAATCTAAAAAGAGTTAGTAAAAACTCACCTGCTGGCTGAATGTGATACCAACAGGGCTGACTGTGGCCCATTGGGCTGTTGGCCACACAGGAAATGGCGCCAAAGCTCTCGTAGCTCTCCACATGGTAGCTGTAGACATTGTTCAATGGGGGCGCACTTGTCGTTGAGGGCGTGGCCAGCATTTGACGATGATGCTGCTGCTTATGCAATGCCGCCAATCGCTTGCGTTCCGCCAACAACAATTGTTGTCCACTGCTTCCCGATTCGCTGGGGTTTTGATGGAGCTGCTGCTGCTGCTGCTGCAGCTGTTGTTGTTGTTGTTGTTGTTGTTGCTGCTGTTGCAGTAGCTGTTTGCGCTGCGGCTGCTTGTTGTCCACGTGATTCTTGTGCACCATGTTGGAGTAGACCATTTGCGTATAGGGCTGCTCCGCATAATCCGTATAGCCATCGAACTCGTGCTCGTGCTCCTGGTCGTATTCATCCTCGAAACGCACACTGGCCGTCATGTCCACAATGCTGGCGATGCGTCCATGTCGGCCATGCAACAAACGTTGCCCGCTGCTGCTGCCGCTGGTGGCGTGTGTGTGCTTCCGTTTGCTGCGCTGATAATATCCGCCATTGCCGGAAGCCAACTGCTGGGCAGGCAGGAGCAGTAGCTGCCCCAGTTGCGGCAACTCAATGAGATTCTCCAGAGAGTTGTTGAAGTGCCACTTGTAATTTAGATTATCGAGTGGATTCGCGTCCACCTCGCAGGTAATGTTGATTGTCTGCTTGAGTGCGGCGCGTATAATCGTCGATTCCGACTTGCACACGGGCGGATCTGTGGCACCACCCCAAAAGAAGAAACAAAAGAATGAAAAATGAAAAAAAAAACAGGAATAGGAGAAGGAGGAGCAGAACAAGTGCTGCATAAGGTCGACTGCTTGGTCAAGTACTCGTTTTAGTTACTCAATCACGTACATTTCACATCGAGGTAAACTTCGTTGCTGGACACGCTGCCCTGCAGGTTGGTCGCTCGGCAAAAGTACTGGCCATGTGAAGACTTCGAGATACCCTGTAGCACCAGCGTTTGATTCGAGATGATGATGCCGCGTGACGAGTGCAATTGTTTGTCCTGCGTGATTGGGAAACAGAAAAAGCGAAATTGTGAGAGGAATTTGTTAGTCTAAAGGAGAAGGATATTTTTAGAGTTAGAACCAAAAACTCCCAGTTATATTTTCCACAAAAATTAAACAAAATTTATGTAGCACTATTTTCTGGCTTTGGTTACTTACATTGTGATACCATTCGACGCGTGTGATGGCGGGATTAGCACGCACATCACACTCCAGATAAACATCGGAGCCCTTGAGTAAATTGTTTGGATCGAGTGGTGCGCCCAAATTCAGAATAACAATGGGTGCATCTGCAGATGGAGAGAGAGAGATTTACTTAAACAAGGTGCAATCGAATAAAATCACTCTCAACTTACGCGTCACATTGAGCACTCGAGAGTCCTTCAGATAGAGACCCATATTGCCATTGCCCAGGGTTGTCATCACTGTTGTATCACCTTCGTGCAGCTGCTGCGATGTGATGCCCGAGTTGAGTGGAATGGAGCAGACCACTTGCCGCTCATTGTCCTCTGGCACCGGTATCAACATTAGCTCCGATATGGTAGTATTTCCATCCGAGGAAGTCTGTATTTTTGTAGATATTATCCAAAGTTATTAGCATGGATTAATTAGTGAGTTGCTCTCTCGTTACTCACCGAAAGTGAGGCTCCCTTTAGTATTTGACCAGCCTTGGACCAGATAATATGTGGCGGAGGACGAGCTCCGATTGCCGTGCAGGTTACATGGGTGCGTGTGCCAGCGACTACGGCATGATTGAGACCCTGCAGCAGCAGACTTAATGGAGGCACTGTGCACAAGGGAAAGGGGAATAAAGGGTAAATAATTAGTTTAAGAAGTATGCGAATTATAAACTACTCAATTCACAAAATACTGTTTTTTAATCACACAATGAATGTTGTCCTATCTGACAAAATCAGTATTAAAAATAATACTTCTCGTTTCTGAATTTCTAATATTTAATATGCTCCGTTTCTTTGCAATATTGCTCACTCTTCACATGTATAAATATTTGACAACATTACTTGCATACTATTAAAAAATAACGCTAACTATTCCCTAAATAAAATGTTAATTTATATTAAGCATAAATATTAAACATGCTTATGCAAGCTTTACCAAATTTTCTGTTGTATTTTGTCTATGCGCATGTTACATTTAGTATGAAACTGTAAACAGGGTTATCATTATTGCAGAGTGGAGACAGTACTCGAGGGATCCGTAATGCGATTAGCATATAAAGCAAACGTTTCTCTGCGCCCGCTTCCAACTTTACTACCTAGTTTTGCTGTCATAAATGCATAAACATCGCGTAACCACAATGACAAAAACTTTAATTACATTAATTTCCATGCAAAAAGGGCGCATCCACCTGCCAAAACACCACCCAACCCAGACCAGGCCCAGTATCTGGCCTTGAACTGGCGACATTTGGCCAACTTGCCTGGACACGTCAACTGAGTCGTAAACATAATTATAAATGCCAACGCAAAACTGACTTCAGCGGGAACATTGTGGGTGGTTCTGAAGTTTATCAGCATCATTTGAATAAAATTTGTAATACGAAACGGGACATGCATATTAAAATAAAGATTGTTCGCCAACAACTCAACTTACGGTTCATGTCGAGTATAACTTTTTTGGTCAATGCCGGCACAACATGGCCATTGGTCGCCTGGCAGGTGTACATCTGTAATTGGATGGAAAAAAAAGAGAGATAAATGTACAGTTGATTTATGCATAATTCGATAATTAGACCTCTATTAATATAACAATATACAAATTACAATTTATACATTGTACGATAAAATATTGGCGATAATGGTAAAACGTCTGAAGGATCATAAATCATCCTCGAGGTGAACATTTAATTTTAATTGCTTGAAATGCTTTTCGAACACGCAAACGCAAGAAAGTAAAAAAAAATAAGAAAATAATAAACAGAGCAAACCACGCATCAAAAACCACCCAGTCCACTGGCACCACTAGCAACTGCTCCACAAAATGTTAATCAATTATATTACGTTCCAGGCAGGCTTCGTTGTGCTCTGTGTATTAATATCATAAATTCTGTTGGTTGACTTGTTGCCTTTGTTGTTGTTGTTGTTGGTAATGCGATACTTTCTGGCCATATACGTTTCCAATGCGGACATTTTATTGAGGCACGAAAATTGTAACGATGTCTAATAAAAATATTTGCATAACTTTGGGGGGAAATTAAAAGGAGGCTTGCTATCTATGGATTGGCCAGCACAGCCAGTTGGTGGCCAAGTCAGTCAAAGTGTCGTTTGTTTATTATTACTTTTTGGCTGGGAAATTAGATCATAAATTTTCGTTGAGTTATACAATATGTCTTCAATAGCATCGCCAGGTGAGGTCGCAGTGGGTCATCGCTTGTGTCCCGAATGTGTTTATTGCCAATGTAAAATGCATTTCTTGTTTGTTGTTATTTGTTTATCTCGTTTAACGGAATTGCTTTCGATAGATTGAAATTTGTGTGTTTCTCGAGTTTAAATACCAATTGAGTTGACTTTGTGTGTTGAGCTGTTAATTATGCTTAAATTGACTTTTAAATCGTTTGGCTTCCAAGCAAACTGCTTGACTTTAAAGCAATCGCATTGATAAAAATCTAATGTTTTCCAATTTACATTAATGCACTTGACTAAATTCAAATTCATGTTTGCTGTGTTTAAATTTCTAATTTGGAGTAGTTGTATTTTAACTAGGATTATGTCATTTGATTTATGGTGGTAGTCGTTAAGGAATGCAGTCAACTGAATAATTTGCTGTGACTGTGTGAAACCAACTGAGTGATTCTTGGGCCTCTACACTGGAGGAAAAAGTAGCTCAATCGTTTATCAACAATAACTGTATATAATTTTTATTACAAATTTAATGTAGAAAATTATTCCATGATCTGAACAAGTTCTTAGTTCTGGGTAAGCATGCAAAGCTAATGTGTAATTTTGTCCAGTGTCGTCAAATGCTAGCGGCCAGCTTAGAACTTATTCAGGGAACCCTCAGTGTGGTCGTCTAATAATTTTGGGCTTTAACACCGCACAAGGGGTTTTCTCAAGTGATTTCTAGACCAGCATATTAATACGGTTTTCCTTCACAATGCTTGGCGTGAACACAAAAGAGCCGTCATTCACAAAGGCCTACAATTTGTACAAGTGGGCCGACAAAAACGAAAGAGAGAGAGAGAGGGGCACGGAGAGGGGGAAGATGAAGGTGCTGTTGAATAACTGGATTAGCGGCGGTCTAACAATATTGTTCATTACCCAAAAGCAAAGCGAAATCGGCTTAGAATTAACTGCCAACAATATATTCCATTCCCCAATGCAGTCGCCGCAGCTGTCGGAGCAGCTGCATTTGGTGCATTCAATTCCACAGGCGCTCTGATTTCTATTAGCTATTGTGGGTACTCCCAGCTCGGACTCGGACTTGGATTCAAAGCTCTTGGCCACACCGAGCGTTGTCATTAATGTTGGACTTTCTGTGGCTAAGCGAAATAAATGGGCAGCGTTTGGCCATTGTGCGGATGGGTTATAGTATTGTATAGAAGCTGCTGGTGATGCTGCTGCTTGTGCTGCTGTTGGTTGTTCTTTTGTTGGGTTTACTCATAAATAAGGTTTACACGAGAATGTTCTGTGGGTGAATGTCAACGATGGCCACTTACCGTTAGCAGATCCTTGCGCTGTATATTCTTCAGGTGGAGAGCATTGCGCACAGAGCCATCGGGCAGCACCTGAAAGGAGTCATCGACCAGAGCATGTTCACGCCACCAGGATACCCGAGGTGGTGGCACGCCCCCGCTGGACAGGCAGGTCAAATTGATGCTATCGCCCTCGAGATAGGGCCCAGCCATTTGATCTCGCACCGCCGCCCCCTGGTGGTCCAGTATGGTCAACTGAGTGGGTGGCACTGTAAACGAAAACGAAAAGCGCAAAAGCGAAAATGCCAAATGGCAAATGAAATTTGTGTTATAAAGCGACCAGAGATTTGAGGGGTCTCTGATTCTGCTACGTACCAAGGACTGTCACATTAATGCGCCAATTGCGCGTCGGTGATTTATGGAAATCAACGCGACATTTGTAGAGCCCGGCATCTGTGGTCTGTATGTTCTTGATGCGCAAAGCTGGCGGATTTGTGTCATAGTAGAAGTGAGCCTTCTTATTGAAGACATTCTCATCGGCCCATGGCACCGCCTGATGCAGTGGACGACCTCTCGCGTCGAAGCTATAAAAAAAGAAGTTGAGTTGTGTTAAATATATTCAATTAGATTATTCACAATTTGTATATTTTAAATGCCACTAAAGGGCTTTTACACTGTAATTGAATTCACTGAGTGCTTTTTTCTGTTGCCATTTACAATTATTTGACATAAATATTTATGTATTTTAAATATTTACTAACTGAAAATGCCCAGCTGTTGACCAAAGCCAACCAAAGTAGATGGCATTTAGCCATAACTTTGGCACAAGCAATATTGTTTTGCTGACGGTTTGAGCTCTTCTTTAATTCTACTCTGGAATCATGGTTTGACCTGTACATGAAACTGCATTCTAAATTGACTTTAATTCCATATTTTACTAAAAACTTTCCAATGCCATAGCTTACTTTTAAAACTTTTGATTTTTTAATCATATTTTGACCTCTAGATTAAACTGACTCCATTTCTATGAAAAGCTTTAAATATCAAAATTGCCAGTAGAATCAATGTTTTATTTAACAAAAATTTAACCGATATTTACGACTTTAAGATTAATATAACGTTTTGATAAAAATGCTTTGGAAAATTCTTAGCTAAAGAATCGCAAATTCATCTTCATTTCATATTGATTCGTTTGCAAAGTTGCTCACTATTGTGAGAGTTCAATGCATTTGTGATTCAATAATTTTGGCATCCCAATCACGTCTTAAGAGCGACCAAAGAGAGTATCTATGAAAGCCATAAAGTTGCTGCCTTCGTACACACCCCAGACATTATTGCACAGGCAGACAGTCACAAGGGAATCATTTTCATAGACATCAATCGATTTTATTTGGTGGCAATTAAGTGGTAGAAACAAAAAAAAAACACGGCTATGAAGAGAAATGTGTGTCAAATCAGAAAAGAAATGGGTATATAAAAGTCGCTGAAAATGCAAAAGCAAATCAAAAATCTGGCAATCGCCGTAAAAATAGAATGTCTCATTAGCTTTTCCCAGCAAATAGAACGGCAGTCCAATCAGAACGAACATACAAACAATGGAAAACTCAGAGAAGAAACAAAAAAGTAGTTTTTTTTATTGTTATTGGCAAATGTTTTTTTTATTGTTGTTGTTCTTTTTTTTATGACTGTCTCTATGCATTTTGACAAAATGCCACATTAAATGTCAGCGCCCCAAAGTTACAGCAGACCAGAAAATATCGTAAATAATCCAAAGTGCATTTCAGAACTTTCGATTTTTTTTTCCGGCAAATGTTCAGTTTTTTAAACATTTTAAATGGTAACCATTTAAAAAGTAGGTTTTTTTTTTAGACTGTTTGTTGCACAGTTCTACTTTTCCCCTGTCGAATTAGTTTTCCTCTTTATGTGTGTGGCACTTAATTTGATGACACTTGTAAATTTTTAATTTGTTTTTTGTTGTTGTTTTTTTTTTGTTTCGAATTTGCGCTGCCCTTTTTGTGTATTTTCGCCGCACCCCTCCTAAAGTGCCACAAATTGTTGTTGCTGTTGTAGTTTGCTGGTCTGGTTTTTCCCCTTGATGCACTGGAGACCAAAATAAATTTCGATGTTTATGTTAATTCATTGGCTGGGAACAGTGTTTTCTTTTTTTTTTTACAATGTGCTTCAATTAATTAATTGATCAATTTAGCGCTGTTTGTTTGGGTGTAGTTTTTTTTTAAGCCGATTCCATTTTAAATTAAGTTTTTATATTCCACTTTACTTATTTGGCCACTGGCAGCATTTAAGCACATTAAAATAGGCTAAAGCCCTGGCATTAAAATATCTATCTTATCATAAAAAGCAGAAGCATTCATTAAAAGTTTATTTTAATTTTTTTTTGTATTTTTGTTTGTGGTCGCAAAGTAAAAGTTTAAATGCACAAATGAACATGTGGATTTATTAGTTCAGCATGCGCTGCTAATTTAAAGCTGCAACACACGGGGATTAAAAAACATGTTCATAAATTAATTCTGTTAATGGACAAAGTTTTTACACAGTGAAAAAAAAAAGCAAATTAACAAAACTCAAAACCATATGCCGAAAGCCTTAAATCAAGTTTGTTTAGCTACTCACTTCTCATTCATTAAAAACCTACTTTTGATTTCAGATTTGATTGAGATTCTATATATCAGATTGCTAGGATGATTTAATTTGAAAATTAACAGTAAAGGAATTTAAAGTAAATATATAAATTAAATAATATCTGGTTTTAATCTTTTGGCTGACCTGTCCAGCGCCACTTAACCTCTGCTCAAGTGGCTTTATTCATGATTGCCTGATATGAAATCATTCACCCCAGATTATCGCATATCTTGAGTATATCAAAAAGCTTATGTATGCATATCAACTGCCTCCCTTTTAGCCCCTATATGTCGCTGGTGATTTATCACAAGGAAAAACTCAAATGCATCCAGACTTCTAAAATAAATCCAAAAGTGACTGCATTGTGTGGCAGAAAGGAGTACGAGAGTAAGTGCCACATGATGGATGGTTATTTCCTAATGGATTTACAGATAATTAAATTAGGTTCACAACAGCCAAAAAAAATAAAAAATTAAGGAAATTGTGAACTGAATTCGTAAATCACCCACAAAATGGGGCCAGCGACTACTTATAAGTTTATTTGGCCTCCATGCTCAAAATCTGGAAGTACATAAATATATTTATATGTGCACCCTGTGTAGTTAAAGGTCATTGATTGTGGGGAAGGGCGGGCAGTTGTACCTGACAGCAATTTTGGGCAACAAAGTTTTTTTCATGTAATTAATCTTGTCGACCTTCGCTGGCATATGGAAATTTCCCTCACTGCTCAGAACACCAGCAACAGCCACACTGAGAACACAACGAAAATTTATGAAGTGTAGAAAAAAGCAAATTAAAATTGATGGAAAACAATAAAAATACAAAATGCGGGCACAAGCACGGTTATGGGTGAGAAAATAATACAAAAACAAAAAACGCTTTATTTGGTAGCACTTCAGATCGGTTGTAGAACGATAGAGCCAGAAAAAGAAGGTGTGATGGGGGCCGAAAAGTTTATGCTGGGCTTTGGGTGCTATGGGGGGCTGGGAGTGGGAAATGGGTGGGCGGTCATAAAAAGCGGTACTCGGTAAATGTAATTGCAGTCACCGCGGCGAGTTTATATTGTAAAATCAATCGAACCACTGAATGCACATTTAACTTTGACACTTTGACTGCGCCCATAATCGATTCGATTCGGGCTGCCAAAGTGTGCGTTAGGGTGTGGCTGTGTGTGTGTAAGTGTGTATGTGTGTGGGTGTTCGCCAAGGTTGCCAGAGTATGTAAAATAAATTTCTGGTCCTGTGAGCAATGGCACAATATCTTTTGTACCCTTTTAAAGGCTCAAGGCAAAGCATTTTTTTGACTTGCTGGTGCGCCAATATTCAATTTCAGATTTAGGCTTTTATTTTATATAAAATTATATATAAATATATATATATGTATGTTTAAATGTATGACATTCCACCTGCTCACAATTTGGCATATTTCTGATTGCTTCGCTTGTTAAAAACCGTTTCGAGCTTGAATCTGTTCACCTGTCACAAGCCAACAACAAACCAAGAACAGCAGCAAAAATAATATCAGGCCAACGCACGTACTGCGTTTATATGCCGGGGTCGGGGTGGGGAGGGGCACTAGGTGTGTAAGTAATGCTTATATCGTAAAATTCAACATAAATGCCTAACGCTAATAGAATTTATAATGAGAGCGCACCTCAAGTCGCGTGGATGCTCACATCTCTTCAGCTTTTCATAATTGGCGCAGAGCACAGGAAACCAATTCAACCAATTCACAAAAAAAAAGATACAAAAAAATTGTGTTTTTTTTGTGTCAAATAAGTCGTTGGTACTTGTCGGCAATGTCACCGCTGTCTCTGTCCTATGCCATTGAATAAAAATCCAAATATATATATATATATATACATTATGCCAATTTATCAGTTAACTTTGTATAAGGGGATGTTACTTTAATGGCATTTGACTTGGCAGATTAGAACGCCTCTTAACAAAATTATTGCTAAGAGGATTTCATGGATTTCATGGACTTTTAAGTACTCCTAAAGGTGGCGAATATGCGTAAGAAATTTTGAGATTTCTAGAGAATTCTCGCTTAAGTAATGGTATATGTTTTTTTATGTCACTCAAATTGAGCTGCGTAAAATTAACAAATGAGAGTTTGGTACCTAAAACAGCTTAACTTAAAAATACCCTGTACAAAGCTAGTAAATATATTGAATTCATTTGAATTGTACAAAATCTAATTATTATGTCATTTTTTTAGTTGATTAATTATCAATCTGAGTTAATAATAAGTCGTTGGAAATAAAATTAATACAATTGTGTCTCTTATTGTTATCGGAAATCGATTTAAATCGATGTTTGCGAAATGGTGCAATTATCGATTAAATACATTTTAACCGTATGTATTCCATATTTTCACTCTCAATCCGGTTCATACGGACGTACATATCTAAATCCACTCGATTTTTGATGTTGGAGATGTTTCCTTCTGGTTTTTATACTTGCTTAACTTCATTAACTTT
This sequence comes from Drosophila longiperda, assembly GCA_035042125.1. NCBI lineage: Eukaryota > Metazoa > Arthropoda > Insecta > Diptera > Drosophilidae > Drosophila > Drosophila longiperda. Next base: position 1,803,478 of record JAWNLV010000107.1, read on the forward strand.
AACTAGATCACATACTTAAATGTTATTATACCAATAATTTGTAATTTATTTACATACCTATAGATGGGTTTTACATTTCCCTCACGATACCAAATAACGATTTGAACTTTATCGGCTATCATTGTGCCGGGCATCAGATCACAAGGCAGCGCCACTTCTGAACCCACAGCTGTGAGTACCTCCGATAGAGGACCTTAAAAAAAAGTTAATTAATAAATTAATAAAATGTTACACAAAATGAAATACAATTGACATATTTATACATGTAATTTGTAGGAATATTCGCCTCGCTTGGGGCAGAGCTTAATTGAAATATATGTGAACTTTGACATTGTACGTAAGACTTCATTGTGTGGAATTGTGTGTTGCTGTTGTGTTTTGATGTTGTGTGTGTGTTTTTTTTTTTGTGTAGTTGTTTGGTGTTTTGTCTAAGCACGCTTTTGAATATTGTGCTATATTGCCATAACCATAAATTGACTGACAGTTTGATTTCCTTTGATGATAAAACTGGCGCTGAAAGGGGTAACCAAAGCGAGGTCTGACTGCAATTTACACACAGAGAAAAACTGGACTATTAAAGAAGTATTGAAATTAGTTTCCAGTAGAATTCAATAGATTTTATATAAAATTAAATAAAAGTAAAGTTAGTAAATTTGGTGATTTTGGGTTGAAAAAACAACACGACTTGTGTTTTTCTGCCATTTTATCTGAATTTATTTAAAGTTAGTATTTAGTTTTTCTCAGTGCAAATATAGAGTCGACGTCGCTGTCATTTTCATCACCATCATCAGCAACGACATAATCATCTATGCATCTACGACGACTGCTACGTGTGGCAGTGTCAATGCACAGCGCGAGTGTGGCGCCTCAACTCAGGCAAACTCAGTCGTCTCGCGACGTGGTGTCGACATCGATGGCTTCTTCTTCTTCTGCGCCTATGTTTTCTGCTTCTTCTTCTTTGTCATCATCTGCCCCACCCTCTTCGTTGGCGTCGCGCTGTGCGTGTCGCCCCGCTGTGGAGCAAAATAAGCCCGACTGGCGGACGGGCAATTAGCTGTTGCCCTCAGTGTGACTCTCTGACTGGGAACTGGGAACTTGGAGCTGGGTGTAGCTTTCAACCGATTTTGGTCAATTGTAGCATTATTGTTTATTGTTGTTGCTTCTTTAATTTCCAATGTTGATTGGGTGTTTTGTATTATCAAAGCATTTGTAATTATACAAATAATATCTTTCATATATCCAACAATGGCAATGGGCGTGTATTGTACGTGCCTATATGTGGCATGAACTTCCCCACCACCCCTCCGCCCACACACATACACACACGCACACCCTCTCCTCAGTTGCTTATCATTCATTTATGTCAACAGTTTTCGGTTTTCGGTATTTTGTTTGCATTGCTTTTAAGCTTTAGTCCACATTTATATCTATTGAGTAGATTATGAAAATACAACATTTCTTTCCGGCTTTTGTCGGTCCCACAAATTCAATTAAATTAATGCGTTTTTTTCTCAGAGTTAGCTTTATATATATATAAGTATGATTTGTAAACTCTTTATCTAACCCATGCTACCGATCAACAAACTACGAGTCAGCTAACCAAGTTATTGCCATGCCCCGATTAATTGTTGTAATAAGCGCTAAACGCAACAAGCTTTGCATATTAAAAATAATTCGCCCTGGGATTGAAGACACAGTCTGGGTGTGGTCGGGGAAAGGTGGGGGGCAAGTTTATTATTAGCTAATGAATTTTCGTGCCTGGAATGGAATGTTGTGGCTACCATTACCCATTATATAATTAATTTTAGCCAGCAATGTTTATAGAAAAATTGCACAGAAAAAAAAAACTTGTATGTTAAAGTTAAGCAATCAAATTACTTTGAACTTTTTTGTAAAAATATCTTAAAGATGGTTTTTGATTTAAATGTTCAAGCCTTCAAACCATTATAAACACGACCAAATATGCCAAAATAGCTAGAGAAACATTTCGACTACAACTCTAATCAAGCTAAAAAGGAAAAACCAATTTGAATAAGTCCAAATGGATGTGAACTCTGTGATGTAGGCACGAGCAATACTATACATCAGTTTGATTGGGAACGGAACCATCTTCCTGGTTAAACCATCTGTTTCACATTCATTCAATGGTTCGCTAACAAATGGGTGCAAACATTACTAGAACATGAAAAATGGGCATGGCCATTAGTTATAGCCGATAGACGAAACGAACAAGATGTGTCAAATCAGTGTAACAAATCGAGGGCCTCTCAAACAACCAAACCGCCCCTCCACCGCCCACCCGCTACAATTTCTATTACCACTTATTCAATGAATGGCGCCAAAAAAAAAAAAAAAAATAGAGGAAAGAAAAAAATATGACCGCAATTTTTGGGTATTGAACGAATGATTTAATTCTTTGAGGGCAAATGCAATTTGTTTTGGCTTTACTGGCGGAAAATGGGGTCAACAGATCAAAGCAATAAAAATTGGTGCTGCGGCCAAAAATGCGCTACGGATGAAGACGGCGGCGCTTTGGTCTGTCATCTGTTCAATTGTTAATTGCAATTTGGGGTTAACAAATGTTCACACACAAAACTGAGAACGATATAAAAATCGAAATCGAAATAGAATTGAAATTGAATGTTCATTTAAATAATGTGTGTTCGAGCGTTTTGCAACTTGTCATTTGTTCATCTATTGGGGGGGTCGTGCGATCAATTCGAAGCGGAAATTAGACGACAACCCATTCAACATCCCCCAATCCCAACTCCCCCCCCCCCCACAATGGGTAGATTTATTGTCACACGCGACGAATTGGATGCATTGACGATTGAATGATTGAATGAATGTCAGTGGAGAGTGCATTTCAATGTTGTATCGCCTCGTAATGGGCTCTTAACTCTACTGATCCGCTTTGATCTGCTCCAAGGCCCTCTTTTTTTTCTGTCTTTTTTTTATTAGCCTACAATATTTTGACAAATTTTGTGCGTATACCCTAAAAACCAGTCCGCCCCATCTCAGCACCATCGCGCAGTCTTTTGCTGACGGATACTTGGCTGCTAATGGCGCATGCAACAAATTTCTCTGCATGATGTAGTCTATAATTAAGCGAGCGACATGTTCTTGCCCCAGCAGCAGAAGAGAAGATGTTTTGCGTCCGATGTTTGTCGCCTCATAATTGTGCCACTTAATGTGGGCGTCAACATGTTGCGACCGACTTGTTCTCGATTCAGTATAACATGCACCATTCTGTATGCAATATAAGTGGTTTTGGGTGGCAGGAGCTATAACATTTTGATAACGCATTTGAAGGGGTGCCACAAAAACACAATTTATATACTATATGCAACAATTGCATTAACTTTTTTAAATTGAGTGAGAGACCCAAAGCATATTCATCGAAAGGAGTGAAAATGGTTGATTGAGTAAGTTTGCTTTATTCCTTTTGGGGCAACGCAACTTGCAACTTGGAACCCCATTGCTTTTTATTTGATCTTTGCAGGCATTTGTTCAGCTCATTTACAGAGCGCTTGGCTAAACAATCAATGGCTAAGTGCAGGGCAATTATTCAGTCAATCAGTCATTCAGTCAGTGATTTTCTCTGTCACCCCTCTACCGCCCTTGCTTTTGGCATAGTTTAAACGATCATTTATTTATTTATTTTGGCCTGCAGCTGGAAATGGGAAAGAAAATATTTTGACAACCGGCTGCATGTGGCGCATAACGCACTTTAGCTCTATGTTAGTGCAACAACGAGGTAATTATTTAGATCATTTGTTTGCTTTGCGCCCCAAAGGGGGCCTCTCACTGCAAATGCGAGGGAAGTGAGGGGAAATGTGAAAGTAGACAAGCCTCGAGAGAGCTTTTCGTCGCATTCATAAATAAGCAATAACAAAAACTTGGCGCCTCTTTTTAAACAAACAACTAAGTTTCAAACAGATCAGCAAATAAATCAAATAGAATGTTTATGTTTTTTTTTTCTTTCCGTTTTTTTTAACTTAAGGAAATGAAATTGATATGTGTTTGCACCAGAAGAATATAGATACGGAACAGGAAGACATCTTTTTATGAAAATGCTTGAAGCAGAAAGCTTAAGTGCAAATTGAGAGCATCCATAAATAAAGATAGTATTTTATGGCAAATGCTAAATAAAATATAAATCATAAGTGTGTGTTGGATAAAATATAATAAACATTTTATGTGTATGATATATCATTATAAGATCCGCTTGTTCATAGAACAAACAAAAAGACATGGCTAGAACAACATTGTGGTTAATCCTGATTAGGAATAAAATAATATATTATCAACAATTTATCAGAGCTGGATAAATATTATGTGGTTCTACTTGGGAAAGGAAAGCTTTATCAATTCTTTGCAACCAGAGATTGGATTGATTATAAATGAGAACGTGATGATAAGCCAAATGAGATGAACTGACAAAAGCGTGCGAGTCATAATCATTAAAGATATATTTAAATGTGTTAAAGTAAGCAAATTATTTATTAACCATAAATAAATGTCATCGATACATTATCGTATCGAATAATATTAATCCGCTTAATGATTGTCTTTTGTTTGCAGCTTGACTTGGCACTAATCCATACATATTTTGCATTAGCTCTCCAACTTCGGCATCGAAGTGCCTCTGTGGCACTTGCAACTTTTTTATGACTGTTAAGTTTATTATGAAGTCAGCGATGGTTATTGTCACAAGAAGATAAAATGCGTTATTCAATATACTTAAAGTAATTCCTGATTTCAAAATCAATAGATTATGGCATAAATAAGAAATGTTTAGCTTTCAAATAAAATTCACTTATATATTTCCACCAAGAATTGATATTGTCTTTGTGCCACACATGTCAGCAGCACCTTAACGGCGACAAATTGGCAATGACTCAACTGAAAGTCCCTCATCCCTGGATCTCCTATGGGTTTCAGTAGGCGCCACTTGACAGTCAACAAAAACAGAAGGGCAGCCAACTCTCCCTCTCTCTCCCTCTCTCTCTCTCTTTCTTTCTGTCTGGCCTTCAGCACGTGACCAATGACAATTTGCGCTTCAAGTTGTTGGCCATTTATGACCCGGCTTGATTCCGTTCTCGACTTTTGCTGCTGTCATTTTATTTTTGTATCTTATATATTTTTTTGCTGTCGTTTATTTGACTTTGGGCCAAATTCCCTGGCCACCACTGCTCCCTCTCACTTCCTCTATTTAGAAGTTTTACTCGTTGTCGTCGATTTAAGCTTTAATATTTCCTGCAGGCACATTTGTCGACTTTTTAGGGCCTATCCCACCAACAACACCAACAACACCAACAACAACATCAAAGCGTGTTTGGCGGAAGTTTCAATTGCTTTGGCCCCCTCCCAAAATACAATTGCGATTGCTTATGGCCAAATGACGTTCCAGTGACAATCCCACCTAAATTAACTCCAAAATTAGCCAAGTGCTTCATGAGATTTGCTGAGGCTTTCAATAAAATGCCTTTTGTACGCCTTATGCCGCCAGAGGAAGTTATAAAATAAGGAAAATATTGTCTATATGTACACACATACCTATGTGTGTGTGAGTGTGTGTGTGTGAGTGTGGAAGACCTTTTAGCAATTTTATTAGATTTTCATTCGATTGAGTTTGAGTATTTTATTATGCAGAAGACGTTGTAAGTTGCGCCAGGTTTTTTCTCAGAGCCAAAAGTTCAACTAATAATATCGTTAAAAGGCATTTCAATTGAAAATTTAAGAAGGGCAATTAAATTCTAGGAAAGGGTAAGTTTAATGCGGTGAGACCCCATTTACATCAACAGCATTTTGAAATGTATATATTTAATATATATCATATTTTACAAGTAGTATGTCATGTCTGGGCCACATTAATCATTCACATGTTTATTTATTTATGCACTGACAAAAATTAGGTGTTTCTGTTAAGAGATAAAATATGAAAAGTGTACTTCTATAGAATTAATTATGTGAAAATCTCTTCAAGTATTTATTTAAATATATATATAAATAAATATACTTTCTACATTTACACAGAGTAAACTGGCACTTCCAAAAATCGGAATCTAATAAGTATATTTAAAACTTTCACGATTTTTAGTAAAATTCTACAAAACGTTCAGTTAATCTTTTTTTTTTTAGTGTAAAAGCTTGAATATATTTTATTTATAACAAGCTGCTCGTTGCGTTAATCTATGTTCAAAAATCTTTGTGCGCGCGCAGGAAAACAAATTTTATGATGGATTACCTGCGTGTCCACAACCCGCACCCCTTTCCGTATGGCCAAGCAGCGCAGGTGAATATCAATTGTAAAAAAAATATATAGATATCGTTTGTTTGCCTGTTGGTCGCCAGACTAGGTTCCACTGTGCTGCACTTATCGCGTCCGCTACGCTGCCCATCAAATGCAGCACCGCATGAGGCTCGCCACGCTTATCACACACACACACACACGCACACTCTCACTCACTTTGAGTGCGAGAAGTTGAAGTTGCAGCTCCTTTTGCGCTAATAGAAACCTTAAAGTGCATTTTCTATTGTTGACATTTGTGAAATGCAAACAGAACACGCAAAGGCGATATATATATTTACGGATATGGTGAATGAAACCCGGTTAGAGACATCACTCAAAGTGATTAGATCACGGAGAGAGCACAGACGAATGGAATTACATAGATAGAGTAGAATATATAGATAGATAGATAAGTAAGTTAAGCCGCTATTCGGGGCGGGCTCCATAGAAGTTCTGAGAGTTCCTTCCTCCTCCCTCCGTTTTACACATGTGGGAGCTGCAATTAGTTCGATTTTATTGCCCAAAATGGGCAGGGTTAGGGCGAAACGACTTGTTTTCCTATTTAGACCCCATTTGCTCGTTCCTGTTTTTCTTCTTTTTTTTACGATATTGACACTAGAAATCGTGACTTTTTCATTATGAACGGGATTTACACGTGTTTATGGCCGTGCCCATAAATGGATTCGGAACACACTTCTCACAGTGGGGGTCGCAGTTGGTTCTTTGTCGTCGAGTTGAGTTGAGTTGAGTTTAATTCACTTTACTGCAGTTCGGGGTAAGTTGGTAAGTAAGTCGCAAATTTACGTTATTGTCGTTGCAAAGCTTCAGGTTATACAAAGGACTGGCTGCAGACAGTCCATTAAGATCTGTTTGCAACTCGGAGTCTTTGCCTATTTTCTGTCTGCGCTGTCTATGTGGGCTGGCATTGTTTGTTAAATGGAAGTTTGCTTTGAAGTGCCTGTATATGACACCTTCTGACAAATTGTTGCAATAAAATGTCCAAGTGTGCTGCGTGTTGTGCCCTCGTCTAAACTTTGTTAAGTTGTGACAGCCATCAATGTTTGAAAGTTAATACACAGTAAAAAACAAAAACTCTAAAGTGATGAAAATATGCTATGTAAATAATATATGAGCTTTGGAAACTAAATTGTTGTTCAGTTTTGCTGCCAAGTATATTTTAATTAAGAGAATAAATAAAAACGAAAACGAAAACAAACAAAAAATATTAGCGTTTGTTTACTTTTAATTAAATTGATGAATAATTTATAGTTGCAAGTTTTAATTTTTGTTAATATAATTTTTATAATTACTATAATTAATGAAAAGTGAAACGTGCTATAAATAATTTATAATCTTGTTTAAGCTTCAAAATTGATCGGTTTATACAGCAAAATAAATTCACATATTTTAATATAATTGCATGAAAAAGAAATTGAATTAAGATCTATACTTTTCCACTGTGTGAAGTATGGCTACGGATGGGCATGCTTGGCATGTAGACATATATCTAAATTTTTTAGGCGTTACTTGCTGCTTATGGACTAATTGTAAGGCAACATGAAATTCATGCCGCATCAAATTAGCCCGGCCAGCCACGTTGAAATACGTCGGCAAGCACACTTTGAGTCAGAAAGAAGATATTATGTTAAATAATATATAATTTTGATAGCACCCAATTTGAGCCTGTCATAACAAATGTGCTAAAACAAGTCCTGAATATGTATAACCAGCCAGCAAGACACAACACATTACTTCTACCCGCCCCTAGACACGTCAAGCAAATTTCCCCATGATCAAAAAAAAAAAATCGAGCTCACAAGGCGAACAAAAAAAATACACAAAACAAGAGCGGTAAAAGTGAGCCTCCAAAAAATCGATATATGTAAAAAATGTTTGCATGACTTTAGCAAATTTAGCTAAGTTTTTTTTTTTTGTTTCTCTTTTTATTTTTTGCTGGGTCCTGAATCCTGGCGAGCGTGCTTGTCCTGACGGCTCGTTGGGCCTGCCAAAATAAAGCTTCATTGATATGAAAAATATCTTTTAAATGCCATAATGTAGCTGTCGAGAGAGAGAGAGAGGAAGAGAGAGAAAAAGATGGGGCCGACCTTCTGCAAAGAGCGAGGCAAAAACAACGCTCATAAAATTAATATGATATAATAAAGAAAAATTTGCAAGCTGCCAAAACCATAACGATTGATTCTGAATTATAGCCCGAAGCGCAAAAGGGAAGTAGTGAGTAGGGTGAAATATGGATGGAGCTGGAAAGGAAGAGGAAGAGGGAGTGGCGAGGCAATGATTCCGCCTTCAAAGGCCACTTTGCCGCAGCAATATGTTTTGGTGGGGCCGTAAGCGAGACCGATTCGAATAAATAACACGGCTACCAAACATAAAATCAAATATGTTGCGCCAAAACCCCCTAAAAGAAAAAAAAAAGCAGACGAAGAGATATGATTTTGGTGGCAGACGTGGCCGCAAGGAATTTTTGGGAAGAGATTAGTGCGCCACTTGCTCCACGCAAAGGGGATGAAGGGGCGAGGAGCTAGAAACTAGGGGGTATGTCAAATTAATCAATGCATTGTTCAGCGCTTTTCAAAATAATAAATACTTCAGCGCTTCTATCAAATAAATTACTCAAAATCATTTCATTTCACTATCGCAGAGACAAATTCGCTGGAATGAAAAGGAGAGAGGGGGAAGCCGGAAGGTAGGGAGATGGAGAGAGGACGTAGTGTGTGTGTGTTTGGACAGTTTTCAACATTTGGTTTCAGTTTTCCCTCCCGCTTCGCCTTTGTTCGCTGTCATGCGTTTTGTGTGTCAACTTCAAATGAAACTGAAATGCCTGGGGAATTTGTAGATCATTAATAATGTGGCACACAAAACAGCAACAGAAACTACAGAAAAATAAAACAACTACAACAAAAACGCACAGGGCCACTTAGGAGCCATGAATGGGCGTACGACTGGAGCGCAGCAGTTGTCAGCGGGAATACCAAAAATAAATACACATAGCCATACGCAATAAAAATGCCAGGGTGAACCCAAGAGCCTCGTCGGATGGGGCATAAAATTGGAATGGCAAAAATTAATCACAGCTGGAGGAATGAATGAAAAATGCAATCCCGGAGAGGAGATACCTTTTTATTCTTTTTCTTGGTATGTGTGCGTCTGTGTGTGTGTTTGTAAATCACAATACGCAAATAGAATATATATATGCGAGGCCAAGATGAGATCAGCTGTTGTTTGTATTCCCCATGCGGATTATTTGTTGTTTTGTGACAAGACCCAGATTTAATTTGAGCTATATTTATATATTTGGGTTATAATCAATCAAAGTGAGTGACAGTTAATGCTATAATATTACCTGAAGAAATTCAGAAGATTTAATGCAGTTTATAAATTAAATTATTTAATTTCAAATCTCAATCAGCTCGATCTTAATTTCACACTGTATTAGTAAGCAATATAGTTTAGCATAAAATCTCGTGCAATCAATGGACTTTTCTACAAACAACTTGAACTGTGTTCCTCAGTCAATCAATCAGTTATCATAATTACTCAATGCAATCCTTAAACCCTTCCATCTGTCTATCTCTCTCTCTCTATATATATATATATATAGATATATATTGAACAAACAACGTACCAACCATTGATTAAATTTTACTCAATTCAAATTAAGTTCAGTCAATCAATTTCAATTTTAAATCAGAATCAGTTATCATCAATACTCAATCAGTTCGTTTTTAGAAGAACAAATAATGTCACTTCAATCACATTTCTTGCTAAATCAGGTACCATCAATATAATCAACACAAGTTCCATATTTGAACATAACCATCCGTTTATCTGACTGCCAGTTGAAGCGTCTCTCAATCGAGCAATTATCTTAACTCACAGCTTGATGTTCTCATCGGTATTTGTTGCGTATTTTTAGGAACTCCATGGCATTTTTAAGTCCCAGCGATTTATGTGGAATTGAAACTAAATTCATGTGCATATTTATGTTGGGGTTTTTCATTTCACTTTTCTCGTTAAATCCCGACGCTCCCTGCCCCCACCCTGCTCTCTCCATCCCATCCTCCATCACTTCACTTGCAAACTGGCACAGCAATTTTCCATTTTCGTATTTACTTTTTTTTTTGTTTTGTTCTCCTATTATTATTTTGTTCTGGTTGCATTTCGTTTTGCTCTTGTGTTCGTTGGAGAGTTTTCTAATTTTTTTTTTGGTTTTTTTAGTTGTTTAGTTTTTTTTTTGCGTAGCGGCCACTTCCGCCCCAAGTTTTGGCTTTGTTTTCGTCTGGCGGCATGGTTTTTTAACGCTGCACTTGGGAGTAGAAACCAGAATGGGGGGCGAGGCATGGAAAAGGTGCCCATAAAATATTTCGTGTGCATCTTTTGCTTTGTTTGCGTTTAATTTGGAGCAAGAAATGTCAAAAAGTTACACAAAATTGAGTAAACAAACTATAAAACTAGATTATGCTGACTTATAAACATAAGCTAAACGACACACCATTTAAATAGACATACATATACATAAATATATATATATATATATTATATATATACAGACAGATATATCTCAAAGTGGGGAAACATTTACCAAATATGCAAATTTAATATTGTAAGGTGACAAAACAGAAAAATATAACTCAAAGCTGTAAACTTAATTAACAAATGCCGCCTTTTAAGATACTTGTCAGTTTTACAGTTTAGTTCTGGTCCCAAGCAAAAAAAAATTGAGAAATATATATGCATCCAGTGCTCATGAATATTCATCGGAAACGACGAACACAAAACACTTGATGAAGTCATAAATTTTCCGAAACTGTCTCTTTTTTTTTTAAATATGCATGAAAATTAAATTCGCCTTTATGGCTGCACACAAGCCGATGTTTAAATTTTAGATGAAGCAGATATGTTTTATTGCCAAGCTATGTCAGCTTTTACGACGCGAGTTGATTTGTATATATATAAATGATATCAACCTAATTGATGGAGAGGGAGGGGCATGGGTGGCAAATGGCGCAGAGGAAATGTAGAGTGTCAAAAATTTGGCCCTGTATAATTTGTACATATCTAACGCAGAGGGTTGGTTGTTTTTTTTTTATGTGACAAGATTGATGTATAGATAATGCGACTGATACATCTTCATTACGCAGCAGTATCCTTTTTTTGTGCTGCCAGCCTCGACTCCGCTGAGAGTTAATTTTGGAAGACAATCAGCCGATATTTGGCTGTGTCATTGTCGTCCTTAGCAAAGGTGATTTGTGGAAACGCCCAACCATCGATAAAATGCCAACAAGCAACTTGTGCTTTTGCTCCATTTGTCAAGGTAGGCGACTGCCAAATAGTGATTGAGAATCTGAGAGAAGGCGCCATAAAATAGTCGTCGATTGATTGCCATCAATGATGGCATTTTAACCAAATCACCACATTCATTTGCAGCACACATATCTAACTGACACTGACACAAACGTGTCATCGTTAAACTGGTCAACAGCACAGTCATAAACTTTACCATCTGTGCAACTAACTGAAAGGTATCGTCTCTGCGGCCAATTGTTAAACATGAGGTACATAAATCGATTTATAATCCGGTCAAGTGTCACGATAACCATTGAACGCACTTTATGTGCAGCAGACAAAAATTAACACATCAATAATAAAGTGTGCAGCTTTGACACAAGTAAAAGAAAGGGAATAATATATATAGATTAACCCAATTAATCAACTTAAAACCTTTCAAATGAAATTAAATATGCAAATTATATATTAAAAGAGCTAATTAAAACACATACACACACATACATGCACAAATACATACATGTGTTTTCAATAAGAATTGAATTATTATAAAATCACTTAAACATGAGAGTGCCAGAGGCGAAATTGTTTTTTTTTTTTTGGCTGGAATGGAATCTAATATCGATTTCTTTAAGTAAGCAAAGCAGACAATTTGTTTTTCATACAATGTATGCGTAGAGAAAGAGACAGCGGGAGACAGGGAGTGAGAGAGAGAGAGGGCGGGGTATAGGAGGAGTTAGAGCATAGTAAAAGCATTCGGAGTGAAAATAAATAGTACGAGGCAGCAGCGAATGAGAACAACTGGCAAGAAGAACAACAAACATCAAAGAAAGAACGCACACATTGAGACTTAAACACACCCACACACTCTCACACACACATGCACAGAGGTAGAGAAAATCGCTTATACAGGAAGCACTTTTCTTAGGGGCTCCCGCTGAGATTTTCCACGCGGCAAATGCAGCAAGGACAAGAGTTTCAGCTCTTATCCTTCTTCTAACTCGACAGGCCCTTTTATGTTTCTATGTCTGTGTGTGTGTGTGTGTGAGTGTATGTCAATGTGTGTGTGTGTATGTCAGTGTGTGTGTGGGAACGTGCTTTCAGCATAATTCCGTATATCAGCGCATAAATGGAGCATGCCAGTGACACACACATAAACTTACACACACACAATCAGAGTCAGGGCCACATGCCGCCAGGAGCTAAAGGACCAAGCTGCACTTTTCCGGTTTATTGCGGCAGGCAGCTGTCTTCATCTGCTTCTTCAGCATCTTTGCTCAGCTATCAGCTGGAAGGCGGGTCAAGTACATTAAAAACGAATGCCAAATTTGTTCAAAATCCCTGCATATTTATGTCTGTATGCTCTGAGTGTGTCAAGAACGAGAAGTAAATGCGGAGAATCCTCAAAAACACCCCCAAGTCAAACATCTAACTAATCATGTGTGTTTGTGTGTGTGAGTGTGTGATTGTGGATAGCTCAAGAAATTGCCCGTAAGCTATTTGGGTTAAGAATCATGTTAAATTTGACCTGTCTGGCCAAGTGCCAAGTGCAACCCTTGCTAGACTTTAATCAGCCAAAAATACCTATACCAAAACTGTATCCTTTTCACAGGAGCACTGCATTATTAATGATTTCCTGAATTTTGAGTGCATATTACATTTAAATTTTGCAGCAGCTACTTTAGTCTGTTCGGAATTCTATGCTCGATTGCTCTAACTAAGCCTATTCGGGAAAAGCAATGAATTTTGAATCATAATTTTGCTTTAATTTGAGTTTCAACAATCAAGTTTGACTTCCATTATATTAGCTGTATCTTTAAAAGCTACCCTCGCACATCGCACAAGCACCGCATACACGAAACCAAAGCGACCATCAGCCAGTTTTGCAAATCGAAAATCATCGAGTGGCAATTTACAATTTGCAAATCGAAAAGGGAACCCGATGATGATCCCAATGCCAATGCGCAATCCTCATACATACTCAATTCAAATGCCGCAGGCATATGGCCAACAGGCGGCTGAAACGGCACCGTCAAAGCCTTGACCGCATCGACACACACACACACACAAACGCACACACAATCACACACACACATACACACACAGGCTCAGCGCCACAGAGAGAATCATGGCATGGTTTGCGAAACATAAAATTCGAGCGCTTTAAAATTGAGCCCATTGATTTTTGAGCTGAGCTCGTCCGTTTCCGTTTCGTTTCTCTCGTGTGTGTGTGTGTGTGGGTTTGTGTGTTTGGTGTGTATTTGTTTTTGAAAAATATTTCTGGCTTTTCCGCCGTTTCATTCATACCGCTGAGAGCGTCAAAGGTACAGCAATCCATTCACAGTCACATCCACATTCACATTTAAATATTCCCAGCAGGATGTTTGTTGCGGGTGGATAATTTTTCAAGTACCATGTTCCCAAATGCTGTTTGCTTAGCTTCTGACAGAAAGGGTCGGAATTTCCTATGTGTGTTTTATGGTTGCTTTTTTTTTTGTTTTTTCCTTTTGTATTTCCAATATATTATTGGTACAAGAAATCAAGGATTAAAATGAGCAAAGCACACTGGTTGGCTACGTATTTGCCTTCGCGCTTAGCGCCGTCAAGGATTCTGATTTCATCAGCATCAGGTTTCCATTCTCAGCTGCTGGTTACCCAAACAAAAGCAAATAAAAAAATCAAATTTTGCATATTCACAAATTGTTGTACAAATATTTGTCTTTCAAAGTTGGCTGCCAAAAGGAAAACACAATGCGAAGAACTCTCTGGTCAGCATGGAAAAAAATAGCGATATTTCCGATATGCGTTTATTGAAATAATGGATTATTTCAGTGTCAAAACATCTGCGCTCTCCACCAATTTTATTATTTATTCCAAAATCCGAGCAATATTTATTTACTTGTTTTCTCGCTCTACCCTTATTTCTGTGGCTATAAAGTTGACAACAAAAACCGTATTTGGTTTGTCGCAATTGAAATTAAAGTCAGCGCCAATAATTAAATAGAAAGCGTCAAAGTAAAATTCGTAAAATTCGATTTAATTAACATTGCTTATAACAAAGCTCAGGTTGTTATCAAAAAGGGAGAGTGTTGCCAGGTTACTTAACATTCGATGCCGTAATATATTTATATATTTTATTTATTTATTTTTAACTGGCACTTTGCGTGGGCTCAATAAACTCTTGACATTTGTTTTTGTTTGTAAGGTTGATATTTTTTTATAAAAAATGAGTAAAAATGAATTTCAATATACCTTTATTGAAATTGCGCCAAAGTAAACAACACAGAAGGAAACACCTCCGACCTCATAAAATAAATAAATAATTGAATTTTATCTGTGTTCAGAGTATTTTCATGTTGAGCCTTCTCGACTAGAGCACTCTTCCTGGCTTCACTTGTTTAATTGCAATTTTAAAGCTCTGACCTAATTCAGAAAATGTTAATCACTAAAAATTGCACAGTTTTCGCTTTTGACGCTCGCAACTACATAACTGTTGGACGGACACCTCTGAGCTCTGCCCACTAAAAATGATGCCAAATAGTTTGTTGCATGTTTAAATTACATTACAAAGCAAAACGCCAAAAAACAAAGGCAACAATCAGAGCTGAATCACAGCGGTGTGCAAATACAACTACTAAGAGCAAAGCACAAAAAGCCATGTCAATTTTCTATTCCAATTGGCCAAACATCCACACAAAAAGGGGGGGTGTTGAAGAGTTTTGTGGCAACTACAGTTGTAGGCCCGGCTTTTTATTTTTATTGGCCACATTCATTCCAATTGCGGCTACTCACACACATCCAACTGGAGTGGCCGCCTAAACACATGCCACAAATTGGCCAAAAGGAAAATCGAGGCATTTCTGAAAACGTTGTTGTTGTTACTGTTTTTTTTTGCGCATTAAAATGCACTTGTTAACAAGTAATTTGTCGAAGAATGGCAGATATTTGCTTATCGCTGCCATGAAATCAGTACAGCCAAATAAAAAAGGTTGAATATTTGATTAGATAGCCAACTACACCGAACTTTACCAACAGAAAAAAATAATAGAAAATGTGAAAAGGATAGCGTTTTGTAGTCTAACATTTAATGTAGTCGAAAAACTGTTTGAATACTGCGGCATGTTTGACATTCTGATGGCTGATGCTTTGGCTATAATTGGATTTGGGGAGTACTATGTAAATGCATAATTAGAGTGCAGACTGAGGATGCACTTATAGTTTAGATAAAGACATCTTTATGTCTGAAAATATGAAACTCACTTCCCACACATCAAATATAAGTACTTCATAAGTCTCAAAACTTAATCTTTAAGCAGGCCCTGAAACATAAAAAATAAAAATAAAAAAAAAAACACTTTCATTACGAAAACGAGGGAAATTACAAGTGAAGGAAAAGTATAAGTTTAACACTTAAGCCGATGCAAAGTCAACTTGAGCACTTGAAAAATAATACTACAATATTGTTATGGTTCTCGACAACAAGGGAACAAAAAACAATACGGGAATCAAGTTAAATCCCCAGCGAGACCAAATCAATTTCAATCAAACAAATGCAACGGTCCGAGAAGAGAGAGAGGCTCAGGCATCGAAATCCACTCAAGTGAACCAATAAAATGAAACAAGCAACAAATGAGAGCCCCGACGAAGTCTAGATACCCTTGCAGAATCATAAACTAAAAAACGACCGATTATTCCTATGAAAGCTTTATGATATTGTGGTCTTATTTGGATAGTTTTCGTCAACTTTTTAGGAGGCAGAAATTATGAGTTTGTTTTGGATAACAAGGTAAATGAAAAAGAACTAATCTTTGTCTGCTATATTATAGAGTAGTCTGATCTTGACTATTTATATAAAGGTGAAGAACAAAATAATACATATATTATTAAAGCTTGTGTGCTTTTCAGACCAGGACTCATATGAAATCGGGCTGGTTCTCATATATTTCTAGAACATGAAAAAAATCTTCTAGCTTACTGATTATTTTATTATTTATTTCTATTTGCTCTAACTCTTTAAACTACACGGCACAATTTTAATACCCTGTGCAAGGGTATACGAATCATGAAAAGTCAGAAATATCAAGGGATGATGATTTGAGTTTAGTGAATGAGCATCGAAGCGAGTCCGGAGGGGTATTCTTAAAATGAAATTGAAATGAAATGCATGTTACAAAATAATTGAGAATAATCGAATTTAAATCACATTTGGTTGACGCTGATGATGATAATAATGAAGATGCCAATGACAATGACGATGACTATGATAATAATAATGATCAACGGGCGATGGCATCGATAACAACGACAACTGTTGCCAATGATGCAAGCGTACAGGCTGAGGGGTTGCGAGGCATGGAAAGCGGGAGGGGGGAGAGTGTCACAGTTTGTCAGCAGCAGCATAAATCCAATTACACATGGCACGATTCGACAGGCGATTTGTATGAACATTTTTAGAGCCCACCGAGACTCCAACACCCAAACGCAAAACTCACCCCACCGCAATTGAATCTGAGTCAAATTTTGGGTGACATGTTGCAACATCATCAACAAATCGCTCTACCGCTAACCAAGCGCAACATTACAAAACGTCGAAAAGTGCATTTCCCATTTTACAGTCCCTAGTAATTAACGGTGAACGTGAATTTTGTGACTGCATTTCGATGCCAGATGTTTGACCCAAAAGGTTACGCCTCCATTTCAAAATACACACAAGTCAACGCACACCACACACACACACACACACACACACACAGACACACGGAGTCAGGCAAACAAAACAGTATAATCATAGTGTGCGGTAAAATCCAGGCGACGACAGAGCAACAGAAATCCAGCAATCAAACAATCCACAAAGAGCAAAACAAAAACTAACCAGCAACCCTAAGGAATCCATTCGACATTCACTCGAATTTCATTTAATGTGCGTGAAATACATTAAAATTAAATGGCATAAAATGTTTTTACGTTAAAGAGTCACGACCCTGTAAGGGGAATTATTTGGTGTAGTACTCGATCAAACTGAGAAATCTAGGCATGAAAATCGAGCAAGAATTGGGTTTCCAACTTTAAACTTTAAATAAACAGTTTTTATCTTTATGAAAGTTTTGTTCCTGAAATCGGATTACATTTGACAAAGTTGACTGATATGATATATAAATATGCTCGACTACAGGGTATTTCTCTGTCAGTGCATTACTTAGTTGTCAATTTCGATATTTAATACAGTCACCCCATAATTAAAAAGTACACAAGCATTTTTTCATCTATAGGGTTACGAACCCTTAGGCGACAACATCAAATTAAAAACCTGTCAAAATGTTATTCCCATTTACCATTTAATTTAATTTAAAATACAAAAGAATAACCAACTCAAATTGACTTATATTTGTGGGTAGGTTTTTTTTTATAGAATAGTCACTGGTTACCCCTCAATTTTCCATTGAGCACAAAAACTGTTAATGTCGAAATTGCTTTTCTTTTCACTTCGTTTTGCGTCGCAGTATTTTTTGGTTACGGTTTTTGGTTTGCGTTGGAGTTGCTGTTGCTGTTGCTATTTCGATTTGGTGCCGACTGCAACCCTGCGCACTTTTTAAACACTTCCGTTTCCGCAAACTTTTCGTCTCGTGTCGATTTGTGGTAACGCTATTTATTGAGGTTTTGACGCCGCAATTGCGTCAATAGCTGCGAGTGTTTTATTTGTGCCTCCACACAGATTTTATTAGTGCACCCTACATACATGCATATATATATATATATATATATATATATATATATATGTGTGAAGTCTCAACACTTACCTTCATCAGCCGTCGCCGGGTGTTGTTCAGCAAGGTTGCCTGGTATATTCAGTGTCAGGACAACGCCAGCCAAGGCAATCCACAGCTGAAACTCCTTGTTCCCGTTCCGGTTCTCGTTCCTGTTACTGTTATTTTTATTGTTGCTGTTGCACATCGTGTGGCAAATGCGCTTTGCGGCTTTTTTATGTGCTTACGTGGAGTGGGAATCGAGTAGGAAAACTTTTTGCCTGCTCTCAGTCAGTGATTTCGACTGGCTTATCTAACTAAACCGAAACCGTATCTCTGAATGCGTTTTCTCTATGCTTAAAGTTTTTATTTTTATTTTTTTTTTTTTTTGGTATTTCAGTTTTGCATTGCGTCGAGCTGATTTTTCGATATGCTCGCCAAAATTGTTGCAATTGAAGTTTGTGTTGTGTTCATCGTATTGAATTTCCTTGCATTGCTCCACTCCACTCCCCTCTCTCACTCACACACTATCTCTCTCTCTCTCTATGTCTCTCTCTTTCTCTGTGTGGTTCTTTTGGTCTTGTTTCAAATCAATTTGATTTGCATTGGGTTTTTGCCACTGCCGTGCGCCACTGTAAATAGAAAATATTCACGAATTAGTTTTCATTTATGCATAACAAGTTCAGTGAAATAACAAAATATTCAATTGCAAATGTAAATGGTATGAATCAAAGAATTTCTATTAAATTGCTATTTTTGTTGCATTTGTTGTTGTATTTGCTTACTTTCGCACTATTTAATAAATATTTGTTTGGTGCCATTTGTTTTGGCTTCTCAGAGCTTCGAAAGTTTATAATCTCGAAAAGGTTGCGATCCGCTTTACTAAATTGCTAGAAATTTTTCATTAAAAACTTTATGCTTCACTTAGCAAAATAAGCACATTACAAAAACTAATCTCAACTCTTGTTATTTAGAAGATAAACAGTTTAAAATGCTCAAGTTGAAAAAGATTGCCAGTTGCTTAATATGAAAATTTACATCCATCACTAATATGTGTGAGAATATTTTGTATATATAAGAAATCAACTTTTGATGCAGATCAAGAACATATATTCTTTAAACAATTTATTTTTATTACTTTGCACAGCTTCATTAATTCAGTTTATAACAGAGATAAAGATTTGCCCATTGAATATTTTTTTTATGCCCCAAAAGCATTCGAAAAGAATTGAAAATTATAATTTGACACGCACATAAGAAAATTAAAAAATGCCTTTGGCTAAGCAAGAAACAAGAGACTAGCAAGTTTTTTTTTACAAAAAAGGCCTTTTGTAAAAATAACTTATTTGGAATGTTTGACCGCCAATCTTACCCCGCTCTGCTCCCTCCTCTACCGATGGCCTTTTAGATGGCAACTATTTAAATATTAAAAATGCCTGGAAGCTGCTCACAATGCTACAACAACGACAGCATCAGCTTAGCAGCAATATTTCAGATATATTACAGCACCCATACCATTCCCCCATCCAGTTGCCTTTCCCGCTCTGTGCCCTGAGCAGTTAAAATGACCAGGTTGCAGTTGCTGTCTCGTTAGCCGTTAGTTGTTAGCGCTTGTTGTTGGTCAACAGCGAGGGTCGCAGTAAATAATAAATAAATAAATATTTATTTAATATTAAACAAGAAGAATGCTGAACACGTCGCCTGGGGACTCTACTCCAGCTTTCAATATGACATAACAAATTGACCTCAATTTCCCCTCCATTCTTTTAGCAATCTTTTCTTTACTCAGAGTAATCGTGAAGTCAACCAAAAAATATAAAAAAGGAACAAACTTAACCAAATAGAAATGCAAAAGGTAAGCACAACTTATTCACAAGTCTCTAAAACACACATATACACACTGGCCGAGGGTGCGGTTGCAGGGGTTTCTGAGAGATTGACTGTCATTCACAGTAAAAGTGTCGTTGTGTGTGTGTGTGTGTGTGTGTGTGTGTGTGGGTAGGTAAAATATTGCTTAATATGAAGTAAATACAAAGGTTTAAGTAGCAATCAGGCTTCATCGCCACATGAATGCTTCTGCCTGCAGTAATTTTGCTAGAGGCTTACCAGCAATTCATCTAATACAAGCACACACACACACACACAGCCACACTAACACACACACGCAAATTGACACCTTGGTAAGTCAGGAGCGGTTTGCGGGTTTCGATTTGCCAACTGGCAAATGATTTATAATTTATTAACAATAATCTGAATAAAACTAAATAAGAACAAAACACTTTGGATCATCTACCAATCGTGATCATCATCATTATCGAAAATAACATCATCGTTTTCCAATGAAGATCCTTCACTTTCCTCATCGGGTATAACAATCAGGGGAACAACGCTAATCTGCTCAAAATATGAGAATCTAGTGCGGCACAATGGACAGCTGCGAAGGTACTTCACATTGATGCAGTAGGCCGCCATGCAACTGAAGCAGAACGAGTGCTTGCAACGAAGGAACACCTCGTTGGTCTTTGGCATCAGGCAAATGGAACAACAGTCCGTCTCGTCCTTCAAATGATCCGTTTGATTGTTGTTCTTATTGAACTGCGCCATTTGAAGTTCTTTGTTGCTCATGATTTTCACAATGTATATTTACGACACTTTGAGAAAAGTAAATGTTGGGCCAAGAATAAGCAAACTTAAATTGACAGCTCGCCTGTTGCTTTATATAGTTTACAGCTTTTTTAGTGTGACATAAGGTACACATAGAAATGTATCATTATAAATCACATATTGAGAGAAAGTTTCTGATTCTAATCTCTTTCAGGCTGCAGACGGTCCTGTGCCAAGGCAAAACTGGAGGTGAAGCAACTACCAACTATTAACTACCTTTGGGCAACGGGCAAACTAGCAAACTTGGCTACAATGCACGGGCTGCCATTCATAATATTAGCGCGTCGAGGCGATGACGAGGATGATGGCAACGAGGACGAGAACAAGACACGTTGAGGCAAACAAAAGGCTCTCGAGTCATGTGCAAGGAGGCACGCTGTTGTGGGCACGTCAACGAATCGGTAAATATATATATATGTATATATACTCGTATAGAGGCTGGATACTGAGGATTGAGTGCCACAAACTACATGTGTACGCAACGTAATCAACAAGCAGGATACGAGGCGAATGAGTAACATAAATAATAAAAATAAGAGTCACTGGGGTGTGCAGGCATCTGCCCCAACCAAGCACCTATATATATATATATAAATACCTGCCACACACAAACATGCGTATGAATGATGTCAGAATGGCAAATGCGTGAGTGGCAGCCTGAGAATGGGGTAGAGGAAAGAGAGAGAGAGAGAGAGAGAGGGTGTCGAGGGAATACGGTCTGCTTATTTATGCTGTGCCTATTGGCCACACTTGAGACACGAGACCTGAGACTCCACAGTACTCCACACTCCATGCGCCCCTATTCGAACGCAACGCAAATAGAAAATATTTATGTATTATGCAAAAGCGAAATGCGTCGAATTCAAGATTATTTTTTTTCTTTCATTCTTTTTTTTTTGCACATAATGGGGAAACCTGTTGGCTAAAAATCTAATTTTCATGCAGGCTGGCAGCCAGGGTAGACAACCTGGCAGGCCACAAATCCCACTATACGTGTAAATATATACAAATTCTGGCAAACTGAGGCAGGCTGGCACAGCACAGAGCACATAACTCACTGTTAAGTGGCAAGGGGCAAGTTGAGGAGACTTCACATGGGTATTTAATTTGGGTTTACGCGTCTGTTGCCTGTGCCAAGGATTATGCGGAAACTGATAAGTGTACATGTTAAATACACATGCTCCCCTATGTACTTGTAAATATATATATATATCAATACATACATATATATATATATGCTATATACTTTATGCGGAAGAGGATAGGCTATTGTAGGGCTTAAGTAAGTTTTATATTGACTGAATAACTTTGTTAATTTAAAAATATCTATCAAAACCTTTGCAATTCTAATACAGGAAACGATATTGAAATCTGAATTATTTTCTTATTAATTGGAAGGCTTAAAATAATGATTCCAATTTCATAAATTGTTAACAATATTTGTACATCAATTGCATAAGTTTTCGAGAAGTAATTTAACAAGGATATCTTTAAAGGAAAATCTATAGCTGCATTAATTTTCACGTTGTAGTTGATTATTGACTATATAAATTCGTTGCTTAGTAATGAGAAAATGCAACATGCCAAGCCAATTTGCATAAGTGATTTTGCTGCTGATTTCGTGTTGAAAGATGTCTGCTGATGATTTCTGTACTGGGTTCCAGTTCGCTTCACATGATCTCTTCATTCCATCATCAAGCGCTGCTTGACTGTTGAGGTAAACTGCGTCAAAATGGGAGGGGTAGTTAGAAGGGGTGGCCGGTGGGTGGGATTGTGGCATGACAACGTGACGCCAACAAATTTATGAACAGAGAGGAGTCCTGCACATGCAAAAGCGAATTTGAGGCAACAACAACAGCTCAACACAACTCAATTCAACTCGGTGCTTGCTGTGGGGCAACTAGATAGATTGTGGACCATGTCACATTGGCAGCTATGAAGCATGCTAAGAGGGGGATGAGGAATAAGGAGTAGGAGGATGAGGATGAGGATGAGGATGAGGATGAGGATGAGAATGGACTGCTGCAGCAGTAAGTGAAATTAATTAAAAAGGACGCATAGCGTTAGTCAAGGATGCTTGTTGGCAGACTGTGGCGGACAGTGGGACAGAACCGAGGACAACACAATGAATGGGCAAAAAGATGTCAACACTTTATTCAAGATGATGACGTTATTGTTGTCATTTTTGTTGTTGTTGCTGCTGCTGTCCATTGTTGGCTGTCATTGTTTCATATTGCTCTTCTCGTCTGATGCTGCTGTTGCTGTTGCTGTTGCTGCTGCTGTTTATGAAGTGGCAGGATATCTGCACGTCGCCTTAGAGCAACGAAACAAGGCACATTGTTAATAATAGAATCTTGTTTCTATTTTTGCCCGTTTCGCCTTACAAACGTGGCAACAACAACAACAACGACAACAAATAGCACTTATTCTTTATTTTGTTTCCACTTGAGTCTGACGGGATTCTTTTTTGCATTTTGAAAAAGGTATCTTTGCTCTTTCAGTTTCTATTTTGTTTTTTTCTATTTCAGTTTCAGTTTCAGTGCCGTTTTCATATAATTTTCACGTAACTTCTGTTTTAGACCACTTAAAGAATTTTTATATTTACAATAACATAATTCATTTATATATAAATCATTTTCCCGTCTGCTGTTCCTTTTCGACTACAATTGTTCAGCGCATCGCTTGTCATTCAAATAATTGAATTTAATATTTAAAATGCCAAATTCTTCTTAAATTGAAAAAAAAAAAATAATAACAAAAACTGAAAACGTGCCAAAAATGCGTTATGCTGTGCATTTTTAGGGCTGCAAATCCTGTTAAAATTTTGACCACAGAATTTAACAAAAAATAATTGCTTAAATCTGATGTAGTTTTTTTGATGCTTTTTGGCTTTAGCAAACATTTTGCCTAATGAATTTTCCGTTAAAGTCAAACAGCTTCCAACTTTGTGGTTACTTGGATTGGACACACTACATTGTCGACAAAAAGAGTTTCCAAATGATTCTATGTTCGGTGGTCGACCGCAAAAAAGCTAAATGCAAAAAATGGCAGACTTTAAAAAATGCATGTGGCTTTACTGTGTATATTTAGTGAAATGAAAAGCAAATAAATTCAGAACTCGTGATAATATTTGCCATGAAATATACAACGGCAAACAAAACAAAGCACAACACATTTTTTTTACATATATAACCCTATAAAAGCAAATATGCATATGCAGGTTATTATTATTATTATTTCAGTGCATTTTATTAATTAAAAGCAAAAAGTCAAAACTGAGGTAAGAGGCGCGTTTTCTGCGTTTCCCTGGAGAAATCCAACTGACAGGACATAAATACAAAACACAACACATTCAACCAATTCCCAAATAACAATGACACCAAAAGGCCAAAAAATAACCAGAGAGAATGCGCTAGTCGAGTGAGCTCGACTTGCAGTTATTCTGTAGTCAAATCGATTTTCTTTCGTATATCTCTCTTTTGTTTCTATAGGTAATCGATATTTATCGACATGAAATTAAGTAAGCTTCAAATATCTGTTAACTGAAATTATTATATATCTCATCAGAGTCTTGCTTCCCTTAAATCCACAAAATACCCCATAAAGCGCAAAATACAGGGTATATGTGACAACAGCTGAACATCATTAAATATGCATTTGCTCGTCTCTCTATATATATTTATATAAACTCACATTATAACAGTATTCTATATAAATATAACGGCATTTGTTTATATAAATGGAATCGAATTCTTGTCGGCTTCTACTCTACCCACTAATGGCAAAAAACTGTTGCTTGTTTCGAGTTTTTCAGTTGTATCTCGTTTTTGTTTGTATTTAGCTTGTTTCCCACTCCCTTTTGGTGCCCGTCATTTTGTTTACATTGAGGCAAAAACTGATTTTTATTTTTATCTCGTGTGGATGCCACACAAAAAGTGCCGTGTAACGAGCCAAAAGTTGCACCAAACACACCCCTAAGTACCTAACTCCTATTCATGCGGACATGCGGACACTGCGATCCATTTTTTTTTTGCGAATTTAAAATTTATTTGCTACATTAAAATGATTAAAATTAAAACAATTGTCTGGCAAAGTAAAAAGTCTTTTTTTTTTTTGCACTTCAATCAAACGTAACAAAAATAAGATATTTCAATGGATATACGGATTGTTTTCAGTGTAATTGTGTACTTAGGATACTTGACATTTTTTTGAAATGTGTTTCCCAAATGTTTGGAAAATTATTTTCGAATGTGTCACTAGGGAATTTTCCTTTTAGCCTGCTCGCTACATTTGCTGCCATTTTAACAGCAGGGAGGGGAAGGAAGGGAGCATAGCTTAAAAACGGTGGTTAAAACATGTTTTATTGGCCCGTTCGCATGTTTTTCACAATTTATAACGTGCTGGGCTGCAGCCCAAGAGGAAAATGTCTGACTAAGGACGAGTGAAGCGTGTCGATGGGGGATGGGGGATGGAGGGGAAGCAATGTGTGGGGAAGGTAGACAAATGCCACCAAAATGGGGTCTTTGTCTGGCTGTGAATGCGTTTGGCGGTTTTCATTAGCCTACGCACGTACCAAAGGCAAGTTTTTGACTTGTTCGAGTGAGTGTGTGTATTTGCATGGGTGTGTGTGTGTATTAATTGATGGTTGAGTATTTGCTATAGATAAGTATAGGGATGTGTGTGTGTGTGTGTCTGTATGGTAAGCAGGATGTGCGGCAAGTGGGGCATGGCATCGCTGTTGAATGTTAACTTAATTGGCTGGTGTGAAATTAATTGGATTCTTACGCATATTCTTGGTTTTAATTACTCACTCCCCATTCCTTTCCACCCCGCAAAAAAAAAACCCCCCTCCCTTCACCGACAGACTCAGCTTTTGAATGTGGCAAGTGACGTCTTATGCAGTCAACAGAGATATTTTGAGCTCTCTTGGACAAAACTGAATTAACAGAGCATTTAGCCGGTTTTTTGGTTACTTTATCGATTTATTTATCGCCCTTGTCAGTTAATGGACAGCCAAAGCAACGACTTTATCATCTACCGACCATTAACCGCTCGTGCTGGTCCTTTCTTCGCACGCTCCCAGTGCCCGCTCCCAGTGCAGTTAATGTACTATGAATTATGATGCGGTTGGCATGTTACAACCACCGCAACAACTATAAAACAATACCTGTAAACAACACACATACACACACACACACACACACACACACACACACAAACTTCAACAGCTAGCGAATACTTTGTGCGATGGCACTTTGGACATTACGGAAAGTTCCCTAATTCACCAGACCGACAATCTACCCTCAAGCTGACGCCAGCCAACTTTTCCTCTTTATATCTCTCTCATCCTTTCTCTTCTTCTCTCTCTCTCCCTCTCTAATTGAGATTAACTTTAGCCCACAACACGTCGACAATATGTTGAAATATCTTTGATAAGTAATTAGAATGTCTTTTTTTTTTATACCCTTAAATAGAAAACAATGTTTTAAATTTAAAACTAATCCAAACATTTCCTTTTTTAATTCAAAAAACTAAAAGTTAAGCCATTTTATCACATAATATCCCTGACGTCAGCCGTATTTACAGGGTATGCGAATACAGTTTATATTATGTTTTATTTTCTGTCTTTTTTTTTGTGTCTACGACAAACAAGGCTTAGTTTGACATATGCACAGAAACAGGGAAAGAGCAACACGCAGCAGCAGGCACACGTTGAGGCAGGCTATCTGCTCTGCTCAAGGGAGAGAGGGAAGGAGGAGTAGAATGGTGTTGAGTGTGTGGTGTGTGTGCGGTGTGTGGGGCAGGACTCAGAGGCGCTGCTGGGTCACGCACAGCGCACAAATTTTTCATCGTTAACAGCCATAAAGAAGGCACAAAACCAACGTGGCTAGCAAGGAGCAGAAGCAGCCGGGCAGAGGAAGTTGAATGAGGAAAGGGAAAGGTAACAAGGGGGGGGTGTAAGGGTAGAGGTAGAGCGAAGAGACCACAGCTAATGCAAAAACAAACACAGCAACCAAACCAATTTGCACATTGCACAAACACACACACAAAGAGTGAGAGAGTGAGTGAAAGAAAGAGACACAGACGAGAGAGAGAGAGAGAGAGAGAGAGAGAGATGGGAAGATTTAGTGGAAGATACTAAGCCACAAATGGCAGTGGCTGCTAATAACAAAACAAGCGACGCTGACAACAAGCAACACCAACAACAATCGCCAGTACAACAACACATGTTAGGCTTCGCTTTGTCGGCACAGAGTTGCCTTTGTGTGTATGTGGCTGCGTGTGTGTGTGTGTGTGTGTCTAAGAGTGGAACTTTTGTGGGTATTTGTCGCTTTTTGAAATTATGCAACCAAAAATGCAGCAGTAGCTGGAACAAGATAAGAAATGTGCTAAAAACCCCGAATTGAATTTTAAATTTTTTAAAATTATTCTTCCAAAAAAAAATGCATAAACTTTCCAAAGAGTAATCAGATTTTTAGTCTCGGTTTTTAGAACAAAACAACATTTAAAATTGGATACGCGATTTCGTCCCGAAATTCATGTTTAAATTATGCACTGCAAAAAAGTTTGTGTAAACTTTCCATAGCCAAACTTCAGCATAGTGTTTATTTTTTGTAATCAACACAGAAAAACAAAAATTGTTGTATAAAAAATATGTTGTTTTTTTCTCATATATTAAAAAGAATAATATTTTTATGTATGATTTTTTTTTCCATTTTAATAGTATATTGTGAAATGATTCACTCAATTGTGTTTTTTTACTGTTCTTCTGCATTTTTAATATCGTTCCTAGCCTCATATCCACACACACATACACACACCCTCAACAACAGACATGTGTTTACTGTGGCGTCAGCGTCATGTTAAAGTATTTGTATGCGCCACCTAGCTAGAATCCCTCGTCGCCACGTTCCTTCCCCTTCCTTCAACTCTGGCATCACGTTTGCAATCCCTTTTGGCGCCAGGAGGGATTGGGGTGAAGAAGTGCGCCTAGGCGTGAATTATGACCTATTGAAACCTCAAACAAGTCGCACCACAACAATAACAAAGGGGAACCACACACACACACACTGAGAGTATTACAACACCTACATGCCCCTGACTTATTTCGTCATTTGTTGTGCAACATACACACACTAACACACACATGCACACTCCTTTTATTCATACTGCACGGGTCTCGGGGCTCCATTCTGCCAGCAATTTTACTTTATGACTTTATTTTGTCCTCGTTTTATGCATTTTTTATGCCTTCCCCGACTCGTCGCGGTTTTCTAACATTGTTTGGCCCGACAGACAAATCCACTGGCCCCCGATCCCAGGGCAAAAAATAAAAAAAATTTCGTTGTTGCTTTTGTTGTTAAAGTTGCTGCTTTTCCTGCTTAGTTTTCGAAAGAGTGTTTTTTTTTTGTTGTACTATTTATGCATTATTTAGTTGAAGCGACAATTATTGGTTGTTAGCAAGTTGCATGAGTTTCGCAAAGGAATCCCCCAAGAGGTTGCAGCAGAAAATTGACGGACTGACTGAATGACTAGCTGACAAACAGACTGACTAAACAAATGATCTATGGTCTGATTGATCAAGTGTCTGACTAACTGAGTGACTGATTAACTGAAATACGGCGTCTCTTCCAATGAGCTATGGCCATTATCGCCTCACGCGACTATAATCCTCATATACTGATGATCTTATTGTACCAGGTTCTTTTGAAAAAAGCTAATAAGAAACTTAATAACAACAGATAAGAAAAATTATTTCTTATATTTAACTAAGCAGAATTTTATGAAATAAATGTGGGGTACATTGGCCAGCGAAAAGTTGTCATATAGAACAGCTACAAACTTTTCTTGGTTATTGTTGCTGCTTTAGTCCAAATAGTAATCATTGAGAAGAGGATTAGAGAAAGAAAAGGGAGATTATCAACTTTAATTGTCTGCTTAATGCTTGGCTTTTGTCTGCAGCTTTATTTGGCGCTAATCCATCTGATATTTTTGGTATGCTCTTTTGTGGCACTTGCAACGTTTGGATGACTTTTATCTATTTGCTATTGTGTTCATCACGAAGTCAGCGAGGGTTATTATTGTCACAAGAGGGTAGCTAAGATGAAACGTACTACAATGCAGCTCAATACAATCATGAATATATATTTATTTATAACTACAAAGATTTATACTCCATAAAGAGCATTAAATTTAAGTGAAGGTCTCCAATTATGACATAAAATTAAAACAACTTCTAAAAAATAAATTAAAATAAAAACAACTAGTTGGAATATCTGATAAACATTCAAATAAACTATGGAAATTTCCAAGAAAATTAATAAAATTAAATAACGAGAAGAAGAAGAAGGAAAGTTAGAAAAATTTTATGCAATTCAAATTGTAAAAATGAAATTAATTTTCAGCGACAGTTAGTGGCGCAGTTCGTAGCCAATTTATTGGAAAAAATACGAAAAAGAATACGAAATGAAATATGAAATAAAAATTCAACTGAATTATGTTCCATAATAAAAAAGTTATGACTGTAAAATTTGTAAATTGCACATTTGGGAGTTTTCTTCTATTTTTGCACTGCTTGCTGTTTATTTAATTTTAAATTCGAGACATGTTTTCATTAGGTTGGTGCAGGAGGGGTGGGGGGTGTAGCAAAACACTAAAACGACTTCATTGACATTTTCCGCACCAACAACTTTGTCAGAAAAGTTTTTTTTTTGTTTTTTAGATTTTTGGTTTTTGTGGTGTTGGCCAATAAAAACAAAAGTTAAACACTTTCCACAACAAAAGCAACAATAAACCAACACACAGCTGTTGTTAACGTTATTTGTTATTGCTGTTTTTGCTTTTGTTTTGACTGGGCAAACATTGTCAGGCATTTTTTTACATTTTCCTTTTGTTTATGCGAAAAATGAGCGATTAATGGCCTTTAGGCAAATGTTTTCCACAGACTTTTCCTGAATGCGCTTGTGTGCGTGTATGTATGTTTGGATTATGTTTGCTTCTGATGTTATAGCCTGAATTGAGGAAATTGAATTTATTAGCACATTTATGCGGTTCTGTTGAGTTGAAAGTTTAAACACTCATAAGTGAAAAAGATGGATTACGGTTAAAGAAAAACAAAAAAAAAAAAGAATAAGCTTAAACAAAGCCTGACACAAGTTGGATTCTTCACACAGAATTTGAACTCAATTTAGATTTAATCTATTTACAATCAATCTACATACATAATTTGATTTATTTATTTTGAGTGGGATATTAGGCAATAAAATATTGCACTTATTTGACTTAATCTCTTTTTTATTTCTTTTTTATTGTTTTTCTTATGGCTAGCTTCAACTTAATACCTTGAAATTGTTGTCTTAACACAAGCCATTCATTCAATGGCCAATAAGCAGTTTGTAATAACAAAAAGCCCCAATTATTGTTACCCTCTGGCTAAGTATGCAAAAAGTGAGTTAAATGCTTAACTTTCAATATTCTTGAGGATTTAGATTGAGAATTTTATGATTATTAGTCTTTATATGAGGAGCATAATAAAATTTAAATCGGTGATAGCTTGGTAAAGTTTTTTTTAAAAAGTTTATTTTGTTTTATTGTTATTATAATTATGTTTGTTATTAATATAAATATTATTATTACTATCATTCATTCCACAGCTTAATGATAATCTCTACTCAGTTCCTACAAAGTTGTGAAAACACTCAAAGCACAGAATTTATGAGTTAAAGTTTAAACTTTTTAGCTAATCTGCGGCGCCCCGCTTTTGAATCCGGCCAAAAACATTTACAAATTAATTAAAAGAACAAAACGCGCGACACAAATAAACAACAAAAAAAACAGACTGGCAACAGTTTCAGAAAGAAAAGAGAAAAAAGAAAAAGAACTAAATTAAAATAAAAACCACAAAAGCAAAACCAAAACAACACACAGACACACACACACATACATATACATCTAAACAAAATGAAAACAAAATTAAGGCACTAAAAACAACAACAGCAGGCAAATGTTTGTCAGTAGTTGAAAAGGCAATTTGCACAAGCAAGTCTGGCTAACCCCAACCAACACCATCCGCTCTACCCACATACTCCCAAAACTCCAACAACAACAAGGACAAAAGCAACAGCAATAAGGACAACGCCGACGGCAAATGTAAAAAAGTCAAAACTCGGACGCAGAAAGAAAGCGCGTAGAAACGCACACAAATAATAATAAAATAAATGTGTGGACAAAGAGAAAGAGAGAGAGGGACGAAGTGTGGACTCTGCTAAGGTGGTTGGGGGTTATTGAGGGCGCCGAGGGGTGCGAGGTTGGTTGGTTTTTGACGGTTTCAGTGAGCACAGTAAATTATAAATTAACGCTGCAGGCGACACGAGGTGAACTCTGGCCAACTTTGCCAATGAGCTGACCCCCCTTATTCCACACCCAACTCCCCCCACCCCCACCCCAACAACAACATGCCGTGTGGCCTGCAAGCGTTGTGGTTTGTTGTTTTTTTTTTTGCTAAGTTGAGCACTCGGCACTTTTTTATGCGTGCATTACACTGCCCTCCCTTTCCCTTTTCACCATCTCATCTACTTTGGCTGATGTTCATTTCACGTGCAAAAAGAAAAGCAAGGCACGCGGCAACAACTGACCGCAAAAAAAGGAAGGGGGGGTAAGGCCATGAGAATTTAAGAAACAGGCGACAAAAGTGGATTGAGGATTTAAGAAACAGGCGACAACAGTTCAAGTTCAATTGAAATTAAGATGTGAGCTAAGCAGAGATAGAGAGGAAGTGAGGTAATTTAAGGGGGGGGGGGGGTGATAAAGCATGAGCTCAGCAGCGAAATGACCACATTACGATTCGTAATCTATGCTTTGTTGACAGTGTAACTTTAGATTCACAATCCGAATTACTTTTCCAAAACATGGCAGATTACTGCATTACTTTGTAATGGAATACTTAACGACTCCATATACCAAGATATACATCTAGTAATGTTATATATATATATACTTTTATTTAAAACAAAATACATGACTTTATTTCGATTAGAATCTTTATACACCAAAATGAATTAATTGTCGATAGTATGAAATAAACTTGACATTCGTATGTTAAAAGAGATTTTTGGTTCGAAATAATAAGTATTTTGCTCTTACAGACCTTAAATGGTGTTCAAGAATATTCATATATATATTGCTATGGGTATTTAAGTAACCATTTAAACCAACTCTTAGAAATAAGCAAATAAAATTTAAAGAAAAGTATACTTTTCAAGTCATAATAAGAATCAATCCCCCCAATCCTTAAAATATTTTTTTAAGAACATATTCAAACATTAACATATTTCCTACAAAATAATGAATATAATCGAACATTCAAATACTCCTTTAAGGAACACTGAATGTATTCATTCCACAAAATATATCTTTAAAAATATTAAACATATTTAAACATTAAAATAACAAAGTCACTTCCCAAATCCTTTCCAGCAATCCATTAGAAATTTAGTCAGTTTGGCCAAGAACTTCAAAGAGTGTTCTGAGTTAAGGGATTAAGTTACTCAAATAAGCAATGGCTGCACTTTAAGGGGTACTTTTTTTGGGGTGTGGGTGTTTAAAGGGTGGCGAGGTGGAGGTGTGGGGTATGTTCATAAGCCGGAAACGGCTGCAAGTTTACTCAAAGTTTGATGAATATGCGTAAAACATGCGGACAGGATATACGGGGGTGTTTGTAGTGGAGTTGGTAGGGTATATAGGGGGGGCGTAACCGGCACGACATGCTGGGATACGCACACACAGGCTCCCACAACCCCCTTCCACAAGGGGGTGAATTGGGACACGCGTGCACAATTAAAAATTTCATTGACTCGCAACATGGACACGGACGGACATTCTGTGGGCGGTGGTCAGACTTGGCATAAATTAATACAAAAGTTTGGTTACACATTTTCATAATTATAATTATAGAATTAATTATTTCAACATATGCAAATTACTTTGTTATTTAATCCTTGCTGTAATCCTTGGCAAATATCCCGTTGTTTCTTCTGCCCAACTAATATAATATTTTACACACGGGCACACTCACTACACACAGTTACACCTCCTTCTGCTTCTTCTTCCATTCAAGGTGCATTCAATTTGAAGCAGCGAAAAACACAAACACATAAAAAGGACACGCGCAGCAGCTAAAATTATTTTTTTTTTTTTTTGCTTGCGCTGCCTTTGTCCGTCAAAAACCGTTACCCGGCTTTTATATTCGTTTACAACTCAATTGTTTTAACCGTTCTAGCGAGAAGTTCAGGCGAAAAAAGGAAAGCGAAAAAGAAACGATCGACAAACTGTCGGATCTTTTTGGCAGACCAAATATATAATAAACGACAACGACGACGACGACTATATAACGGTGACGACGAACGCACGCACGAACGGACGCGAATCGGATTTCTCAAGTTGCAACGTAACGCCACCCGCTACGACAACCACTACGCTTCAGACACTCGGCAACACTGAGTTGGGCAAGCTGCACACGACTGTTAACACCAAACAGCAAATGTAAACATACTGCTGCTACTCTCCTGCACTGCTGAGTGTGGATTGTGTGAGAGCGTGAAAGCGTGAGAGAGAAATAGAGAGCGAATGTCTGCTTAAGAATTGCATTATGTTAAGCGACAGTTTGCTGCTGAAGGATAGCATTACTTAAAATAATATTCTTCTACTAAGTGGTCAACTAAGTTTACGTCTAAAAATTAATATGCCCTGTTAGTTAATAGGAGTCATCATCATAATAATTATAATTAAGGTTGAGTGATTGACTAATGGTGCGCCATTAGAAATACAATGTGAACGTACACCCTAAATATCTGACAAATGTTTGTTTGAATAAATTTTGATTAGTTTGTTGTCCACTACTTTTAACATTGATTTCAGCACTGGGCAATATGACTTTGCGTTAACAGAACGACATAGTTATGGGAAATGGTCCTCATATTAACAGCGCGCTCTCTTTCAAGTTAACAGTCTGTTGGGAGCTTACTTGCTCTTCATGTGGATCTTAAATCTCTGTCAATTTTAGCAATTGAAGTTTGAAAATTAATCTAATAAATACAGCATGATAATTAAGCGAATGTATTAATCTAATATACTAATTTATTTTAAGAATTCCCTCAACATTTCTTCTTCATTTGAGTATTATTTTCTATTCTTACTTTCATTCGGAGTAATGAGATCCACATTGTGCTTAAGAGCGCCATGCTGTTAATAGCAGTCCGACACATAATAGAAACACAATTCGGACAAAATGCTATGATAGAAAAGTTGACACAGCTAACAAATTTTAACTGACCTACACAACAAAAATCATTCAAGTGTCGATTTACATTAACAGAATGTTTTAATTGATTCAAAGTTTATTCTGCTACAATTGAAATTTGAATATATAAGAATTTATAAGTAACTGGATCTGTCAAACAAACCAATAGTGTTTGAAAACGACTTAGTTGTAATTCCATTTAAATTCAGTACTTTTATTTACATCCCTTCATTTAAAGTACTTTCTACTTCCACAATAGGACATCAAGACGAAGAAGAAGAATAGCGTTATTTGTTTTGATTTTTATCTGTTGAAGAAGAAGAAGAAGAAGAATAGCGATTAAATCAGAAAAATGCACAACCAAAATTGAGATTTCTGTTGAATATATTTTTCTTTTAATTTTTTGCTACAGTTTCCAGGTTATTTAGTTGAATGCAATTTGAATACAAGCGAAGATAAACCATTAAATGCCTTTTAAAGTATCAGAATACAACAATAAAAACAACAACAACTGCAAGAAAAACATGGCTGGAAAAAAATAACAGCGATTTTAATACCAATTAGGATACTTTTTCAGGCTTAACTCTGGAACGAGAATGAAACGTCAAGTGGTTGTTGGCCAAGGGATCGGAGGGAAACAACAACAACAACAAAAGTGCAGTGGCAGCCTAAAGAAATGGGACCTGTTCGTTTGCTGAAGCACACGCGTCTCAGAGAGAGAGAGAGAGAGAGCAACAACAAGAACAACAAATGTGCTGAGCAGGAGAAGAAGAAGTGGAATACAAAATTAAGAACTAAACATGTAAAAAAAACCTAAATTGCAGCAAAGCGAAGTTTAAATACCCTGCCACTCAAATATAAAAAGTGGCTTGAATGTACTAAATATAATGAATAGTAGTATATAATATATAGTAATAACTGGTGAATTGGTTAAAATTATTATTAAGATATTATCTCTTTATTTGTATTACACAATTGATTACATTACTCTTATACATATTCTCCTCACTCTTTGCAAGGGTATATTAAAGCAAGGCAGTAGCAAGAAGAAGCAGGTCAAACGCACAAAGAGATGGAGTGAGGGAGACAGATAGTCGAGGGCAGCGCAGTGAAGATTAAAATCAGAATGACAGTAAACAGCAGCAGCAGCAGCAGAAGAAGAAGCAGCAGCAGTAGAAATGAAGAACGAAAGAAAATAATGCAAATTCAGATGGATATCAAAAGTTGAAGTTGTGATAGGTAAGGGCCAAAGGTAGACTATGAGTTGGTAAAGGGTGTCGGGAGGGTTATGGGTGTGCCGAGGCCGGACACACAAAGGACAAATGAATAGGCAAAATGTTGATAACGTTGAGCATGACGAGGATGAAGAAGAAGCAAGAGAAGAATATGATGACTATGAAGCATTCATACAGCACCTCTTCCCCACCTTTGTACCCCACTGGGTCGTTGAACCATTTAGTGCAGCTGACAAGCGCGCATAGATAGCCCATCACTCCCTTCCCCTTTCCATGTACCAGCCATAATGGAAAGATGCAACTGCCAGAAAGGATAAACTTGTCAGTCATCATGGAAGTGACAAGTGGAAGTGGAGTTGGAGTGTTGGTAGTTGCAATCCACTTTAATCTACACTTAAAAAAAATTTTATATACTTACAAGCTTTCCCATTTCCACGCTCATCTACACTCAACAAAATCTTACATAGTTCTGAATTTAAAACTATTTCGCAATAAGCAACAAATTTTTGGAGCCTTTTTTTGCTCAGTGCATGTATTGCTTTGCTTTGCGCATTTTAGATTTATATAATTCGTAAGCAGCTTGGCAAAAACGATCATTAAAACAAACATCTACTTTTAGCTTATGCCTCAATCGATGCAAAGAATAGAAAAAGCAGAACAATGTTCGTAACACGATGGAGGGAGAGAGAGTTATGGAAAGATAGTGAGAAGACGACAAGCAGCTTAAAATGTTTTCATACAGTGTTTTTCCAGTCTCTTTGCTCGTTTTGTTTCTACATGCATCCTTGGGATAAGCTTTATTGTGGTTGTTGTTCTCTCTTTCTATCCCGACCCTCACCCATCTTCAGTTTTGCTTTCTGTTTGATTTGTAACAAAAGCAAAGCGTCGGCAAAATATCAAAGAAAATGCCTGAAATTTAAATTTAAATTCCAATTTAAATGTTGCCTAAAAAAAAATCCTTTTTGGCTACCTGGCTGCACTTTGTGTTTTAAGCGTTGATTTTCTTGTTGTTGTTGTGGCACCTGTTACAGTTTGGACTGGAAACTGGAAACTGGAGTGGAAAGTGGAACGGCGCTTCGATTTTATTGGCCTCATTAAGTGCGCTTCCCTTTCAGGTATTCCCTTTTTCTTTGTTTTTCGTCTTGGAAACTCATTCAGTTCGGCATTTTCATTTTGTTTCCTTTTCATGTATTTTCTTTTGTGTTTCTTTTTGTACCCTTACCAAGCATTCTTTTGCATGCAACCGTAATTGCAGTAGCAGTAGTATAAATAGTAGTAAAGCCATAAATGGTAATTGTGTTGTAAATAGTAGTAGTGTTGTAAATGATCCATAAAAGGCCAAATTTATACTTCTACTACTCCTACTACGAATTGTGTAAATGTATTAATAATGTAGTTACTGCTATTGTAATATCTATAATACTATTTTTATTTGTAATAATAACACTGCTACTTATCCTACTACCATTTCCACTACTACTATATTTAATTTATTACTTATACCACTACTCTTATTACTACTACTATATATATTATTATTACTTTCTGTTACTACTAGTACTAATGCTAAATCTGCCTTCTGTCTGATTTATTACAATTTGAGTTTGCAAATGTTTACAGCAATTTAGTATAATTTATTCAATTTAATTTTATTGTCATCTGGCGTTGAAAATATAATCCAGTTGAGTTATTCCACAACTAGCGTTTCCCACACTCTGGAAAATAAATTAGGAATGTGCAAGGCGTATTTCATCATCAGCGTAGCATCTGCCTGTTTCTCTATCGCTCTCTCTTGCTCCTGTTTGCTGCCTATTCGTACTCGCAAATTGCGCAACAATTTCGGTTGGCATTCACAAATTCAACAAATTTTATATTTGTGCGCCTATTGGGCGTTTAACGGTTGAAAGACGGGCAAAAAAGCACAAGCAAAACTGACGCTGTTTACCGTTTAATGAATTTTTATTTGAAGCAACGCTCAAAAATTCAACACACCCCATTCCCCCAAAACACCCCACACTCCACCATTCGCTGCTCTTGCTCACCTTATGGTGGTCATAAAAAGGGTTCACAGACGATTTGCTCGAATTAATTGCGCTGCCATTAACGCAGCGACGTCGACAGAAACGTCACTAGCGGGCAACCACCCTCCGCCTCCCTTGACAAGTATTTGCTTGTAATTTATTTTTGCCTTTGTTCGAAGCCCGAACGTAGAGCCAAAAAGGAAATACAAAACATTTTTTCATCTTCTGCTTTAATTTGGGGTTTTGTTGCACTGCAATAATTGTTTATTTGATTTTATTTAGCAAGGGCTGTGTAGGGAGTCTGCGAGGTGGGGGGGTCAGCAGACATGAAATGCAAATTGAATTTGGGAATTTTTACAATCGACACTCGGCAACAGGTTTTTGGTTAATTAAATACTTTACTCATTTTTTTTTTTTGTGTAAAACTTTTGGATTTTTTGTTAACCAAATATTTACCCCATAAAAGCAATTTGAATCGGTTTAATGAAGAGTGTTGATTGGATTGATTTGATTTGATTTGATTTGGTTATTCAAATAAAATACTTTTTTAATTTATTTAATTCTATTTGCTTTGACTGGTTTTCAGTCTGTTTAACAATTCTTCATTAGAAAAGCAACCTTACAAATTGATCAGATATCGGTGAGCAGCATCAGATAAATTTGTTAATCATTAGAAGAACAAATTCTTTATTTGATTTCATAATAAGTTTTTAGCAGCTAAAAGATACGTTTAGTCTAAACGCAGACACATATCAAATGCCATTAAAAAAGATTCTTTGTTGTGGGTGCTCAACAAGTTTCAAATTCAAATCCGTTTTCAAAATCTAACCAAATCGGAAATGAACCAAGAAATAAAGCTAATTAACTTGTTATTTGAGGATCGTTTTCAACTGTTAACAAACGCTTTAAAAATGTTGCTTGTTTTTTTGTAGCTGCGATCATATATAGCTATAGGTAGCCACATTTAATGACCATCATCAAGATTACGCCCCCCTCCTGATATCCCAGCCCCATAATTATCTACTACATCATATTCAAATTCGAATTCTCGCCCCAAAACAATAAACGCTGAGAATGCAATTAAAGATGCGTAGAAACAACTCGCGCGGCGACGAGTTCACTCAACTATCCAAAACTATCTAACCTATTCAAAGTCACGGATTTGATTTCTTAATTTTCCAATCGCCTCGATTACCTAACATCCCGACGAAAGCCTGCGGCGGCTGTATGGCGTACACTTAACAAAAAAAAAAAAGAATAAAAAACGTGTACTTTTTGGGGGCATATTTTTATATAAAAAATGAAAATAATTAATTTATTACTTTTAAAAATTTTTTTTTTATTCATTTCAGAATAGCAAAAAATTAATTATTTTATTTATAATTATAAGGCAACAATATTTTGTTAAGTGTAAGATCAGAGCGTGCGACAAACGGCAGAATCCTAACCTAAGACATTAAATGATCAGCAATAAAAAGATAGAAACAGTAAGAGAAGTAAATAAAGAGAGGGGAAGAGAGAGAGATGCGAGCATTGTTGGTGTGTGAGTGTGTAGGTTGGGGGGCGGGGTAAGACAGGCCATCATCTCACGCAATCCAGTTAATCCCGTGCAAGGCAGCTGCAGCTCATAAAAAAAAAAACAAACAACAAAACAAAACAAAAACAACGATGAAAGAAACCCTTTTTGGAGTGACCGAAACAAAGTCCAACGATTTTTCCAGTTTCACAATTCTCTCTCTTTCTCCCTCTCTCTTTCGTTCTGCCGCTCTCTTTGGAATTTTTATTGTATCCGCATCTTTATGGGCGTTTATTAATTACCCATCGAAAAAGGCATTGATTTCTGAGCGCAGTTCAAATGAATTGAATCAAACTGAACTGAATCGAATACCTCTGCCCTTGGCGGCAGCGCTTTTATCAAGTTGAGTGTCGATTTTTTTTACCTAAAAGCCAAAATAAAAAAAAAAACACCGACCCGACGACAAATCCAAGGCGTTGAGTTCATTTGTGTCCAGGCCGGCTACATTTATGGGAAGACTTTGCGATAAAGCGTTTAGTTGGAGTCGTCTCCCAGCGATAAAAGCGTAGAAGCTGCGTAGAAGCTGCCCTTATTGATGACCGCCTGTCGGCCAAAAGACCAAAATAAAGATAAGGTGCGCTCCAAACAAAAAAACAACAACAAGAAAAGACGACAACAAAAAGTAAAAAAAAACCTGAAAAAATGCAATCGTTGTGTTGTGCGAGATAAGCTTCTGTTGCAGCTTCCTTCCCTCCTCCCTCTGTTCATACAATTGTAAATGCATTAACCATGCCCTGCTTGGCCGTAATGAGCTGAAACACTGAAGCTGGAGCTGAAGCTGTAGCTGAAGTTGGAGCTGAGAAGGTGTGAATATGTGAGAAATGCCACAGCGATAAGAAGGCGAAGCTCTGAAAATTTTAATTAAGCTGGCGGAGAAGCAGCTTTTAAATTATATAAGGATTGTACGTCAGCTAATTGAATCAGCCTGCGGGCAGAGATTGAGAGAGAGAGAGGGATAGCAAGGGAGGTAGAAAAGGAGGCAGACATGCCTGATAAGACAAGGCAAGGCAAAAATAAACATGAGCATACCCTGTACGAAGCGGAGAAAGGGGTATTTTGGCAGGCAATAAATATATTTATATCAAGCATTCTTTAAGATTATTATTTTCACATGATTATTGACTCAGAAACACTTTTTATATAATATTTATAGTACTTATTTTATCTATAACTAAGATGCTGGAATTCGTGCAAGATCTGGAATTGATGGAGGAGTTATAATCTCAGAAGGGGTAAAATATATCTAATAGATTGGAGTGCCGAAATCATAAATTTATATATTATATTAAATATATTTTATATTATATTATATATTAAATATTATATATATATTTATCTAGAAGTGCCGAAATCATCAATTTATATATTATATTATATATATTTTATATTATATTATATATTAAATATTATATATTATATATATATTTATCTAAATTAAAATTTTTTTGATAATCTCTTAAGATTGAACACAGTTTAAGTAGATAAAAAATTATGATATACCACATAGAAACGACTTATCAAATATAAATGCAGTAATAAACAAATCATAAATAAAATTAAGGTTTTTTTTTTTAATTTTTACAGATTTGATAATGCACAATTCTCAATTGGATTATTTGTTAATGTTTCATGTTTGAGAAACTTGCTTTTTCTCAATAATTAAATAGCTTTTTATTTTATTTTTAATAAATAATATAATAATATTATTGAAAATCCTTGCGTTTGAATTTGTCCAGATCGTAGAAAGATGTCATCACGATGCGTCCACTGAAGCGTCTGCCACTTAAACCTACCAACGCCTCCTTGCAGTCATGGGTGTTCTCGTAGCGAACGTAGACCTTGCCACAGCCGGACTGTGGGGACTCCCCCAAGGGGCGTGGCATCTTGATGCTCTTGATCTTGCCAAATTTGGCGCATTCGTCCTTGATGTCCTTGAGTATATCCTCGTAATCGAAGTCGTCCAACAGCTCATCGGGCGACACCATGTTGAGCAAGCAGAGCACCTCGGTTGCTCTGCCCACTTTGACATTAGCCGGAAAGCCGGGCACTTGCAACACGGGCACCTGAGGCGCCACATCGTTGCGCGCACTGGCCAAAGAACGTTGCACGATCAGATGACGGTCGCCCAGTTTCATGCCGTGGAGCCCATTGATGGCCTGATCCGTTATCGAGGCATCTATGTACTCGCAGAAGGCATAGCCCTTGCTCAGTCCCAGGCCATCCTTGACCATGTTGAAGCCACGCAGTTGGCCAAAGGTCAGCAGCAGCTCTTTGACCTGCTCATCGTTGAGGAAGGTGGGCAAGCCACCAATATACAGCTTATGCGGTGTATCCGGCACCACACTGGCAATGGCCGCATTCGATAGCAACACTGCACCAGATACCTCCCGAAGGTCACCGCGCCCAGACGGGCCCAGAGCATGGTAGTCGTGTGGACGTCGTATCTTCAACGATTGGCCGCGAAAATTGATGCCATCGAAGGACATGGCCAACGTTGTCTCATCCATTGAGCGCAGCTCGAGAAACGAGTAATTCTTCTCCACATTCGTTTGGCAGGTGAGCACAGCATTGCCATCGCTCTCCAATCCGCCGGACATGCGCTTGATATGCACATTGAAGAACTCCTTCATCTCGTCGTTGGTGGCGCTGAAGGGTATGTTGCCCACATACAAGCGACGCGCCTGTCGCGTCACAGCAGCTATCGATGCCGACTCACCCGTGGGCAATGCACTGGGCATGATTCTCATTGCAATCAATCCGCTGGCCTGCATCGACTTGTATTCCAGCGGCGACAGATGCTCATAGCCCAATGGTGGCACATCCCAGGCGCTGCCGGCGCGGCGCACTTTACGCGCCTTGTTCTCCTTCCTTATTGTCCGGGATGATCCAGCCTCCTTGCTGCGATAATGCGACGAACGATGGTTGGATTTCGAACCGGATCGGGAACGGGAACGGGCTGGCACATAAGAACGATATTTATTTTCGCGATTGTGCGATTGATAATAATTTTTGTAATCACCTCCCATTTTTTTTTTTTTTTGAAAATGAAAATAAAATTATAGTTGAAAGATGAAAGCTGCAAATGAAATAATTTAAAAACCCTTTTCGACTGGCAGCTTTCAAAGGCAACTCTGTTGAATTCAACATGGTTGCATTTTAGGATAATTATTTGCAAGTTTATTGGGGTAGCCTACTAAGGAGTGTAATACTAAAATAAATTCTAACAAATACTGATAAAAATAATATATATTTATTACGATTTTACAATAATAAAACGAAGACCGAAATGAAATAATTTCAATTTATTTTTTTTATTTTGTATTTACAAATTATTAAAGATTACATATTTTTGTACAACTTTTTTAAAACATTTTTTATCAATTTGGATTTCAAACAAAATTCAATCATTTTCAAATTTTATTTACACAGCTTTAATTAATTCTCTATAACCTACTCACTCTCTAAATTTTTTCTGCCTCTATTTCGCATTGTGCAGCATTAATATAATTTACACATGCTTTATCAAAAATATATTTGTTGAAACGATAATTTCGAATGCAACACAAATCTGATGAAAGCCACAATTAAGTCATTTATCATTTATCGAGAATTTTTGGCTTTCGCTGCAAATTGACAGATTCGAAATATCTTTGGACAGCTGTTGAAAAAAAAACCAAATACAAAAATTATAAATATAAATTATTAAATCATGCTGCGGGTGCAAACGTGATAATTTCATGCGAATTGACATCAACTTAATAATCATCCGTTAATATTGCTAATCAATTATAATTAATTGGCAATGCGGCCCGCAGCTAATAAAAAATGTACATATATATATACATATATAAATGCATACATTATATGTAGCCATATTCTCCAATTCGATGAAGCCACCATTTGGGGCACGCCATGTGTGGTCGACACATAATAGAAACGGGATAGAAGCTGCAGGCAGGCAACCAAAAACATTCCACGGAAACGACTTAATTTTGAACGCCACAAAAATGAAAAAAGAGAAAAAATAAATTTATGTGGAGGCTCTCAATTAATTCCCAAAAAAAAAAGGCGACGCAATCACAAATGTCAACTGACACGAAATGGTGGGCAGGGAGCTCAGTGCTCTCAAGAGGCATAGGAAGGAGTCCCTTCTCTGGATTGATCCTCCTACACGACAGCCACAGAACACAAAAAAAAAGAGTCATTTAATCGAAAAAAATCAAACTGTGTGATAATTAATGTCCACAGAGGGAAACAGTTGGAGTTGGGATCCCCTCTGTGTTTTTTTTTTTTTTTTTATATTATTATTCACTGTTCGTGTGGGTTCCCAAAAAGGGTTCGGCTCAGTTTTGGTTGCGATTGGTTGGATAGACAAGGATAATGGTCACGCTGGCAACCGTTTAATGGGCATTTGATGATCAGACGCCGATCGCACAGATAACGAGATTTATAACGATTTTAAATGCAACCAATAATTCAACAACAATTGGCACTTGTATAAAAATAAATTACAAAAAAAAGGAGAATTTTTCTCTGTTGTGTTTGTTTCATTAATGCTGAATTGAACACATTTCAACGCTGTCCACAGAAAAAAAAACCAATTAATTTT
Organism: Drosophila longiperda; assembly: GCA_035042125.1. Taxonomy (NCBI): domain Eukaryota; kingdom Metazoa; phylum Arthropoda; class Insecta; order Diptera; family Drosophilidae; genus Drosophila; species Drosophila longiperda. The sequence goes on from JAWNLV010000107.1 coordinate 1,847,222, forward strand.
TTTTATTTTTTTGTATTTGGGTTTCAGTCCCAGCCACGAACAAAAACATGACAAACGCAATTAATTTGTCCATTTAAATTCAGGCAACGCTTTTGCTGCTGCTTCTTCTGCAGACATTTGACGTTGCACGTTGCACGTTGTACGATCGGTCGCTTCGATTTTGGTTCGTTATTATTTTGTTGCGATAAATTAATTTCGAAATAAAATATATATATATATATATTTATATATTTATGTATGATAGAACGTAATAAAAATTCATAACAAACTCTTTTAAATGGAAATGAGCTAAGAAAAATCATTATAATAATATATTAATATATTCAGGTTGTGCGATTTCAAATCTTGGTCCCTGAATATGTAATACTTGAAATAAAATACATAGAAGTTAAATTAGAAACATATTAAAACTTTTGGAAAATATAATTAAGATTGCTGCGGGATTCAAAATTAGATTAAATCAATAATATTTTATTATTTTAGTATGCGGATGTCTAAATAATTGTTGAAGCGCGAAAATCTTAATTTAAAACAAATTTTTATATATTTAATTGACATTGATTTGGGAATGCTGAACACCAATTTAAATTGTGGTTAATTAATGACAAAAATTTACAATGAGAAATCTTGGAGTGGATTGCAAATCTTCTTACTATCCAATTTTATGCTTTTAAAGAACAAAATTTCGATTGTTGATTAATAACTTTTATTTTTTTATACTCTATAAAGCAGATTCAAAATATATCCTATAAAAATTCCATTGATTTACCAGTTCCCAGGCCTTTCACATGCATTAGTCATTTGCCATTTGGGATGCGATATTTTCAGCCACAAATCTGTTCATTTTTTTTTTGTAGATTTCGAATAAAATGCGCATTTTGAGTGTTGAAGTGTCGGTTTTCTGGTTCGTTGCGGCTTTTAGATCGGTTAGCCACCAAAATATTTATAACATTCAAATTTATGAAAATGTTGCCAAAGCGTTGCTGTTCGGGTGTATTTTTTATAATGAAAAATGTTCATAAATATTAAGTGATACAAGCAAAATAAAAATGTTTTGGCGACGCTTAACTAACATGAAATGAAACGATGATATGCAAAGTTTTGACCACACACACAGAGAATGGATTGCGAATGGGTTTGGGTTTCCCGTTTAGCCCCAGGGGCAAAACCATTTTGTTGAAATGGCCATAACCAAAAACGTCCCATTGAATTGAAGTTTTGTTGCGGTTACCACGAAAATGGGAGCCTCATTTAATTTTCTTTTTTTTTTCTGTTTTTGTTTTTTGTTGTCAAACATAGATGTATATAAATAAAAGTTTTAATGAACTTGTTGGTCGATTGGATAGATTGGTTGTTGGATTTTTGTTGGGTTATTTAGCTCGGTTGGTTTATCCGTGTGTGTGTGTGTGTGTGTGTCTGTGTGTGTGTGCTTTTGTATCAATTGATTTGTGGCCATAGGCGTGTGAACGTGATTTTATTATCAAATATTTTATGCTGTTAGTTTTAGTAAATTAAATAAATCAACAGAGCAAACACAACTTGGCCAAAACATGACAGATGCCCAACTGCATTTTGTGTTGTTTTTTCTGATTCTTCTTAAATGTTTTTTTTTTTTTTTTTTTTTTTGTTTAAATGTCAACAAGAGCATTTCAATTTATTTTCTGATGAATCAACAGAAAAACAATTCGCAATGAGTTTATTTGTTTTTTTTGTTGGCATTTTTGCTTTTTGGGTCTGCCCTTTGCTCTTGGGCTGCGCACTCGTAAATATCTTTCGAGTGCATCCGCAACTACTTCAGATTACAGATTTCAGCATAACAATTTATTTTTGATATGTATTTTTTATGCAATTTCTCGACAAATTTGTCGACGCTGCTAACCCTCCCCCCCACCAGCTTGCCCCTCCGCCCAACGCCATCAAAAAGCAGGCTGCATCCTTCATTTCTCCCTTTTTTTGGTTTTTTTTTTGTTGCGAGGAATTTGCATCATAAATTGTCAGCAATGTCATAAAATGTTTTTTCTTGACTTTTTTTTTTTTATTTTTGTGTTTGGCATGCCCCATCAACATAATCATCATCATCATCATCATCGTCATAATTATTATTACTGATGCAGTTGTGTCATCATTTTATTTCGAGTGTATTTTTCTTCTGGCGTCTCGCTTTCGAGTTTTAAAACTGACAGAGAATTTCTAATGATATTCTGGCGCCCAAAAATGATCTGCTTCGAGTTTCTGTCTGACAGAGAAATGTGCGAAAATCTACTAAGTAATCAAATAATATTCACAAACAAAAATATACATTTTTTTTTTGGTTTTTTTTGGTAACTGAATTTTCAGCACTCGCTTTAACAAACAGTGAGGAGTCAGCTTAAATTGAGCTGACTAAAACAAGTTTGCTATTTACAAGAAAACCTACAAGTTTATTTATTACACCCCCTTTGAAGCCCCTTTTCCCCTACAACCTGTGAGAGGGTTGTAGGGGTTGTTGTAAAGTTACCCTTTTTGTGTGTGGTTTTATGGCTGCAATTTTAATATTTATTTGCTGGTCTGCGTCTCTCACTTCCCTTGAATGCACTTTGGCAATTGATTTCTCCTCCACCCACACACTCCTCCACACAATAGTTTAGTCGGGTGTAAAATTTATGTTTTTCCCTTTTAGCCATTATGCGTTGAAATGGTTATAATTCAATAACCAGATTCCTTAATGGCATTGATGATGATTCTTTGTTCGGATTTGCCGCGTTAAAATCAATTCAGAATTTATGCGCATTTGCTTGTAATTTATTTTATGAATGTTTAATAATCTGTACACTGGGTAAATTTATGACAATTGCATGTTAATTGCCTGCTTGGCGCCGATATGTCAACTTCAGTTGTGGGTTGCGTCGATGGAGTGTGTGGCAGGGGGGGGGGGGTCGCAAAGGGGGGCATCGTTTGCATTGAACCCTCATTGGGTTTACAATCAATTTCATAAGTGGCAAGTGGCAAGTGGCAAGTGGGGAGCAGAGTGGCCCTGTGGCCCTGTTGTTGCTGTCCACCATTGTTGACTCGGAGTTGAGCTCTGTAGCGTACCCCTCCCCGCACCACAGCCCTCTTTAACACCCTCTATGACAAACAGTTGACATACTGAACACATTATTATAGACGCCCTTTCAAGTTTACGATATCGATTCCAAGTTTATTCAGGCATTTAAAAATGAGGGCTAATAGCAACACTAAGGGAATTGTGTGTGTGTGTATGTGTGTGTGTGTGTGAAAGCTCTTTAATAATGAGCAGTTATTGAGGGCCAATTACTGTGCACTGAGTATGAGGATGGTCTTTTGCGACGCAGCTGGTTTAGCCTCTGGAGTATCTTTAACAAAAACTTATTTTTTATTAGTTTTCTTGAGTATCCCATAATCTGAAACTTGAAGTAATGAATGGAGTGGAATAATGCCAAGACTACTTACTATTTAACACAGAATTTTAGGTAAAATATATATGGACTAAACGAGTAACAAAATTCGTACTAAATATCAACTGCTAAGCTCAAAGCAAAACTAAGACGAGGCTTAAAGTTTTTAATTAAATTATTTAAAATTAATTTTGAATTTATACTAAAATATTTATTCCCTATAATGACAAATTTTGCATCAGTTTTAATGTCTTCTTTCTACTTTCTATTTTTATGCTCATTTTGAAGACCTTTCTTGACTTAACATTTGACAAGCTAAATTTAATTAAAGTTTATCAACAACAAAACTGCAAAATTATTTAATTTTAGGCAGAAAAATTGTGAATTTAATAAAAGCATAATTTGTAGCAAAAATTCAGTTTGTCAGACTTGCATTCTGTGTCGAGCAGCTGCTGTTTGTCAGCCTTGACATTAGCTGCAAGCTGGCACAGTTTTGGCCCCGTTGGCAACAACGCTGCATAAATCGCAGCGGCAACTCTGGTTGGCTGAGTTACTTGGCCATGTTTTTTGTTTTGTTGTTGTTGTTTTGCTAGCAGCTCTTCATCATGCACAGTGTGACACTTGTTTGTCTAAGCGCTGTCGCGTGGCAACCTTAGTGGCCCCGAGACCCCGAGAGAATGCAGGCGAGGTCGCCTCGTGATCTATCCATAAACTTTACCCAATGCAACAGCAGCAACAACAGCGACAACAAAATTCAAGCTTCAAACTTCAAGATGATTTATGAAACTCTACACATCATAAGCGAATGCGTTTATCATTTTTTAGACTCGCACTTTCCTCGAAGTTGGAAAAAATCTTGAAACTGGCGACATTGACAAATGACAAAAAAACTGCGTCGACGTCCATTTATCTGCTCCCTGCCCCCTGGTTGAAAGACCAAGTTACTCTTAATTTATCCAGCACGCGCATCCGGCAAGGCTCACATATATATATATATATATATATATATATATATGTATATATGTGTATATAGATATTTATGCTATGGGCCAAAACCACAGGCTTGTCATTAAATATGCAATAGATTCGCTTCGGCCAACTTTTAATGCGTCACAAGTCGCATAAATTATTCTGTTAACAACTTGTGTCAACACGATCATTAACAACAACAACAACAAGAACAACAACAATAAATACAACAACTTCAACTAAAACAGTTGAAACATCTGTGATGAGTCTGAAATGTGATACAACAAATGAAACTTTTCTATGGCGTGCAACAAAAACATATTTTTCTGACAAGACTTCAACATTTGCAATGATAATGCGAGAAACAGCAAACAGAAACAGAAGGATTAATCCCAGGAGATTGTTTTCTTATACAACTGAATCTATTAAGTGGCAAATGAAACTCGTTTGATATATTAATTAATATCAAATAGATTGACAGGTTTCAACATTCAACAGCGAAATAAAGTAGTTTTTTAAACACTGAAACTTTAGATATAAACGAAGATATTTTACAGGTGAGCGACTTTGAGTATTGATCCCACTCATAACTTTACAATTACTAAAATTGACATATCTGACATATTAATTTTAAGGTAGTTAATTAATTTACTCAGAATTAATTATTTTTAATTTTATTTTTATTAGCTGCTCAAAGTTGGTTTTGGAATTGTAAGTTTGTCGATGGAATATATGATTTATATTATACATAATAAATTTAGTGATTGAGAAATGATTCTAATTTAAAAATCTGGTAAGTAGCTAATATTTATATATATATAATATTGGCAGAAAAATATAACTTTATATGGAACTGTAATTAGAGCTGTTATAAAAAATAAATCACTTTAAGTCACAACTAATTGAGAATTGATTGTCTGATTTGATAAAAACCTGGTACATAGTCCAAATTTATATAAATAATATTGGCAGAAAATATAAATTGATTTGGAATTGTAATTATAACTAATAAATCAGACCAAATAATAAGCAGAGCTGAAGGACTTAGCTTGCTCTTGCCTGTATTATTATCTATTACTATAATACTATTTATATAAATAAATTTTTTTTTGTTAATATTAATATATAAATAATTATCATTTTCTTGCTTAGCTACTAGTTTTAGCTACATTTTTAGACTTAAGCAATTATTTTTTGCATTATTAAAGTCTGCCCAAGTCTGCCCAAGTCTCGCAATTCTTGAGTTATTTCAGCGCCAAGCTGGCTTTAATATATCGTAAAAATGACAATTATGAATATGAAGTTAAAGACTGCGGAAGTCGCACAACATAAACAACAAAGTAGATAGTCGAAGGCGTTGTTGGAGCTGGAGTTGGAGTCGGAGTTGGAGTTGCAGTTGGAGTTGGAGTCATCGTCTAAGCGCCGGGGACAATCATGTTTTATGCATTTAGAATGCAACTGTAGAATAAATCAACTTGGAGTGAGTATGATTCATGTATATATCGGAGTTATGGCCAAGTATATAAACTGCTTATATATATATACATATGTGTATATGTGAACAATAGAAAAAAGCGATGATTTTTGAAGCGCCAAACGTTGCACATGCGAGGCCTAATTGGATTTTTGCGACGGGACAGCATATGGCAGGGGTATGCGAGGGGAATGTAGGTGGCAACACTAAACAATAAATGTGGCACGAATGTGCAGACGCACACACACACACACACACACGCACAGAGGGCTCAGTGAATGGCTTTCCAGGTTGCAGAGTGTTGTCCACTTACTTTTGTTCCGCTGCTGCCGCATAAAGTGAAATTGTGCGTAAAATTCGTTGGTCACGTTTCCACGTCTGTTGACAATTGTTTTTGTTTGCCCTCTGAATGCGTAGAGAGAAGCGCATGCAACGTTGCTTGCCCCGTTTGCGCCGTTTGCGCTGTTTGCCTGCCATTAAACGCGTGTCCACATGCTGGGCACTCGACTACCTCGTCACACTGTGCCCGCCTCTCTGGTAGATCTACATGAGTAGGATGCTCCTTGTTTTCGTGTTCGTGTCGCTAGCAAAAAGTGCTGCTAATCTTTTGTTTAGGCCCGACACAGACAGAAGGCAGGCAAGGCAGGCAAATGGCCAACATCACCACACGCGTTGAGGTCCCAGCCGAGCGTCCCTCAATTAGCCAAAAAAAAACAGCAAAAACATTCTTGTCCCGTCTGCCGAGTCAGTTACCAGCGAGATCATATCGCTCGCCTGAGCCCAAAAATTACACTGGACGACGGGACAATGGACACACCTTTGTCAGTGCTGTTATTATTCGCAGGGATTTGGACTCATTAGCCGGCATCGTACGATGCCAAATCCGGCTAGCTGAATGCCACTTTTAACGAGCTGCCTTCCTGTCTCCCTGTCTGTCTCCCTGTCCCTGCCTGGATGGCTGTGTTGTGGTTTTGGTTTCGATTAGAGGGCTACTTTTCAATCTGACAGCAATTGCTAATCAATGAATGTCCAAAATGAAAGATGAGATGAGTTGCAAGTAGACCATTTGCTGTTGTTGCCACATGCATCAGTTATGTGTGTGTGCAAATAATCAATGCGCTTAATTCACAGAATATTGTGCAAAATATTACACAACTTCAGTTTAATTCTACTTAAAAAAACGTGAAATCCTTTTAATAAAATTTTGATTTTCAATAGTATTTTAATAAAATGAATGTATTTTTTATTGTGTTTAAGTTGTGAATTTTTTTTAAATAAAGCTGCTAATAAAATCCTTTTAATTCATTAAACAGACTATTACATCAGATTATTTATATTTTTTTTCTTCAATTAGCTTCTCAATGATATATGTATTATAATTTATATATATATATAAAAATATTAAATAAATAAAAGAAATAATAATTCCATATATAGTTTAATTAATAAAAGTAGCAAAAAGTTTACTTTTATGTTGTGTTGAAAATATATAATTAATTCAGCGACAAGTACATATTCTATATAAAGTCAAATTGGTCGTCATGTTGTATATAATTTTTGTTCTATTTGGTAATATGCAATTATAAAATCCATGTATGGGATATATTTATTTTTCGCTTTATTGAGAAGAAGGTTTTGGGTGATATTTTGATGCTAAAAGTTGATACGGATTCTGCTTATAATTAGCTTAAAAAAAAGTTAATTATTATTCGGATTCAGATGGTTTTAAGTTTTTATATAATTTTAATATTGGTGTTGTGGAACTATTCCCAAATTTGAGGAACTCTTTAGATATACTCTTGTTAATTTAGTTTACAAAATATTTGTTACTAAATTAATTAAATTGCAGTTGAGAAAATTTTAATATAATATTATTTAACACTATTTGCTTATTAATGTTTAACAGCTTTGTTCTGTATCTAGTCGAGAAAATTTTGTTTAATTATTATTATTAAATTTTAAACTAAAAATTATGAAGCTAAAGCAGTCACCCGTTGCTGTATAAGCTTTTTGACTGAAAAAGTGGATGAGTGAAAGCTAAAGCAGTGAAATAGAGTCCTTGAGCAAAGAGCTAAAAGAAGGACTTAGAGCAGGTAAGTACACTGGATGCCTGGTTGCCTGGTTGCCTGGTTTGCCTGGGGGGCAGCACAGGGGATTCAAATGGCAAATATTGTAATACAAGTGAAATGCTTAAAGGTAGCACTACAAAAGACAAAGGGCCAACACGGCAAACAAGATTTAAGCAATTTTTGTGTGTTGCCCCGAACATCATTTTGTGAACCCCAGGCAAGCTGGGGTTATGCCACTGCCACTGCCAAGTGCCCTTTAAGTTGCGACACTCAAAGGAGCTGACCAGAGGCAGGCTTACGGAATGGCAATGCTGCAGTCAAGGCAATTGCTGGCGGTGTTGGATTTCGATTGGCTGGATAATGTCAGATGTTTGCAGCTTAAAAAGGATTACGTTGCCAGGCAGCGCGGTTCATAATGTGACAGCAGTGGCAACAACAACAACAACAACAACATCAGTGGCAACAACAACTGCCATAAAGTTTCGAGTCGAGTCGAGTCGAGTCGAGTCGAGCTTTTCCCGCTCGTATTTACCCCTCAATATTGTTTACATTATAAACTGACTGCTTCTCATTTTTATTATTTGCATGCTGCCTGTATCCTGATTCCTGGTACTGAAAATGCAAAAATTATTGCACAATGTTTTTTATGACGAGCGAAATATTTGTTTAGCGCTTTTTTTTCCCCATTCATTTTTTATGCGGCTTTGTTGTTATTTTTACTCCTTTCATTCTCACACGTTCCGCTCTGTTGCTTCCTGTTCCCCCCCCCCCCCTAGATTGTTGTTGTTGTTGCTGTTGTTGTTGTTCTTGGGGTTATTATTATTATTTTTGTTGTACGCAACTGTGTTTGCCCTGATGCCATCCTGATGTCATGGTGATTTTTAAGCCTTTGGGCATTTTATTTGTTTTAAATAAAACTCGATACATTAATGTGCTCTCAAACAAACTGAAGCCAACACAGCGAATTATGAATGCAGTACAAAAAAAAAACCATAGAAAAAAATTAATTAAAATTCTAAAAAAAATGTGTTTAATTGAAAATATTTCTAATATTGGATATATATATTTTATTTGTAACTTTATCGCTTGCAAAATAGAGTAGTCCAGCAAAGCAGTTATAATTTTGTTACTGTCCTCTGAATTGTCAAATGTTAAGCCATTCTTGAGTGGAATTCCGCTGAGCCCGCTGAGCGCTGGAAAGCAGGCCAAACAATTTTCGAAGAGCTTACGGCCAGTTTCACCCCACGGCAAAAGCAAAATATTTGTATTTAATAAAGCCCAGGGTAAGTGGCAGTGTTGTTGGGTCGCTTGACTTTGTATATGCGACTTGCGGAATTTAATGTATCCAGCGGTGCGGCGACAACAAGAAGGTCCTCAATGGAACAACAAAACTGGGGGAAAAAGCAGCAAAAGAACAAAAAAAAAATACAAGAAAAGTGAGCAAAAGGCAAAGTATATATATATATATACAAAAAAATACAATAAAATTCGAACATGAAAAGCCTATTTAAAATGCTGACATACGAAATGCGAGGAACGAATGAACTCTGCCGCTCAACACTTGGGGGCGCCACAGTGCAACAGGGACTAGCCAGGGCGAACGAGGTGGGATTGGGGCGGAGTGAATTACCATAAAATGGAAAAAAACAAAAGGCGGCAATGAAGTCCGGAGTAAATGATGGAGGCAATGGAGGCGATGGAGGGGACACCAATGCAGGCATCGCGAATGTGAAAATATGAAAATTGAGTGAAAATATGTAAATATAATGAAATATTGTTTTCACTGGCAATGCTAAAAAGGGACACAACAAAAACAACAGACGACTTTACACACAACGTCAAGGATTTACTTAGCTACTTCGTGAGAGAGAGAGAGAGAGTGAGAGGGGGAGAGGGAGTATGGGAGAGTGAGTGAGAGAGCGCATGCCAACTTGGCGCCTTCAAAAATGTATGCGTAACAAGTCGCTGCTCCATTTATCATTTCCCAAGCGGCTTCCTTACTCCCTCTCTCTCTCTTTCTACCTCTCTCTCTCTCTCACTCTCTCTGACTTTGATTTACACTCTCGCTTTCTCGCACGCAGTTCTCTTCTGGCTCTGTCAGTCAGGTCAGGTCAGGCAGGCAACCTGACAGTCTGTCAGCTCAGGCAGCACTGCTGTGGCAAAGTATTGAAGCCGTTTTGGCTGTTATTTAAATTATGAAAATTATTCAAACCACAAATGGAATCATCATCATCAGTTATCGTTACCGCCCCCCCGCCGCACCACAGCACCTTCTCAGCCACAATCGTAATAACACGCATTTAACCACACTGAACTCCAGCTGGCAAAGGGATTTCATATGTGCGTCAGTCACAGAGAGAAAGACAGATATATATATATATGTGGCATGTGTGAGTAAGGAGTTTCCTCCCAACATTTGGCAATATAAAAGAAATGCTCGTTTTTGTGAGTTATGTGTACAGATTTTATGACAATTGATTGAAATTCAATGTTTTGTAGTTTATTTCATAAGCAGATCTCTCAACAAATTTATTGATCGAAAGTACGAAAGTAATTGAAATTCAACTATGAATAATTTGTAAACGCTTAGTAATATTTTGAAATCAAAATATATATTTTTTCGAGTTATCCAAAGATATATCATGCATAATTTTTGACTGTGGCTTGTGCTCAATTTCAATTGCAATATTGCCTTGACAGGCGCATTAGTGTTATATCCTTTTTGGGGCACTTTAAATTAATTATCGCACTGGCAATTCACAAATAACCAAAAGATATTCAATCTAAGCCGTAGATGCTTCAGCTGTCAGGCAACATGAAATGCACAAATTATTGCCACTTTAAATTAGAAAGCACTCAAAATTAGAAGGCAATAAGAACTAAGAGCAGAGACCGGAGACCAGAGATCGGAGACCAGAGACAACACATAGAGACAAATAAAGTGAATGGAATGAAATGAGTGTTTACCTCAATTGGACATGTCATTAATAAATCCCGTCTGTTTGTGTGCCAATGTGTTAAACAAATGACAAATGACATTTTACCAAAATGTTTGCACACTCAAACTCGGACACATGGAAAATATTCTCAAAATATTTGTATAGACATAGATTTAGATACAGATACAGATACACAAATCTGCTCACAGCTTGATGGTTATATAGATATTCACTGCTAATGAGTTAATTCAATTACGTAAGTAACAAACACACACACACACACACACACACACACACACACACAGCAGGCCTCTTGGCTAAGTGAATGTTGAATGTTGCTGTTGGTATGGATAGTTGGTAAGGGGAGGGGGTGGAAAGGAAAAAGTCCAGCTTGATCCCGACAGCATTTGACTCTTACAATTTGACAGTTTTCAATTAGTCAAAGTGTCATTTGGGTCACGATGAAAACTTGCCCCCAACACAGGTAGTAAACACGAGAACGAGAAAAACCAACTGACTCTGTGGATGGGGCAAAGGCTGTGGCACTGACTGTGGCAGAGACTGTGGCAGAGACTGTGGCAGAGACTGTGGCAGAGACTGTGGAAGAGACTGTGGCAAACTAGCGCCTGCTGTGCAGCGAATTGCAAATACTCTGGTAAAAATGAAATACCAATTAATATATATAAATTTAAATTATATTGTTTGTAGATATTTTAAGTGTTGTTGTTTTAGATTGTAAAATGAATCGACATTATTATATATATATATATATATATTATATAAGATATAATTCTGAACAGCATCAAGAGCTAGTTAAAGTCATTGTAATTTTAGATTTTAGATTTATATAATAAATGATCGAATGAGCTGATGTTTAACAAGTTAACCGATAAAACTTAACTTAATATAAATTTAATTTCTTTTACAAAAAAAAAAAAAATAATAATATATAAAAATTAGACAACTTTATCAAAGATATTTCATAGGAAGAATCAGAAGTTTTTTTTATATTTACAGTAAAATTTTTTATTTTTCAATTTGACTTGGTTTTCGAGTTTATCTAAGCTTCAAAGTTGCTAAAATAGCAGTTATTTCCTGTTGTCCTGTTGCCCTTAAGATCGATAGGACTTCTTTTGGGTAAGTGGTCATTTGCTGTTTTAATTAGTCATTGACCTAAATGTTAAATAAATAAAATAACAATCAAGTGAATTCGATCTAATTCCGGAAGTTCATGCGTTGCGTAGGCGCAAATTTTCTTGGATGGACATTTAAAATCGACATTTCTAATTTAATGAGTTTTCTAACGGTTTCGGCGCACTCCGGGGCTCTGAGCAAAAATAAACACTGAAGCGTTAATGTCAAAGATATTTAATTTATACCTTAACATCACAGCACCAACCAACCAACCATCCACCCATCCGTGCATCCATGCATCCATTCGACTGAGTGTTTTTATGGGTCAGCGGTGATGATGGGCAAAGAGCAATTGCCAAAGGCGCCAGTTTGTGATACCGCGCTCCGATGTCCAACCACGGCTAATAAAAATCAAATATGTGAAGGGGACACAAATGCGATGCCACAGCCAAGTCAGGTGGCTCAGCAGGTGGAGCATGTGGCTCATCTGCTCTCTGCTCAGTTGAGTGTTGCAAATGCTTTTGAATTACCGTATGTGTGTGTGTGTGTATGTGTGTATGTGCTCTACTCTGATGAGTGGTGCTGCCTGACAAGGACTTCAAACTGGAGCTGTGATGAGTGGTCGTGGGAGTTGAGACTGTATTGCCTGCTTTCTCGAGCACGTGGCGATAAAGAAGACATTCTGAGCACTTTGTTCGAACATTAAGTGGATTTAATGTAAAGTTTATGTTTTCTTAGGTTACGTGGTCGATTTCCGTTTTATTGCCTTAATTAAAAGATAGGGCCGGTCCTTGTCCTACGTTAAATACACACACACACACACACACACACACACGCACACACACACATATAATCAAGCATATTTATGGCTATTTAAAATATTTATTCGGAATTTCTTAGCATTTTATGGTCGACCTGTCACAGGGCGAAATACACACATTTTACGATCGAATTTCAAAATGTGCACCTCAAAATTAAAATCGCATAAAATGACCAGTTTCTTTATATAATAGGTTACATGGTAAATCCCATAAGTCCATGCATGCTTTACACTATAATAAAGATAAAACTAGGCGAAAAGCAAAAATTAAATGAAATCGAATTGATTTTGTAGTATTTTGTAAAGGTGTTAAAGTGCTAAAAAAGATTTTGTTATAGGGAAATAAAAATTTTATATTAACTACTTTCCAATTTATTCACTAATAAACTTTTTATTTTTTTTTTACCCTAAACTGAATATTGATTATTTGAATAATGGGCCACTTTATTTGGCATTAAATGTAAGCCAATCTATTTTACCATATTTAGTTTTAATAACCATTAATCAATTGCTGTGATTATTGCCATTTTTAACAGCTTATAAAACCTTTAACTCGACTCATCTGCAGTTTTAGCTGTTAATATTACCTAATCCAAAATACATTTTGACGCCTCAATCTAAAAAGCTGGTGTTTTTTTTTTTTTATTTTTTTTTGTGGGTGTTTATTGCCTGTCACCACGCATTGTTTGGCTTTTTTTTTGGGTAATCTTTTATCGGTGTAAAGTTGAGATCAGCTATAAATACGGCCATAAATCGACCACGCAATTTGCACAGCTCGGCCTCCAGCAAACTACATGCGACATACATCATCCATTAACTGCCTCAGCTTATCAGGCAGATAAATAAAAAAGAAGAGCAAATCCATATCAAAATTGTGGACAACTCACTTTCATTTTCACACCGGCTCAGACAAAAGCGAAACGCATAAAAAGATTTAGCTTCAACTTTCCAGAATACACATTTTGTGTGTTGGATTAGTGCCTCAAAGGTATCCAAAAAGTTGAATAAATAATCGAAGAAGCTGCAGCATATCGAAGATATGAATATATATAAAACGTAATCGGTTAAGATCATGTATGCCATATTTACAGAGATCTGGGGATTAACAATAAGCATGCATTCAGTTTGAGGATTATTATTTGTAACTAAAGATTAAGTTTATATCAAATAAAAAAACTTAAACTGACAGAAAATTCTTGAAAAAGCTTTTTTAATTTGAGCACAAAACAATTTATTTATATTATTCATATGATGAAATTACTCAAAGTTACTGCATTTTTATTGTATATTTTTTTTCTCCACTGTTTGTAAATTTAAATAAATAATCAAATAAAGGTAAACAAAACATTTTTTTCCGGTGCGCTGCTTTTCTTACATTACAAATCCACTTGCATCCACAAAAAAAATGTATTGGTGTCGATGTTGTTGTTGTTGTTTTTTGTTGCTGGGTTGAAACGCATTTTACAACTTCTCTTGACAACAACTGGCTGCTGCCTCAGATCCGGCCAAAGCGCTTGACAACCCACTTGTGGAGCAGCAGCAGCATCCAAGGTAAATGCAAACATGCAAGAAGCTCACAAGAAAGAGAGCAGAACGAAATGTCAGCTGAATAGCCGAATAAAGTAAATACCCTGCAAAAGCTAAAAATGCACATAAAATAATCGATTTTATATAATTTAAAAAAAAAATTATTTTATGACTTAAAAAATTAATTTGCTTATTAAAAATCTTTTTAAAGAAATTGTTAAAGCTAAAAAATATTGATTTCACTTCTTTTTGTTACCTATTGAACCATTAATTTAAGTAAGAAAAAACTACATTTTTTAGAGTATATAAAAAGCAAATGTATTCGGAAGCCAAATAACTGAAAGCCTTTTGGAAGCTGAAGTGGCCGTTCAAGTGCGGCAAGAGTTGATGCGGAGTTTGGGGGCAGATGTTGCTGCTGCTGCTGCTGCTGTAGCGACTTTAATGCAAACAAAGAAATTAAACTTCGCTGCCAGAGCGAGAGGGAGACAGAGAGGAAGCGAGAGAGTGAGAGAGTTGGAGAGAGTGAAAGGTTTGAGCAGGGGAAAGAGCTTGCAACAAGCTGGTATTTAGAGTGTAGAGTGTGGCTCTTTCTTGGAGTATATCGGCCAACAGCATCATTGTCGTTACTTAATTGCGTAGGTTGGTAGCCAGTGCTTGAGCCTCGGCCACTTCAGCTGACGCGCACTTGACATGCCACCGGCTGGGGCAACTTAACCTTCCACAAGTTGCACACCACCAAACGCTGCTCATCTTTGCTTCGCACACCTTTTTTGTGGCTGCTGCTGCTGCTGCCATGTTTACATATTTACTAATTTACAACAATTTTCGTTGTACTTGAATACAGAATGCAACATTGCCACGCGCACCTCAGCACCCCTTCCCCACTACAATCACGTGTGCTACTTTATGCGAGTGCGCGCAGGCATTAAAGACGAAAGCAAAGTGTATGTTGCTGCAAGTGAAGTGCACGAGGGGCGGGGCTGGGGGGCGGAGGGCAACGTGCCCAAAAAATAACAAGATGATGCCAAGCAGCAGTAAGAACAATAACAACAGTAAAAAAAAAACAACAAAGCAACAGCAAAATATTTAAATGAGGTTAAGTTAGTGTAACAACTATTTAGATCCCCATTCTTGCCACACACTTCGTCTCCCCCTCTCTCTCTCTCTCTCTCTCGCTTGCACACTTTTCTTAGCCTTGTTTTTGTGCGCTTTTGTTGCTTGCCACTTTTTAGCCGAGATTGCAACCAAAAAACTTCAAAATTTATGCACATTGCTGTGTGATTCTGTGAATATATTCATATTTGGGTGTTTTTTTCACTTGCTTCACTTTTTTTATAAGTCTGCATTTGGGTCTTGGTAAGCACCTGCTGCCAAAAGTTGGACAAAAACTTTTTGAGCAGAGATTGGGAGGGTGAACAGAAGAGTCTACAGTTCATTGAATGTCACAATTAGACAAAGTGCATGCATATTTTCAAGCAGACAGCTAAATAGAATACAATTCTTAAGAGCTAAACAAAAACTAGATACGAAAAATTATAGTTCAAATTAATTATTCCATATATAAAAAAGTTTAATGCTGCCATCAGCTGACTAAAATAAATTAAATAATATTTTATTTACCAGCTTTTTATTCATGCTCAACTAAAGCTGCCCAAATAATTTCCCAATATCTTTCAACATATTTGCCTGCAGTCTTTCGTCGTGCTATGTAATTTTTTCTATATTTATTAAGCAAATTGAATTCCGCTAAAATGCCGCTGATTAGCAGCGCCCAATGCTAGTTGGCCAATAACACTTATCAAGTTAGCATCAGTTGCCAAACTCGAAAAGTTGTGCTTTGTTTGCCCAGAGCCATGTTTTTCTCGTAAATAAATATTACAATGCATCTCATTGAATTCCATTTCGAAATTAAGTGCATTTTATTCGACATTAACCACAAACGTTGATCGGGGCTCTTATGTAAATTTAATATAAAATATTTTGAAATTATCTAGCTCTCTCTCTCTCTTTCTCTCTCCCTTTGTCTCTGTCTCTCTGGCAGAATGAGATCGGTGCAGCGTTGGCACAATTCCAGATGCTGGACAAAAAGTATGTAGAAGCCACTTAATCAAATGAAAAGTGTACATTATAATTTTCATATTTAATACTGAATATGGCACACTTCATTTGCGGGATTGCATAACAACAGACACGCAGACAGACAGACAAACAGACAGACAGGCAGACAGGCAGACAGACAGACAGACAGACAGGATATTTGAGAAATTAACATGTGAAATTTAATATATATTTTATATTTATTTTCATATGCATAAACGCAATGTTGACTCAAATGTATTTGTCTGAATTTATTTGCACATGTTTGTCAGATATAATCATACATATATATATATATACATATACATACTTACTTATGTATATATATATATATATATATATAACATACTTATGTAGAGAGGCAGCCAGTGCAAACACAATACAAAATAAATAAATAAACAACACATCGGAGTAAGAAATGTCTGGTCTTATTATTAATATGAAGTATTTGTATATATATATATCTGGTATTTGGTATATGCTATCTGGCATATCATTTGCTGGGTAACTGTAAGCTTGTGTACCGATTTCCCCCCCCGGCTACAGCTGCAGATAATATGTCAATGTCTCAAGCGAAATCAACAAGCACATATCCTGCGGATATTTTGGCCAACAAAATTTGTCAGCTCTCGTTGTCACTCACTAACTGACACACACACACACACACACACACACACACACACACACACACACACACACACACATAATGATGATGAGCACGTAAGCAAGTCAGACACTGAATAATAAATTGCAATTAGCACAATTACAGCAGATTGTCACAAATACACAATTACACAACTACCTGAAATGTTCCCCCTCACCATCCCCCTCTACCAACAAAAAGTTTTCATATACTTATATGTATTCTGCGCATTTATTATATAATTTTTTTCGCTTTGCTAACAATATGAATTATTTAGCAAACGTTTGACTGAAGGGGGGGGACGACAACGACAAAGTTAACATGAAACAATTGTTTTGTTCTAGGCCACAACAGCTCACCCCAAAAATAAAATGTTATCCAAGCCCAAAATTTTCAATCCCTTTCACAATTTCCTACCCCAAACACACACACACTCAGAAGCACACACACTTGCGAGACAATTCTGTAATGCACAGTGGTGGACAGTGGGAAATGTGTTTAGAAAATGATCGGGGAAGGGGAATTGAAGCTGGTTTTTTTTTTTTTCCTTTTGTGGCGACTCCCCTCATTGTTTATGAGCGTATCGAATTTTTGTTGGGGTTACTTGCGGTGCCGTTGGGAACATAAATATTTATCCAGCGATAAAAGAATTTGGGTTATTTTCGTGGTATATAAATAGCACAATTTAACTTGGTTAACCTAAGCCAGTTCGCAAGCGGATGCAGCCACCGCCAACCACGCCGAGAATATGTTTAGCATGCGGAGTGCAAATGTCAAAGGAGCCATAAAAATGGGGTCCCAAATCCAAGAGTTATGCATGTTCAACAACAAACTAAATATAGTGCTTGAATTGGAATAGTTGGACAAAAAATATAATTTCATTAGATTTCAAGTAAAGACATTAAATTTATTAAGCTTTCAGCTATGCATTAAAAATTCAAATTGTGATTTGGATTTGTTTTTAACTGATTGTCATTGAATAATAATAAAAAGCATATTTGAATATTTGATTTTTTTAATGTTAGTTTACCGGAAAAGGAACAGCTGTATTTGGTTTAGTTAACAGTTATTTTAAAATATATTCAACTGACTTCAAAAAGGTCGAAAATATTAATTTTCATAAATATTAGTTAAGGTCAAAAACAAATTCAGCTGTCAAAATAACCCTTTGCAGATATTAAATTTTTGGTTGGAAAAAATAAATCAAATTATGTTTAATATAAACTAAACCAAACTTTGATTGAGAAAAGCTGTTTTTTATATCACTTTTAATTTTGCATATGTTTTGATACCACAGTGCAAGCAACTGGATATGCTGTGGCAAGCAGATAGTGTGGCACGTGGCTTGGCCTGCAGCATTTGGCGCAAAACAATGCAAACAACTAAGAAAGAGGGAGAGAAAGAGAGAAAGAGAGAGAGAGAGGGAGAGATAGAGTGAGAGATAGAGAGATGATGATGACAACGTGGCTGACGACAACAAAACAACACACAGCCACCTGTAAGCCACACACAAACACACACACACACACACACACACACAGGTGAGATTCCCCTAAATGAAACGGTTACATTATGTGGCTGTTCCCCTTACCCCCCCCCCCCCTCTAGTAACAATATTGACGCAGACCATATCTTTTTATGACATATTTTTTTGGCTACTGTCAACTGTGGTTCTGCCTCTGGTTGTGGGTTGCATTGTGGCAATGTTGGGTTTGTTTGCATCCTCGTCCCTTTGGCCACGCCAACTACTCGTCGAGTTGATAACGCGATGTAGGCATAATATATATATATATACATATATATATTCATGTTTATCTCTTGTACAACTCAACAAGGCTGACAGCAGAGAAAGAATGAGAAATAAAATCAACGAGGCCCAAACATAAATCGCGCACTTGGCTGAACTTTGCTTTTGATGTCTTAGTTAGTCTAACTGGGTTACTGGGTAACTGCAGCAGAACAAACTGCTCCATTTCACACAGAGAAAGAGAGAGATAGATATATATATATATAGAGAGAGAGATGGAACGTTGGACAACTCGATCACATTTGCATTATGACCGCGTAAAGCAGCTGAAGACGACTTGACAGGTTCTCCACATTTCTTTGTCTATTTTCCATTTCCATTGGGTGGCTCTTTTTGTTGACAACTGACGCGAAGCTGGCACACAACCAGCATTTGAATATGGTCAAGAAAACCATATGTGTATCCACAAAGCGACTAACGAATGCGCTGTATATATATAATTTATATATATCCACATAAATATTTAATTAAATTCTTGCTTTTATTTCCAACACAGACAATTGCCAAAATTTATTGTCTGCTTTTCGAAAATTTATGAAACTTGTTCAAAATTAAAATATTTTGCAAAATATACTAAATTTCAATTACTATAAATTTCGATTAGGTTAGTAAATTAACACATCTAAGCGAAAATAAAATGATCTAAATTTTGATTTATATTTAAATTTCCTGATTTATTTTTAAGACTCGAAAATTTATTTTTATTTTTTTTTTTAGAAAATTAGCTTTTGAAATTTATGTTTTACGTTCACACAGCAAAGGCCACAACAATTTAATAATGCCCAGCAAAAGTGTATCGAAATGAATTTCTAATCCCATAAATTAGGCGATTCGCCCAGTTTGGAATAGTTTGGATGCAATGTTCGTCTGAGGGAGGGATGGAGGGAGTGTTGTGTATAAATGGATGGAGAGCTGTGAATTTAAACTGACATCAAATCCAGCGCGATTTTCTTGGAAGCGCAAGACACACACCATACACCACACACAACACACCACACACACAGCAGCAGCAGCAGGGGCAGGGGCAGACGAGTGTCAACTGTCAGTGGCTGGACTTAAGTGGCCATAAAGTAGGCAAATCACGTGATTGTTGGTTGCTTGTGTTGTTGTGCTGCAGCCCGCTGACAGTTGCAGGTGTTGCACACTAGGTGTCGCCAGCTGACAGTTGCGGCAAGGCCCACGCACAGTGCGGCCTGGAATTTTAAATGACTCAACGTCGACGCCGCCGCGAATGACAATCGACTCGAAAGGATCATCAGCGGCGCATGCGTGAGTGTATACAATTACCAATTGCAACAAATTCCGACTAAAAGTTGCAATTTGATCGACCGGATTTGAACCTGCTGCTTCCGCAAAAAAAGGCAGTCTTTTTTTTTTTTTATTTTTTATTTGATTTGTGCGTTTTGCTGCAAGTGGCGATCAATTTGCATGACAAATCGTGCACCACCAGCCAAGATTGCCACCGCAGCGCGAGTTCTGTGTGCTGACAACGAAACCAACTGACAACTGGTGAAACCGTAGAAGTTGGCAACCATGAGCAATGCCACAATTTGGAATGGATCACGATCTCTGCCCCTCAACTTGTGTATCGCATTTCAATGACACAACCACATTCCGCGCGCTATTTGCAGGGTTTCTATGGAAACTCTGATACACCGATATAGATTTCCACTCTGGCATTGTCCACATGCGTTAATGATGATGATTTCTGTGGTCAACTTGTTTAAGTGGGCGCCAATTCCTTTCTACTTTAGTCGCATTCTCAGTTTGTGTCTCAGTTTGTGTCTCAGTTTGTCTCTTGTAATCCGATACGAATACTCAATTAATTTCACTTTGGCTAACATTTGACATAATATGCGTTTCCATAATGTTTCCGGCCGTTGCTGCCGCATTTGCCGACAAAGCACCAACAACAACAATAACAAAAACAACAACAACAACATATGCAGCACGTCGCACACGTTTCTATCTTGTCCATAAATCTCAATATCAAAATATGCTAAATGACCACCCGTATGAAGCAGACAATAGTTCACCAGATGAAAATAACTAAAAATGCAAATAACTGCACGAATCGCAAATGCGTCTTGTATGCATGTGCACTGAAAAAAATTAGAGTTACTATATAATTAATTGGCAGAATTATTTACACGTTTAAAAATCCCTCCAACGAAACTTAATTTATTTATATACCATTTAATTTATTTAAAAAAAGGATCTAATATGTTTTAAAAAAATATTTAAATAATATTTCTTTTCAATTTTCATTTGAATTAAATTAATTTTCATATAAATTTCTATTAACTCTGCAAAATTGCATTTTTATCAAAGTTACTTTTGTGTTCTTAACATTTTGTGCTGTGTATCTGTTGGCGTATCTGTGAGATACTTGCGCATAAATCTACAATAGTGACGACCCCCACTCCGCATGCCGCCAACCCCCCTTGAAACTCCCGCATAAAAAAATGCCTAGTTGGATTCGTTTTCGATTCGTTTTTGTTATGTTTCGTTTGGTTTCGAATCGGGGCGGTTCTTTCATTAAACGCGGCGCATGCAAACAATGAACCGTGTTGACAGGTTTCGTTTTTCCAACTCACGTTTGATTGATTTAACCTGAATCGCCTGACAGGTAGGAGAGCATTTTGGCATGCCCATATCACGAGATACTCGCTGCACGCCGAACGAGATGCTCGATTTATATATACAGTCTGCTTTAGTTATGGAAATCTCACGGATACTTATGCTAAGCGCAACTTGGGAGGGAACTGGGTACAAAAACCATTGACTGTGTTTGAAACTCTAAACTCAACTCTCGATCGGCACAGAGTAGGGACAAAAAAAAATGTGCGACATCAAGCGAAGTTATGTAGAACAAAATACCATATACAAATCGGCATACATATTCATAAATACCTTCTATAATTACAATGGAATATTTTCATGCACTTATCGGTTTTGTTTGAATAGAAAAGTATATATATATATAGTAGAATTTGGACAGACATCAAAGAATTTTTGTAGTAATTTACAGCTAGATTGAAATGCGTGCAGTTTTAAACAGTAGATGTGAGTAATTATGTTGGACAGCGACCGTTAGATGAATTTCCTTTGGCTATATATACCAGAGACAATTGACGATTGTCTATAGCTTCAAGCTTCTGGACCCGACGCAACTTCCCCCCCCCCCCCACTTCATCGTACAATGTGCAGCACTCCATGCAGCTCATGATGAATGCGAGAGGAATGAACAGAGTTTGTAAGTGGAATGGAGTGGTTGTGACGGGGTTGGAGGGGGTTTTTAAATTGATTGACAGTTGAATGATTTAATGAGCAACAAGATAAACGATGCTGGTCTGCCAACCGCAGCGAAATGAATTACATATTTTTTCATTCGAATTTCAATTTGAATCTCTCAAGGCGCAATCCACACAATGCAGACTGGCAAGTGTGCATTGCGCTCAAATAAGTATCTGTTGTAGTTGTTGCCATTGTGTGTGCAACACACATAGTTGTAACACGGCGGGTTCATAAAAGATGCTTATCGCTCCAAAAAAAATTAAAAAAAAATAAAATAAAATAATACTAAAAAAATTCAAACTCTTGCCGCGTTTTCTTGCCCCGTCATGACGACAATGACGAGACGACGACCACGCATTTTGTGTCAACCAGTCAACGGAGCTGGGAATTGATAAACTAATGTTAGCTCAACTTGTTGAAAAAAAATATATATCCGCAATTGAGTTTCCATAGCAGCCCATTTCCATAGACCAGCAATGAAATGTTAGAGCAGCAAAAGAAAAACGATTAAAAGCTAGAGAGAAATATTTAAATTAAAAACACAATTTTTTTTTTTACATATTTTTATAGCATATTTTATTAATAGAGATTAACTATTAAGTTTAATCAAGCGATATTTTGTCACATTATATTATATATTATATACCAACTGAATTTTTTTTCTTTATTTTTCTTTAAGTGTAGCTACCACAGCGATCTTGAGCAGCTACTCTTTAATTTTCAATTAAATTTCTTACACATAATTAAATTCGCCTCGCCATTTAAATACACATCTCCAAAGCGCAACAATTGCATTTAAAACTCTTTTTTTTCCAATTATTTTCTTCTTTTGCTGCTCATTTTTATGTCGTTTGCGTGTGATTCCGAGTTAGATCCGGGAATAGAGATGCTGAACCCGTTGCGCACTTGTCCCACGCATCTCTCAGATGCTTAGATACATCGAGATACTTGAGGCACTCACGCAACTTGCAACTCTAAATATATAATTTATGTATCGGTCAAATAATGATTTTGCCATTTTCAAATAATGTTTTCTTTTTTGTGAAGTGCATTGGTGAATCTCGTTGAATGATCTTGATTTAGTCTCGCTTTTTCTGTATATATAAAATGCATATGTGACTCCCATAAACAAATCTCAATTGCAGCCCAACCAAAGAAAAGCTCACAAAGGCGCCTTACGGATTCACTTAAAAGTTGCAAGTGCCACGAAACATGTTTTCAAATTTAGTCACATATTGTAAATTATCTACTAAATATTTCAATTGTATATCAGTTTTTTCGAATTAGTTGTCAAATTTTGGTGCTACATAATCGAAAAAAAAAAAAATTTAAACGATTTTAGGTTAATTGAAAATTGCAGAAAAATGCCAAGAACTTAATAGCCGAATAAATAATGTTAATTAGTTCTCTAATCAATCATGCCGCACTGCGTAATTGTTGCATTAGCTGTGTGGCATGTCGAGTCCCGCTGGGTGCAAGATCAAGTGAGCCACCTTTGAACTGTCGACAGCTGCACGGCAGCAAGTGGAAGCGTCAAAATGCAATGAACGAACAGCAGAAAAAGATAATACCAAAGTTGGTATATCTGCACAATCCATGGAAGTATCTGATGACCAAGTTCAACTTGTGGCGGCTCAAGTGGCTGTGGGATTATGGGTTCAGTGAGGCGGAGTTTATTGAGGGCTCCAAGCAGGCAGTCATTGTGATGACGGACATAATACGGCAACAGCGTGCGGAACACCTGAGTGAGCTAACCACTCCTGTGGGCTTCCAGCAGATCACACGAGACATGCTGCTCTCCAGCAAAGATACGCGACTGCAGCTGGTGCGCTTCGAGAAGGAGCACATCCGACGGGCCATTCCCATGAAGGTGGCAACACGCAAGAATTTTGGTCGCAAATATGCATTTATCGACATGCTCTTCGTTGGCCTACGAAATACAAAGGACTTTGACTCAGCCGCCGAGCAGGTGGAGATCAACGATCTGTTGCGTCGCATGGACATTGAGTTGAAGACGCCACATGAGATTATCTCTGTGCCGCATCGCATTGTTTTTGCTGAGATTTTCATACGCTTTCGTCGCGATTACACGGCGGAGTGGAAACGCAAAAAGGATGTCCCTCGATATTCGAGTCTTAAGCAAAACGATGCTCATTCCTTGGAGCAAACGAAATCCTCATCATCCAAGGAGAACCTGTTGATGGAACGCATTTTGTCAAGCTTAAACGATCCGGGCTGGTCTGTGTCCTTCTACAAGATTCTCACCTTCGATGTGCTCAACTTTGATCCGAAACCAAATCGGCGATTTTGACACAATTTCTGCTAAATTATTTTGAATAAAATTTTGCGTGGTATTTTCTCATTTATTTTGTCTTGTTAATCTAATAAAATTATCTTTCAGCTGCCCGCATCTTATAATTTATATTGTTAAAGTACGCTCACACCTCAAAATGTGTGTTATTGTTGTTTTTGAACAAAATGATGTTGTAATGAGCCCCATTACACGATTTGATGTTGTTAGCTTTTATCATTGTTATTGTTAATGTTGTTGTTGTTGTTGTTGTTGTTGTTGTTATTGTTGTTCGCCCTGCTTACATTTGTCGCTCTCGGCTCTAACTAGTTTTCAAACATGGGTTTGGCCTTGCCATGTTCCAATCACAGTCCGTTAATCAAAAGAGTTGGTTGGAAAAACGACGAAAAAAAAAAATCAAAAATCAACATATGTCATTATCTGTACATATTTGTGTTCATGTTTTACACATTTTTGCATAATTTGTACAACATGCTAAACATCTTTTCCACATTATGTACACTATTGTAGGAACCGTGACTCTTTTCGACATTTAACACGCTTTTCATTTCAATTGAAATCGTTGATTTAAGCATGAATAGAAAATCTTTTGAAATGAAATTGGAATGCTAATGGGAACACACAAAAAAGTGACTTTTATTTATAGTAACATATTTTAAATGAATGTTGATATTCTATGGATTTTTTTTGTTTTTGTTTTCTGAGTACCCATTTCTACATATTTAATCTGTATATTCTTAGAACTCGTAAGCCTCACTCGAAAAGAACCATCCAATTACGTTTGAAATGTTTTTGCATGTTGCATTATTAGAAAGTTAAGAGTTTTGAGTGACTTTCCCACTGAAAGCTATTTGCTCACGTTAAATAACGAGAAAAACCTAAATCCCAACGGCTAAGACGGTCGGGGGAGACTGGGAAAGAATAAATAACAACATGTCAAAAAGGAGAAATAATTTAAATAAGAAAAACACAAACAGCTGTTGCAGTTCTGAGCTCCGGCCGGAGATGAAAATGTGCCAGACACACACACACACACACACACACACACACACACATACACACAAATCCTTATACAATAACACGCAGTTACAGTTACAAGCAAAAGGGATAATCTCATTATAATGAAACGCAAGTTATGCACGCGCAGTTGGCAGCCGCTAGATGGCGCCAGCGAGGCGTCAGTCAAGTGTCGCCCGCCCTCAGCTTAGAAGCAAATGAAGGAGTAGGCAAACAACAACAACAACATCAGCAACGACAACAAAGTCGCAGCTGCCAAGTCAAGGAATATGGCACCCGGTTGTATTCCCGCATCCCCTTCAGCTCCTTCGCCCGCTCCATCGGTTGAGCTGACATGCGAAACACGCTGGCATAAATAAAAAAAGGAAACGGAATTAAAATAATTTATGTAAATATTTTGCCCTCGCCGGACAACTCAATCTGCGGCATGCTGTCTACTGCTCCAACTATGTAAGTTATTTTTTGAATATAGAGCACAGTGGTAGCTCAGCTAATTGTGACAAGCTTAAACTTTGCAATATAAATTAAAATAATTAAAATTATTATGACGATTAATGTTAGCGGAAAAGTCTGGTGAAAAACTCAACTTTTGCTTGGTTACAATCTTTTGTATATTCTTCTCTATGCAGCTTGCTTATCATTTTTGATTCTCGATGCTCACACGATCGGTGATGCTGGACTGCTCTTGAATACAATATTTATATTCCTTGAAATTATAACTTCTATAAAAGTTACCCCAGACTCTTTCTCTAACACATCTTTAATATTCAAACAAGCACAAGAAGAACATTTAATCTTTTTAATGTTTTTTTGTCTTGTTTGCCAAAGATAGGAAATAAATTTAGAAAAATGTTTGCTTATCCATCATCGAAAGAGGATGATTAGGCCGGAAGCTGAACAAATATTATGAGTCGTTCTGCTTTAAGAATGTATATTGGGCCAATTCTCTGGAAAAGACATTAGCCACGTTGAAAAGGTCAAAGTCGCAAGTGATTTAAAGCGAGCGATATAATTAATCTTAACAAATAATTAAAAAAAAGATAAAATTGGTATATATAGTAATAAAAAAACACATAGAAACAAGGTGTGTTGCTCATATTATAAATAAAAATTGTGCACTATATTCATATACAATATATCTGAAGTGTGGATCTGCGAATAGTTGAGACGAGATGTTCAAAATTTGATTTGTATTCATTTTTAAAAAGATTTACTAAATCAAAAACAGAGGAATCGGCAAAGCGGTTGTAGATGTGTGTCAAGAACTCATAAGCATGGATAGGATAATCTGGAAGCCTACAAAATGATCAAATTGGGAAAATACACTGAAGATGCTGAAGATGATGAGTTGCGGGTCAAATGTTCACAGCTGAACAACGATCCATGGAATGAGGACAATTGTAATTATAACATATCCCCATGAAGATAATACCTAAAAAGGTTGAATTTTTAGCGAATTTTACTCTTAAAACTTTTGCTCGCCAATATGATGAATTATTGAATTATTTATTAAATTCAAATATTTAAATTATTTTTTTTTAATTTTTTCTCCGCCGCGAACCAATGTGCAACCCCGTATTCTGAGTCCACATCTTAGGTCACAAGCCATCGCGACTGCCACTACTGCAGCAGCAATAGTGGTGGGCAGTGGGTGGATTCCATGGCTTAAGTTTAACAAGCGGCTTAATTTCAAACTCATTTGCAAATATTTACACACAAAGAATCGAGGCGAAAAGGAAACCCTTTTGGACAACGGATGCGCATCCCAAATCCAAGAGCGTAACAGGTGCTTCGACCCACAAGTGCCTCATACTCAAATAAAAAAACAAAAAGACGAGGTTCAAAAACTTTTTTCATAAATTCTTCTATACATATATACATTTTTTTTGTGCTTTTCCCTTTACAGATTAATTACAAGTCTTGCGTAATGAGCGGATTTCCGTTACGTTCTCCTTGCACATCTTGCGTTTAATAAAAATTGAATGAAATTTATGAATTATTTGCGCGCAACGCATAGAAATGCGGCCACCCACAGATGGGCTAACCGGAAAGGTGGAACGAGCACCGCCAGCAGTCCATGTCTGCAATCTCGGCAGCAACGTCTTCACCGTCCGCCAATCGTTGATCTTCATTAGCGCCGGGAGCCCGGGCGCCGACGACGACGATGACGACGACGACGACGTCTTCATAGACATTGTTACCTCCACTGCTCTAAAGCTTTAAATTTATGGCAACGCATTTGCGGTACGCACGCTTACGGTCATAATACCATGGCCAACAACAAGCACTTGGAGTTGGGCGTGCTCGACTTGAAAATACCCTTAAGCAAGCTCTAAGTTTTATATGTAGCTGCAAGCTGTGTCTGCTAGGCTCTGAATTTTAAATATTATTATTATTATTCATTATTATTATTATTTATTATTATTTTTTATAAATATACATAAGTCCTCATACATATTTTGCAATTTTGTGGAGTGTAAGAGAGAAGTTATTATTTTTATTATTTTTTATTATTATTTATTTTATTAAGTCCTCAAACATATTCTGCAATTTTGAGTAGTGTAAAAAGGAATTTTTTTTTTAAGAAATCTCATAAACTTTAAGACATCATATTTATAATATGTTAATTAACTTACTTTTCATCTAATTTAAAATATTAAATATTATCAAATTAATTAAAATAAAAAGAAAATATTATTACTATAAATAAACTTAATTTATGTTAGATATTTCCCAAGCACTTTACATTCAGCATACAGCCAGATGATCTTTTTCTAGTCCACATTCTCTCATGTGTGCAGTTTCTAGAGTCGAAGATGTTTTCTTTACATTGTATAATACTTCATACCCTTTCTTAATGAACACAGGGTATAACAACAACAACAACAACAACAACAACATAGTCTAGCTAATAAAGCGTCGGCGTCGTCGTAGTCGTAGTCGTTGTCATGGGGCTGTCCTTTATTAGTTCATTTCTTTGCTGGCTCTTTGCTTTTGGCGTTTCTTGGCTGTGTGCTTCTCAGCTCTTGGCTCTTGGTTCATGGGTATCGTATCCATTTACACTTGGATATTTATCGTCTCGACCTCCTGTGCCGCGGCGCGCCATCAAATGGAGTTGTCCCATAATTTTCAGCCCTGAACAAGCTAAATACGCCATTTAACACAACATTTAAAATGCATATCGATCGTATATCAAAAGCTCGTTTCATTTTCATTACATAATCACAGTCAGCCAGTGTGAGTGTGTGTGTATGTGTGTGTGTGGGTGTGTATGTGTATAATAAGTGGTTCACTGCCACTTGAGTGCCTGCCTGCACAAATATTTATTGCAAGTTATTTGAAAGTTATGAAGAATTATTATTATTGAGTTAGTAAAGTATTTGATATATATATATATAATTCTGTGTAAGAAATTTAAAACTAGTCAAGTCTGCCCGGGAAAGAAAATTCTATGTAAGCCGATCACTTGTTATTTAGAAAAAAACTTGAACTGTTGCCTGCCAGCTTATAATATAAATATTTATATACAAATTTTCACAATTTTCTCAAATTTAAGTGTGAAATTTAAAACGCTGTAAGGCTATAAGCCAACTCATCTCATACAGTTAAAGCCCACCAGGTAAGTAGTCTGTCTGCTTCCAATAACAAACCGTTAATTGTATGCTGGCAAAAATACATATTTTGCAATATTTATGCAGTTAAAATCGATTCTCTGAAGCTCTCAGAAAATTGTAATGTCATTTTGCATTCGCATTTAACGGATGGCAAACAGTTTTTAAGCTGTTTTATTTATTTTTGGTTGTTTATTTTTGCTTTATTTAACTTTTTGCTGCAGGCTCTGGTCATCGCTCATAAAAATGTCGACGATTGGCAGAGACAAGACGGCACAATATTTATGGTACAAACAGTATTTAAGAACTGGCTAAATTGCCACTTGGCGCCAAAACAAGAGCCTGCCCCCGCCCCTAGCCAGATCGTCTATAAAAATT
This sequence comes from Drosophila longiperda, assembly GCA_035042125.1. Lineage (NCBI taxonomy): Eukaryota > Metazoa > Arthropoda > Insecta > Diptera > Drosophilidae > Drosophila > Drosophila longiperda. The sequence continues at coordinate 1,876,710 of JAWNLV010000107.1, forward strand.
GGGGAAACTCTTGAAATGTCCGGCCGCCGCTGTTGCTGTCAGCATTAAGACTATCTGCATAAATTTTGTATTCAAAAAAATATAAAATCGAAATTTTTTGTTTTAATTTAAAACACATTTCGTATGCAAGGCGATCAAAAATAGTGGCTAAGGGGAAAACGAAAGATGCCACAGTAAAACTGAAACATAAATAAATCTGAAATGTTATTCACTCAAAGTAAAAAAAAAAGGGACGATGCCAAATCGTGTGTGGAGCACACATAAAAGCAGCTTGCAAAAAAATAAAGTAAAAAACAACTTTTGTTTTTCAAAAGTTCGTCATAATGTGAATGTTGTTGTTGGTATTTTCGGTGCGCTGTTGAAGCTGCTTGTTAAACATGCAATTTCTTTCTGGTTGCATTCGATTGCTGCGGTTCGACAGGCGACAGCAGCTGCAACAACAAGCGGCAAGGACAAAAGCCAACAATGGATTATTAGTGGCTCTTAAGCAAACATGGTTCAAAAGCATTGGCAGGGCGTGCCACAGCGACTTATGGCAAAAGCACGTGTGAGTATGTGTATGTGTGTGTGTGTGTGTGTGTGTGTGTGTGTATCGTCCGTCGCCTGCTGTTGTCGTTTAATCTTGCCCTCGGTCTTTGCCGTCGCCGTCGTCGTTGCCACTGATTTATCGCTGAAATGTGGGCGTTTTTAATTAATTTCTCTGCGCTGCGCTTCCAACAGATTTTTGTGCTTGGCTCATAAAACGTTGTAATAAAACACAAGAAGCACACACACAAAAAAAATCAAAAAAAATATTTATATATATATATATATATATATAACTAACCAAAAACCAACACATTGAGACCGTGCTCTGGCTCTGATTTACTTAACAATTTCGCACTCGCAAATGGAGTTCAAGTGGCAGCTAAAGAGTCCTTCATGCGAAAACCGCAAGAAATTTCCTGTGGTTTCGTTGCATTTAAGGGCTGCTCCCGAGTGGTGCTCATAAGTGTGGTGCATTGTGGTGCCAGTTTGAAGTGTGACTCAGGTGTGAAATATCTGGCATATGGCAACTGCTTATAATAGTTTAAGTAATAACTGAATTTATTGCTAGTTGTCGAAAATAATATTATTTTTTAAGAGGTGAGCAAATATTAATTTTGTAAATTTTAATAAAACAGGTCGAATGAAGCACAAACAAATATGCATTTTTGATTATTTAAATAAGTGAAATTTAGTGTTTTTATTGATATCGAAAATTAATATTTATTAATTCTGCATAAATTGGAAAAGTTAAATTAATTTAATCTATTTGATCTTGCTAATTCATATTAACATATAGTTATTTTTCCTGCATTTTTAAAATTTTCAACATTTACTCAGCGGAACTGGGAGCATTTAAGAGCACTGCACTTGAAAATAAACCCATTTTATAGAGAACACACAAAAGCACACACACACATATTGTGAAAGTAATTTCATTTTTGGCTAATTCTGTTGCTTGCACAAAAACTTTGTTCTTCTTCTTGTTTAGCTGTTTGGCAAGTTTTGCAGCTTTTAATTCTAATTTTCACGCTGGCGCAATTTTGACGCTGTTGCTAATTTGCCTTCAACTTTCAACTTGGAAATTTCCAGGGAATTAAACCAGCAACCAGCAACCAACAACTGCAACTTGATAATGATGATGCTCATGATGATAATGATGATGTGTTTGCCAGTTGAAAAATCTCAATGTGTCACCAGATATTTTGGTCGTTTTCGTTTGCAAATGGATATTTATGGGAGAGCGAATGATGAAAGTTTGGAAAATGTTTGAAGAGTTTTGCCAAATATTTTTAATTGAATAACTCTAATGGATGGCAATTGATTTTGAAATTGTTTTCCATACGAGTCTGACTTTAACTAGTTATATGGTCTTGGCCGAGGGTATTTGGATGGGGATGGAGCCGCAACAATAATTTAATTTAGCTTTGCTGCAGTTGAATATTAACATTTTTGCCCGTTGTCTTGCACAATTATGCGGAAGGAACTCATTAGGACCACAACCACGAAGAGTTCGCCTCCAGAGTCTGACTCTGGCGTAGCAATATTTAATTTCATTTTATTGCATGCAAAAGTTCATTATGCGCTGCAAATTCAAATTAAGTCATAAAAAAATCCGTAGCAAAATTGTTGTATATTGTTGTTGTTATTATTTTCTCCTGCTGTTTTTTTTTTTATAGTGAAAATCATGCAATCCAAAACAGGGGTGAACATAAAACAAATTGTCGCCAATTAATAAAAAGGGAAAAAAAATATTTATTATAAATTTTTCCTAGAAAGAGCACGATAACAAATAAAAATTCAACAACAGAGAGAAATAGATTGACTAGGAGATACCCTAAACCCCAGACTTTATTTATTATGTGTTGTCAGACAGACAGACGGACATGTCTTGACAAAAAATAAATCTACAATTTACAGCAATCTGTAATTAAACCAAATAAAATGCTTTGTTAGAAAGGCGATCTACAAATCGTTTTAATGTTTTCAACATTTAATTGGCTATTAACTAAAAAAACTACTTTAACTTTTTGGAAAAGCTTTAAGACTGTAAAAGATAGATTTGTAAAAATATAGCTGGGTATTAATAAATATTAATTGTATTCAATATTTCATTGAAGTCATTTCAGAGATAATGAAATGGCCACACTTTCAAATTCGCCCGCTCAGTTTTATTGATGTTGGCAACGCCCACCAAAATGTAACTTTTTTGTTTTGGCGCGGCATACTTTGAATTTGAATTGTGAATGTGTTTCGAAAACGTTAAATCTTGTTTTTGTTTTATGTTTGGTGCTAAAACTGGGTAGAAACGACAGCCTCTTACTGATTAAAAGGCATAAATATGGCAATATTTGAACTTCAGTTCTCTGACGGACTTAATTGATTTATGCATTTCAATAAAATGGCGCAAGACGAGTTAAGACTGAATTTTATAGCTACAGCGGCAAAGCTTAAACAAACCAATTTCAGCCTAGGATAGAGCCGAGTTGCACCCTGGGGCCAATAAAGAATTTTTACGATTAACACCAAGAGACAGTGTGAAGAAAATGTGTGTCTTTGTCTCCGTCGACGTCTCCGTCTCCGTTTGCGACTGCGCCACTGGCCACGGAAGCCGCTTGACATTGAGATTGAGTGGCATGGAGTTGGAGTTGCAGTTGGGAGTTGTTGGGTTTGGGGTTCGGTTAAAGTGTCCATGGCTGTGACGAAGTCCGAAGTGAGTGTCCACGTCGAGTTCTTCAATTAGTGTAAACAGAAACGATGACACCAACACAGCGTAGCCAATTTTCAGTCTTATTTCCACTGCAGACACTTTAATATTTAACGCGACAATGGCAACAGGGATGGTGATGGCGATGGCGATGGCGATGGAGATGGTGTTGGAGTTGGAGATGGGGAGCGGGAGCGGAAGCAGGAGAAGATGCAGAACGCCAACATATTCCACGAATATGTTCGAGATCATAAAATTATAATTTATGGAACAAAGCGTGAGGACCAATGGTGCAATGGAGCAATGGAGCAAACGCAGCCGCGTTGCAAGTTCAGGGCAGTCACGCGGCCACTTGGCCCGGCGAGAGCTTATCTGGCGATGGCATCTGAGTGCGCATACAAGTACTACACATACATGTGTATGGATGGTGCAAGAGAGATGCCGTTGCTAGATGCAAGATGCGAAGTGTAAGATGCAGATGAAGTCGATACAGGGCACAGCGTCGATGACAACGTTGACGGCGATTTGGAGCGACGCGCGCGTCAATTTCCTTCTCCTTCTCCGTCGTCTTCTTCTTATTTTTTTGGTTTGGTTGAAGTGGCACGAAGTTAGCAGAGAGCTGATAAGAGGCTGGCATAGCGGCATCGGAAGCTGCTGCCACACTGACAAAAAAATATATAACGAAAATAATAAAATAAAAAATAAGTAAATAACAACTATAAAAACTTATTAATCATATAATTTTTATTAGAGCTTTTTTATTTTTTAATATTAATTATATTAATTATTTAAATTATTCTCTTTTTATTTAATTTTATTGAATTTACAACTTTAATTTTAAATTTAATTATATTTTTATAAGCCAATTTTTAATATTTGTCTAATCTTTTTATACTTTATTAAATAGAGAGTATAAAAAATAAATAAATAGCTTCACATTTGCCTAAATTTTTCTTGTAGTGTCAAACAGAGGCCAAGGAAGAAGCGGCTGCCAGTCATGGGGGTGAAGCTGCCGCTGCCTGTTGCTGCTGTTGTTGTTATTGTTCTGGTTGCGTTTCCTGGAAAGATGCCTTCGGCGGCGGCAGCAACACCAACAGCAGCAGCGGCAACAGCTCGAACAATATTTTCTTATTTATTTTGTCTCTTGCTATGGTTTTGGTTATATTGTGGATGCGTTTGACATTGGGGGGCAACAACTGGCAACTGGCAACGAGCAACGAGCAACGGGCAGCTCTGGTTGCTTGGTTGTTGTACCATCTGTGGTACGCTGTGGCAGGCAACTAATTTGCGGTTTTTGTTGCAAGCACTCGAGTCTTCGCGTCTCTGTAATTTACCAACTTGCCAGCTTAGGTTCAAGTCCGAACTTGTTTGAGTCTTTGTTATTTTGCCACTTAACCAAACTGACACGCCCTATAGCCCCTTATACATATATGTATATACACAGAAAATACATATATATATATATATATATATATACATAGTTGGTTGAGCCCACTGTTGCCTCTGTTTAATAAGTTCGGTTTGCTCTGGCAACCTTTTGGGGGGGTCAAGTCTTTCAAATTCAATTCGAAATAAGCCAGAGGCAACTGGTAAATCTCTTTGCCTACTTCTTCAACTGCTCTTCGGATAACTAACTGAGTTTGTTAGTTTTAGGCAAATTGCAGAAGGCATTCATTTGGTTTCAGGCGTGCTTAATTAAGTTCTTTTCAATTCTGGACATGAACCAATTTTGGTCAGACACAAAATTGGGTTAGCTGCCCAAAGTTCGTCAATTAAATAGCTATTTATGATGTATTATTCGACTTGGCTGTCTGCACAAAGGATTCCAATTTGCCCAGTTATAATTAAACTTTGGCAATGCATTTTCTGTGAAATCCATTTAATAGCATTGTTACAATGAATAAATTTCTACACCTGCCATCTCAAAGTGGTTTTCAAGGTGATCGCTTCTTACTTTTAATTAAATCAAATCAATTCATTTAATTTATTTATAAATGCATCGAAATATCTTAAATGGGGACAATAGACCTAATAGCTCGCAGTGCAGTTACCCCAATCTTAATAATATATATTATTGCCTATTTCCAATGCCTTATCAGCGCGTCGAAAATGAAGCTTCCACAATTTGCATAATTTTAAATACATTTATTTTCTTGTTTATTTATTTATTTTTTTATTTTATAAATTTTATTATGGTGCAATCGGGCGCAAAGTGTCGCTGACAGGCGTGTCATCAGCACTTCGAATCGATGCAGATGCAGCATTGCAGCAATGTGGCAGCAATGAACCAGCAACGCACCAGCAACAGCAACAGCAACAAATGCAATGCAGCAATTTCATTAAAATTTACTGCACGCTGCAAAAAGAAAAAAAATAACGAAATGGGGCAAGAAAAAAATGTTTGCGGTCAATTAACGTCAACAGCGGCTGCCTGCTGCCTGCATCCTCCACACACCCCCCCTTCGCTCATCACACTTTCCACACACCCATCAGGCTGGCTGCTCATTAACAGCACGCTGAATTCACACGCATTTTTGTTTATTGTTGCTGCCGTGAATAAATAAATAAATTTCATTGACATATGCTTAAATAAATAATAGAGCAATTTTTAAAATTATTACAACCAGACAACGCTGGCATGCGGTTCTTTGTTGTGTGTGTGTGGGGACTATCCTTACAGAGTCAGGCTTGGTCAGTGAATTATATGATTGGTCAGCTAAGGGAATCGGATACGGATCGCCAGCTCCACCTTAAGCTCAAAAATTCATACTCGATATCGAGTATAATCGCCACACGATTATAAACTGCTTGCCACAATCTGTGGTATCCACATTTTCAACAATGACTGGGCTACTTGAGCAGAATGATTAAAAAATTATAATAATAAATTGTCAGAGCAGAATAATTGCTTCTGAAACGAAATAAATGCGAATGTCAGAGTGCTGCAAATAATTTATAAATAAATTTTCAACAGTTTAAAGTGTTCGGAATTGTTTATGTATGCGTAACAACTTAAAATGAAATTGAACTTAATCAATTAAATTTTTTTTTAATTTATTTGCACTTTCTTACTATAATATATTGGTATAAAATGGAGTACAAATTATTGAAGTAAAACTCTGTTAGTAAAAATTTTAAATATGCTTTTCGCATTAATAAAATATCTTAAATATGCTATTCACATTTTTAAAATATTTTTAATATGCAATTCACATTTTTTAAATATTTAACAACGTAAGAGTAATTTTTATATTTTTCTGATTACAATCGCTATCTATATAATACATCTTTGCAACTTTATTTGTACTTATCGGAAGTCAGTAAGTGAATTATTTCTTGCAAACTTACACATTGAGCTTATTTTTCGACCTGTTGCTGCCACGTTCAGTACGGGGCACCGCTTCCTTGTCGAGCAGAGGATAAGCAGCCGGAGATTGTGTACTTTGTGCAGCAGAGTGTTGACATTGGTGCATAAATAAGCAAATATTTATGCACGCTGACTTCAGGTGGAGGCGCAGTCAAAATGCCAATGCCATGGCGATGGCAGAGACACGAGGCACGAAATTCGCAAAATCAAATATTCGCCCATAAATAAAGGAGCCACGGGTAAAGAGGAAGAGAGACCGCAGTTGCAACTTCCAAGAAGCAGGCAGGCAGCAACAACTGCCACTGCGGCGACACTCAACAACAATGCGGCATTTTAATAATATTTCACTTTCAATATCTTTTTTTTTACACCTTTTTTTTTTTTTTTTTTTGCCTTGTTGGTTGGTAAACTTGGGTGCGAACCGAGAACTGCGTCGAGTGAGTGAGTTCGCCTCTCCACTTGATATCTTATTTGGGGCAACGAAATTGTTGCAATGCCACCTTTTGGCGGATCCACAGTTATTTATATTTATGTGCCTGCGAGGTGTGTGTGCAGGTGTGTGTGTGTGTGTGTGTGTGTGCAGGTGTGACAACATGAAAATTTATCTGGCAACTGTGGTCGAATTGTAGGAATTGCATTTTTCACTTGCGACTCCTTCAATTGGGATTTATATGCGAAACCGGGGCGCAAATGTTGCCTTAATGCGACGTTAACTTTGCAAATCTGTGTGCTTAACAGATGCCCATTGGAACACCTGTGGCTGCCACAAAGATTTTAAAATACTATTGTGCAACAGATATACGAATATGACCAACATATATTATAGTCAATTTAATTAATTAATCATTCACTTCTCATAAGCATTGTACAATTGGGAACTGTAGTATTCAATTAATTTAGTTGGAGCACGTCGCTTCATTTCGGCCAACGTGATCACGTGGGGTATCTTGAGAGTCTTGAAACGCATAAAGAATACTGGTTCGCCGTCATCCGAAAAGAACGAGCCAACAATCATGTCTGGCGTCAGCTTTTTACTAAATCCATTGTTTTGCGTTGCCACAATCTTGCCTTCGGTTTTATACACACGCGTAAGCAACTTGACAACCTCCGGTCCCCGATTCAAGCTGTTCGCTCTTTGCTCACCGACCTCCGCAATTTGATTACGGGGACGACCCTATAGGTGAATTAAAAATCATATATTTAAAAAAAAAAACAAAGTTTAATACTATTGATATCACCATTTGATGGGATATATACAAATGGTGAGCGTTTTCAGTTGTGCTGCTGCGTAACAAAAAAATAAGCATGCAAAGCAAGATTGACTCTATTAATGATATTTATTAGAAATATTTATATATGTTCTATGGCATTCGTAAGTCACCTGCTATGACTGTTATAGTGTTTCTCACAAAAAGTCATTAATTCAATTTTTGAGTTTGTCTGCAGTCTGGAACATTCGATGCCATGTTTTGATTAAATATATAAATCACTGCAGGCTATATTATAAGGATGTCGCTTTTCAGTTTGAAAGAGCTAATTTGAAACTTGTTAAATACAAAAACAAAAGATAAATTCACTTTTCATGCTTATTGTGTTTGTTAAATTGTGTACATGAAATTGCCAAAAAATGACTGAGTCACAACAGAATTCAGCTCTTTGTATAAAACTTACACGTCGCGTAGCTTCAACTGGTGGGGGTGACGGAGATGCCTGACGGTAATTTTCTGTATAAATGTATGCTTTTATTTTGTGAGGTTAGGTCGATGATCCAGCATAACTTACCCTGATTCTCATTCACTGGCTCATCGGGCTCTATGCTGAAATCTTCATACTGCAAGCATTAAAATAAAGGAAAAAACTATTTTTTGTTATTTCAAAAATCATTTATTACGCTTACCTGGGCTTTATTCATTTCTAAAATAGATTTTTTGTTAGTTAAAATTCACAAAAATCACAGCTTTTCAGTTGAGCTAGCAAAAGGAAAATGAAAACTAAAGCGAGGCAACTACCAAGTGAGACCAGACTTCTCCTTTTACACATCGGACAATGTTGTATTTCGATAAGCCAGGGCTACTCAGGTCTGTTTGTATACAAGTTTATAATTTTAAAAATATTTACTGTGAGTGAGAAAAGTACAAAAATATATAATTAATGATTTGCAGAGATGTTGAGGAACACCTTAAGGATATGACGGAGAGGCTCATGGACACATATCATCACTATCAAAAGCCCAACAATGATGCTGTCCATAAATATAAATGATAATCGCTGAAATGTACAAAGTACGCAGACTTATGTATGTAATTAAAATAATTGCCATTATGACACAGCAAAAAAAATAAAAAAATAAAAAAATATTTAAAGGCATCTTTCAGAAATCAATTAGCAACTTTTTGCTGCAAAAGAAGAGCGGATGAGAGATCAGAGATGTGGCTGACAACATAATGCCACCCAGGTGGGACCACACAGCAAGTCCAGACCAAGTCAGTCAGTCCTAGCGAGTTGTTAGTAACGACGGCTAATGAAAATGAAACCTGGTCACGCACAGTCAGCCCCTGAATCGTGAACTTCTCTTGGCCAATAAAAAATTATATTCAAATGCCTCTCACACACACACACACACACACACATGTATATGTATAGAAATATATATATATAAATATACATTTAAGTTAATCCACACAGCGGGTTGTCGTCTCCAGTGGATTTCTGATCTGCCCGGACTATGCTCACTTTTCATTTCATTGGAGCGATTAGTGGCTCTGAGGAATCGGGTATTCCTTGTGGCGCCACCACCATCACCATCACCATCTCCACCTCGTCTGTGCACGTTTTGCTGTTGATGGAGGGGCGCCAGCTCTTAATCATTATTAATTATATGCTGCCTGGTCGCATTAATCATTTGTGCTTACTCTGCATTTGTTACCTGCAACCAGATTCAGCGATAGTCATCATTCTCAAAACTTGGCCCAAAAGGCCATGACCAGAAGGAGCCGCCAGCGAAATCTCATCTATTCCTGGCTCAGCATTTAAGCCGAGAAACGTACCTAATCATTATCAGCCAGCTGGGCATTAACAATTCATTTATTTTACCATCTAGTTGAATATTTAATACCGTTTATAAAGTCCAATATAATTATGCGATAAACGAGACAGCAAAGAGACGGATTTGTGCCAAGTTTAAACAGATTCTAAATTTGGGAATTATGAATTGAAGATGATATGGACTTCAACTTGGTGTATATTATGATTGCCCAGCAGCGTCGCCTTCAACTTCGCATTTGATCCAGCGTCCAGCACAAAATGGGAGTCTCAGATTTCAATGATTCCATTCCAATCCTGTCACATCTTAGCGATCAGCGAGTGTTGGAAGGCAAAGTTCCCATCAAAATTCAGTCCTGCTAATTATGCAAAACATATTAATAAATAAACAAACCTTTTCTATACAAATCTACAAACTGCTAAACTTATTCTCACCTCGTTGTTTTTCTTAGTATTTGAAGTGAGCTTTGGACAACTTGAGTTGGCCCATTGGCTAATCTGTCCAATGGGCTGTGCATAAATATGTATTGTGTATGTTTTGGGTATGTTAATGAACTTGACACTTGAGAGTAGTTAAGAGCTCTGTGTAAACGATACCTCTGGAGTTTTTTTTTGGGCATAGTTTGGTTTCGTTTTAGCTGTTTTTAAAGTGTCAAATCATCACGGTTTCTGGGTGCCACTCGACCTCGTCTGCGTTGCAGAAGAGGATTAGGCGGGTGCCGCGAAAAAGTGTCAACCGCAATCGACGCTGGCTGACAGCCAACAAACGACAACAACAACAACAACGACAAGCGCATTGGCCAGCTTGGGAAATGGGGCTAAGAAACGTGTTAGTTGGTCTAAAAGCTAACAGCGAACATTGACATTGTCCGCAATTGGAATGATGTTGCCGATGTTAATGATGATGAAGATGATGGTGTAAGTGATATTGGCAGGCAGCGACACAGATACACCTGAAATGTTAGCCCAGTTTGTTGTTGGCCAACTCGTTTCTGAATGATCCTCAATTCAACTGAAGTGCGCTCATCTGCAGCTGCAGATCTAAAAATACCTACAAAAGCCAGTTTCTTGAATTTGCATTTAGTGTCATTAATTAAATGAAACATGCTTTTGACGATGTATTAATTAGCAAACACACTTAAAATAAATTTAATTGCTGAAATAAATCAATTATTTTTAGATCTATTGCAAACACTTTTAAATTCAGAGTTTTATGCCAATATTATTATTACAACTTCTACGTCGATTATTTTTTGGACATTCACAAGAAAAACACGTCAAAATCAGTCGTTGATAAAATAAACAATTATCGCCAATCACATTATTTGCATGTATTTAAGTGATTTCTTTTGTGGTCGTCAGTTTTGACAGTTCCTGACTCAGATTTCATTAGCTCTCCTTGGGGCGACCACCTATGGCTTGGTGCGCTGCCTGCTGTCAAGCATTCGATGGATTCGAGACAGACCCACAACGATGCAATTAAGTTGGAAATCCGTCGAAAACAATCGGCCAACGACAGACTCAAGTTGAGCCACGAGCAATTTTAAGTATGTTTTTACAAAAGCGCAAAAAGGTAAAGACAACAAGAAGTCACAAGTCCAAAGGGTTTTTAAATTTAACAACAAAATAAATAATAAAAAAAAAGAGCAACATCCACTTGAGACCCATCAAATGTCAAGTTGTTGATTCGCCGATGTACGGAATATTTATATATTTATGTACATATCTTTATGTATGTATGTAATAAGTGAGGCAAGCAGCTCGTAAAATTACTTACATATCCATACAAATATTTGGGTTTCTTCTGACTTTTGCAGTTGAAAACCCTTTTGCGATGTACTTGTAAAACTGGAGGAAGAAAGCATTTCCCCATATCATAAGGTAAATATATTCTCAATCAGCAGTCGAGCAGTCGACTTCAGTTCAAGTATGGAATGTAAGTTCTTGTAATACTCGCATAAGAGATCCAAAATAAGATGTTTGCAAACAATAAGCAGTCAAAGCTGTTTGGCAGCCCTGACACAATACAATTTGGGGGACTCATCGATTAGTACCGATATATCGATGTTTAATCGTGAGTTTAACTTTTAAGCACCAACTTATATCGATAGGACAAACCATTATAATAAATTCAATAAATATCTTAACCACTTTAATAAATCATTATATACATAAATTGCGTTTTTTTTTCTGAGTTTCACCAATTCATTAAAAATATAATTGATACTTTTGCATTTAAATACCACAGATAATATATGATATGAATATTTGATTTATTTTCCTCTTAACTTTTTCCCATATAATTTTCTATAATTTAATTATATATTTTTATTTATTAAAGCCGTTAAAAACAATTGGACAGCGTTTTAAATACTTCAATAAATATACTAACTCTCCTGGCCAAACCCACTTCAGCAAGAAAGATGTTTGTTGCCATATGTTATCGATAGAGAATATATACACATATAGTGAATCGATTAAATATTTATACATATATGGATATCTGCTACTGATGATTCATATGATTCATAGAATATGCTTTTGGCATGCGCAAATTTTAAGTTTAAATCACTCTGGAATTCACTTTGGCATCTGCTGCTTGCTTTAATATCATTTAAGCTTAATGGAACCAGACATCGTACTTGGGCATCTGCTACTTTCCCAGCCATTGATCCGCAACAACAACAACGAACGGACACAACAGCAGCAACAACAGCAACAACAGCAACAACAACAACAACAGGGATATATATAATAACAAAGAGACCGGCAAAACAAAAGGCGGCAATTGGTTTACATCGAATGGAATCGCTTCGTTTGACGTCGGTTCGCTGATTTAACGCTGATTAATTGGAGCAAAATTATTATTACGGCTTGTTATTGAGGCTCTCTCAGCTCTGCCCCAGCAGCAGCAGCAACTGTCGCTGTCCTCCCTGCGGCTCCCGTTGACCAATTCATATATTTTACTGCGGACTAGCACTTTAATCAGACTTTCGATGTTGTTTTCATTAAAAAAAAAACAAGTTAAAGGGCATATCGGTCAAGCAGACGGAAGCGTCCCCAACACCAAAAAATATATATATAAATATTATTGATCTGAATCAACAGTCGAGTCCGTTAAGAGATGTCTGTCTCTCTGTCTGCATGAACATGCTGATACTTAAAGTTTGGTTTTGCCTCCGTTTTGCAGCATTTTCCATACATTTTGTGAAATGCAGTCACAGCAGAAATTGTGTTTTTTTTTATAGCATTGCAGGGGGGTATTATTATATTCAATTTCCTCCCTTTTATTTATACTTTACTAATAATTTTCCATCGACTTCTATTTATATTTAATCAAAAATGTTTACTTACAGAAAAAATATATCACATTCGTTTTGCCAATAAGGCCAATGTTTCTAAAGAATATTCGCAATGTAAAAATGAAACCGCATCTTCAGTATCCTTGCCGTTATCCTACCAATTTTTTCAGGTAAGAGGATCTCATAGATTATAAAATTTAGGTGTAAGTTTTCGACACCTCAGTGCTCAAATGAATGGATAAAACAGTTTTCATTGTCTTAAAGGTTATCTTGATTTAGCTTGAACTAGAAATTAACGATAAAGAAATAATTCCTTATATCTTAGGAACTGAAATCCCTATTAAAAAATCCCACACTGTCCCTCGCTCCCTTTTAAGTTATACAAAATAAAGCTCACTTTCAACTTGGCTTTCTAATTGATTTCCAAATGCGTTGTTCATTTATTACAGCGATCTGGATGCACAGCATTTAGCCAACTATTCTTCAAGCATTTCGCGCTGATATGGCCAACGAAACGCAAATACCACAATTGCATAACATATCGCCAAGCGACGAGCATCATTTATCAATGGTTGCAAGTGGGAAAGGGCAAGGACGCAGAGGTGGATAGAGGTGCTGCTATTGCTACAGCTTGCAATGCAAACAAAAACAAACAAACTCACAAAAAAAAAAACAAAGATAAAGTGAAAAAACGAGAGGTAAAACAGGCAAAGTGAATTCCCGTGGAGCGTTTAATCAAAATTTACCGGCGAACGCGTTCGCTGACAATGAGAAATTGCAACAAATTGGCAGCAGCGGCGCAATGGGGTTAAGGTAAGGGGTTGGTGCGGTGGTTTGGCGGTGTGAGGTGAGCAGTTTAGCTTGCACACAAAAACAAAGCGTTATTCGAAGAAGACACATACACACACAAATATACACACAAATACACACAGAAGAGCACACCGAAACTGCGATCACGCTTAGAGTTCGAGTCGTTTTCGCAGCCAGTTTGAAAAGGGTTCGTGGCTTGGAGGGGGGTGTTGAGGGAGGAGCGTGCTGGTTACATTTTACAATTGTGGCTCCCGCTGTTAGCTGCTACTCGATTTCCCTGGCATCGTCTGTATATTGTTTTGGCTGGCAGTTATGAAAAATGATGCCGCTACAAATTTTACAGCCAAAAGTGCTCAGGGTTCAACTTGCACCAATCCTGCCCCCCCAACACCGCAACCAGCCGCGCTGCAGCGCAACTGCCACAAGTGAAGTGCAGCAAGTTGATTGATGGGAAACTGCGGCCGGCTCACCCACAATTGGTGGGCGTTGTTGATGGCAATGGGGAAATGTGAAATGATCAGCGAGTCGTGCAGCGGCTGGCTGGAAATCAATCTGGCTGTTAAACGGTAGCAAATGGGCGACCAAAGCTCGGGATGTGGGCGCCCCCCCTCCTCTAGCTGCTCCCGTGTTATGAATAGTTGTGCATATCGATCAACCATAAATCAGGTGGGCAGCCAAAGCCCAATTAAATGGCAAGTGAACAAAAAAGTCAAGCAAAATATTCGATATTTGTACTGGTCAATTATGCATTTAGAAAATTCAGAAAACTATATAAAAAGGAAAAATAAATCTGAAATAAAGTATTAACTTATCAATAACGTTCTAAGCTTTTCAAAGCCATAACTAGCCACTTTTCAACTTTTCAGCCAGGCCATAACAATCAATCCTTATGCAACTATCTATTTGCCTATCCAAAAACAACTTCACAGAAATGCCAATAAAATGCATGCCCAAAATGCAGATAAGAGCAAAAAAAAAAAAAAGCAAAAAAGGCTCAAATTTCGCCACGTGTAGCTGCAGACGCAAAACAAAACGAAGCTGTCGAAGTTGTGTGTAGCTCTTAACTGGGCCCAAAGTCGACTGGCCTGAGTCAGAGGCTGAGCAGAAGAAGGCTTTGCAAGTAGGCCACAACAGCCGATGGAAATTGGAAATATGCCAGTTAAATAAACAGTTATTGAGTTGACTTTTTGACACTTCCCGCTGCGATAGGCGACTGTTGTGCTTGTGGGCCAATAAGAATTGGCAGCAGTTGTTGGTCAACAAACAGACAAGCAGCCAGCATTTGGTCACCAACTCTTTGGCCACACTATTAATTAGATAACATTTCGATATAAATTCAAATGGGCAAAGCGTGCGCGATTACAAATTCTAATTGGAGTATTGCAGGCTAGCCACCCAATTAGAGTACGTTGCAAGTTAGGCAGGGGGAAGTGTGGAGGGGTGGGAGAGTGGGTTCTGTTCAAGGCCCGCCCACTGTGTGACCAAATACACCAAACATACATAAGTCATGTCGATTCAATTGTTGTAATTGTTTCTGGCAAAGGTGTGCAAGCTTTTCGCTTGCCTTTCCCTTGACCAAACAAATACACAGTAAATAATTTTAGGTGCAGTTCCAGAGAGAAGTGTTCTTTACGAGAAAATTGGAAACAGAGACAGATTGTTAATTTTTTTTAGTTAAATATACGATTTCTATAACTGACTAATATTAGATTTATCTGCTATTACAATTGTTTGAATCAGGGAGTTGGAAGAAAATCGTCTTTGGGCAGCTCTGAGCATGTTTATAAAAGTTGTCTTAATATTAAAATATTAAGAAAAAAAATGCATCTTAATGAGACGTCTAAGAGTAATTTAGTACATTAAAATTGTAAGTTTTTCAAATGTTACTACCATCTGGGGAGGATGGTCTGCATAAGTTTATATTGCAAGTGAAAATTCTGATTCTTTAATTACTTTGAATAGTGCAATATCAGTTTTATATAGTCATTTCTTTTTTCATGTGTATGAAATTTTTATTTCTCTGATAAGAAGAGTATAAATGATTTTTAAGAAATATGGCCAACACAATAGCCAGATTTTGTATCTTGAATTCTGTGCCACAAACAATGGCAACAAAGAGTGTTGGTTCTAGTACTACATATCTGTCTACCTTTCTCTCTTTCTCTCTTTCTCTATCTAACTGTGTGACTTAAGCGCTTTGGGGCTGGCAACTCTTTTTCTGCCTCACCTCTCTGGCAGTTTCAAATTTCATTAATCACCCAAAATGCTTATCGCCAAAGCAACACTCGCAGTCCTCGTTCTCCAAGTAGAATCGCAACAAGTTGTTGTTGTTGTTGTTGTAGTCACAATCGTGGTCATAATTTGTCTGGCATGTCCGGCAAATGCCTCCTCGCCTTTGCTGCCAAATGGTGTGAATGTGAAATGAATGTGAAAATACGCTTGCCTGACCATCAACCTAACCTTAGCTCCACATTCACATTTACCTGGGTAACAGCTTACCGTTCACGTACAGACTCGCATTATGACTTGTACACTCAAAAAAAAATATGTACATATATGTGCAAAAACTAAAAAACAAAAAAAAGTTTCTAGAAGTTGCACATTATTTGCAATGTTTTGTACACATTATAAAACTAATCATACTTTACTTAAAAAATTCAACTCACTTTTATCGCAGTGTATTGAACTAGGCGAGCAGGCGGACAGGCAGTCTAGTGATTATGCACACACTCTGGTGATGGGTCAATTTCTGGTCCACTGTCCGAGTTGGGGGCCCGAGTCTGATGCATTATGTGGGCGGCTTAAGTGATGAGTACATCTTTATGCTGGCAATTGCACAGCTCTGCCGCATGCGGCATATAGCATGCAGCTGCAACTAGCGATAAAAGTAGCACAGGCCAAATGGACATGTAATGCCATCACACTGGATTTGCCATAAAATATTATAACTTATGTAAAGTTAGTTTAATAATCAGTAAATGGACACACTCCGCAAACGAAGATCTCTTGAGGGGTTTGCTCTCGCGGGGATGGTCTTAGGCAGCTTAGTATATATATTCATGATCAGCAACATTAATATTTTTTTAAAGCAAGAATTTATTACAATTAAACAAAGTTGCTAAATTTGTTTGATAAGCCATAAATAAAGTTTGGATAATATATTCGAGATTTGGACCAAAAATCATGTGTTTGCTTGCTGGACTTCATCTTGCTAAACTAATTCAGAAAAGTAAATATAACTTTTTTCCAGAACTTAATACACAAAATTTAAATTTAATCTTATCCAGACTAGAAAAGAATACTTTTCAATTTGTGCTCTGCTTTTAGTATTAATGCTCAAATCACTTTTAATTTTTCGCAATATACAAGTTTTTCCAGTTTTGTGTTTTGTTTATGGTTGAAATGAACTAAAGTCGCCGTTAACATGGCGAATGTTATCTAATTAAGATAGCTGTCTGGTCTCCTATCAGCTACATATTAAAATGAATGCACCCCCGGGGCGGGCAGTCGTAACTTATGTCCGACGATGGCCTTTTGATGGCCCCACAAAGTTCACAAGGAGATGCAAAAGGCAGCGGAGACCTCGTTTGGCCTTGTCAATGCTTCCTTTTGGCCGCTAGAGAGTAGGCAGATGGGTTGGGGTATGGTCTCAGGATACAAACAACAGGACGATGCTATGGTAATTCTGGTCCAGCATCCTGGCAAGGACAACGAGTCGTTGCCAAAAAGTGTGCAATACAATCTTGAAACTTGAATAAACGGAAATAAAAATTATGAGCGAGAATATTTTAACGTCTCTCGTTCCTCCATTTGCATAAGTAAACCGTTAAGAAATATAGCAACCCCCGGCACCCCAACCCCACACACATTTTCAACGTGCCTCTCTCTTTCCCATTCAACAGTGGCCACAAGATGAAGTCGACCCCCGCCTGCACCGCACACCCCTCATTCCATGTCATCTTTTAGTCACCGCTTGTTTATTGTTGTTTGGCGTTGTAATTGATAAGTTAATTTACATTTTTATTGAATGGCATCAGCAAACCCCACCCGCACCCCACACCCCACTTCACCCCCTGGCAATTGTTGTTTGCAAATGTCCTTGTGCGGACCTACATTTCCCCTGTACCCCCTTTCCGTTGACAAAGGTCAGAGTACATGTTTTGCATATTATTTCACAGCTAATACACTTGGAAAAATATACTATTATTCATTTAATTTAAATTAGTGGAATTTTTCTTAGACTTTGGAAGAAAATAAAATAACTTTTTATAAATATTATGTATATAAAATATTTATATATATTATATATAATATATAATTATATATATAATTTGAATATATTTGATGGTTTTTAGTGCGATTTTCAATATTCTGGACTACAAATTTATTTGTGCAAGTGCATTGGCATATTTTCTGCGCTGTTTCCGGGAGTGTTTTGACTGTAAATCAAATCGAAAACATTTGTGGTTTATGTTTCTAGGAAATCGACTGTACACTGAATGCTCAATTGTGTTAAAAGACAAGCAAAACCAACTCAAAAAGTAGGCGTTAAAAGAAATTTAAAAAAAGTCAAGAAAATAAAGAAAAAAGTAATTTAATCACTTTGACAATCGTAAAACTGCTAATGGGATTTAATTTTATACTTCCGCTAGCTTTATTCAGTATTCATTCAGAGATCTACCTTGATCGAGAAGATGGATGAGGAATGCTATCCAGTTGGTGGCTGGTGGAATCAGCGTCCGTCGGAGCGTGGACAAGCTAAAGATGCCAAGATGCTACACCTGGCTGGAGCCTTAGTAGTTCTAGCTGCATTTGGATTCGTAATTTTATATTATCTATTTTATTTCACAAATAGTTGATTTGCAAAAAACACATTTTCGACTATAAATATTTGAATTCGCTGTATAATTGGAGGAGACCTATGACTTTTAAGGAGCGGGAATGTATGTTGCTGTGTCTGATTTATATTGATGATGAATATATTTACCATATCATAAGGCCTCTCATGTGGTAATAAAATCTTATATAGCTGCCACAGCAAAAATCGATCAGATTTTGAAGCTCATAATGAAGTTAAAGATGTGGTCTGTAAAAATGTTTAAGATTGCCTGACGCAAGCGTATCCTCTCTATATACATACATACATACATCCACACATACATACATACATTCATACATATATATGTAAAGGAAACTAGAGCTACGTACCACTTTTTTTTATTTGAGAGACTTTATCCCAGAGTGTGTAGCGTGACTTCCTCAATGGTACATGAAAAGTTAACGAGAATGGATGTTGCATGTTGCGCAATGGAAAACAAAGCATAAATTTCTCAGTTTGCCGGTTGGCAGTTACAGAACATACATATGTATGTGTGTATGTATGTTACATACATGGTTGCATTTCGAACGCATCGCTTTCGATATATCGATCCTCTCACTCACTCTCCCTCTCCCTCTCTCTCTCTCTCTTTCTCACTCTCTCCTTCTCTTCCCGTCAAATGCGACGATGCATAAATTTCAACACAGCGAATTCAATTTGCGTAACGCATGAATCGCGAATCTTGAATGTACATCGTCAATGTGTTGCCCCAAATTTAACCTTACACCATTACTGAATACCCTTTGCAAATTGTTAAAGAAAATATTTGCACAAAATTTTTGTCATTTCTTTTAATTTCATATTAAAATTAAAAACTATTTGCGGTTTTCCTCTGATTTTTTTTCGTGTCTCAAAATACCTTAAAAATTGGTAGGCAGATGCGAAATTAAATTGAAGTACAGCAAAAATCTGTCGTCTAAACTAATTGCTTTATATTATCATATAGAAAACGTTTTATTTCAAGGATATAACACCTGTCTAGGTATATAATCAAGTATATATATTTATATATATATATAGTGTATTTATTCTTGATCATATCTGATAGCCATGTCTGTCTGTTAGCTTAAATGAACAAGCAAATAATGTAAAATTTTATATTTGTATCAATTATAGATACAATTTTCAAGATGTGGTATTTTAATTAAGTATATCTTAATTAGTAATTGCTAGAACTGCTGCAGGGTATCTACTAGTCGAGCTGTCTCTGGAGTGGAACACTCTAACTTGTTTTCTGTTTCTGCCTTAGACCAGCCATCAACTAGAGTGTGTTGATCTTTATGCTGCACTATCCATAATCCACACTCACGCAGTGTGGTGTGCACTTGATGGGTATTAACCCCACCCCACACCAACCCAACCAACCCGGAGCTCAAAATGACGCATGCAATCAGCGCCTAATCTACATCCCGTTGTTTTTTTGCCAGCTGTTGTTGTGGTTGTTGTTGCATGCAAATCTGCCCGTTGACTTGCGGTCACTGTGGGTGGCAGAGAATTACCAGTTACCAGTTGGAGTAGTCAGAGTCTCCATCACAGCTCACGCTTTCTGTTCCGGAGTTGATGAATTGCAGCCGCGAAGAAGTGGTCAAAATTGCACTTTAAGCCAAAAATCTTAATTTTCATTCCTTTTTGGTCGTTTAACTAGTGAGGCAAAGTCTTATTATGGCAATAAGTACATAAAACAAACCATAAATAGACCTAAAAAAAATCGTTGAAAGAAGTAGAATCAATAGTCAAGGTCAAATTTTTTTATTAGAGTTTTCCGCAGCGCAGAAAGTGCGATACCAAATAAAATACAAAAAATATTCAATAAAACGAAATTGAGAAATTCATTGAAAGCATTTTTCAATTAAAGGCAAAATGTTTGCTTCCATGAATTTAATGCTTTTATTTCAATATTAGCCGGGCTTTGTTCTCTTTGGCTAGCCTTCTTAGGAGATATTTGCACTCACTACTCGCATTCCCTCGGTTCCCTCGATTCTATTAACGCAACCAGTGCTTTTGGGGTAACGGTTATTGAAATTGTTTCGAACAATTGACGCTATTACTTTTTGGTTGGGAAGAGAGGGGGGGTTGGGCGTTGTCTCTAGCTTGATTGTATATTTTCTCTTATTGGTCGCTTGACTTTGTCACGTGTCAAACGGATGGGGTGGAGTTAGAGTTGCCATCTGGGCGACATTCGTGGTAGCTGATTTCAATTTTAATTTATACCCCTTCCTTCCTCCTCCATCTCTTTCTCCTCCACTTTCCTCATTCTAATCCTCTTCGACGACCAAAAGTTTTTTTTGCCAGCGTTTGGTAAACTTTGAGGAATTTCCATTGTAAATATCAAAGCGTTGCCACTTGACTGTTTGGACGAGTATTGTCCAAAACGCAAAGGAGCAAACTGGGCCACAAAGTGTCTCCTTTCGGTCTAAAGACTCATAGCAATTTAAGAAACTAAATTTAAGTAGATAACCAATTTGGACAATAGGATTGTTGCTTTTCCTAGTTGCTTAATATTATAATATTTTTTCTCAAAATTAATCTGACTTATATAAAGTAAACTGAGTAGATACTCAAAATAATATCCCCTTTAAAAAATCCTGTGCAGTTTTCATTTTCAATAAAATAATTCCAAAAATGAAAAAACCGAAATATTTTTCTGTATCACTTTAAAATCTGGTGTCAGTTAATAAGTATAAAAGTCCAGCAGAACTGAAATAATTTTATGCAGATCAATAAACATTCAAACAAAAGAAATGTGTGTTTTATACACAAATAAATGAAAAAAAAAAAAACTATCTTAAATGGATTTATAAAATGTTCAGCCTTTATTGACTGGAGTAGCTGCGATTGATGCGCAGAACAGAAAACAATGAACCAATTTCATTAAAATCGCATAAATTCAAATAAACACCAAGTCGGTGGACGGGGAGACCTGATTGAAAGATTGAATTCTGGTTGCCCAGTTCTGGACTCATGTTATATGCGGCCCCAACAAAGATTTAATAAAATCAAGCACACACTGCAAAAAAAAAAAACGAAAAACAATGAGATTGACACCCGGACGGACTCACAAACACAAAAATCAATAAACAATAAAGTTGATTTATGCGTCAAAGTGTCAATTGACAGCAGGGCAGAGCGGCAGTTGCAGTTGCAGTTGCAACCACAGTGGCAGGCAGTGGTGTCGTTTATAACAAGGAACAAACAGTTAACTTGGGCAGGCCTATATCGAAATTCTAGTTTTAAATTGAAAATATTTAATTGAACGTTTTTGTGTTTATTCTGAATATTGATAATGAATCTCGATATTAATAATTTAAGTTTGTTCAAATGTTTGCCACATATTTCAAACGCTTACAAGAGATCTTCCTGAATTATAGAAATTTCTCATAATGCTGGCGACAAGTGTTCCTCACTTTGATATTTAGAAAGTACATTTATAAAATTGAGTTGTGACTTTCAAAAAACCATAGGTGAATTTTTGAACAATTTAGAAAAGTATGCCCAGTTTTAGGCTGCATATTCCTAAGAAGAAGAAGAATTCATAGCAGATTTCATACATTGTATTTTTTGTTAATAAATATAATCTTTTTAAGAAATTACATATATAAAATTATTTCAATTTTATTTTCCTTTAAATTTATGTCTTTTTATAAACTAGAGCTTTTCTGCTACTTTCCAATAACTGCGCCGAAATAGCTAAAGCAACATCACTGATTGCAGCAGAGGCAGCAGCAGCAGTGACAGCAGCAGCAGCAGCAGCAGCAGCAGCAGCAGCAGCAGCAGCAGCAGCAGCAGTTGCAGTTGCAGTCGCAGTCGCAACGAGCTGGCTTTTCATTTTGGGTCCTCGGTGGCGTATGCGTAATTGCATTTGAATGGTCGGCGGCCTGAAACGCATTTAAGTGCTTCATTCAATATTCCAATGCTCGATGCGCTATATCTCTCTCTCTCTGTCTCTCTCTCTGTCTATTTATCTGCTGTCTCTCATCTCACTGACAGTGGACCACGCCCCCTTTGTGACATTTTATGCATTGGAAATATTGCTGGTTGCCATTGCAATGTCTGATGGAAAAATATGTTTTTGATTTTATTGTCGCTGACCAACAGCAACTGTTGCAATTGTTATAGTTGTTGTTGTTATTGCTATGGACGATACTGCTGCTGTCATTTATAGGTTGCTATATTTTGTTGTTGGTGTTGCTGTTGCAGTTGCTCTTCATCCGCATCCGCGCAACGACTCCACAATTCATCTGTCGACCAAATCAATTTTTGTGGCTTCAGCCATTTATCTCTGTTAGCGTTCGACAGACAACTGCAAGAATAGCCAGTTTGTCAGTTTGTCAATTGTGCCAGTTAGCTAGTTTGGCAGCAGCAGTTATTGATTTGGAACAGCGGCTAATTGAGCAACTGCATATCACAACTCCTCATCATAATTGGCCTTTAATTGGCCCAAAAGCCTCACATTTTCCCTTATCCAATGCAAATACACCAAACTATCGCAAATATTAGACTTATATATAGAAATCCACAGGTTTTTGCTTTCAATTCATGTGCAAATTTTAATCCTGCAATAAGCGCCTTACGTTTTAGGTAAAAAAAACACCATTCAGTTTAATTTGCATGTTAAAAATGTAATCATAAAAATAGCAAGCAGCAATTGGTTTATCAAAAGTGGCTCTGATTTTTTAAAAAATATTTAAATCTGAGATTAATGCTGCTTTTTAATATACGAATTTAGTTTGAATTTTAAATACCATTAAGGATTTAAATGTTGAACTCTGCTGATAAGAATCGTAAGATTCAATAAGTATTCCGAATCCATTGGTCCATTATTTGCTCAACTCTTGCCTGATTATAGTTTTTTTTTGGATGTGTAACACTCCTCTAATCCGCTGTCAAGTGACACGTGTTTTATAACTGCTTTTTCTTCATGCAACAACATCAGTGGCAACCACACAGAATTCTTATGAACAGGTGGATTTTAGCTTCCATTTCCATTACGCAGCGAATTCTTTTAAATCTGTTGAGCTAATATGACACATCGCTAATACGACGGACACCAGCTCTGAATACCCTACACTGCGCAACATACTGCACTATCCGACACATCAAAGAACAACATTGGATGTGTTGTGCTTTAATCTGCACGGTGACAGCATTAACTTTTCAGTGAAAATGTTACACTGGAAATAAAAAAGTTAACTTTTTGCACTACTTGAATATTGTTTTGAGTTTACTGTAGCAAAATCCATAGCAAAGTTTAAAAAATCATAAAAAAAAAATAATTACAGTGTCTATTTTATTAAATTGTTAACAATAATTAATTATGCGCAATTTTAAATTTTTGGTTAAAAAGTCAAAATAATTTGTATTTACTATAATACTAATATAACAGGATATAGAATATGTGTGTAAATTGTTGATCAGCTAGCCATTTGATCACGAAGTTTTTGTCAGTGTATGGCATCATAAGGATGACGCTGCATGTATAAGCTATAGGAGGAGGGGACATGCAGGAGACGTAGGAGATAACAGGCACAGTTGCTAAACTAATGCCCATAGACAGCAGCAGCTTAAAGCTCCTCCCATTCCGATGCCAGGCAACATTTTATTAGTATTTTTCGTCCTAGGATGAGGACGAGGAGTTGGGGGATGGCGTAGCTGGAGAGGTGCCTCTGCCGGACATGTCAACGGGCATATTGAGGCGTTAGCTACTTAGGCACCAGCCAAAAAGTTTAACGTGACAAGCACAAAATGCTTGCCACCAAGGACACCCCAGAACTCTTCCTTTTTTCTTCCTTGTGAAAATCTGTTAGCAATTTGACTTTGTATGCCCCCTCCCCTCTCCACACACACACACACACACACACACACGTACACACGCACATGCGGACTGCTGCCAGGATGTTGGTTGCAGGATGCAGAAGAAGCATTCGTCGTTTTTCGAATGTTTCAAAATGGACTTCCATGCTCATTTATTCTCTGCACTTGCTCAACTTTCTGACCAACACTGGCACCTCAATAAAAACAATTTTAAAGTCATCGTCATCACCTCTAACCCTCCCTCGTTCCCTCTCTTCTGTTTTACCAGTGAAAGCTTGTCAGCTTGTTCATTTATTTTGCTGAGCATTATCTGCAAGCCGTGGACTGGAACACATCCACATCCAGGCACATGTGGCTGGTTATCCACGTCCAAAGTCTGTCTCTCAAAATTGAACTTAAAGTGTTCATCAAGTTTGTACGAGCTTAAGGATTTCTTTGCAGTCTTTGTGGGCGTGGCACTCTCGCTCGCCAATTAAATTTTATCTATAAACTTTATCAACTTCAATCCAAAATTCGATTATTAAGAAAGTAGAAATGCTTTGGTCGAGAGAGAGCGACTATGATTTAAATAAAAAATATGCTGTTTTGGTTTTTTTTTTGACACTCATAAAGACCCTGCTTAAATTTAACTGATTTTAAATGCATTTTTATCTAATCCATATATTTGACAACTGGGTTTTGGGTAACTCCTACTTAAGGTCTTATCAAATGTCCGGCTGCAGGGTATCTCCTAGGGAGACCTCCCTCTCTCCGACTAGACCGGGCTGACTTTTTTTTAATGGCATTATGGATATTACAAATTCTGTTTTACAACAAACACTGCTGGTTAAGTCCTCCGTCAAAGTTCGTTGAGTGCATTTTTGGGTATATGCACATTAGAGATGTGCACAACTCGTGGCTCCTATATTATTACTAAGAATGAGTTTAAAAAAAATCATGTTTTATGCAATTGGGAATATTAGTCTTGAATTTTATATTAATACCTAGCTGCTTATAAAATTGGAATGTCCTATCTTTCTCATCTCCTGCTCACTCACCTCCATCTCCGTAACTCTATCTTCCGTATCAAATTAACACATGCCGTGTTAAAGGCGCCGGGCGATTTGAATGCCGAAATGCATTTAAATTATTTATTTGGCAACACTCGCAGTAATTTGCATTTTTTTTAACAGAGAGGGATTGGAGTTGTGAGAAGGCATTCATCTCTCTCTCTCTTATTTTGTATATTCTATTCCTAAAGTGGGGTATATTGAATTTTTCTTACACTGTGAAAAGTTGAAAAGAGACTAAAATTGGTATTACCGATAAACGATGTTAAAGATTGAATATTTTTATAGTCAGGCATATTCAAGTCCCAAAAATCGTTAACCTATCGACCGAATGCGTATATCCAATAATTCTATAGCTAGAATATGCATCCATCCCATACCTTACTCCAACGAAATGTGGAAGTTAATTTACCAGAAACATTTTCTTAGATTGCCAGTTGATAAATCCCAGTTTGCAAAGGATTCAGCAGTCGGTTCTCACCTGTTTTGTATGCATTTTTTTTGTAAGGTATATTTTTTGGCACATGATATGGAGGCACTTATGTAGAAACAATTTTTTATTATTATTTTTTTTTTGTATCTAAAGGATACTCATAGTTGGTTCAGTCTCTCTGTAGTTTCACTCACTTCAAAGTTAATTATGTTGACATAGTCAGTTCCAGTTATTTCTTTCTTTCACCAACCCAAAGACCACGCCCCCCACACACCCACACAGAGAGACACACTCAGCATGTGCATTAAGAATTCATGCCACACCCGTGCAGCAACAAAGACGCCGAAGAGGTTTATCAGCGGGGGAGCGCGGGGGGTAGTCATCTAACCGGCCGGCTGCCAAGTTACTCAAATTAATTAAGTTTCGCCTTTGCCAACATTGCGCATAAGACCAGTATACATTTTTCCCACTCCCCCATTAGACCCTTTTAGACCCTGCTGTGCACCATGCTTAGCTGGTCCTGGTGGAGTGGTGTGGTGGTCATGACTGCACAACCTTTCAATTTTTCAAGTGACATTTGCCAGACGTCGCCAAATGTTTAATATTTTCTAACCGCAGCGACAGCCACGCCTCCTTCCCCCCCACACACATACGCCCCACTGTGGAAATTTAAAATTAATTGCTTTAGCGCAGTTTTAATTATTAAAAAAAAACTATCGCAAAATGTGCAAAAATTTGCACTTAAATTCATACAAAAAGGGTATTTGAAAGCTTTTCCCAAAAGTGGAATTGGCAAAATATCCTGTGGGAATTTTAAATGTATGCAATAAGCGCAATTAATTAGAATAACATAATAAATGGCAATCAACAAAATAAATCCAATAATATGAATATAAAATATATATAACTAACTATGTATAGGAAGTATTATTAAATAATAAAATATGTTTTGTTTATTTTTGTAATAAATGTAAATAATACAATTATTTTTCATCGATAAAGGAAATTTTACTGCTACTTAATTAGGGAAATTTGTAATTGCTGCTGTCGGTAAGAAGATTTTTAAGAATTTCCCTTTATACTTCATGTTGCTCTAGCCAACAACACGTACTCAAATTAGCCGTTATTTCGGTGAGTCATTTTACAGAATGGCATATGGATGTGTGTATGTATGTGTGCATGCGTGTACGTTTTTATATTTATATATGTATGTAAAGAGTTTGGTCCGCTGCACGTGCGATGGCTGCTGCTCTTGTGATTGTTGCAGTTGCAAATTCTATTAGGTTAAATGCAAAATTAGCAAACAATTTTGTTCAAATAATTGAGAGACACCCGAGGGCAGCTGTTGAGCATCAGGGAACGAATTGTAGATACTCTGCAATCAGCAAAAGAATCTTTCTATTTTATTTTCATATTTACTTTTTTATTTTGCTTTTATTTTATATGAATTATTTGAATAAAAATGTGTTTATCAAGATATCTATGATATTTTAGGATATATATAAAAAGCGAGTATCAAAATAACAAAAAAGAATTCAGATAAAAATGATGAAAGACGAACAAAAATGTAGAAAACATTTTAAGCTGCTAAGAATTCATTTGATTTTATTCAATAAAACTTTCAATTTGACAAAAATTCTAGCATAGCATTGAACACATAAAAACATTTCTAATTTTTAATAATTTTTTATAAATTGTTAAAAGTACTTTTAAAATAAAAAACTTCTTAATTCAAGTGGCGATATTTTTTTTTGAGTCTGCCAAGTTGCATAAAAATTTGATAGTCTTTCGACTTTCAACACAGAGTTTAGAATTATTGTAATATTTTGCTGAGTGTAAAAATGCTGTTGAATTGCAATCAACAGCTGCAGATAGAGCTTCACCTCTCTATCCCTCCATGGCAGCTCCATGCTTTTTGCCACATTTTGTTGCAACGACAAATTTGCTGTTTTGCTTGTTGCACATTGGCTCTAGCCTTCTGTTCGCATTGTTGTGCATTGTGTATTGATGTTGCGTCCATTGTTGAAAATGACGTGGCCGTGCATGCCACGAACACTAAACCCCCCACCCCCTCTCTCCATTCACCTAACCGACTCCAACCCCACGCTCCATATGGAATAAACAACGTGTTTGGCTACGTGCCTCGTTTGCAATGCGACGCGTTTAAAAAACAATCAATTTTCATTTCAATTTAAATTAGTTTCTGTTGCCGCAGTAGCAAGCCTTACGCCTCTACCCCCTCACAAAACACACACACACAGACACACACACTCCACTTGCAACCGCAGGCAACTTAACGCCGTTGCATTGACCATAAAATTATTTTTGCTCATTTGTGTTCTGTTGGTCTTTGTTGTTGGCCATTGTTCTCTTACCAATTGTTGTTGTTGTTTTTCATGAATGCAATTTTGTTGATTTTGTTTTTTTTTTTTTTTGCTTTTCATTTTACGTTTTTAATTGCATTTAATGCTAAACTCATGCAATTGTTGCAATAAATTTTACTTAAAAATATTCCATGAATTTCAAATGCATTAGCCAGCCTCCCCCTCACCACTCCTTACACCAACAACATACACACACGCACACAAAAACACATTTATTTTATTTTTATTGTTTCACACATTGTCCAACAAAATGTGAATTGTATAAGCTTAATATAAATGTTTAGAATAAACACAAAAATAAGCATTAAATTTGCTTATGCATTTTCTGATTAAGTGAAATTTAAATGTGAAATGCAGTTAACAAAAAAGTTAATCAAATCACATACTGCAAACAATCCAAATGAATTCAATCAGGCTTGAAGTCAAGCACTTAGCAAAAAAGGAGCAAAAATCACTTAACCTCTGTCATTTATATAGGAATTTTAATGCGTTAAGAAACTTCAGATTTCTTAAGTCTTTTGCTGCAATCTGTTTTTGTGAGCAACTGCCTCTTTCCTACACACATGTATTATATAAAATATATATAATTTAGTTATGCCCAACCAAGGAAGATAACTCAAACTGATTTGTACCCTTGCAAATTGGGATTAAGTGGGTGTGCGTGTGTGTGTGTGTTGTGTGTGCAGGTTACGTTAACGTTAACGCTTTTGCCCGTGGGGCTTATCCCAACCCAAATCAATCAAATCAAGCGAGCACAAGCCGGGTGAGGGGAATGTGCCGGCACGCAAATCAGCCACAGCCACAGATTCATTTGTGTAGAAGCGGATGTGTCTCAGTGTATGCACTTAGCGAAATCAGTAAGACTAAATCAGGGTTGGAAATCATAGAATTTGTTTAAGGTTCATTCATAATTAAACAGAGTGATGATGAGCTTCCCAGATTAGATAAGAAAATTCTAGCTCCAAAAACCTTCATTTGATTTTTTTTTTTTTTACTTGTATATTGTTTTTGCAAAAGAAAGTTACTTTTAATTGTTTAAATAAGCAGAATTTTGTTTTAGCTAGAAATATTAAATTTTGTTTATCTATGTGCTTTGGAAACATTCTGCAAGTGTATGTGTGTGTGTGTGTATTAGCCAGGCTCACTTCGACTAAGCAGCAATTTAACGTAATTTACTTCTTAGACAGGAATTCAACATATGTTGGCTTTAAGCCCAGTTGAGCAGATACCAGCAAAAATATCTAAAATGCACATGCCATACACATTCTGAATTTCGATTGCCGCAGAACATGTGTTGCCATAAGTAGACCCAAGAACTTTATATGTTTGCTGTTATTATATTCACACTAGTGCTCCCATTCCCATTAAAATCACCCAATCCATATTCCATTCTACAACAGCATAGACAGCATTTGCGTATCTGCGGTTGCGTTGTCTTAACTTGTAGCGAAATCAAAGCATTTAATGCCGCTTTTAATCTTGTTAATCGACCTTTTGCATGGTTAGCACAGATTTTCAGATACTAGTTGTATTTTCGATCGTTTTATGCACATGTTCTTGTTGTCATTTATGTGCGTGTGTGTGTGTGTTTGTGTGTGTGTGTGTGTGTTTGGGTGTGGGTGTGATGGGGCGCTTGAAGAGGTGTATCGAAAAGGTCTTGTTTAATGCAAATGCTATTGAGTTTTGCTTGGTGATATACTTATATATATTTACATACTTATACGTATATATATATATATATATTTAGAGGGGTATTTTATTTAAAAACATTTTTAAGCAAATAGTAATATAATTAATAATGCATATAAGAGCACTTGAAAATTGAATCGAGTGCTTTAAAAACTTGCCATATTAATAATAACTGATTACATTTGCTAACTACTTACAAATTGCTTATATCTCAATATATACAAATTGAACAGCTGGAGATATCTTGAATATTAAGCCAATTAAACCTTTCTTAATGAGAAAGTAAAGCTACATAATTAGGAACAGCAAGACTCTCCAAAATATTTAAATGTTGTACTTTATAGATTGCTTACAAATTAAATGTGTTAATTTTCATAGTGTATTTATTAAATATGTAAAATACCAGAAATGCTTTTTCATTTTGGTTTGGACTAAATGGCTTATTTGTATATTTGTTGGTCTATTCACTAGTTCTACTTGGCTTAACTTTCAACAAACAACTTGATTGCTAAAGCTGAGTTTAAAGTGTTTATTTATGTCTTGTTTTATGAATAAAATGTTATGTTTGTTTGGCATTTGAGTTGGGAAAATAATCAAATGCATAAAAAGTGAGGTTGTCTGCATAGTTGAATTCTCTGTGTTTTCAAAGATTTAGTTGGGTAATCTGAGAAGATGTTGCATACTTTAGTGCATCTTTAAAAGTGTAAAACTCTTCTTGCCACTTAAGTGGCATGTCGCATATCGCTATGAAATTCTCTTTATTCGCTCGCTCGTTCGTCAAGGACAATGAATTTGACATCCTTTTGGCTGAATGCAGATTTTTTTTTTTGCCGCTTAAGCACGACACCGAATGAATATTATTTCCTTATGCTAATTTTTTTTGCTCAACTGCTGCCACTTGTTGTTGTTATTATTGTTGTTGTTGTGACTGTCAAGTCCGTTTCAAAATCGCCCCCACTGTCTCTGTCTCTTACACTCTCATAATATTTTGCTGAGCAAGACAAATGATTTCCATTTCATTTATTTTCGCTGCTTACTCTTTCTTCAACTGAAAGTTGCCTGGCGAAAGGACTTTGCTGAATAAATTGTAGGTTGAGTTGTAATATCTTTGTGGGTGGATCAAAAGGAAGAGAATAGGTATTGAGCGAAACAGAGAAATGGAGAGAGACAGAGAGAGTGAGAGAGAGCGAGAGAGAGTGTGTAAAATAAATAAATAACACAATGCATTATTTAATTCAGTCTCAATTTCTAGGAATATATAAAATCTATTTATTTAAAAAAAAATATTTCCTCTTGTCATCTCCAATTTGCTTTTGGTAATTTAACTAAAGAGTTCTTTATAGGAATCCAGCATGCATTTTATGTATTAACAATTAAAAATAAAATGAATATATATTATAAGCAAGTAAAAAGCTCTTCTCTGATTGGTAAGCATTTAAACCAAATTTTATAATATTAAAAATTAAACCCTTTTTTCTTGTAGTGCACACACTTCTTAAAAGAAAATACTACAGCTCTTCCTGGCAACAGCTGCTGCCAATATGCGCGCTTATATCGGTTTTGGGGCCCGGCTTATAAGCTTTGCCAGCTGGCCAAGTCTGCGCTTGTAGCCAGAAAAACGTGTGTGGGCAATGCGAACTGAAATTTCACACTTTGTTGCCTTTGCATAAGTGTGCGGCATGCAACAAAACGGAGGAGTCGGAACGGGAAGGCAAAAGCAGCGATTACAAAAGGCGCCGACTTGTAAATGGGGGCCAAGCGTGGCGTTCATCGCGTGTCAGTCGCGATAATGAAAACTGAAAGCAAACTGGCCAAGAAAAAGCTGCTGTTGGCTGAATAAATATTTTGTTTTAGTTGTTTTATTGCTGCGTACAAAATATGTGCTGCAATAAGCTCAAACAGTCAAAGAAAAATCCAGGATAACTTGCAGCCGCGCATTTTAAGACATCGTTTTTTTCTTCATTTTTTTTGCCAACTAATCAAGTGCAAATCCGAATCCGAAATGGGAGTCTGAACGTTAGCCGGCGATGCGTGCAGGTTTTTCAATTAATTTGGTTTAGTCTGCTGCAGGAGAATGAATTCTGAGCTTGGGAATTCTGAGCCACAAGCAATACGCTATTTACGGTTGAGTTATTTCAAAAATGTTTTGCATATCAGATCTGAGCTGCTGCATTGCTTTGCTTCGGGGCGCACTTAAACGCCTTCGTTTTAATTTAATAAGAGCTTTGCCAACGCAACTGGCAACTGCAACAGAGAAGAAATGCATCCGAAAGGAAAACTAAGAAGAGTCTGAACGACTGCCAGATACCCAGCAGTCAGAATTAGCTTGACTGCAAGCATTAGTAAAAATTTGCTTGACTTTTCCAAAGTTTGCAATAATTGAAAGCCAAAACTGAAAACCATTTTATAGGCTACAAATCAACACCCAAAAAAAGTAGCCTTTTATTAAAGTTGTTAATTTTTTGGATCCGATTTATTGCCTGTTGCAGATACCCCATTTTGGGGGCTAGTCATTGTGTAGAGGCAAACGCACACGAGTCGCGGCTGCAACTGCAACTGCAACTTATAAGAGCAGCTCCGGCTGGCACATGTCAAATTTGAATTTAGCTGCAATTTTTACAACTGTTGCATTTGCAACTCAGCCTCCCTCTGCGAAACTCAGCCGCGCTTGGCTAAACCAGCTCCCGTCAGACAGTTGGCAATTTGCATAAATTTAGATTAGTGACATCTGACGTCAGTCTTACGATACGAAACGACCAAGTAGAGTGCTGTGTAGGAGATGGGATGGGTTGATGAGGGGGGAGTGCGGTATTAGCGGATACATTAAGTAGGCGAATGCACGATTGCCACCTCCGAAAATGGAGCGAAGATTAGCTGGCAATGACAATGCCATATGATTTATGAACTAACTCCCAAACGATGTTGCCTGTCTGCTCGACGAAGAGCATCATCAGCTCATGTGGAAAATTAATCGCATGGAAGCTCATTATGAGCTATATATATATATACATATATATATATATATATCTATTAGTGCTTCTGTCACATAGCTAATTTAAATAAAGTGTTTAAACTATTGCATTTAATTAAATTAATTTTTATTTTATTATTTTTAGAGTCTAGTTTAGTTGAAATCTATTTGCGTGAAATATCTCATGGATTAAGTACACATATCGGCCAACTCTAACTCGGGTAAACATTTTTGGGACTTTTGAAGGCATAGTTCATTATTTATCTTGCCTTCGCTGCGATATGTTCTGGAGTTTAATAGCGATCTGATTCCCTAATAAGTGTGGGAAGAGGTAACGACTTTTATACTAGGTCAAACCATAGAAAGAAGGTAAATTTGTCTAGCAGCTAAAAACTTTTAAGTTGGAAAATAAGTTTGTATACCTCATTCAGATAAATTCTGCTACATTTCATCAATGACTACCTCCATTTCACAAATATAGAAATATAATATTATCGATGACTGCCCTGTTTTACAAAAATCGACAAATAATCTGCTCTTCTAAAGACTCAACCTTAATATCTAATAAAAACCCGTCTATATGTTTCAACAGTCCTACTCATATTATTATAGGAATAGTTCGCAAGACTTAATATGTTTAATCCCATTATCAACAATTGGCAAATGTAATATTGCAATTAAAATACAAAATTTAATTTGAATCAGTTGTGTTTGATGCTATTTTAATTAAAGTGCTCAACACACTTTCCTCCGTACACATATTAAAGATATTTGTATTTGAACTTTATTTGATGTGGTATTTTTTTTTTTTAAGTAACATAAGAAATTAGAACCCAAACGTTGCCAAAGGCGAAGCATTGATTCGGGAAGCTCAAAAACACATTTATATAGATATAGACAGCGAAAGTAAGAAAGTCGTGGAGAGATCGGGAATGTGTGTGGAGGGGGGGGAAGAGGTGTACACATGCTCGCAGCAACATCCTTTGTTTGTAATTAATTTCAATAGAGCGGAGCATTACAAGTGAAGCTCAGTAAATTTCAAAGTATGCTGCGAGCCCAATAAACTCAGACAGGCCCACCACAACGATGGGCGCTAGAGGGGTAGTGGTGAGGGGGCGATGGTCGTGAATCCTGGCACAATACACATTCAGTTTATTGCAAACGCGAGACGCGTGAGATGAAAGGAAATGTGAAAATTGTAAACTTGCACGTGAAAAAGTCAGACAGTATAGGAAGATGGGGTTTTTGGAGTAAGTACGACATGAGTGGAGAAGGAGTGGGGAGCGGGTGGATGAAGTCTTTCCCTGTCGGGCATTACTCTGCCCATAAAAGTAGTAAAATTATGTTGACTGGAAGCAGTGGCAAATATTTGCCGCCATGCTGCATACAAGGGCAAAGATTGTGGGGCGTGGCACGACTGGGTGTACAAAATACCCATTCTTATTTCGCTACAGATAAAAGTAACTCGCTGGCTCATTTCAGTTAAAATATTTGCAAGCTTTCGCATCCCCAGCGGTTTTCTGCCAGCGCGCATCTCTCAGATAATTTTCTGTTTTTGGTTACTGCCAGATACAATTGCTGCTCATTTGAATGAATACGAATCAAAAGTACGCTTATTAACCTGGGAATTGACTGTGTGTGTTTTTTTTTGTAGCAATGCATAATTTTAATTTACTGAAAGAATCGAAAAAAGGGTAGAAGGCAGGGAGAGCTGGAAGTACATTTAATACTACACAGAGAAGAATATAGTTTTGGAGATACTTCACAAATGATTTGTAAAAAATGTTGCTTATCTAAAATTGTGAAATTAACATTTTACAAAGAGTAATAAATTTTATAATCGGATAATCCTACATAAATAGCTCACAATTATTTAAGCCCATTTAGTTAAATAAATGTTTATCGCTTGACCTACGAAGCGAAAAAAATATAAATTCTAATTGATTCTTGGTAAATCATTCGAAAAAATGGAATCCAATTATTAATAAATATGCATAACGTTTTTTTTTTTTTAAATTTATATTTGCGTTTGTCTCAAATCAATTATGCGCCATCGATTTATGATGTATGAGTAGAAAATAAATAAAAAAAAATGTGAAACTAATTAAAAATGTTGTTCAAACAAAATAAACAAGAGATAAACAGACAAAGGCAAAGGGCAATTTTCCAATTGTGTACACAATTTTACAAGATAAACATTAAAAAAAAAAGCGTTT
Source organism: Drosophila longiperda (assembly GCA_035042125.1). Taxonomy (NCBI): domain Eukaryota; kingdom Metazoa; phylum Arthropoda; class Insecta; order Diptera; family Drosophilidae; genus Drosophila; species Drosophila longiperda. The sequence continues at coordinate 1,911,895 of JAWNLV010000107.1, forward strand.
TAGGTTGAAGAAGGGAACGAATTACAATTTTTCCGAGCATAATTGCATAAGCACAAAAGAAACTGCAGAGTGCATGGGAAAACTTTTATGCGAAGATAAACACGACGAGGAGAAACAGACAAAAATTCGGAAAAGCCGCTGACGAAAAGTCAACATGTCAAAAAACAAAGAAAAGTTGCAAAAAACAAAAAGGAAAGAAATGCAAAGAAAAATGGATATTCGCAAAGGGGCGCTGCATGTTTGCACATCAAATATGAGTATTTCGGTGGGCGTGGCTGCTAAGGCAATTAGCAGCCAGCAAAAACTGAATTTGGCACACATCTTTCTAGTCACAAATTTTTCACACAACAATTAACAAAAGATACTTTCCTTTTTTTGCTGCTGCTGCCAGACAGACACACAGACAAGATGCTGTCCTTCCCCCCCCCCCCCCTTCCCAACCAGTTTTTGAATTTACGCAAATCTAATTTTCAGCTAGACAAGAATAAAGTGGAAAAATACGGCTAAAAGGCAGAAAAGCGACGCTTCAAAACATTCTTTATGATATTGTCTGGCGCAGCTGTTTCTAACAATGTGTGTGTGTTTATGCATGTGTGTGTGCGTGTTTGTGTGTGTGCTTGACAAACTAATGAAATTTGCATCTTTATGGCATTGGAAATTGTTTTCCACAACGTGTCTGTCTTAAATGCAATCTCATATTCAGACAACTAAAACTGGCATTAATTTTTGGCGCCACATCTCGCTCAGCACAAGAAAAAATATCGGATCAAAGACTTGAAATCTGTCATCTGCAAAGAGTTTTTCTTCGGCGCGGCTCTGAATAGAATTAACTATATTAAACCGAAATTATGGCACATATGAAGCAAGAAAATGTTATTTCACAAGGTATGAATATATATAATAATTTAATATATAATATTTTAAGTATAATCTTACAAATTTTGGAGGGTAATTTGTAGTTCATCATTCTTACTTTTTATGTTTGTCTGGCGTAAAAAAATATAAGTAAATAAATTCGTATCACTTGCTGAATATAAAGTTCAAGGCATTTAATGATATTTGGGTCATGTGTCATGTGTCATATAGAATTATTGTCATTTGGTAATCTAGATGGTGAAGCCATATAGGCCATTGCTGCTTGAAGAAGTTCAGACACTGAAACTGTTCACGATATATAAAGTTATATTTTTCAATTAATTATGAAATTTTAAAATAGTTGGTTTATTTTTCAAAAACATCAAAAGTAGTAGACCAATATTTGAACTGAGTAGAGTATATGAGTACAAAGAGCAGATAAAACCGAAAGATTCACATTATTGCAAGCGATGATGCACACTGTCATCCTTAGACGATCGGCTAATGGAGCATGAGGTGAAGGAGTAGAAGGAGGAGTAGGAGAAGGATGAGGAGGACAATGGAGCTGAACTGCGGCTGCGGTTGAAATTAAAAAGGAATTTACCCAAATTGCTATTGAAGACCGCGAAGTGATGCGTTTGCCAGGCTTTTGATTTTGGTATTGCTTTTGCGCTTTTGCTTCTGCGGCTTGGGCAAAGTGCCAAACCAGGCGAGGCTAGGCCAGGACGGGCCAGGACGGGCCCGGCTAGGCAACAGTTACCCAATATCGATGAGCTGAAGTGGGCTGTTAGAGGAGGCAGTTTCTTTTTTTAGGCGACAGCTTAATTGGGTTAGCCGCGTCAACGGGATGACGGCTTGATGGGAAAAGAGAGAAAGGAGAGTGGAGAGTGGAGTGATGGGGGTGGCGTGATGTGTAAAGCGTAGATGAGAGCCGTCAATTTCAATAGCCAATCGCAAAATGAAATCGATTTTCTTTCGGCACACCGTTCACACTGGATTATTTTGTAATTAAACGCGAATGTAGCCAGACTAAAAGAGAGCCTTTCTTCTGCCTGTTTTTTTTTTTGTCGGCCCAAATGATGTGGAAGAGAGTGTGGGTGGAGTGGCGGTAAAGAGTGTGCCGCTTGTTGGCCATGTTTGCTGATTAATTAATGCCACTTGAATGCTTGATTTAACTTCGCTGCTGCTTTTGGGCCACGCTTCCTTATCAGAGTCACAGTCAGAGAGTGGTCAGTTTTCCAATGAATTGCTAATGACCTTGTCCACGATTTCTGTGCCAGCAGTAGTTCCCTGACCCATTGGGCAATCGAACTGTTTCATTTTGTTTATTCAACAGCCATTCACAATTTGTTGGACAAACTGTTGGCGGCTTCGATTGAAATTGACAAGGGTTTCCCAAAACTGTTTGTTTTCGATTAGTTTTTGGGCAGCAAGTGTTGCCAGAGTGAAGTGTGTTCGATTCGCGACTGAGAGATTATATCCCTTCATTGGCTAAATTTTAACCCGGTTTAGCACACATTTAAATTTTGGTATCCAAACTCTTCATCGTTTAGTTTTGCCATTGGCTGTTAAGTGATATTATTTGTTGTTTGGCAAATTTAACACCCAGAGACCCGCAGCGATGCAGCTGCCAACTACTAATTGCCGGCAGCGGCGATAGGTACACGGCAGAGGCCAGCACCGGTACCAGGACCAGAGTCAGGAACCGTCCTGCATCATAATTAATTCAAATTTAAATTTCGTTTGGTGCAGTACACGTGCCACTCTGTGAAGAGAGATGGTCGCGGTCAGTTTGTTATAATCAGGCACGGCTTTTAGCGTCTGCCACGCCTCTCCACAAAAAGGGAAGCCCTTCACATATGTGTGTGTGTGTTTGTGTGTGTGTGCCTGCCTGCCAGCATAATAAGCTGTTTAAATATTTAGTTGAAAAGAGTTTTTAATGCTCATTTAGCTCAGCTGTTTAACGTTTTTGGCTGCTCGGGTCAAAATAAAAAAAAAATCAAATATGCACTTGTTATTTTTCATGTTGTTATTGTTGGAGTCGCATCATGAAATTGCCCTTACGTAATTACAGATTGCGATTCCAGCACGCTTCGTTGAGCCGAGCAGCTGCTTCCAAACATCAGAAACGGATAGTCCATAAGGCTGGCAGCAGCAGCAGCAGCGGCTTATTAATTTTTAATTATGCCCAAAAGACTGCTTGACCTTTTTTTTTTGATACCCTCAACCCTTTGAAAACGTTTAAGTGGGCTATGATGAACTTGGACTAGCAGAAGCCAACAGGCGGAAAGGAAGCAGTTTGATCAGTCGAGTCGATTCTAGTCATGTACGTCTGCTTGTACGGAGATGGAAAATATATATTTTTTGAATATTTATAGTTGTCTCCAAATTCAATACTCCTTTTGTATAGGTAAACACTTGTTTGCAGGGCATTTCGTAGTTCAGCTCTCTCGACTCGAGTTTTCTTTTTCGGTATTTATGCAGCACAGCGCAGAAAGCGAACTTTTTCTTGACGCTAATTCGGTGCTTATATATTACGATTCTGTTCCTTTTTATGCCCGGATAAGAGTAATCAGCTTGAATGATTAAGCTAAAGCTTAAAGTGACATTTGGCTGTTGAATGTATACATTTCGCATGTTGATAAGGCAGTTTAAATGTGTAACTCTTGCAACTCATTCACATGTCAAATTAATATGCCCAAAGCAAACAAAGGAGGGAAATGGTTTTTCATTTTAATTTCTGCCACTGCGAGAACTTTTTTTTTTTTTTTCCGTGTTTATTTTCCGATTGCCGAAGCAGAAAATGTAACATCAGAAATGCGCAATGCCGTCAATTAAGAGCCAAACTCAGAGTATTATTTTGTTTGCCATTTCGCAATTATTCAAATTGTCAGCTGAGGATGAGGGTAGATGGATGGATAGGGAGGGGGGAGCGGAAGTTGGTTTGCTGTCATTCCGTTGAGTGCTGCACCAGCAGCAGTCCTTCAGTCTCATCACATTGTATGAAGTGCGAAAAGTGGCACGCAATGCAGCATCATTTTTAGAGCCAGTCCAGTACAGTGAAACCTGTCTGGCTTGTCTACCGTTGCAACTGCAGCTGTGCTGCACATGCAACCTGACCCTGAGGCCACAAATCTCAACAATAAATTACAAAACTAAATGCCCAGAAGCGGCATAAAATTAATTACTCTATTAAAAGATTGGCGAGAAAAATAACAGTTGAAATTTTATAGTCTGGCGTGCTTCTCTATAGGAAGCTTCGAATCCTACATCCAATCACAGTATGCTTAGTTTACTAAGCAAAGTTGATATTCCCGAAACGGTATATATATATAATTGAATGTCTGATTACGGTATTTGATTTAAAAAATATAATTCTTTATTCATCAAAACACGTCTGTTCAGTTTGGTGTACAAAATATAACTCTGCTTATGCTACTGGTTTAATCAATAATGAAACCTTGCATTTGCGTCTTATTTCATTATTTACAGTTAGGTAAAATTTCTTAGAATATACAGTTAGGTTTGATTGCTTATGCTGAGGCGCTGGCGCCGTCGCAGTGGACATGAGAGATCTGCATGATGTTACAGTTAGGTAAAATTGTTTATGCTAGAGATCTGCATGATGTTACAGTTAGGTAAAATTGTTTATGCTAGAGATCTGCATGATGTTTCAGTTAATATACAGTTAGGTCTAATTGCTTATGCTGATAATGAATAAGGGATCTGCGCGTGGCGCCGGCGTTGTCGCCGTGAGTGTGGACATGAGAGATCTGCATGATGTCATGGTCTGGATATGTCACTATATATATATATATACATATATATAGTTTTATCCATTTTTTTTACACCTGCCTGCTACATACTTTTACACAAGTTAATAAACATAATTTTTAATAATATTAGAAATACAAAGAAAAATTTACAAATGAAGCGTTGATTGAGTAAAAAATATTAATTATTTCAATTCATTTGCAGAGTAAACTGATTATTTTATTAAATGTTTGCATTTATTTAATTTCCATTTAGTGGCGTGTAACATGGTTTTTGATTTTATATAAAAATATGATTATGCGTACTAAAGATCACAAAACTATAAAATTGTATTTGTTTTTGATTAAATATAAAAAATTAATTGAAAACAAATGGCAGATTATTAAATATATGCGTTAAATTTACAGAACATTTTACAGAACATGTGCACTTAATAATTAAATTATTTGAAAATAAAATTTGAATCTGCATTTTCTGTAAGGAAAGTTTTATTTAACTGAATTGTGTACGTTTGTATTAAAGTTAATTTTCTGGCCGCGTTGCATTTGAGTGATGAAGTAAAAATGCTTCTGACTGACGAATTTTCCAGCAAAATGCGTGAAGTTTCATCTTGGGCATACCGAAGACTGAATACCCTAGCAGACTAAAGTCAGACTATTGACTTAAAGAAACTTACTAACATAATAATTATGATGACTTCAACACTATATGGATAGTTAAGTATATATTCCCAAGGGGTTAGCATAATATTTTATGAACCCTTTACATATAGGTATAAATAAAAAAAATTCATCTACGGTAACATTTCAAATGGGTTGGCGAGTGCAACAAATGCGCTACTAAAAGTTACCCAAACAACCAACAATCAGTCAAATAGCCCAGTCAGTCAGAAGAGTCAGTCGGACGCGTCACTCAGTAAGTCAGTCGAGATGAGCAGCGAGTTGGGTTACGAATACGGTTGCGGAAAACATATACTGTCAGCAACATCCCTTGGCTCTTATCCTATCTGGGGCTCTAAACTGTGTCAGGAGCCTGGGTAAGCAGGAGAGTTTCCCAAAAATGCTTTCTCGGCTTGCTCAAAATGCAATTCGCCGGCAAATGACGCGTGCCACTAACTGACTGACTGACTGCTGCTGCTGCTCCTGTTCTTCCTTTTGGGTTTGTGGTCGTTTGCCAGACATATTTTGGTCCTGTTTCCAGAAGCTGACAGACGGCAAACTGAAATTGAAATGCAGCTGAAGAATGATATTCAGTGTTCAGAAAGTCGTAAAATAGCATAGAAATAATACAAGTGATTGATACCTGAAAAATATACATGCTTAACATAAGTTACAAATATCTTTTTCATTTTCTTCACTGCATCTTAAATATATAAAATTGAGCTTTAATAAAATTAAAGTGAAAAATAAAGGTAGTTTTCAAACTGTGAAGTTAAACTTTTCTTAGGCACTACAAAAATCTTATAAGGTAAATATTTCAAATTTTAGGTAATAAAACGATAACTTTAAGCTAAGCAGCTGTAGTGAAACGGAAAATATAACTATAAGATTAATAAGACAAAAGTTCTAAAACAATATGTACTGTTAAAAAATACAGTAGAAAAAAAAACTATTGCTGCCAATTTATGCAACATTTAACAGCAGATAAGTTTAAAAACTTAACACTTGCAGTTTTATGCGAAGTGCGGCCTCTATCTAATTGGAATCCATTGCATCCGTGAGAAGCTTCATGTTACTGTCAACGGTTTTTGTCACATCCATGGACAAATGCCAAGAAATTGTGCCAGTTTCCTCATCCAGATGCTGTTTGCATTTCACATATCGACGATTATTAGGCATCAGCGTCAAACTTCTCGGATACTCTATGAAGACAATCAAATCCATTGACTCGGCCATCTCAATGATGCGATGCAAGTAACGACTGCAAATCCATTTGGGCTACACACAACAAATACCAAAAATAAGAATGCTGTTCAATGGCTATGAAGATTAGGTGAAACTTACTGGGGAACTGCCATTGTTGTCGCTACTCGACGTAAACGTGCTGTTCATAAAATAGGCCGTCACATATTGCATACAAACGAATTCGCTGAGCTGTGATTTAAACCGATGTAGATGATTTATTTATATAAAAAATTAACTTATTTACGCACCTTTTCGAGTTGTCCCAGGAAGAGCAGCTTCTGCTTGGCCGTCTGAGCCAGTGCCAATTGAAGGGACACCAGCAATATGTCCATGATATTGTGATCAGCACGTGGCCAAAAGCTATTGCTCTCATCGCGCGTCAATTTAATGGAGGTGCGGACATCACTCAAATCAAAGTCATCCAAACTCTGTGAAGTGAACATTATTTGCTATTGCATCTAAACCTGACTTGGATAAACTTACCACATTATTCAGGGCAGTAAAGCGATTGAGGCGTGGCACGAAAAACCACACGGTATACTCAAAAATGGTGATATACTCGAAAATGGAACGGGTCAGGTTAAAAATTCTGAGCAAGAATCGCCTCTCACTGAGACGAGTCGTTTCATTTACGGCCAAACAGTTAGTAGCCAGTTTTTCCAATTGGTTCTGCTGCTCCGAGTCCTGACGATCGAAGAGCTTGGCAAAGGTGTCAAACGGATTGCCATCCTCACTGCAAATTTGTGATAATATAGATATAAGCTATAGTAACAAACTCCCAATCAATCACCTGAGAACGTTGTAGTTTTTGGTATCTGCCTGAATGATCGTTAGCCAATTTTGGGCATAACACTGATGCATTCGTGCAAGCAGCAGTTCATATATGTGCGGCGGCTGCACAAAAAATACGCTATGGAACTCTTCAACGGTTAGCTCACTCCAGTTGGTCCCGTTTAACTGGAAGTGGATGCGATTGAGTTGCTCGACCCGGTCAAAGCGACGCTCCACATTCACCTCGTACAGAGTGTAATGACGTGTACGTTCCGATTCCTTTCTTGCCTTTTCACGCTCCTCGGCCTGCTTGGAGGTGGACGGCTGCATGTCCGCATCACTCAATCCAACACAAATGCCAACCTGACGCTCCAGTTTAAAGGTCATTTTCACACAACCTTTGCCAATTTTTAGCTGCGGCATGCGTTGCAGACTGGCCGCGTCAGGAAACTCCATGGTGCACATTAATTGTAGAGCATTGCCAACGGGTGTCACCATTATCGGTGTCGTTTGATCATTTTCATTCGGCTTGATCAGCGAGTAGATCAAGAGATGAGCGGTGTCCACCGGCGAAAAAATTACATTTGCACTCGTACAGCCCAGACACTCCTCAATGCTCAGCTGTCATAATATTTTGTATTAGTAAAAATATGAAATATAAAATCGATTTACTCACAGACAAAATGCGCATTATTACTTTTCCACCGTCTTGAGCCATTGTTCATCTATTTACTCTTGCAAAATATCAATCTTATTGCTTTCCAGAAAAAGCGGTAAAGCAGCAGTGTTGGTAAATGAATTGCACCAATCGATTCTATCATCTCTTTCTTAATGAGCAATATCGAATGAAATGATCGATTATTAATGCGATTACATTTTCTTGTAACTATATTAATTTATTTTAATGGATTAATTGCAAATTAACAATGGACCTAATAGTTCACAGTGCAGGTTCTCCAATTTATAATAACATATAAGTATCAAAAGGTCGATTTGAGTTATTATCGATAAGACTTTTGTGAAGTTGCAACAACGCAAGAAATGCAACCCTGTTTTATCTTTTTCGGTTGAATGAACTGAACTGGAGGAATTTGGTACTTAAACGATATGGTTTAAAATATGTAATCAAATGCCAAAATGTTGGTAAGTCAACAAGAAATTAACATGATGTGCGTAACTTTCCCTTGCTGCGTAAGTGTTGCATTAAATTGAGACCTCAAAAATATAGTACAAATTTACATAAAATTAGGATTAACGGCTTTCTAAGTGCCATTAAAAAGTACCCACAGTGTTATTTTTTGTATTCTCATCTTCTTCTTCATCATTCGCTGGCTAACAATTAGTCCAACGTGGCATATTAAAATCGCTATAAAATTGAGAAAACGAACTTTTTAATTCACCACAACAAGCAACGGGACGCGTCGTAAAAGTGCGCACAAAGTTAACTGTATGTATTTCAAACCAATAAAAGCAAAAATTTGCTGATTTTTTCTTTTAATTTTTATGAAGCTCTTCTTTTTGGTTCAGTACCAAAGAGTTTCCTGATGCTGTCATTTTTATGGCCTCAGCTCCAAAGAACGATTCTCTACTTGGCTTCATCTTTGCTTTTGATGTGAAAAGTAGCGCGACTCAAGGAAATTATTTTTATACTTATGTATATATAAATATATATAATTATTATTATTTTTTTTTGTGTTTTGTTTTATGCGTTTTACGCGCTTTCAAAATTTTAATGATGATTGCCTTTTGGCGCAATGCGTGTCGCTTGATTTATAACTTCTCTTTTGGCCAGATGCGGTTTAAGGCTCCATTGCGTCTTTATAGTCTAAACGTTGACCACACTCAAAAAAAAAAAAAAAACGAGGGTCGAAAAATATCCATTATTTTGAGTGTCATTTGTTTTTGGACCACACAAGTAGCTTTTATTTACAAATGTGCCTGATTTCTGCTCAATGCCAGGCAGCTGCATTAAATAACTGCAATTTGATTTTGCATTACCATTAAGACCAGTAATTCAATAAGCCCGCCATTTACCAAGGCGTATAAAAAAAAACTGACCTCGCATAACAAAACACTTAAGCCGCCTTTTAAAAAGTATTCAATAACTAAATATCCCCTTTGGCGCAACTTGCCAGCACGTAATGCCAAAGAAATGATTGCAATTTAACGGGAGGATCGCAATCCTCTCAAGACTTGCTCGCAATTAGTTGTTGCCCGGGGTTGCCGGGTCTGCAGACTGCTGCAGTCAACATTTTGAAGCTGAGCTCTGCTTTGGTCGGTAGTCGTTTGGGATTTTATCGCCAACATAAATTTCCAACAGATAAAAGCGCGAAAATGTTGCACATAGACTTGGCAACATGTCCACACAAACACAGAAACTTGAATACCTTGTCGGCTGTTGCCACCCCCGCCACACCCTAGTCCTGATTCCTAGCATAGTTTTCGATCATTGGGTAAGAAAGAAATTATAGCAATTTGCTTGTCAAATTGTTGCGGATCGCCACAATAAATCGTTGCTCTTTATGGGCTGTGTTTTTTTTTTTCTTTCAGTTTTACCATCGCCCACCGATCGCGATAGAGTTGTTTTAGAAATAAATTATCCCCAAGGCAGCAGAGCAGCGAGCTGGAAGTCCTCTGCGGATCTGTTGTGGATTCTCCATACAGTCGTTTAGTGCTCGTAAAATTGTAAAATGTGCAATTTCATTTGGCGTTTGCAGCCTTTTACTTGAAACTGATCATTTTCTGCACTAATTTAATGGTGCCATACCATGTGGCAGGGCAATTGAATAGCTGCAAGACAAATGGACCGACGGCTAAATTGATTGAAATATTGTTATATTGATTTATTTTCGAGCATGCGTGGATGGTATTTTCCTTATTGCTCTCTAATGGTTTTTTAAGTGGTTAGTTGAGTGTAGAATGTTTGACATGCTATTGAATATTCTGGAAATTTAATTCTTATAAATATTCATGGAGAATGGATTCACATTTGACGAACTTAAACTGTTTGTAGCACTTGGTGAGAAGAGCTATTAAATTTAATTGTTAGACTATAAACATTTTAATTTTAGACTGGTTTTAAGGACTTGGGAATTTGAATTTATTCATTTGTCAGTTATTGCGCATATCCAATTTAAAAACTGTTTGCATGTTGCTTAGAGCAAAAGTTTTAGTCAAAATTGTAGTCAGCACTTTTGTAACTCAATCTGCGGCCAGTATTTAACTGATCCAGCTTAATACCACATTTATTCCAACTTCACGAAAAACGTAGTAAAATATTTGCTATTACAGCAGAGGTCAACTAACGATTTTGGGATTTCTTGTCGCTTTTAAGCTAAGCCAGCCAGAAAATGCGAAATCGCAGCTGCAATTACGACCAATTTTTATTGTCTCTGCTTGCAACGGTTTCTGGTGCACAGAATGTGTGTATTGTATGTAGGCGAAGCGCCTGGGAGCTATCCACATCCATTGTTGCCGTCGTAATTCGAAATGTTTACGGTACATTTAATTTCATTTGGATTATTACAATATGCTTTAGGTGGTTTTGCTGCAGAACATTTTTGTCTATTGCCTTGGGTACCTCTCGCTCTCTCCCGCTCTCCCTCTCTCTCTCTCTCACTTGGTCTCTGTTATGCTCCATTTGCGGCGCCTTCGCCGGAAGAATGAGCCATGAAGTGGTCGTTGGGTTGTGGTGTTGTAGTTGTGTGTGGTGTTTGTTGTGTGGATTCTATTTAATATTCAGGTGGCTCGTATTTCATTTGTTACTTGCCAAAATGTAATTGCGAATTTTCCAGACAAATGTGAAATTTGAATTTACAAGCTTAACTTTTCTTGTAACGAGTAAAATCATTTGTTTGGCTTGCTCACAGACACACAAACACACACTACACATGCTACACTGCTGCTCCTTTTTGAAGCCGTGTGCAGTTGGCAATTCTCGACTAAGTTCATTTGTTCCATTTCAACGCTCACTGGAGCAACAGAAGGCAGCAACAGAAGGCAGCAGCAGAAGGCAGCAGCAGAAGGCAGCAGCTGAAGGCAGCTTCCGTCGCAACGTCTTGCCAGGTCGCATAAACAAATGTACTTTTGCCGTTTTTGAAGTACCATCATCGCATTCCCTCCACCGTCAAATGTAACAAAGATTTTCAATCTTTATGCTACCTGGTTTTTTGCCGTCGTCACCATTTCGACAATGGCAACCGTTGCGTGTTTCCTGCTTTTTGTATTACGCTTTGTTGAATTGCGTCACATTAAAGTCCAGCAGCAAAGCTAGGACTAAGCTTAAGGCTAAAACCAGTCATTAAAATGTACATAATTCTTGCACATTTCGAATCAGATTCGTCTTTATGAATTGAAGAATAATAATCATCCTTAAATGTGACATAATTATTTCAGTCTAGCTGTGAAATGTGGCAGGGTTGCAAGCCTGCAGGCAAGCGATGCGAACTTTGGCGGAGATACAAAACTTGAGACAAGAAAATGTCGACCTTATACTAAAAACCCTATATATCTTGAGGAAATTGTTGCGAGATGCTATACGAAATTCAGTTGAGTCATGGAGAAGGTTTATTAAAACTCGATTGCATCGCTTCCGGCGCGTGTTGACATTTACAATTAGCTGTGCTATAATGGCGAGATAATACCATTGGCACTGCTGCCAAAGGTTAACCGAGTCGACAGCTGGTGCAAGCTTGTTAATGGCAAATTTCCAATTTTATTTCAGCAGCCACAATAATCCGCAGGCGCAACAGGTTTGCTGATATGTCAACGCACCGCTTAAGCACGGACTTGGACGATTGGAAGGCTGCCCAGCAGCAGGATATTGACATTGCTAAGCCATATGTGGCACAACATATTGAGCATATGCATCAGCAGCGGGGTCAGCACCATAGCGCGTCGCATGGATGTCCCTCTGTCGCATGCTACTTGCTGATGATACTCATTGGTAATCCCATAAGTCGGCGCCAGCGGACAGACTTTCCATAAAAAAATTCCATAAAACAAAATACATATTGGTATCAAAAAACAAAGCTGCACTATAAAAGCATAAATCTGAAAATGTTTATATAAAAAAGTCCGTTGTTGCAGCAACTAGTGCAGAGCCGGTTCAGAAATCCCATCAAGCATCTTTTCCTAAATATGTTTTTAGATTCCAGCAACTGTAACAAATGCCAAAATCTGTTTTAATCTCAGTCTCAGAATCTGCTTCAGCTTTTGTTATTATTACTAAGCTAAAATTCTTATAAACTAAATTTAATATTTGAAGGTTTTCCACTTTGTTGTTTATCAAAAGAAAATGATATTAAAATTAAGAAATAATTTAGTTAACAGTCTGCTAATGGAATATTTTATTTTCACAGCTGTCAGCTGAGAGTTGCCAGGGTATTTACATGTCGACGTCAAGTGTGTGGCAAGTTTCCATTCGCATCCATTTGTTAACTTGTTTGGCTTTTGTGCACGTTGAAGAGGGAAAGCTTTGTGCTCGACCAACATCCCGAAAATGTTGCATTTCACGTATTGTTGGCTCTTCTGGCTGGGCATCATCATATTTTCTAGTGCTGTTGTTGCTGCTGCTGCAAGGACTCAAAAACCAAAACCAATGTGGTGTGTTCCGGTCTGCCGCATAAAACACTGGCACAGCTCACAGTCCACAATAGCCCCATCCGCTTGGCAACTCTCCCTCCCCCACTCCCTCTCTCTCACACTCTCTTTACACCCACTTCAGCAACTCCTTGGCATGCACACATGCACAAATACAATTAGAGACTTGGTTTGTTGGTTCAACTTGTTTACTTACATTCAACTTACTTCACTTCTGCTGCGATAGTTTTTTTTCTCTCTTTCTCGCTCTCTCTTTGTCTCTGACTCACTCTGACGAAAGTTTTTGGCCAAAAGTTTGTGCTCGTCATTGTGTGAGCGCCTTAACTTAATTTTGTACATTTCTATGCATTTCTCTGCGTGTTTTGTCTGAGTGGTGTGTGTGTGTGCGTGTGTGTATACGAGGAGTTTTGTGTGTTGTTTAAATGTTGTATAATTCACTGATTTCTTGTGGCTTTTGTTGTTGCTTTGTGTATGTGTGTGTGTGTGAGTTGGTTGCTTGTGCGCCACCAGCTCTGTGATTGCGTGCGGTTTGCAAATCTGGGCGCATGATGCGTATGAGCAATGTTTCATTTGTTGTCCTGCTCGTACAATTCTTAAGTGGAAATATGAGAAAATGGAATAATTAAATGCCTTTTTGCCAGACATTGTTAAAATTTCAGTTTGCACAACAGACATGCATTGCATTGTAAACGTACAAATAAATATTTTACAAAACCATTTTTGCATTCGGGCTTAATCAAAAATATAAATTACACATGTGGTCAAAGAAATGCACGTTCTTTGCAAACACTCGATTAGAATTCGCATCATTATGGCTATCTTCAATTGCTGATCGACGCAATAAAATAGTCGAAATACTTAACCCACAAAAATAAAATATAAATAAAAATAAAAAAAAGCAATCCACTGAAAATTGTTGTATCACGAAATTTATTGGCATCACTTATCAGATTTGCTCATAAATCTGAACAAACAAAAAACAAGTCGGCAGAGCCCTACTTTCGCAGTGGGAGAGGCGTGGGTGGCTCGCTGGGTGGCTGGCTGACTGGTTGGCAGCGTGGCATTTATTTGCATGGTCCACTCTGTCTGGCAACAATCCACAAATTAACATGACATTTTTACAAGCCCAAACATGTGTACACATGAGCCTCCGGTCTGCGTCCGTTCCGGACCCGGTTCGAGTCCAGCCAGTCGAAATTAATAGCCATTCAGCCAGGACAACCAAATCAGCAGCTACACTCGACAAAATTATGCAGAGCATTGATTCACTCAAAGTTAAAAAAATTTAAATATTTGTTAAGAATTATGAGTCTAATGCAAAAATGTTTGTATCACAAAACCATGCATTTTGCATCAGTGAATAGTATTTTGTCTAAATTTGAGTAACATAATAAAAAAAGTCTATTATATATCTACTCTACTTTTTATACAGATCAAGATAATATATACAATGTGTGCACAAAGCTCTTTCCTTTAATACTTTAATTTAAACTTAATTTTAATGCTTTATTTGAAATTTGTTTGTATTTCTTCAACATTTGCATTTAAATAGAGAAAGCTTTTCTCCGAGTGTAGAAATACCCGGGCCTACACAATGGGCAGTTGTGTGAACGTGGCCCAAAAAGTCAAACATTTGAACAACATCTGGGACCATGGAATATTGAGATCGAAGCGAACAGGTTGCCAGGTTTATGCATGTGCCGCCAGGCCATAAATTTAATTACTCAAAGCACCCAAAATGAGCAAAACAAAAACCCATTAGCTTAGGTGCATTCCATGGCACTTCCCTTCCCAACTCCGGCTCCTCTTTGTACACAGCCCTTTAAAACACAATACTCCTTTAAACCGCTTCATACCAGACAACATTCGATAATCTGGGGCAAGTGATGTGTACACACACACACACACACACACACACACACGGGCAAGGCTTTACCAAAATATCCATTGACAGTAGTTCATAAAAACCAAATGCTTTGTAGAAAATAAAAAAAAAAATATCCCCCACAGAGCTGGGCAAATCATGACAAAACATTTGGTGAACAAGTTTTAGTTTTTTGTGTTCGCTTTTCGATGCAAATATTCATACATGACAAGGACGCTGATGGCGATGATGAAGTTATCAGCAAAAACTAGCCAAATGCTGGCACAGTTTCAAAAAGCCAAAAAAAACACCAACAACAACAACAAAATGTTACAGAGCAAAAATACCGAGAGACAACAATCAAAAGAGCACATTGCAAATTCTAAACAGGGCACAAAGTTTACAATGCAACAGAAACCTTTTTGGTTGACAGCGGGGGGGAGGCATGGCAGGACAGCCGACAGTGAATCCCTGTGTGACCGGTAGATGGAACGTGCCACATGCTGCACTTTGTGAGTGCTGAAAAAAGCAATGTCAAAGCTGTAAATGTTTTGTGCAGCAGGCAGTCAAACAAACAAGCCAACAAACAAACAACAAGTCAAATTCATGTTGACAATCTTGCCAACCAAAATAGAATTGAAATCATTTTTGCTGCTTAAGCACTATTTTCAATGCAGTTGAACACCCTTTTCCCCTTTTCCACAAAGTAAGTAAGCCCATTTTAAAATGTGACAAATTCCAAAAACAAATATATATCTGAAAGCCAACAATTTGAATGTGGCTCATATGCAATTTTGACGAAGTCAACTGGCTAAAATTGCTAACGCATTAAATTTGCTTGATTTGAATATTATTTAATAATCGATTTTGGTTTGACGGGTAAACCGCAAAGTTAATCTTACTTAAATACTGAAAATTAAGTAAACAATTTTTTCACGACATTTATTGTTTTAAGAATGCTTGTTTTCTGCCTATTTGTGAAAAGGCTTTTAATTTAATTCTCTCAAGTTCTCTAAAATGCTTTGCTTTTTTTTTTTTAAATAATGTTCTAGCTGACTGCATTTATATAAGTATTTCTGCATTGCACATTTTCTGCATTCATTTGAATTCATAAATTTTGAGCACAAAAATACGAACAACTAAAATCCTATTGGAGAATTTATAAGCTGCTTTTGCCAATTGATGGCTGCAAATGATTCTGTTGGCTGCAATACAAAAATGCAGGTGGAGCAACTTAAATGTGTTTTGCAAAGGTATTTGCATTAAAATAAAATTGCATAAAATGTACACAATTCATTGTTGCGCATAAAATATTTGTTGCCAATATTACATTCTTCACGGGTTTTTTCATGGCAATATGAGCAGCTATATACTGCAAAAAAAAATTTGACGTATGTTGTTGCTGACATGAAGTTGCCAACAATATGATAAAATGATTCTAATAAATTTTTGTGCTACGAAATATTATAATGCCTCCAACTTTGAGAGCTCCACTTTTGCCTTCGAGCGGAAATTGCACATTTTGCAGAAAGTGCTATATGGCTTGTCTATCTATGTGTGTGTTTGTGTGTGTGTGTTTTAGGGGGAAGAATTAGGAATGCAATTTGAGGTTATGTTGGCAATGTGCGCCCAGGCAGAGATCAGTTCTTGTTGTTGCTGTTAGTCGCCTTCGTATCCAAGCAACCGCATTTACTGTGTGTATGTGTGTGTCTGTCAGTTAGACAAACAGACAGTTGCTCTGGCAGTTGGACATATGCAGACGCTGCAACAACCAACACTCACCGGCTCCACCCCTACCCCCCCTCTTTGGGAACTATGCTAGAGCTCATCCCAACAATTGCCTAGATATTAATAGAGAACATTTTGAGAGTATTGCTTCCGTCATGAATAAAATTTTGGATGTTACAGCAATGAACATGGGGCTTCTCACAACTTTTTGGACAAGCCACCCCACATCACCCCCCCACCTTACTTCAGTTTACATTCCGTTTACAGGATAGGCCCCTTCGGAGTGCGCTGCACACACATTTGTCGTGTGCTGCGTCAGTTTCTTTTGGGCGTCTGCTGCTGATTTTCACCGAAAAACTTTTCAAATGTCCATTCGTGGAGCAGCATTCAACGTCCATTCAGCTGTCTGTTTTTGTGTGTGTGTGTGTGTGTGTGTGTATTTTTTCTTTAATTTTAATGATGCCTCAGCTGGCCCACACAGCGCCCTTGCCACGCAGCAGCAGAGAAAAGAATGTAAAATACTTGCGGGAGCTGCTTCTGCAAAATTCTCAACCAAAACAATTTTGGGCATGTGCATTTTATGTGCACTTTGGGACCGGCTTCAAATATCAAAGTATTTCATGAGTGTGTATGTATGTGTGTGTGTGTGTAAGTGTGTGTGTGTGTGTGCCTGTGTTTCTCCTCTCGAGCTGACATTTTAAATGAGATTTTAGTTTTGAGCATAGTTGAAGTTTCAGCAAATTGTAATATTTTGAATATTTTTGTTGTTTATTTTTAACAAATTTGTGATATTATTTCTTCTCCTAACAATGAATTTAGAAAAATAATTCCAGAATATAAAATTAAAGTATTACATAAAGTTGGCAAGAATTTAAATTTCTGCAGTGTTATTTTCCCTTGGCTGTCTCAAGTTAATATAATCCTGGGATTAAACTCAATTAAAATCTTTTAAGCTTAATATTTGTAAGGTTGCTTAAAATATGTACTCTAATAAAGCAACTGTGTGAGCAGTTTTTTTTTTTTTTTTTTTTTGCTTTTTACTACAATTAAATTGCAATTAAAATATCAAATAGACATATCTGGCCAACAAGCCGAGGCTGAGTTGAGTGTCAGTTGTCAGGCCACGATTGGCGCCACGTTGCTCAAAAAGTGAAGCGACTGCAGCCAGAATATAAAAACCAAGTCTAAAGTGTGGAAATGGCCAACTTTGCTTGAATAAACAACTTAAAGATTTATGATGCCAAAGCGAGTGTCCCATAAAATATTCACACCTTCGCTGCCCTGAATCTAACGAGCAGCAACGCATATATATATTTATATAAGTGTACATGTATTTGTTTAAGTGTACGACCCACTGCGTACACAGTAATATAGTATGGCAAACGCCAGCTGATGCCGTTGACTCGATAAAGCCATTGTTTATATACGGTCGAACGAGTTGGATTGCATTTTGGCCAAAAGTTGGCAGCATTTTTTATGCGTTCATCATGCGGTCAGCATAAATTTTTCATCGTCGATTGTTCGGTTTGCTTGCCTCAATTTTTTTTTTTTTTTTTTTTTTTAGCAAAATGTCTTGATGTTTGTATACCCGCAGTCAGCTAGCTAGAGCTTGTTGCAACATGTTGCCTATTTTGATGTCTGAATGCCATAAATCAAAGCGTTTAATGCTAAAAATCCGCAGCCAAAGTGAAAACCCGACGCCAAATGCATTTGTGCCCGCCAGCGAAAATTGTGAAAACTTTTACTTTACCCCTCAACAAACTGTTTCTCTT
Organism: Drosophila longiperda; assembly: GCA_035042125.1. Classification (NCBI taxonomy): domain Eukaryota; kingdom Metazoa; phylum Arthropoda; class Insecta; order Diptera; family Drosophilidae; genus Drosophila; species Drosophila longiperda. Next base: position 1,930,164 of record JAWNLV010000107.1, read on the forward strand.
GTTGTTGTTGTTGTTGTTGTGGATGCCATTGTGGTCGTTGCGGCTGTGGTTGACTAAAGATTCATACAAAAAGCTTGCTCAGCTCTGCTTCCTTTCCTTTTTGGAGAAAAAGCGAGAAAAGCTCATTGTTGGTTATCCTCAAAAGTGCCATCATGAATTTAGCATGATATTGTTTTAGATTTTAATAAAGATTTTTGCCAATGAGTAACACTTTTAGCGTACAGAATTAAATTCAAAAATAAAACAGATAAGAATTAACTTATTTCCAAGACTTTATTCACACAAACCGAGTACTTAATACAAATTTAATTGATGTGCAAATAACACGAATGATTTTACTTGATCGAAATTCATAGGAAAACATACAATATTAGCGCCAATGGGTCATCTTTTTGGCTGAAAAAAATGGAAAAGAGTTGATGAACATTTTGATGAAAGCTAATAAAATATGCTAGCCTAAAAATCGCCATAAATCAAGCTAAAACCTTTGTCAAAAATGAACAAATTTTTATCGTGGTTGGACATTTGAAATAAGAATGCATTCAAGTTGGAAAATTATTAAAACATTGGTTTGATGAATGAAATTGGGAAAAGCGATTCTTGGTTGATTTACAAATTAATAATATTTTAAAATGAATTTTTTAAATTGCATTTTTGAATGAGATCCATGTCAAAGCTGAATCTATTTGCAAAAAGTAGGAGGTGCTCTAATAGTAATCAATATTGTTTTGCTGCTTACCAGCGAGGGATCCATTGGTATCTCTCAATCTCATAGACTGTATTGATGGTGAGCTGGAAGCAACAACATGATTATAGCCATGATTTGGAATTTTTAATTTTTGTTTAGATCATTTACTTTAAGCCATTGCGAGCTTCCCTGTAGTTGTTATTGTTGCACCCATAATTATAATTTGATTTCATGCGCTGTTGTTGTTGTAGTTGTTGCTGTTGAAGTTGCTGTTGCAACTCCTGCTGTTGCAGGTGCTGAATGAGCTGTTGTTGTTGCTGCTGCTGCTGCTGCTGTGGTTGCTGCTGCACGTTTGGATATCCCTGAGAATAGCTCCACATATTGTTGGGCATCATTTGGTTGCCAGAATTCCAATTTGATTGACCATCAACAGAGTCGCCGCCAGCCATACGACCATGATGCATTTGTGGCCCCTGATTATTGGCACTCAGTTGGGATGACATGGCGGACATTGGCTGCAGGCCAGGCACAACCACATTCATGCCACCGCCATCGATGGTACCAGCACCGCCGCCCATCAGTGGCATCACCGAGACGCTGCTCAAGGGCGTCACAGCCCCCGGCGGTAGTTGTGACATCGACATGGCCACTTGATTGGCCTGTGTCGGCTGCATCTGTGGCATCATGCCCTGCATCTGCTGTGGCATCATGCCCATCGGCTGTGACTGCAACACGGTCCGCTGCATCGGATACGACCCACCCGGCATTGCCATCATCGGCGCCATGTTGTTGCCCATGGGCAACTGCATTTGATTCGGCGGCATGCCCGCAGCTGCTGGCATACTCATGGGCATGTTCATCGGCATGTGTCCTTGGCTAGCCCCTTGCATACCCATCTGTGGTATGCTCATCTGCAAGGTGCTCGAAAAAGACTTATTGCAATTTTGATACACAAAAATTATCAATACCTACCTCATCCGGGTAGTTCGCCTCATAGGGCATATTGTTGCCGTAATTTATGTTCATTTTTGGAGTTTAAAATACAAATTTATTTAGTAAAAAAAATAATTTTTATAAAATTTATAATTTTTTTTATATTTTTTTCGGTCTGAATTTTTTTGAGAGTCAACTTACTAAAATGATATTATTTGCTTAGAAATCGAAATATGACGGAAAGTACAAAGCTTGCTTGGAATTTAATATTGTTTTAAAAAATTTTAATTATTTTTAAATATTTACACTAAATTGAAGTCATTGTTTTTATGGCTATTAAGTCAATTGTAAGCTTTCTACAATTTAACTAATTATAATTATAATTAAAACAAAGCCAAAGCAAAGTTTTCTGTGTTGAGTCAAATATTTATTACTTAAAACCACATTCAGCAGTCCATTGGCAACATATTTCTTGGCTTTGTCTACTGCAACGAGGCTGATCTAGTTGCTGAATTAAGTGCGGATTCGGATGACAGCGACTGCTTCGATTGAGCACTCAAAGTGTCCAGTTTTTGTTGTTGTTAACTTAATTGATGGCAATTATGCGCTTATCATTTTTTTTTTTTATACTGCTTCCATTCGATTGTTGATATCAGGCTCGCCTGGGCATAATTAAAATGTTTCGTTTGAGCAAAAAGTGGACAAGCAGAAACGCATGAATAAACACCGCCAAAGTGGGGCCAATTAAAAGACAGAGAGAGAGAGGGACTCCACCTGTAGATGGTGCACAAAAAAGCATTAAATCAATTCCACTGTCAGCGAGCTGACAGCCGAAGAGAACCCCTTGGACACTCTTGGACACTGGCCACCGAAATGCTCAAAAGTTACCGCCAGCAGCTGCTGAACAGAATGGAGTCCATGTGTGTAGTTGTCGTAGTAGTAGCCACCAACAGATGGATGGCCTAACCAAACGAGAGGGCATGCATCGTTGCCCACCGTTGCCATCGACATTGAGGGAGCCGCGGGCACACAAAAGGGATCGGAGGCTGGCCAATGGCCGGAGCATGCTGGAGCAATGCCAGCAATTTAACACAGTGAAAACGCCAAGAAATTTCAGCAATTCGCAACGACAATGAGAAATGCGTCGAGGTTACGCTCAATCAATCTGAACAGTTGGACAACTGTCCCACTGATTCGTCTCGTGGGCCCACCACGACTGACGGCAACTGTGGACAGGCTCAAGGAGAGGGCCTAAAACGTGGCTAACTGCTGCATATGTTCAGCTAAAGGTGTCGCTTGGCTGATGGCTTCATTAAAGTCGAGCTGAGTCCATGTTTTATTCAAGCCAAATTGCTTTAATTGGCTTTTAATTGGCTGTTAAAAGCTTTCAAGCCGTTTGTTCAGCAAAGAACTATCGTTATTTATTTTATTATTCAAATGAAAGGGAAAAAAATAATGGTAGACAGGGGAAGATAAAGTGCGTCTCAGCCTACCATTTATGGCTACCAGTCTAGTTTTTCATTTCTGCATTAATTTGAGGCAACGTATCCAGTTCGTGACTTTGATGAATATAGTCAGTTTCTGTGCTTGGATATCGGAATGCCCTGATTAGGTAGAGCCCAAATTATTGTAGTCTTCTGCCCACATGGGCTGGGTAAGTGATGAATGGATTTGTCTACTGCCAAGGCAGCCTCTGCAGTTATCCCTATTAATCTTACTAAGCAGTAGCTTCATTTGATTGGCACAACTTGATCTTGTGTTAAGTAATTCAGGTGGTAAGTTTCCCATTCGCTCCTCGCTGTACTAGGAGTCAATTCATGACTAACTGAAAAGATACATCTGATAAAATCATAATTGTATGAAAATATAATCCGACAACATTACAACCATTTTCATGTTCCTAATCGTCTTATCATTGAGTAATCGTCTCCTGGACAATAATCTCTGACAGAATCAGTTCAAGGCAGTTCAGTTAATGGAACTCTGCATATTTGCAGCTCAAGCTGATTACGTGCCAATTTTTTTGTTATAGTACTTTAATTGCAATAGTGAATGCTTTGAAGCTGTCCATTTGTCCCCTTCTCCGCTTGTCCCCTTGTCTAGTTGCTCGTCTTCATTTCCTTCGTTATTTCCGCGCTGCTAATTCGCAAAAGAAAGTAATTAAGCGAACTTCTTTTGCTGCAATTCCGATTTGATTTTGATGCGCTCTCAAAAGCGGTTGGTCAATCAAGGGGAGTGGTAGGTGACGAGATGGGGGAGGGGGAAGCGGGAGTATGATAATGGGGGCTCTAAACACTAATTCATCATTTACACTTTCTCGCACATCATTCGCATTAAAGTCCTTGCTAACCGGCCACATCTAATTAGTATGCAATTTGTGCTTTGCTCATGATTTCAAATTACCTTGGATCTCTATACTCTCACTTTCTCTCTCTCTATCTTCCGCTGCATCTCTCGCTCACTTCCTCTCTCTCTCTCTCTCTGTAGTATTTTATATGCCATTGTTTGCCATTTGGGCCAACTTCGACTATGGGCTCTTGGTAAGTGTAGCTATTGCAGCTTTTGCTGTCTAATTAAAACTCGTTTAACAACGTTTTCAATTGGCTGAAGAACCTGTTGCCTCAGAGCACCCTCCCTCACCCTCCTTATCTACAACCCTCCTCCCCTGACAAGCCTAGCACCCACTGGGCAATCATTTCCATTCTTTTTTTTTTGCCATGCAACAAGGTTTCCATTTCTGTTGCTGCTGAATCTGCTTCTGTTGCTGCTGTTGCTGCTGCTGCTGCTTTTTGCTGATTGTGTAATTTTAATGTAATTCGCTTTTATTGTTTTTTTATTCCACTCTGCGACCGTCCTTGTCCTCGTCGTTCTCGTTGCTGTCGTCTGTGTGTCTGACATTAATTGCAACTGAAAAGAGCTGGTTGGGTAAAATATAATAATTTATTTTCGCCAACTTTTTATGCACACTTTATTGATTCAATTTCCCCACTAAAAGTGCGCATTATAGGTGTGTACATATATAAATATATATATACTCATCTATACATATATATATATATTTATATATATATATATATAGATAGGGTGGGTGTTTCGGAAGCACCCATAAATCAAACAAATCGGTTTTCGGGCAGGCCATCTTCCCATCCCACCTACCCGAAGAGCAATTAAAGTTTTTTTTTTTTTTTATTTTGCTCCTTTTCAAGGGTCTGACTGCAATCATGGAGCAGTCGAAACACAAAGCAAAGACGCTAATTGTGGGCAGTCTGGGGAGGTGGCAACTGACAGGTGCTGGTCGCTGCTGGCATCTCGCACAAATCTACATTACAATGATAATTTATTACACCAACCAATCCGATGATAGCAAGTTGTGTGGAAAATCATGCAGAGCATTGCACTGCTCCAAAGAAGGGGTCTAAAAATTAATGCTGATTTGCCAAAGTGTGTGCTGATGATAATAGCGATTTAAGCTCAATATATACAAACTGCTTACTGGTTATTAATATTAATATTGAATTAAAGCTAGCCTCAGTTACTGACTTAATTGCATAAAATCAATAAAGTCAGTTGTGAAATATTCAATATTAATAGCAATGCCTGCCGATTTTAGGTTAGTATTTGAGACTCTATCTATATAAATAATCTACCCATGTTATTATTATTGCATTAAGGCCAACTTCACTAACTGACTTAATTAAGCATTGGAAAAGGGTTGTAGAATATTTAATATACTTTTAAAAATTTAAAACATGATTCTTAAATTACGCTCTTTAATCGATTCCCTTTAGCCAACGCCTCTGCTTTAGATAATATAAAAACACGTGCAGATCTCAGCCAGACAAATAATTTCTGGCTGAAGTTGAATATTGTTGTTGTTGGTGTTGTTGTTCGGTAGAGGCGAACTAATCAAAAGCGGCTTTGCAGACACTGTCAAAGGAGTACATGGTTTGGTACCAATATTTATCTGGCAATCGTATTAAAGCCCACGTGGCGCATCGAGTTGGGCGCATCGAGTTGGGCGCAAGAGTTATGGTCAAAGGTAGGGGTGGTGGGGGAGGTACTATCAAAAAAAAGAAGAAGAGAAAAACGAAAAAAAAAAAAATGCAGACAAAACACGAAAACGTTGAGTTCATCAAAAGGGGATTTCGAAATACAAATGAATTTTCGGCACCGGCAAAGAGCAGCGAATCCTGTGTCCTGAGAGAAATGCCGAAAGGAGAACGCTGCTCAAATAAACACCCACACACGGCCCAAAAATGGAGGTAAATGAGTATGACTATGAGTGTGAGTATCAGAATGAGTAAGAGAACGAGTACTCGTACTTGCAATCAGCTCAAAAAAAAAAGAACTGAAACTGAAACACTTGCCGGCAGTCAAGTTCCTGCCCAAACCCGAACCCTACAGTAGCTTGGAGGTGTTGGGCTCTCGAAAAACACAGCAAAGCAGCAAAAAAGCAGCAAAAAATAGGAAAAAAAAGAAAGGCTTTCTGCTTACTCTGCGAGAAATGCCAATCAACCCTTTCTTTGCCCTGGTATGTGGAATATGCACGAGCGAATGCCAGCCGCTGGTCTTGGCCGGGCTTTGGGGAATTTCCAAGCTGGGAGCTGGGGTAGTTGGGGGAGTTGAATTGCGATGGGGCACAGGGTTTGTATAACGTCAACATCAACGCCGACTCATTTGTATTTCCTTGTGTCTGTCGCCGATGTCGACGTCGGCGTTGTCGTTGTCGTTGTCGTCTTGTCCCCGCTTGTTGTTGTAATTTTCCAAATCATTTCAGCGATTCAGTTGGCAAACTTTTCAAACGTTTAACTAGCCGACATTCCGGGACGTTTAGGATGTGGCATACCAAAAAGAGGGGAATGGGTTTTTGCCAGGGGTAGGGGTGAGGGATCAGTGGCAACGGCGAGGAAAGCGCAAAATGAGCAAATACGTGAAGTAAAAGGCAGCGAGGCGGATTTAAAAGTTTAAATAACTTTTACGTATCTCATTACTCAGAGCGACAACTTTACGAACTCTGAAGACCCCAAAGACTCCTCTTTCTCTCTCTCTCTCTCTTCCTTTATCTATATCCCTATCTCTCTTCCGTTCACGCACACAGCCAGTTTGTCTGCAGATTGTGAAGCCCTGAGCTCTGAAATAATCACAATAAAATCGCATAATTCAATTACAAGCCTCGTTAAGCCGGCTCAAGTGATTTTGTCACACTGTGCCCCGGGTGCACTTTGCCCAACACGCCTCTCATAAAACTATGAGGCGCGTAGAAAAATAGAACAAGCAACAAGAAAAAAAAAAAGAAAAAAAAAACAACAGGAGAAACTGATAAAACTAAATAAATCGCGTTAGTCGATGGACGAATGATTTCCAGTGATTTATGTTGGATCTAAATCTGACGATTATCGCTTAAATCGACAAATAGGCAACAACCAAAGGCTTACAAAAAAAGATGTGGGGATAAAATGGGCTATTAGATAACACAAAAGTTAAGTCAACAAACAAATTAAAACTGAATAGTTTAAGCAGTGCTCAGTGAATTGAAATGGAGCTGGATCGAATATGTTCATGTAAGTCAATTTATTGTTCCATTTTAAAAGAGTTTTCTTATAAATTATTCATGTCAACTGCACAACAAGTGTTTGTTGATTGTTTACAATGTAAGCTTTTATATATATTTATAAGTTTTATAAGTATTTTTTTTTTTGTCGGAAAAGCAGTTTATCAAACTTATATTTATATCCAATCTTATATCAGCAAATGTCGTTACACTTTTTAATCCGATTTGGATGGGAGAAATCGGCTAAGTTAACTCAATTGAGCAGCCATTTTTTGACCAAACCAGACTAAAAGCCAAAAAAAAAGTCAAACGACTTTTAGTGAAGTGCTGAATCCGTTTAAATATATTTATAAGTATTAAAAATAAATATACGGCAATTTGATTTTATCGGAAAAGAAGTTTACCAAACTTATTTTTATAACCTATCCTGTATCAGCAAAATTCACAGTTCTTTTCAAGCCGATGTAAGGAATCGAGTAAGTTAACCAAATTGAGCTGTCACTTTTTGACCAAACCAGATGAACAGCAAAAAAGAAGACAATCGACTTTTAGTGGAGAATTCAACTGCAGCAGTCAGCCGCAGTGCCTCACATCAACAATTAAAGACGATTTGAAGCCTTTTTTCCTCACTGCACTTTTCTGCTGCTCAAACTGTGAGGCACACTTTTTGCCCCAGAACCACTGGCAGCAAGAGAAAAAACCATTTTACCCCTATTTCACTGACCAAACTCAACAAGATTCCGGCAAAAAAGAAGAATTTGCTAGCTTAATGCTGCTTTTGCCTTGTTGCTGTTGCTTTGAATTTACACCTTTTGAAAACAGCGACACAGAGAAAGTGAGAAAGATTGAGTTGTGGACGAGGGGGGGGGAGGGAGGAGACTTTGTTTTGCATATTTAGTTTCTTTTAAGTGAAATCTAAATGCTTTTACTGCCACTGGGTTCCTCCGTCCTAAGTACGATTCTGGTCATTATCACAGCAAGCATTTTAAGTTGACTATCGGAATTCGTTTTGTTCTCGCTTTTTTATTTGCTCCCTTTCATTCAGTATTTTCTTTATTTTTTTTTTTTTTGTAGAGTGTAAACAGCATTTGCTGGTCGGTTACCCAAAGTCCGCCTCCTGGTTACATTCCTCTATCCCCACCCTTTGAATGTACTGTGAAGTTCTTGCCTCTAACTCATTGCGGTACAAAAAAAAAAAACAAAGGAAGCTTTTTGCGTTTCGTTTCGTTTGTTTTCACTACAGACTCTTCATTCTTGGTCAGACTCTGACCCTGTGGCCAAGTTAACGAAGGACCCGGAACCGAAACCGAAAATTCCCTAAACACTTGTAATTTTAACCATCAAGCCACGAACACAAACAGTCAGTCAGACAAACAGGCCAAAAGACAGACCAACACTCAGAGGCATTCATTCATTATGGCCGAGGACACGCGACGGGTTTGTTTCAAAAAACACGCTTAAAAAACGGCGAGGTTGCGTCAGAAAACCCCGAAAAAAAAATATAAGTCAAAGGAATTTCGCATAAAATTGTATCATTCTATTTGTGAATGTAAAAAAAAATTCACTGCGAAATGTTTACATTTTCGTCCTTTTGTTGTTTCGTATTTCGCATTTCGTTTTAAGTACATAGTTTGATTCCTTTGACAATTTCCGGTTTGTTGACTCCTTGCCTTTGTCCTTTGTACGGACTGGGACAGCGGCTTTTATGGCTTGTTATTTAAAAGCCGTAAAATTCAGCACATGTCTTCAATTTGTGCGTCCCACAGACCAGCATCAAATTGGCCAGTTCCGTTGGGAGACAGCCGGGAGTTGCCGAAGTTGCATCAAATTTTGTGGGCCGTAAAACCAAGTGCTCAAAAATGAAGGCATCTACCAAATTTGCTGAATTGGCCAACTCAACAGAAGTAGACAAGCTAGTTGAAACTTCAAGTCCCCTGAGGCGAGATAGATCTACCTAATGCTGATTTTATAATAGTTTCTTTTATCTGAGAAACGTTTATTATTTTAAATAAAATGAATGAAAAATGAAGAAAAGATGAAAAAAAAAACTACAAAGAGCCTATAAATTAATTGTAATCTGTTGTTCACAATAATAAATGACAAGTAAAATTCAAAATTGACTATTTGGATATGTTTATTATATTTTGCTAGACAATTAACTAAAAGTGTTTTTACTGTTGTCCGACTATTAGTTTCACATTAGTCAAGACATTGCTCTAATTGCATTGTAATTATATAATGAGTATACCTTTTGAAAAGGAATTAACTGATTTCATTAGTGTCATTGAAAGGATAAATACATTTTCCACTCTTTGAATAAAAACATGTCTAATTAAATATGTACAAATGGTATTTCAGTCTGGAGAAGACTTTGTGAATCAAATACAAATTTTACAGAAGCAATAAATTCAACTGCCTGCAAATTCAAATTATAAAAATCTAAGGCAGAATTTGAATTATTTATTTAACAACACAAAGCTGTTATCAGCGCCTTGCGAAAAAATCGTGCCTTTAAAAAATTGTTTATATATAGACACATGTATATATATATACCTCAATAGATTAGTAAAAAGATTAAAGAAATATGAATCATTTTTCAGCAGTCAATGACCCTTATCGCATCACGTAAATAACTTGCGACAATAATCACAAACATTACTATTTAAAGATTAACTAATTAATAATTAATTTGAATTGTTCCTCAGCTTAATTTATTGCTTATTGATAAGACACATGAGATGAGTCAGAAAACGAGCGAAACATTATCACTAATTAGTATATATATATGCATGACTTGCATAAATACATTTGTGATTAAATATTTATAGAATGTAAATATTATTTTACGTTTGCTAAACCTTAAAGATTAAATTAATTAGATTAAACCAGACGGATCGGAGTCTATGAGTTGAGCAAATGGCAGCTCAGCTTCTTCAGTCTAGGTAAACATTTCAATTTATTAAATGCAAAAATGTTGCTAAGAATTGTATATTCCATATTTCTATTAAATATGCTAATATGTGAAGTGGCAAATGTTGCGCTGGAAATCAATCAGTTTCCCAACAGCTGTGCAGAGGTGCCGTCTCTGAGTCGTCGTAGTGGCATCCATGAGATCCTTGTGCCCGGCTACAGTCAGCATCCCTTCAATGTTAGTAGTGATGAGGAGACACAAGGAGGGGGCTGGATAACAGTGCTGAGACGTCAAGATGGCAGTGTGGACTTCTTTCTCTTTTGGGATGACTACAAAAAAGGCTTTAGAAATTTAACTGGCGAGTTTTTCATAGGCCTCGAAAAACTACACTCGATGACCAAAAGGATAAATCAAGTATTACTTATAATCATGGAGGATTTCAAAGGAGAACAAAGGTATGCAAAGTATGCTCGATTTGCAATTGCTGGCGAAACGAACGACTACAAAATTATTGCCTTGGGCAAATACGCTGGAGATGCCGGCGATGACTTGCGATATCATGCGGGTCAAAAGTTCTCAACGCGGGATCGGGACAACGATCAATCCCAAAGAGGCAATTGTGCTGAGCGATTTACGGGTGCCTGGTGGTACAACCATTGCCATAACAGGTACTTTATAAATGCCTTTTCTAAATTGATAATATTTAAATTTACTGATAATATTTAAATTTCACAGCAATCTGATGGGTTCATATAATGACAGCAACTATGGCAAAGGCGTTAATTGGAAGATCTTTTCGACTTATGTGAGGTCATTGAAAAGTGTCGAGATGAAGATAAGGCTGAGAAGGGTTATTAACAAAATATCTAAAAAAAAAATATTAATTATAAATCAATTGTAGGAAGTAGTCCTTTTTAAATTGAAAACAAACAATTTAATATTAAAATGAATTTAATTGGGATTCTTCTTATTACAAACTTGTTAAAACCTTGACATGATAAAAGCTTTGTTGAAACCAGAAGTATTTAATTAACTCCACTCTCCCTTTCTCAATATATCTCTCTCTTTCTATCTATTACTCTCTCTTTCACACCTTTACAATTAAATAGAGTGAAAAGCATTTAAAAAATTTGAGTCGGCAATGTTCTTTGAAATACAGCAATCAATTTAAAAGATAATTGGTCCACAGTCACTCTTTGCCTTTTACAGCGCATAGTACTTCAATTAAATACGTATTCCGATATATGTGTGTGCATACATATATATATATATATATATGCATGCCCGTACACTATAAACATTCTCTATTATTGTACTTTAAATTGCAGTTTGGCGCTCTGTGCTCCAGATCTTGAACAAAAGCATTTTAACAAGTGAAATAAATGGCGATTAAATTTCCACATGCCGCATTTTCAACGAAAAAGCAACACACACACACACAACCACACACACTCACACACACAAGTAAGACTATTCTTGTGTGTGTATTACAAAGCAACAATGCAACAAATGTGCTGAGAAAACTTACAGTTGAATGCACTTTGTATGGGCACCGCCACGCCCACGAAAAAATCAAAATCGAGCTCAACTTTGCCCTCTTAACACTTGAGCAGCATGTGGATATGCAAATTTTTCATTAGTTAGTTGATTTAGCCAAGTGATTGAAGGAGACCTGCACACATAAGGGACCCTTTGTGGGGACGCCACCTTTTTGCCCTGCTCGACCCTCTCCGATTTTCACGTCCGGCACGATGACTGAGCGATTTTTATTTTTTTTTTTATCAAATCGGGGCCCCGATTATTATGGTGCAATCTGAGTTGCTGGAATGTTGAAACTATAATTCGAGAATTATGCGAACCAAGAGCAAAAGAGGCGGCTGCTCTACCAAAGAGTGGAGGTTGGCGGGTGGCGGGTTGCTGTGGTAGGGTAAGCAATTTGTTTGCTAAAACAAACTGGCGCTAAAAAAAAAACACAATTGCTAAAAAAATGGAGCTCAATTTAACACATTTCATATGTAAATACCGCAAGTACAACATCACGCATGGCACCCAAAAGAGACCCTCGAGTGTAGGCTAGGCGGACTCTCCGGTTGCTCTGCATCCTCTTCCGTCCCGTCTACAAATGCAAACTTGTTTCCCCAGAAGGGCCAGTAAATTACCAGAGCACGCAAGTCCCAAAGCAAGCAGACAGGGAGAGAGCTCTTCGAACCGGGCCATAATAATCGCCTTTAATAAATTATCGGCTTGTGCGGCGCGAAAAAACGCGAAAGGTCCCAGCACCCAAACAAGGGGGCTGGTCAGGACAAACCACAGTGGAAAAAGGGCTACACAAGAAGGGGGGGGGGGGGGAGAGGAGTTTGTACTTGCTGCATCATTCAATGGTCAACAAGGCAAACGGGAGCATGTTCGCGCCCAGACGCCAGACCGAACCCAGGCGATGGCCGACATTTAAATTGCACTACATATCGCCTCCGCCTCCGCACCTGCCCAGCCCCATCCCCCGTTGTCCACATTCACCCTTTATACCACTCGCGGCCCGCCCTTTTGGCTGCTCCTATTACGTTTAACTTGCGTGAAATTTCAATTCGCGGCTTTCAGTCTCCGACTGGCTGAAGCGAGTGAGGAGTGAGGGAAGAGGCAGCCAGTTCCGATGGGGCAATTGCAATAATGAAGTGCTTCAATGCCAATCAGCTGCGGCGGCGGTGGCGACGGCGTTGGCGGCGTTGAAAGCCGTCTCCTTTATGCGAGGTGAGACCTTAAAGTCTATCAGATAAATAACAAATTTTGGATACAAATATGCCACAAAAATTGTTTACTAACAAATATAAAAAAAATTATTAAAAAAAACTATTTAATTTCAAATATGTAATCTGCAACTCAAAAAAAACTAAGACTTTAAATTTTAAAAAATATTACTGAAATATTCAATAGAATTCTGCATAAATTTATAGATAATGAATATTATCAAGTCCTATTTTTTGGCAAGCTTTAAAAATATTTTTTTAAGTTACAATTTGAAAAAAAGCCTAGCTTTTTTATTTTATCATTATTGCATTTTTAAAAAACCTTCTACAACTTTTTGAATTAACCTCGCTGTTGGTTTAACCTTAACCCGTCAATGGTTTTGGCCCTCGCTCTGAATGTGTGGCATTGGCAAGCAATTTTGTCATAATTTTGATAAGTTGTTAACAAAAAGGCTGCCAAATTGTTGAGTAAATAAATTTGGATTTTATATTCATTTTGATTTTTTTTTTCTGCATGAAGTCACGTAAGCAATATTGACGTGGACATGTAATGTTACTGGCTGTATTAAGTCTACCTCCCCCCCTTTCCACTACTCCCCCCGCTTGCCAACACACCCGTATTCCTGTGAACATATTGCAATTACCCGTTGGTCGGCGCATGAAAATAATTGTTGTGTTCGCGTTGTTGTTGAATTTATGAGGTGATTTTTCATAAACGCTTAAACGTTGACTCGTCCAATTTTTACATATTTTTTTCTCTTGGTTTTCACTTCGTCTTTTTTTTTCTGGCGTTAACATGTTGAAATTAATTTATGAATTATTTTGTTTAAAATACCAAGAATAAACAATATGTGGCGGACAATTAACGGGGTGTTTTTCGTAAGGAGGAGTAGTGGAAGTGGTTGCGGGGAGGAGTGCAGTGAAAGGCAGTGCCCCAAAGCTAAAGTCAACAACGAGTCGCAAAATGTACAAGTTTTTTTTTTTAATAGGCAAGTGTTGAAAATTGCCAGTCTGGGCACATTGACAGATTTATATCTATTTATTATCTGCTGAACGTATTTAGCCAGCGGCTAAATGCGACAGTTTAAGGAGCGACAGTTGAGGAAAATTAATAATATTATGATAAAAATCTAAAACTTTAGAAGAAATGGGTATAAAACTAAAATATGAAAGACTATAAGAAATTGTATTTTGAATAGATTTATTCTCATTCTCTGTTCAGATAGAAATCTTAAAAAGCTTTTCAATTTTAGACACATTAATTCGATTGCTATCAACAAATTGCCGGATCGGTTTCAGTTCATTTACGCATTAAATTGCAGCGCAACACATTTAGTTGATGTAATCAATGTGCAAATTACATTTTGGCGCACAGATGTGCCTGGCAAAGACCAAAAGGGGGACGCCTTAATGGCACTGCGTCAATCAGAGTAGAGTTGGCTTGACCTCCATTTAAATCATTGACGAAGTCGTCGAGTGACATGCGTTGTCAATGAACGAAACGGAACGGAAGATGAAAACCAGTAAACACAAACACGCACGCACACACACACACGTACACACACATACAATACATATGGTGCTCAGAGCCTGGCCAAAGAGGAAACGCTTGGCAAACGTAATCAAGTAATCAAAAGTCCAAATCATGCCAACCGACAGACCCAAAAGATATAAGATGAAGAGGTAGATGTCAAGGGGAGGGAGGGTGATGCGAATGCGAATGCATTGCGTGCTTTCTCGCCAGAGATCTGTGACAGGTTGTGTGACTGTGTGTTTAGGGGGGGGATCAGTGAAGGGGGTGCTGGTTGACAGACGCAACATGCAAAGATGGCACTTAACGAAAGCAGTCGACCGACAACTGATTGAAGTGAAACAAACCAATGAACAGACACTTAGACCAGCAGTTTGTGCGGCAAGTGCAACAACGTACAGACGCTGCCCCAGCCAGATACAAGTGGCCAGACACTCTGGCAACTTGCTGCTACGATGTTGCCGTTGTCTACACACACTCGGACACGTCGTAGTCTTAATACTGAGAATGACATTAGCCGCAATCGAAAAGACAAATGGTAAACTTTGGCTTTTGCCATAGAGCCACAAAAAAAAAAAAGAATCAAGGAAAGAGCACAAAAATCATTGCTCAATTTAGTGGAGCATTTGGCTTTAAAGTTCGAATTTCGAAGAAAAATTCGTTTCATTTGTTTTTTTTTTTTGGCAAGCTTTTGGCTTTGTCAGCTGGCAAAATAGAGCAGAGCAAAAACAGCTTTTGAGGCAAAGGAATTTGTAGAACTGTCTGTTGAGGTATTTTTGAATGCTGTCAATCTGCTGCAGCAGTTGAAATTTTTGTCGGTTTGGGTATTACTTCAAATTTTAAATAGAAATTGGACTTCCATGAAAAGACTGTAAAATAGTTGGAAAACTGTTAGAATTAAACTATAAAAAGTAGATACGATCTTAATTGGCATTGACTAACAAACTTTTGAAGCCTGAGAAATACAGGAGAATTGAGGTGCTGAGGTGAGGCAAACCAATTTGCCAGCCATCCAAATGTCTGACGGCCCGCACAATCTGAATGACCCCCCATGACCTTGCCCCCAACCATCATCGATTGCTTTGAACTTGTAACCAGAGATGGCACGTAGCTGAACCGAAGCTCACATCAGGTCTGCCCAGATAGAGAGAGAGAGAGAGGGGGGGCCAGGGGGGGGGTTCAGAACTGGGGTGTCCTGCAGAAACTACTACAAAGATTGTAACAAGTTGTGCAGCAGTCAGCAAAACTATTCGTCAAGTCGTGCGGAGCGCTTATGCTTCTTGTTGTATCTTGGTACGTGACATTGATTTGGACGCGTCGCCTGGCGCAGAAAGGTGACATTTGCCAAAGAAGCAAGTAGCAAGTAGCAAGTTGCAAGGCACCGCTACGTCTTCGTCTCTCCAAAAACAAGACGTCATAAAAATGTCGCAGAATTGCTGGCAGCGCGCATTTGGCTGTAAATGTCTGACCAGCTGTGTATCCTTGAGCAGATATTTCGATTTGCACTCAGACCCACTTCCGATTCGATTCTGGCATTCTGATGGCATTCTCTGAGTGGCTTCAGCAGCCTGCCAGAGCCGTTTAACTGTTTAGCGGCAGCAAAATCACTGCAAATCCTCGACTGCTGCTGCTGCTGCAGTTGTTAGTTATCCTATCCAATCCCAGCGGTCGATCTAATTGCAAATGCAGCCGACTGCAGACTGCAGGTTGAACGTGCCGCGCATTGTGACAACGATTTCAGTTAACAGAATTGGTTGCACGTACCAAGGATCAAAGTCTAACTGATGGCCCAGACTCAAATTAGGGTAGACTGTTGGCCTCTAAATGATTTAAGGTTTCCATTGCGCCACAGAAAGATGAAAATCATATTGTGTAGGAAAAATCTTTACCAAGCAGATTAACTTCTGCACATGCTCTAAAAATAATCTTAAAAAATATTTAATAAATTTATATTCAAACTCAATTTTAGACTGAGACTTCAGCCAGCATCTTTCAGTTCAAGTTCTAACAAGATTTGTCAAAGTTCATGAGTTAATTGTAATATCCTTCAGCAAGGGTATGCACCAAACTAAGGTCAAAGCTCAATGCCAAATTTGGTTACTTCTAACAAAAAATGGCAAACGAGTTCAGTGTACTAATTTTTTCGCTTTCGATTTGATGGCTTTTATGTCTGGACCGCAGTTCCACTTGATTCTCCACTTCTGTTAGACTAATTTAAATGCTGGCCTTCGGGGAACTCACAAGTCAAAAAAAAAAAATAATAAAAAAAAGATTTGAAGACCCAAAATTTCGAGACGCATGCGTTTTCAAGGGGCGTAACTTCGTTTAATCTTTAATTTGAAGCCTATTGACATTGGCCTCTGCCTTTTGTCTCCTCGACTGGTTCTTTTTCTTCAGCAAACGGAAATTCGTCTTGGCTTCTTGGAGGCTTTGAGCCTGCAGGTGCTAAGCCATTCATAAAGGCCGCGTTACTTTCCCAAATTTGGGCCAGGCCATGAATTATGAATTGGCCGCAGTGCCACTTATTATGTGTGGATGGAAGCGAATATATTTTGCAGATTTCGCATAATTTGCTGCGGGCCTTTGAGAACTGGTTCAGTTTCAATTTTTTTTTTTTTGTATTTAGTTCGATTTTTGTGCCTAACATGAATTTTTTCTGGTTGAGTTAAACGGGTTTCATGCCAACTGCTCTAATATTCATTTGCGGCTTGATTTCACATTGAACTGTGTTGGCTTATGCCACAAACTAATTGACAGTTAATTAATAATTCAATTTTTGCCTGCTAAGATATTCATTGCAATTTCTCGACTCTTCAATTAAATGGCAATCTCGGTTCTGTAAGTTCTGTGTGCGGATTACGTTGCAATGGAAAATATTTGCTAACACTGCCAATCGAATGGCCAATGGCCATGACGATTGTAATCTTTTATTAATTGAATAAAAAAAATGAAGCATTTACAAGTACTTCGAATCGAATAGTCAAATGTGGCATTGGATATCGAACAGATATATATGTACAAATGATATGTATATATATATATATGCTGACTGCTGTCTGACTCTGATAGCGTTTGAACACCGTAAACCAATTTCATTGGAATTAAAATTCGAAATAAAATAAACAGCGCTGGCTAACGAAACAACGAAGGACATCCACGTGGACATGAGGATGTGGATGTGATTGTGGCTGAAGCCATCCACATGGCGATGGGGCTGCAAATCGCCATCGGCTGCTGCTTATGACCAGACCAAGAAAATGCTACTGCATTCGAATAGCTTTAGCTGTACTTGTACTTTTAGTGCAGCAAATCCAAATCCCAATCTCAAAGCCAGTCCAATGACGCCTGCAGTCAAAGACGACGTCGCCAACGCCGACAGAGATGCTGGAGCTGATCCTGAGATTGTGTTGTAACAAGTTAATTGAATTTGCACTCAGCCAAGCGTCATGTATCGGCATCCCGAGCGGAATGCAGACGAGTCGATATGCTGGCTAAAAATATCTGCACTGAGAGAAATAAATGACATAGTAGTTGGAAAATTTAATTCATGTTGATTTTAAAAATATCTAAGCTTTTTTTGCATAAAGAAAATGTATCGATTTAATTTTAAATTCAACTTTGGATTTTTTAAACATAGTTTCGAAATATATTTTTAATTATTTTAAGTAAATTTATGTTTTAAATCTTTAAAATTGTGTTTTGAGTTAATGTGGAATTAATAAATAAAAATAAAATAAAATGCTGGCTTTTGCTTAACTTTTCCAAAAACAAAATAAATTTCAGATCATAAAGTTTTTTCAAGTGTATTTACACCGATACAACTTACTTAGTTTATTACCGAACCGGCTGCAGTCCTTTCCCCTATTTTTGTGTCCGTATTCGATTTTAGCTTTCACTTCATCTTCAGTACACACACACACACACATACACACACACAGCAACAAACAGTTGCCTGCCCCAATTTCCACTGCCTTCATTTTTCGTTTAGCAAAATTTTGTGATTTGCACAGATTTTTGCTTGTTGTTCACAAGTTCGCTTTATTTTTGTTTTGGCCCTGCTTTGTTTTGAGCCTGTTTTCTGTACTGTTTCTGTTCTGATTCTGTCGAAACTGGCGCATTTGATCCTGCGCAACATTGTTGTAGTAGTATAGCCAGCAGCTTTGGAGTTCATTAAGCACATGTGAGCAGGTGCCTAACAATGTCACACGAAGTACAAAGACCCAAACCCTCCCCTCTGCCCCAAATGCGTTGCTCTGTTAAACCTGGCAGACAAATGAGCCAGCTGCTGAAAGTCGAAGCAGAAGCAGCAACAGCAAAAGCAGAAGCTTTTAGCAGATTAGTTTTCATCATCTTAACATTCCTAATTAATGACGCTATTGTTCAGCTCCGTTTAGGTGTTAAATCAAAGACATCCATATGCATATATGCATGCCACATGACTAATGAGTTGCAAGAGATGACAGAGTTCAACTGTGTTGCTGATTTTAGTTAAGTTGTTGAGTCGACTCTGAAAAGTTGATGAGCTGCGCTGACATAAGTAGCATTTAATTTCGTAGTCCACACAATTTATTATACGGTAGTTTAATTAATTATATTTAATTTGGTTTTGGCTGCCTATACGACAAAAGTTACTAATTACAAAAAGAAAAACTTACCATTTTCTGCTTTTGTAATAATTTTATATAACATTGTTTTTGCATATTATTTGGTAAACAAATTAAATATTTAAATGCAAGCAATTTTTATTTGTTTTTTTACAACTTTACGAAACCTAAACGAATTTCAGCATAATAAAATTAGTTGACAAGTTTTCAGCAGTTTTTTTTTGTATACATCAATAACTGTTTTCATAAACCATAGTTTTCACACCATATATATTATGACTACTCGTGCAGATTTTATTAGGCTTATAATTTCTATTTACATTTTATATTTTAGACAACACGCAGTCAATTTTAATTGTTATATTTCGCAAATTCATTTGTGAAACCTATTCGAGTGAGTAGAAATTATAAGAGTGCAACAGTTACTGCATTTAAATGTATGTACAATTTTAATGCAATTATCTAACATCATTTCACAAAAACATAAACACACACACACACACTTACACACATTTATTAACATTGCACTTAATTAGTTGTGGTGGTTACATTTGCTTTAATCGGTTTGAATGGGACATTTTGACAATTTACGGCAAATAGAAATAAACAATGTATTTTGCAAAATACAATTTGGCCATTAATGTTATTTGTATTTTGTATTTTGTATTTTGGCATCAGCTAAATATAATGTAAATAATTATTATAGGCGAAAAGTAGCCAACAATGAAGCGAGCAGGCGACATCAATAGTAAAACACTAGAAGCGGAAAAGTTTGTAAAACTAATTTCCTAGTGGGAAATATCAAAATGTTTTTGACAAGTCCAATTTTAGAAAATTTCAAAATTTTTGCCATAATTAACTTTTTGGCTAAGGCAATTAGCGACGCGCAGAAACTAATTTATTTTATGTGCACAATTGTGCGCGTGTTGATTTGTGTGTGTTTGTGTTGGTGTGTGTGTGTGCGTGTGTATTTAGCTACTGTCCAGAACACTCGAACCCTTGTACAAACAGTCTATAGCATTATGTCAACATGGTAAATATAAGTTGTATAACAAGTGCATGCATATTTTGCATAATAATTACACTGGTAATATATTTTGAACAGGAGCGGAATTGAATATATACAATATATACAATATATACAAAATATACAATATATATAAATATACAATATATAGAATATATATATATATATACAAATGCATTATCTAATTATATACAAATAGACGCATAACTTAACTTAAGCCTTATTTAAATAAATTAAATATAATATACAATATTACGAATTAAAATATTAGCAAAAAAAAAAATATAATAACACTAAAGATGCTTAAAATAATATTTAGTAAAACACTTTTACCTTTTTGCAATACATTTATATTCAAAAAATGTTTTATTAACTACAATATTTTTTATAAGATACTTGATATGGCTAGTAATCTATCTAAGTCATTTCAGCTATAATATATAATCGAACTATATCTGCAGGCAATAGAAACTATAGTAAAATACTTAGCTTAAAGCAGTTATGGGCCTTGCCTTGTGGTTTGTTGGGCCCATTTTTAACCTGAATGTGCTCCTGTGTCGGTGTCTCTGGTAGAGTGCAAAAATCGAAATGAGGCGAGTGTCGTTTAGTCCCCATGAGAAATGGGAGTAACTGAGTGCGTGAAGTGAGTAAATGAGCAAGTGAGTGAGTGAGTGAGTGAGTGACAGCGGCAGGAGCAGGAACAGGACAGGATGGCTGGCGTTGGCTGACATTACACTTGTCAACGGGTAGTAATTGCTTTGACGATGCCACGCGATGCGATGAGCGCGAGAGCTGCTGCCTCTGACTGCGGCTTGCCAGTCAACACAGCTCATCACAAGGCACAATAATTGCCAAGTGAGGATGGAGAATGGTGAGAGGAATGGGTGGGGATTGGCGTTGCTGTTGCGCTAACTTGGCCAAGGGGCTGTGGCTGTGTTGCAGGGCAACGCCAAGTTGCCAGCAAGTCAACAGGCGGCAAAGCTGTGGGGCACAAAATCACTCCCATTTATCAACCAGGAGCAGGAGCAGCAGCAGCAGTAGGAGCGACAGCGGCATCAGCTAATTGCAGTTCATGCGAAAAACATCGTTAATCAACACATTGACAGTTTGTTATTTGTTAAACAAAGCTAATGACTTAATGGCATAAATGGTGTGGCAACCGAGCAGCGGACAAACGGAGCACAGCAAACAACAACAACAACAACAACAATAATAATAGGAACAACCACATGCCACATGCACACAGAAGGATATCCGAAAGCAGGACGAGCAAAAGCAGATCCTTCCGATAGGTGAGACTATCTCCCTCTCCCTCTACCCCAATCCCGCTCCCTGTCGTATTCTCGTGTTTATGTAGATAAACAATAAAATGACAAGCGAAGGTAAAATTAATTGTCCGTAGCGCAGGGAACAACATGCAACCAGGAGACAGGTTTATATTCATCATGTTATGCCCAGGAGATAAACTGACACATAAGCAAGCAGACAACTAAACAGGTCATTTAACCCCAAGGTTGAATATATCATAGCATACAACTAAAGGAGTACATTTTGCCAGTATATTGGTATTTGACATTGCCAGATATAGGATATGGCTAGGGCTTAAAATAATTTCTGATCTTTCTCCCGAACTCTTCCAACTGGCCCTAGCTCTGCTTAGTCTAACTCGCTAACTTGCTGCAACCGTCATTCCTTCTCTTTCTCTATCTCTATCTGTCTTTCTCCTCTCTCTTTTACTATGTCACTATCTATGTCTCTCTCTCTCTCTCTCTCTCTCTTTGTCTAACTCTGTCTCGCTGGCTTACTTGTCTTACACTCCATCTTTATTTTTCTTAAAATTAATTTCTTGTAATTAATTTAATATACTTAATTACCTGTAGTTCTGTCTCTTTTTCACATAATACATTAGCATAAGTGCATTATCTCCTACTAACTCTCCCTCTCACTCTCTCTCTCTCTCTTTATCTCTCTCTCTCTCTGTATTTCTCCCTCTCTCACTGCCCCTCCAATCAATCCCAGTATTCATAAAGAATTGATTAGTTGTCAACCGTTATAAAAATCGAATAATTTTATTTAAAAAAATCAAAATCACAAAAGTCAGTCAAAAGTGAGCAGAGTTTTGCGACGGAAATAATCTCGATTGATCTGAGGAATGTTACGCTTCCCGTCCGTCCGTCCATCAGTACTCCATTTGGGGGCTCAGTCAGTGTGTTTCTCGTCTTATTTTTATATTTTTACTTTTACTGGTTGCCGTAATGGAATTTACAAGTCATGTTTCCAATATTGGTATTTAAATTTTCATTTTTTTTTTTGTCAATTTGAAGCATTTATTTTTAAACAGGACAAGGGCCGCAGAGCAATCTGTGCATATCAAAAATGTGAAAGCATTTCAATCAACACATCAAAAAAAAACACGCCCAGCCCAAATGTATTTCCATGAAAATTGCGAGATTTTCCGCATTTTCTTGTTGTTTTCTGTTTTGCCCCCCCAACAGCATTTAGTGCTCTTTGTGACTTGTTTTTTGCTGCTCAGAAAAAACTACATATAACAACGAGTGGAGTTTTGGTTTATTTACTTTTTTTGGTAGCTATTTTTTTTTTTGGTTTTGTTTTTAATTAAAAGTGAACTTTAATCGGAAATTGACAAACGCTGCGGAACTTTAATGGCTCCGCTGCTGATGATGATGATGATGAACATGTTGAAGATGATGATGCTGTCCAGAATATTTAAGTGATTTTTTTTTTTTTTTTTTGACAAATAAACCGGGTTTTACAATTGGTTTTCCATCAAACAAATTGAAACACTCGTTGCTCTCTCTCATTCTCTGTCTCTCTCTCTCTCTCTCTCTATCTGTCTCTGTTGTGCTTGCAGTACTTGGCTTGGCTTGGCTTTTACACACTTCGACTGCACTTAACTTGAAAACGTTTCATTTTATGTGGTTTTATCCGAGACTACCCCTCTGCCCACTCCCGGTGGGGAATTTAGGGTTGGGTCGGTGGGCGCCATAAGGTATGCAACTTCATTGATAACATTTATTTCAAATGCACTCAAAAACCACTCAATAGTATGAAATTTGTTGCACTTTACCTGCACACAACTCACCCAGAGAGTTATCAAACATACACACATACACACATATGCAACACACACAACACACACACATACACTTTAAGCCTCGTCCCTTGGGCTTCAAGTGACGCGTGCTCATATTGCATAGTTCGGCAAATGAGCATACTACACACACTCGCACACACACATACACACACACACACATACACACACTCGTCACACACCCACACACACACACACCTAGCTTAAATGTGCATGGCTTGTGTATTTGTATTAAAAACAGTTATTTATTATATTTCCCACATGCTTTGCATGTCTGCTCCTGTTCTCCTGTGCCTGTGTGTGTGCTGTGTGTGTGTGTGTGTGTGTGTGTCTGCCACAATATATCCTGGTTTTGTGTTACACACATTTTATTGAACGTGTTCACATTCATTTCCCGTTCAATTTGTGTGCATAAAAGTTTATACACAAATAGTTCACTGAATGCGCACAATGGACAAACGTCAATGGCTAAATCGATATTCATTGCCTAATGATTGCATAATTCTGCCAACTTTAAAATATGGCCTGAATTAAGGTTAACTCTAAAACTTAAGTCAAACTGCATTCGCATTTTTGATTGCCTGCAATTAAGTGACAAATTTACTTAGTAGTTTTTGTTAAATATTTAAATTTTAGACCACTTTGTGCTGCGATAAGCAAATTTAAACTTTAGTCATAATTTGCATATTAAATTGTAAATAGCCACTATAAAATTTAAAATTCTAAATCAATCAAGTTATATTAAATTCACACGTTGCTATTTTTTATACACACACAGCACATTAAAATTTGGTAAGAGGGTATAATGATTTTGAGCCAGAGTTTGTGACAGGCAGAAAAAAACAACTGCAACTTTAGATATATAAAAATATTATTGATCAGCAAGAAAAGTTGATTATGCATTTGTATATTTTATTTAACAGTTTTTTTAAGGGTATTTCTCAGTCAATCTAACTGAACTACATTAATCTAATTTGTGTTTTTTCAGCTTAAATTCCACAAAGTGTGAAAAATGTTTGAATGCATATTTTAAATGAAATGAAAAGCAGATTATTAGTAAAATACATTTTTTTTTTATCAACTTATGTTAATGTAACTTTTATTTAAGTTTGTAGCAATTGATTTTTAAATTCAAAAACATGTTTAACTTTTTGCTGCAAATCATGCTTTACACAAATATAAATATATAATATATATGTATAATATATATATACATATAAATATATATATATATATATATATATACGTGTCGATTTCATTAAAGCATAGGCATTTAATATGTTCAGTTATGTTTTGGTTTGAGTCTGGCCTGATGGGAATTTGGTCATGTTCGACATACACTAAAACTGTGTACTTATCCAAATAAAAAAGGATGTGCACATGTGTGTGCGTGTGTGTGTGTGCGTGT
The DNA here is from genome assembly GCA_035042125.1 of Drosophila longiperda. Lineage (NCBI taxonomy): Eukaryota > Metazoa > Arthropoda > Insecta > Diptera > Drosophilidae > Drosophila > Drosophila longiperda. The sequence goes on from JAWNLV010000107.1 coordinate 1,954,673, forward strand.
GTGTGGTTGTGTCTGCGTGTGTGTGTTGAATAGCTAAAGTATTACCAGTTGGCTTGTTGGGGTCGATTTTTGCATAAATTAGCTACAAACAGTGGACGGGTGAAAACAACAAATTAGGTTACATCGTCAATGTTGTGGAAAGTAAAATAAATAAGCCAAAATATATATTTATATATATGTATGTATGTGTATGTATATATTGCATATGCTATATGTGTGTGCTGCTCTAAGCACATATACTTATTATAAAAGGATCTGACCCAAATGTTTGGGACCAGAGTAAACGGAAAACACATGCAAAAGTGCAATTTCATTTGGCTACATGCGAATTAATAGCAAATGGCCAAAAACAATGCAATGCCGGCAATGGCAATGGCAACAGCACAGATAACAAATTACTTGCTATGCATAATAATCAAGTGCAGTCCATGCGTCCCTTTGTCCCTCTGTCCATAACTAATGGTACACGCCCAGCTATCCATCCAAGCAAGGAGTACGTAATGAATTTCAGATGACAATGACGACAACGATGGCCATGTTGACAAGCCGATGAACATAAAAGATGCGCACAGAAACAGCCTGAACAAGCAAACATAAGTAAATATCTTTATATATACATATATATATAGTGAGCATATATTTATAAGTATATTTTTATGTATATAATATAAATTTTACTCATTCCAGCATTTGAAATCAAGTAGAAAATGCAGCGAATAATAACAATTTATTTGTTATTAAATTTTTAATTGAAATGCATATTTAAAAATATATTTATAATTTAATACATTTATTTTCTAGCTTAAAAGATCTACGAAAACTCTTGGAAAACTCCAGTTAAATCAACTTAAACTTTCAGACACATTCAATGCAAGTGTTGCCCCAAAAAGTATGCTGCATGCAATGTGAATTAATCTATGCGAAATCGAGTTAAAATTGTTAACGAGAACTTTGACATTTAGTTAAAAATTGCCCTGGACGAGCAGAAACAATGAAGAAAATTTCATTACCGAACCCAGTCATGAAATGTGGGGAGGGGGAGGGGAGGGGAAGCAATCTTGACGACAATTGAAATGGAAAAGAAAACGAATGAAATGTGCTCTTATTGCGGGGCACAAAGAGACGCCGCCTGCCCCCGTACCCCCATTATTCATGCCTCAACACTACAGCATTGCAACTGCCACTGCCTCATCGTTATTCTCGCTGTTGCGCTGTCAAGTTGTCGCACCCTCAACACTCGACCCTCTTGCCACTCTCCACTCTGGTTATTTGCATTAAAAATTTTATTCATTGCAATCACAAGGATTTCCACAAAAATGTCCCTTTTTGAGAAAATGTAGATGTATTTATAGACGCTTTGTCATCAACGGAATAAGCGGATAATGGAATAGTTGTGACACAATTTGGCAATCACAAAAATAGTTGAAAAAACAATCGATAACAAAATAAAAGCTGAAAAAGTTTTGCAAAATTTGACAAGCGACAAGTTGTTGAACGATAAGCTGAAAAACTATGCGTTGAAAAGAGCACTGGAAAGGATAATAAATTTTAAAATATATAATAGGATAGTAACTTGGGTGTTTTTCTTAAACGACCTTGATGAAATTTGCATATTATACAACTATTATAAACCTCTATCATTGACTTTTGTGCCCATCGAAAATCGTTATGTATTTTATAAGAATATTTTTAAATTTTTACAGCTCATCTTGAATTGAATTAGAATCAACAATATATTATTGATTCAATTGTCATTTGCAGTTTAAGTTTAAAGCAAATGATTCTTAAAGATATTCAGCTACTATCTCAATCCCTTATCGTCTTTATTATCAAATGTACAATTTTTAATAATCCCTCGTAACTCGCAAATGCATAACTAATATTGATTTTGCGAAGGATAGACTCATTAAATCTTTTCTTCAGATTGCTGCTAAGTATAAAAATATATTAAAATATAGAATTATTCATTAATAACATCTGTAACTAAATAATACCTGTTATGGGAATGGTCGTACAACCTGGCGCTTGTCTGACCTTTAGCACAAGTGTCCTTAATATATAGATCGCTGTCTCAATCCTGAGCTGTGTACTTTGTACCCTCTCGTCCTCGTAAGGATTTGCCTGCATCTCAAGACTTGTTGTCCAACGTGGTCAGTTTGTAAGATTCTTTTTCGCATCCGATTGCAAATCATTTATACTTTGCAAGTAAGTAAGTAATTCTTGATCAGCAGCTTTGGTCAAGAAGTCCAGCTTTTCGAGAAGAAAATAAACTCATCTAAGACTCAGCCGAAAGCTCTTTTGCAATCCTCTCAGAAGAGATAACAATTCACACTGCCAAGCTCATTCCTTAACACACTGGTTCAATCCCATCCCTGTGTCTCCTCTAACGGATGTTGACTGTAGCGGTTCACATTCATCTGATTAACGTTACTAGGACTACCTAGAGCAGCAGCCTCTGCACAGCTACTGGCAAACTTATTTGACTCCCAGCTTGCCAACTTATTGAATTTCTCTCTGAGTTTATCCACTACCTCATTCAGCAAATTCGCTCTGACGGATTCAGTTGTGCACTATAAATAAAATATAAAAATCAAATCAAATTAAATTTCAAATACAGACTGCTTCACGACGAGCTGAAAACTCCTGAAATTGGTTGCTGGCCTGCTCCTCCAATGTCATTCGGTTGTCTTTTCTTATATTTTCATTTATTAATAATAAATCGCACTTTTTTGTTCTCTTGAATATTTTTAAATTTTAGCAAAGAAATATAAAATAAAATTATATATTTTTGGTATTATCACAAACTGAAGAAGCTGTTGAATTTATAGCCAGCAAAGCAACATGGTTTCTCAAATTTGCCAAGATTTTGTATTTCTAGGAAATAGCTAAATCGATTCTATTACTAATGCCGATCAAGAATATATATACTTTAAGATGTCGGGGATGCTTCCTGAAAGCTACCTGACTGCATTTAAATGTGCTGAAATTTATTGAAGGTCATTCTGAACTCAGCTGGTTTCAGGGTATCTTCTAGTCGAGCTCTATTTGTGTGCCACATGAATTTTTATTGCCACAACAATCTTTGTGGTAAGTAATTGGCTGGCGTTGCACTTAGTAAAATGTGCTATCTTCGTCGCTTTTATTTGCAGTCATATTATTAAAAACTCGACTGATATGAAAAATTTGCATTAAGCATAGCGCAGCGTTTCTTGCAACAGGGAAACACAAGCAGCAGCAGCAGCAACAACAACAACAACAACAACAACGAACAAACTAATTGCCGCGAATTTCAAGAGATATGCGACTAATGTGCAGTTGCCGCCTCCAAAGTGGCAATAAATGGAGAACACACAGCAACAGCAACAACAGCCGCTGCTACAACGCTTTGATGTTGCCCCACGTTGCATGTGTGCGGGGAGTGGCTGCGAAGCGTGTATGTGTCTATGTGGGGCCAGCAGCTGATATATTGCAAGTGCATCTGACACCGAAGCTGTTTTGTAGCTGCTGAGAAGATATTACCAGTTGTTGTTGCTGATGTTGCCAGTTGCTGATGTTGCAAGTTGTTGCTGCTCTGCACTGACAAAAGTAAAAATCCATCTGATCGCCTAAAAATATTTATATAGTTAAACAATATTTAAATTTAAATACAAATATATTATTTTTCATGAAATTTTATATGGGAACAACTACTTTTCAAATTCGGAAAGAACTAATAAAGTAAGTAAATTGGAATTTCTGTAGACTCATATGAAATATATATAATATCTAAAATATTTGCCAAATGTTCAATAATTATATAAATATATTTTTTTAATCCGTTTACGACACATATAAAAAAAAACTCATTTTAAATTGTGCACATTTAAAATAAAATTTTTATAAATTCCGCAATTTATGCAAGATATGAAATATATTTTGTAGATAGCAGGCTGCAATTATTTTGCTGAGTGTACTTGTGTAATGTTGCTGGCGCTGTTGTTGTCGTCGCTGCAGTCGCTAATGTGGCCATTGCTTGTTGCCGCTGTTGTTGCTGTTGTTGTTGGGGAGGCGCGTGTCTTCATCTGCTTCTTCACGGCTGCCCTGGCGCTGCATTTGCATTTGTTGTCATCATCATCGCCTGCCCCTGCGTCTTCGTCTCGACTCTGTTAATGAAAATGCCAAAGGAGACATCGTCCGTTGCTTCCACACTCATTTCCTTTCCTCTAACCTGCCAACTCCTCTCCCTCCCCCGAGTGTCTCGTTCCGCAGTAGCTCAAAGGAGCATATTCGAACGTGTTCCTTGGCAGCGGCAACAAAACATGGACAACAGCACCCAAATAAGTGCAGACAAAACAATTGCTCGAACTGGTGATACCCTGTACATGTAGATTACTGTCTAGTAATACGCTTTCTGAGCTTTTGATACCCTGTAATATTTTATTCCAATTTTGTTTGAATGTCGTTTTTTATGAAAAAACTGACTAACTTTGATATAAATCTCTTTTATTAATTTTAAACTTTCCAAACTGAATCATAACGCATCCGATTTTAATTCCAATCTTTTATTAGTCATTTTTTATATATATTATATATATTAATCTGCCGATTTCTTAATTTTAGTCAACTTATAACTCATTTTGAAGTAGCTGAATCTGGTTATAAAATTGGAGGAGTTCAAATTGTACAAAAATAAGGATAATACGAAAATAATTATTTATTTATTATTTTTCGTATACTTCAAATCTCTTACAGTCTTATCAAAATTGAATACAATTCACATTTTTACTTCAGATTAAGATTAAGATTTATAAGAATTGTATATGTCATTTTCCGCAGGGTATTACAGGTATAACAACACTCACACACACACACACACACACTTACATGCAGGCGGGCAGAAATTGGCGCTGAGTTAAATGAAGATGCCGCTTTCCAGCTGCACATCATCCAAACTGCCAGCTCCCAGCTCAGCAGTCACGCTCGCTTGTCAAACACTCTCAACTCAGCCCAGTGCTGCACCTCCCCAGCCACTCGCTTCACCTCCTTACTCCCTCTCACTACCTATTAACTCGCTCTGCCCCTCGTCCCCTGCTCTATAACATTGCATGCTTGCCACAGTGTTCGCTTGACAAAATCCATTTGCATATTTGCATCCTTATGCCTGCCAGTTAACTGCCACTGTCTCCCATGCCACACCCAGCCCCCCTCCTTGCCAACTCCCTCTGCCACTTACTCACACCCTCTCAATCCTCTAAGCCACCTTCCACGTTTTCCAGTTTCCACCCATTTGGTTGGCAAGCGGCGCGGCTTTTAACGACAAAGTGTGAAATTTCATTGAATTTGAGCTCGTTGACAAAAGTGGAATGGCAACAACAACAAAAAACAACAACAACAAAAACGTTGCAGGTGCTGAACTTTTGTTGTTGTTGTTGTATTTGCAAATTAATTTAAATTATAGTTTTTGTTATCGTCGCATGCTTTTTAAGCGCATATTAGCCAAGAAACAGTGGGCGAAAATGGAAAAAAAAAAACAACCAAATCGTGTGGCGCATGTGGCATGTGCGGCATGATGGTGCAACTATGGTGCATTTTTCTATGGAAGCTAGCTAATTTGGTGGAAAATGATAGCCACAATTAATATGCCGTCAACGTTGTTGTTGTCCTTCTGCATTATTATTTTATGCAAATTTTCATAGCATGCTGAAATTGGAGTAGAACAGATGAACAGGCGAAGGGGGGTAGGGCGAAGTGGCAAAGGGAATGTGACAGCTTGTCACTCAACTGAAATAGTTTATACACTGCAACACAAACCATTTCGTTTTTTCTCATTTATAATTTAAAATATATATACTTAGTCTGTTTTGCGATCTTAACAATTTTAGGTTTGTTTTTTTCGAGTGTAGTGTTTTACACAATATGCGTAAAAGGTGTCGTTTCTAATTGACAGATGTTGTAAATTTGACAGCATAGAATTCAAATTGAATTTACATTTGAATTTGAATTTACTGTAGAAATTACATTTTACAATTTAAAACTTGAATTTATATAGCAAGCAAATGATTTAAAGTCTTTAAACGGCAAAATTATGATGAGCAACTAAATCAACTAATTTTATTGCTTAAAAAGCGGAAACTAATATAATAAAAACAACTAACGATGTGCACAGAAATATTGAATTTATTTAAATAATATTATTTTAGATAAGCGCAAAGTTGTTCAGTATAAATGCCAGCCAAGGACGAAGCGATTTGGACAGTGCTCCGGATATAAGGAGGATTCACAAAAAAATAGAGCTCGATTTAGCTGCTGACTTGGAAAAGTGCAGCGAGAAAATAAAGTCGAATGACTGCCAGGAACAGTTGAAGAATTCAGCTATTAAATTTTTGCAAGCAACAAAATCCGAGAAATCAAAAAAACGTGAACTACTTTGTGCTGAATAGGAATGTGCTAGTCGAGAGCCTTCACCTAATGCAGGATGTGCCCAATTCTCGGCTGCATGGCACTGCAGGCAGCAATATGTCCCTATCTGTGCCCTATATGGTGACCAATGAGCTGGACACAAGCGGCAAAGAGTTGACAAGCGTTGCCGCCAGAGGCGCCATCTGAATGATATGTTTGATGATCACGATGCTGAGCAACAGATCGATTTAGATAATGCAATGCAATGCCTGCAACTGCAACATGATGCTGCTAACCAATGATAACAATCTGCGTCTAAAGGCACATGCCTTCTCCATGAGGGTCTCCACTTGTTCTTAGCTGATCAGCTGCTGGACTCTGCCCAGGAATCGACGTCAAGATTATCGTCATCGCAGAATTAAAACTGGAATTTATCATTGGATAAATTTACCAATAGTTAGTTTCAGTTTTAATTTGAAGCTAAAAAATATTCAATGCGTATTTCTCTGGAGAAATATAAAGAGAATAAATTAAAAATATCTTCAATTTGTATTTAATGTTATTTCTTGAGTTTGAATGAATTGGCCTTTTAATGTTTTTGCAGCAATAAAAATGTGAAAACATGTTGCAAAGCTTGTTCCTTAATTACAACAGGCGAGTCGAGTGTGTGTGTGTGTGTTGTGCGACATCAATGCATAAAACAATATCTCAACTTTTGTCGCAAAATGACTGCAACAAAGGACAAACATCCAAATATATATATATATATATATATAGATAAATATACGACCAACTTTCGCTCGCTAACGAACTTTATCTATAAATCAAAATAATAACTTCTAAGCTGGGCTAAAACATTGTGCTGCATGCCTCAGCTCCCCCTCCCTCTCTCTATCTATGTTTCTTTTTAATGGCAATGGTATTTCCTGCATTCGGTGTCTGTGCGTGTCTTTTTTGGGTTGTCATCAACAAATGTTGCAGCCAACATTCGGCGTCGCACAACCACAATAGATGGGGCATGGATAATGGCTGCGGGGGGCGGGAGGCAACACTTGTTTCTCGTAGCATGCGATAAATTAAATAAATTACAAACCAAATCCGCAAATTTGTTGAATTTCAAAATAAAAATAACAAGTTGAAAAAAAAAGTCAGTTGGCTTCGCGCTGCTTGCCAAAATGGCTGTGGCGACAGTTTGCACGGCGTTTGGGGAACATATGTGAGACAGCAGCTGATGTGAGAAAGGGGGAAGAGAAAGATGGAGTGTGTGTGGGGGAGGGGGTGTGATTCTACAGAGGGGAGATGTTTGCATTTTGTGGGCAAAAATTCACAGTAAATTGCTTTTAATCTAATGAACACCGCTAAAGAAGTAGAAGTGTGTGTGTGTGTGTGTGTGTGTGTGTGTGTGTGTGTGTGTGTGTGCGTGTGTGTTTTCCTCGTAGGTGGCACAACAAACGACCTCCGACACCAAACTCATTTTTCCTCTGCGGTTTTCATTAGGAAATTACTTAAGCCAAAGTCGCCCAATAGCCCAGCTCCTCCTCCTTGAGAGAGTGTGGGAAAATGTGCCGCTTAAAGTCCAGCTAAAAAGTGCATCAAGGGGTTATCTTAATTCTGGAGCAGCAGCAGCAGCTTCGTGAAGTGGATTAAACTACACACGTATTTTAAAAGAGTAATTAATGATATGGCTTATCCAAATCGAGAGAGAGTAAACAGATTGGGATAAATTTAAAGCATAAAATAGAAGGAACTATAAAGTTTTCCAAATAATAGCTAAGCTGCAGATCCTAAATGAAATCCAATCTTATTAATTTCCAACTATTTCTATTTAATAGAGATTAGGAAAGTCGACAATTGGAATATAAAAATTCATAATTTAATTTATAATAAAAATACAAATTACGAACGAAAATTTGATTAAATTTAAAGAAAATAGTTTAAGTAAAATTTAATATAAATTAATGTATAAAATTGCAATCTTTTTTATTGATTTAAATAAAAATGCCACATTAAATTTTTCCATAATCCTTTAGACACTTTGTGCCTTCTCCTTGTTGGCAGCTGCCACCTGGGCTTGCACACTATCCGCCCTCAGCTTCTGCGAAGTCCAATCTCTGCTCGTGCAAGGCATTTCAGGGATCATCTGAGTACTCTGCGAGTCCAAGCAATATATATCATGTAGATCACTGCAGTCCGTATTGCAAATATTGCGCCAGCCCTTGTCGTTGATGTGATATAGTCGCACAATGCCGCCCGAATAGGCATCCTTTCTGGTGGCATGATAGATGGCACGGCGTGCCAAATCGTATGCCTCCTCATCAGTTAGATCCCAGCGATAGCCCGTGTCCAGCACGCCCAAGGCATACATCGAGCCGCTGCCCACAGAGAAGACGCTGCCATGCGAACGCATACCTTCCGAATCGACATAGATCAACTTGCAGCCCTCATCATCGCAGCCGGCTAGAATCATGCCCATGACGAGACCCATGCCCTTGTACTCGGCACATATGTTGCACATCATGCGCGCGGCGGCATCCACCATGATGCGCCGCTTGTAGCGCAACTCGTGGAGTCGACACTCTCTGGCCAGCACCCGATCCCAGTAGACACAATCGGCAGCACCGCCAGCCAACGTGCCCAACATATAATTATTCAGCTCGACAATTTTTCGCATCGTCTGCGAGCCAATATACTCGCCGGAAGTGGCACGCGAATCGGCACAGAGCACAACTCCGCCATGGTACTTGAACCCCAACGTGGTCGTTCCATGCTGAAACTCCAGTCGCAGCTTGCAGTGTTTCAGTATCTTGGCCAGATTCACAGCCGGCTGCAGGCAAAGCTATTTTTATATATATATATTTTTATTTTTAATTATACACTTATTACATTTTCAAAGGGTGGTGCCATCAGGGCGTAGGGATTTGCCATGTTGCTGGTGGCTCTCTGTATCTGCAGCACTTGCCACTCCTTTTGCATTGCATCAAAGCGTTGCATGAACGGCAGCTTGTTCACGCCGCATATCGCCTCCAAAGCCATTGTTAAAGGATTACAAAAACTGAGCAATTTAGAAAAAAATTTGAGTCTAATAAGATTTAAATTGAAGTATAAGACAAGTCTGTCAAGTCACCGATTTCCTGAGAATTTTGAGCTTTTACAGATAAGAAAGTTTTCTATTTTTTAGTTGACAAAGCAACTATTTAATATAATTATTATTTCTTTTAACTTAATCTCTTGGCCATGATTTGGTGCACTTTATTGCATTTGCAGACATTTCGCTGGCACAGAACTCGGCTAATTTGCAGGTCCAAGTCTAAGTCTGGCTGCTCCTCACTTGGCGTCATCTTCAGGCTCACACTTATTAAAACAGGTTCGTCTTCAACTAAGCTCCAATTAATTGCCAAGTCAGCGAGGAAAGACCTGAAATGCTTGGCCCTCTAATAAACTGACAGCAGAAATTTTTAACAAGTTGCCCGTTTGCCAGAGAGTTTCACGGCTAGACAGAGCTGTAATTAACACAACTACTCAAAAGAAGGTTAATACACTCTGAGAAAAATATGCTCACAAGTGAAAAAAAAACGATAGTACAAAATATATAAAAATGTTAACTTCCATCGCTAACGATTTGGCCTAAACTTGATGCCTTTACAAATGGCTAACACAAATCAAATTTAACGAAAATAAAAATAATTCTTGGCTTTCTATATATATAGAAAAAAATGTTGGCTAGCTCTTCTTTAAAGTGTAAAGATTTGCAAGACCAAAATCAATTTCCATTTCTAATAATTTTATAGAAAATTCCAAAAAGGGTTTCTGGCTTAAATAAATATATTTCATACGTTAAAAAAGTAGCTGTAAGTCTTTCTCTGAGTGTAGTCGTAGTAACATCCAACTGAGTTCTGCAACTGCCTTTTTTTGTCCGCGATGCGACTTTAAAGCAACGCTCTTGGCTAAACTAGTTGTGATTTTGCATATCAGATTGCCCAGACTGGAGTTCGCCTTGTGATTTAATAATCAGCCAAACTAGCAACCGGCAACTGGCAACTTGCAACCTGCAACTGGTAACTTGCAACAACTGCTCCTGTTTCTCTGTTTCTTATTCTGTTTTGCCCGTTTCGGTTGCTGTTCCTCAGTTTCAGTTTCCAGCTGCCGTCAAATGAATGGCTTTGCTGCGCTGTGGCAGTGCCATTAAGAGGGCAAACGAACTGCGAACTGGAGGCGCGTGCAACATGAAATATGTGAACAAACGTGGCGCACGCACATCCCCAGTTAGCCAGACACTACAGTACAGTGGACATTCGGCCAGAAGCCAGCAGCTGGCAGCAGCTGCCAATTTGCATAAATTTAGATCACTGCCAATTGACCGTCGCTGGCAAAGTGACCATAGTTTCTGTCGCTCTCTCTCTCACACTCGCTTTCTCTTCTCTTCTCTCTCTCACTCTTTCTCTAAATAGTCGTTTAATTAGAAATAAAATCGTTTGCTTTGCTTTTTAGCTAATTTAGCAGAGGCTCTCTGATTTTGCAGCATTTGCTGTCGGGCCAATTAAAATGTCATGTTTTTTTTCACATTGGCGCCAAAAGTCGCCAACTGGCTCTCTCCCTCTCTCTTCCTCTTTCTCTAACTGCACTTGCTTTAAAAAATGTTCGTAGGCGTTGTGTTTTCTTTGGAGTATTGCTGTCTGCTCTGCGACTTGATTGGCTGCTCATTAAAGCCTGTCTTTTAATTGAAGGTAATCGCTTTTATAAGCTGCAATCAAACAGTTGCAATCGGCTTGTAGCAAGAGTGGAATTCAGTGGGTGACTACACTCGCAAATAAATATCGACATACATTTCAGAAAAATCTACCTGAAAACTAGAAAGATCTTTTGACTATAAGTATAAAAAATAAACCCTTAAATTAAAATGTCTTTTGTATTTACTAAAAAGAAATTTATTTTCTTATGAAATAATTTTAAAAAAAATTAAGTAAAAAACCCATTGCTTTCACAAACTTTCTTATTAAAAAGCTTAACTTTTTTCAAATTGTTTTTTGAAATGTTATGTTTTTCCAGGAGTAATTTATGCATTACCTAAAAACTATATAGTTTTCCTAGCTTCTAGCTAAAAGTATAAACAAATCCTTAAATTAAAATGCCTTTTTTTTACTAAAAACAAATTTGTTTGCTTATGAAATAATTAAAAAAAAAAAGAAAAAAATAAAGTAAAAATAAAACCCATTGCCTTTACATATTTTCTTATTACAAAATGTAACTTGTTTTAACTGTTCTTGTAAGTATTATGTTATTTCCAGCAATAAGTGCTATTTACGCATTACCTTAAGTAATATTATTATCCGGCACTTCTCATCAAAAGCAGCTTTCATAACTCCCACATTAACATGCTAAAATAACATTTTCGTTATTGCTTAGCTAAGGCAGCTGCCAAACCTTAAAACAATACTAAAAAAATAAGTGAATAAAAAAAAACAAGCAACAACAGTAATAACAATAACGAATTTCAGCAAAAAGGAAATTTGTGTTTTTGCAAATTTATTTAAATTTTATTTGGATTTTATTTCATTTAAGTTAACGTGTCGCACACTTTACCTTGTTTACACTGCTGCTTAGCGTTATTGTTTGAAAATCTGACAAATCCTTTGTTTTACTGCTTATTGGCCGTAAAACTTTCGCTAAGCAACTTTTAAGCTTGCTCAAGGCACCGCACAGCTGGATATAGATGGGCGGGGGGAAGGGTGAAGCGGGACTTGAGAGACTTGGATTTCCATTGCGAACTGCGATGGCATGTTTTGGGCAGCTTTCATCATCATATAAACAGACATTTTGACTTGTCGCTGCTGGCAACAACTGCTCTAATCCACCATACCGTAATCCCCAACTCACCCCCCCCTCCACAGCCTACAAATGCAGTGTGTAGGCGACAGCCACATCCAATTTACAGTTCATCATGCTGGGCTGTCAAAAGACGCTCTCTCACAGCTCTCTCAGCTGTTATACCGACATTTTGACACTGCGGCTAATTGAGCCGCAAACAGTTTTGACATTTGCGACCGCTTGCGCCGCATTTAATTTATTTTAATTGAAACAACGGTCACGCGACGGATTTGGCCCGGCCTAATCCTCTTCGCGCAGCAAGAGTTCAAAGTTTGGCCTGCAACTGAAATAGAAACAGAAACCGAAACTGAAACACAAACTTTTCGCCAAACTTGCTTATTAGGTCAGAATTGGCTGACAGCTGGTGATGCGGGCCAAGAGGCCAAGATTAGCTGGTAGACGAGAGGAGACAAGACTCCAAAGGGGTGGGGGGACCAAAACGAAACTATTTTTACAACCGACTCGCTAACAAAGTATCCAATTTTTACGACGATGCATTAAATTAAAAAGTTTTCGAATGGCGAATTTCCATTGCACCAACATTTCCGCCTAATATTGATGCCCTTCCAAATGGCCAACACAATTTAGCCAACAAGTTTGGCATATATTAAAATTATATTTGGTTTTCTACATGGCTTCGAACATTTGTTTATGTTACAAATGTTATGTTTACAAAAAAAGTTAATAAAAATTATTTTTCTAGTTCTGCCGGAAGAAGTGTATAGAAACGTTAACAATTCACATTACACACAACTTTGGTTTCTTTTAACGACTTTGCAATGGTTCCAATTCCCCATTGGAGAGTTCAGGTCTCGTTTTTGTTTTTATGGCCAACAACATATTCGCATTCCACATTCCGTTGCACTCACATCCTTAGAACTTTTGGCTAATTGTTGCGCCGACGAATTTTACGGCACTTTGAAAGCCATTAATCCGCATTTTATGTACTTAATTAGTTTCCGAAACGCAATTTTATTACGCACTTTGGGCAATGTCTCGTTAATTTTGATGATCGATTTGCATCGATGAGCAAAGTTTGAAGTGTAGCCCCAAAAAGATACCAAGATAGATACAAAGATAAGCCAAACAGCTTAGTTTTTAATGGCTCACACATCGTACTATACCTTTTTCTTGGCTAAAAATTGAATTTCATGCCTAAAGCAGTTGAAAAATCATTTGCAGTAATCGAATTATCGAATTAGAAGAAGATATTTAACAGAAATTAAATGAAAAAATTCTTAAGAAATATTTAAAAAAAATATACTCAAATATAAATCTCATTTTAGATTAAAAAAAAGGCATCTACTTCTCTGACAATTCAGTTTTCATTGCCAAACGAAATCAATAATTGAATAGTTCTTTACTTTAACCAACCAAGTTTAATTGACCAAGTTTGTCTAACTCAAATGCACTTTAGGCCAGAACGGCGGCAATTGAAAGTGTTTTTTGTGTTTGCCAGAAAGCGGAAAAAATAAACACAGGCGATCTTTTGTGTGGCAACAAAAAGCGAGGTAATTGCCAGAAGAGAGCGGCTAATGTGGCAAGTGGGCAGCCTGCCACAGCCTCTGTTTAAAGGCCAATCGATGCTGTGTCAACTTGCAACACGTTTATCGTTCGCTTCGCAATTCATTTGCATTCGGATTTGGACTCGGAATCACATTTCGCATTCACATTCAAATTCGCACAGTGCTTTGTTTTCTCGTGCTGCTAATTTGGCCACAAAGCGTAGAATTTGTTCAGCCATGTGCCTTTGTCCAACGTTTTTGGGGGCACCTTGTACGGGAGCACAGGGCACGGGGCACGGGTATCGTAATTGGCGCAACCCGTTCCATTTGCCGAGCTGAGCAAAGCTCTAATCAAGTTTTTATACTGCTGCTGCACAGTGCACAATGCGATGCACACACATTGCACAAATGCCAAAGTGATGCTCGTGCTCGGCGTCAATTACACAAACTCCAGTAGCCAGTTCAACGAACACACCAACACACACACACACACATATATATATATATATATAGATATGTATCCTTGCACATCTGTAAAAATCATGGAACGCACATTTGATAGAAAATTACTAATGGAATAGAGTTGTGCTCGGGCGGTGGACGGTGGAAACAGGAGTGTGGAATACCTATGCAAAATATTTCCTTTGCATAGTCAGAAATATTTGCAGTCATAGAGGAATTCCAAACAAGTATCAATATGCATACTGAATGTAAAAAATTAACATGTGAATTGTTTTGAGAATTACTTAATAAACCATTAGAGGAAAAATAGTTGATTGAATAAAAAGTTGAATTTGATTTTTTGTTGACCTTTTGAATATATCTTTAGCTTTTTCATTAATTATTAAAATATAGTAGCACTTTTTCTTAGACCTAGATATTACCTCAATAAATTTATTTATACAAACTTTCTGCTTTCAGTTACTTTTACACAATTTCCATTTCATTTGGCTTCAGTGCTGCAAATAGTTGCAAGTTTTGTCAAGTCAAGTCACAGCAACAATTGCTCGCAGTGCAACATTTCGAACAGTTGCCAGGAATCCGGGCAGGTGAAGTTAGACAGCACAGGTAATATTAAAGTGCAGCTAATAAAGCGGCAATAATCTGCACAACGTGTTTTTCCAACTTTATTGTCAATCAATGGAAAATGGCAAAATCAAAGTCAATTGGGCATCACATTATTCCCACATGCGACAGCTTGGCTAAAAGAAAAGAAAAAAATAGTTAACCATATTTATTGGTTGACTTCACTTCACTTGGCTGCAGATTTCAACTGCAGAAACTCACATTTCATATTTCAGATTTTCTGCTCAAGTTGAGAAATGAAGCACAGCGATTGTTTTCCGTAGAGATAATTAAATAATGTTTTGTATATACAACTGAGACCAAAATGGGAGCACATACAAATAAATTATTTCAACAAATTTTAAATGAAAAAGCTACATTTTAATGAATTGCATTGTGTGTGTGTGCGAATGTGTGTGTGGCGCATTTTTAATGTCTAGGCAACACATATGCAAAAATAATTCAATGGCTTCCATTAACCAAAATATGTAGCAATTAATTGACTTTGCTGCTCAATTTAATTAATTTTTATTTATATATATTTCTTGCGCCCAAGTTTAAAATGCGCTTAAATTAGTTAAATTGCTTGTTAACCGATGTCAGCGTATTAATCAAAAGTGTGTGTGCACAACAAGCCGCGAGCCAAGTGTTTATTAATTGCTTTTGTAACCGGCTGTTTCAGTTCACTTCCTAAATTGAACTGGTTTTTTCATATGCGAGTTGGTTCAGAAGTTGCTGAGGCAGAACAGAATCGATAACAACTATCGATTACATCTTGATAAAAATATTCTGAGATCGAAGATGTTTGCTCTGTCTGGCAAATAAGCAAATTCAGTTAAATTTTTGATATAAAGATAGCAATATTAATCCATCCCCTCCCCTCCCATCATAGTTGTTTTTAGCTGTAAGAGAATTGTAAGAAAAGTGTCAGCCAAAAAGTGAGATTCTTGTTTGCACAAATTTTATTTATAATTGTACTGGCGACAGGTGCAAGAGCAAAGTGCCCGCTGCTTGACCCACAAAGAACCACAAGCGTTTTCTTAGCGCCAGGGATGGGGTTGGGGGGGGGGGAGGGCGGCTGTTTCTGAAAAACAAACAACTTTTTGTTGTTGTACGTGAAAAGCGCTGGGCGTGCACAAAAGGGGAACAAGCCAAGGACATGGCAAGTAAATGTAAACAGCTTAATTAAAAAGTAAAATTTCTTCATGTGTTTAAAACCGCATGCATTTTGCTACATAACCTTTGAGTTGAGTAAATGTGTGTTTGGGTGTGTGTGTGTTTGATGTGTGTGTGTCACGGCGGGACGCCCACGCGATTGTCGCTCTTTATTTGCTTAAATACGCGAAAGTGTTTTTAATTTAATTTTTCATCTTTTTTATTTTGCCTCAAAATCTTTTGCTTTCTGCCCACAGCTCCTAATTAAAACGAAAGTAATTTTTTTCGCCAAGCCAACGCTCGCAAAAATTTTGCACATATATACATAATATTATATTTATACACCAACACACACACACAAACATACATACATAAAACATTTTCTTAGTCATGCAAGTGCTCATTAAAAATAATGTTGATATGCTTCGCACTGCGTTTTTTGAATATTAATATATCAAATAAAATACACACACACGCTCACACACCTATATAAGTAGTTTCGAGTAAAAAAAAAAAAGAAAGAAAAAATTGCAAAATTATTTGTTTCACAAATAATCTTAAAAGTATCGCTAAGTTCTTCATTCCATCGTCAGCTGTGCTCTCAAAAACTGTTTATTTAATTTTCTCTCTTGCCCCAGTCAAACTTTTCTTTTAAATATTTACCATACTTACCCCATGTGCTGCTGCAAAAGTTTTCTGCACACGCATTTGAGCAGCGTGTATGTGAAGGGGACGGTGGGGGTGTTGGGGCAAGGTTATAGTCGGGTATGAGTGGCATGAAGGGTTCTTAATATGTATATGCAAAGAACGCAACATCAATGCGGTGAGTAATTATAAAGTTTGATTGTTGCAACTTTGCTTTTAAAATGTGCGAAATATTTCAACAAAGAAAAAAAACACCGCACTTAAGTCAAAGATAACGAAAGTGTTTGCATATGCAAATTAATTCCATCTAGCTTATGCAAAACCCACAACTTATATTAATATCAGAATTTCTCGATTAAACTGAAATAATTCGCCAAATGAACTTTAACCAAAATTTAAAGTCGACAGTTCTTTTGCCTCACTTGAAGGGTTCAGGGTATAAAAAATAAATAAAAATTTGCATGCAATTTTTTTTATGTTATACTCACAGTTGCAGTTTTCTAAATTTACATGTCAAATTAAAATTTACTTCATCAATACAGTTGCATTAATCTGCATATGTTTTTCTTGTGTATTTTTTGCATTTGTCGTCTTGCATCTTCTAAAGAAATTAATTTTTGGCATACACAACAAAAGCAATTTGCATTGTTTGCTTATAAGTAAACAAATAAACATATTTAAATATTTATATTTATAGATGTTAAATTTAAATGAAATATAATTTTCAAAGTGTTTTACAGCTTTTTCTTCACCTGGTCGAAACAAAAGCATTTAATTGCCAAAAACAAACAGCAATTGTAATCGCATAATAATGATTGGATTTATGGCAATTTGTCGAGAAAAGGTAATTAAAATTGTTCAGAGCACATAAAAGAGATAATTGGCAGACGAAGGATTTGCATTTTAAATCCACAATTTAAAGCTCAGCAATAATTCTAAAGAATTTTCTTTCTTATCTCAAATTGTTTTATCTGATTTGAAATTGTCTGGCTTATCGAAAATATACTATTATTGCTCTAAAACATTGAATGTCAAATTGCTTTAAGAAAAGAAAAATTAAATGCAGAAAAAAAGCACAAATATAACAAAACTTATGAGTAATACTTTTAGCAGCTGCAGCAAAAGTAGAAAATAACTTAAAAAGAATAAATTGTTTATATTAAATAATAACCATTTATAATAATGTTTTGAGTTTACTTTCAATGGAAACAGCTTTCGGCTGTTTTTTTTTTTTATTATTTGCAGCAATCATGCTTTAATGTGTTAATGAAATTGTCATAAGCTGCACTGATTTTGTTGCTGTTGCAAGTGCAAAGACACCACCATTTGAAATTCAAGCCAACGCATCTGCTTTTCCCGACTATCTGCCTAGCTGGGAAAAGTCAGCGAATGTCTTTTTAATAGTGTCTCTGCCTGTTCATTGTCGATGCTGCAGGCAACGCGTGACTTGGACATGGCTACACTCAGATTATAATATGATCAACATGTATAATTTAGTTTTAACACAATTTTATTTAACTCTTTTGTATCTAGCGTCATAAGTAATAATAAGCAATAAAAATAAAAATCACCTCACTATATTTTTTTAGATTACACAATGCCAAAAATAAATGATTTCTCATTCTAAAAAAAAAAGTTAAAACCTCCTTTAAAGACATTCAGAAAAAGAAAAACAAATTATTGAATGTCCTTTGACTACTTTTGCAGGCTAAGATTAATCATATTTTTTTTCAAATTTAATTAATAAGTTGATCAAATAATATGTATGTATTCATTTCATCGCTTAGTTATTAGTTGTTAAAAAATAAGCAGAAAATATAAATTATTTAAATAAATAAGTTGTCCTATTTTAAATAGTGCACTTTATTTTTTATTTTATTAATCATTAAAACATTACTTTTATTTTATATATCTGATTTATAATTTATTTTCTATATATGTATTTATTTATTTTTACATACTAAAATATTTTTCAAATTCCTTTTTTTAGGCACAGACTCAATCAGCAGTGCAGTTCGAAAAATTTAAGATTTTGATAATGTTTTTTTGCGAGTGTATTCGCTAGCCGCAGCCAGAGTGCTGGCAACGAACGCAGTCTGCGGTGTGGCGACCACACCTGCAATTTAAGAGCTGCATGTGGACCGCAACGTGTTGCGAGGGGGAAGGCGGGCTGCCAGCACAATTTGCAGCGGGGCAAAATGAAGTCATAAAGTCTGATTTCGCCCACTCATGCTCATTACTACGTAACCTTAACGATGATAACGATAATGATGATGACGATGATGATGATGATGATGATGATGATAATGATGATAATGATGCTCATTATGGGGCAAACTATTATTGCAGTGCGGTGCAGTGCACTCGGCTCTCATTTATTTTGCAGCAGCTGCTAAACTTTCTGACCATAGCTGACACTTTCCATGAAACAATTTAAAAAGTCATTGTCATCAGACCGGCCAAGTGCGCCAAGTGTCCTGTCAATGGCATCGTTTTTTTTATTGCCCATTACAGCGGTCACTCTCCCAATTCGACTGACTTGCAATCCGGAAACCCTGCAACCCGGCAGCAGCAGTCTGGCGTCGGGCGTCTGTTGCGTCTGTGTTGCAAAATGAAATTGTCATTGCTGGAAATGACCCGCAAATGCAACATATCAAATTGTTTGTTTGCCTTTACAACAACCGGATACTTGAGCTATTGAAATGGCTTCGTAATTCAAAAGTACAGGTGACAGTTTGAGTTCATCCTTTGTTGTTGTTTTAAGGATACCATATTCAACCTGTTTGAACCACTACTTAACTGCAATTTGTCAAAGGATATTGAAAGTTCGTCAAAACCGATGGATATCTTTGCCAGTTATGCCAACTTTTCTCTTTCACCCAGCAAACTTTTTCCGAGTTCTTTTCTTACTCTGTTGCTGTTGTTCTTTCAGGGGGGGGGTAGGGGTGGATGGGAGGGTTGGTTGCGATGCTTTTGTGGGATTGCGTGACATTGCAATCTCGAAAACAATTTCAAGTTTTTCAACACGCCCAACTTGTTGTCGCCTGCTCCCTCCCCCTCTGACCCTTTCAGCTTGAAAAACTTGACGGCAAATGATGTATGAGATATACGGAAAAGCGTGTGTATTGCAGTTTTTAGCAGTTTTAGCCATCTTCCAATAAGTTTCTCATTGTTGTGTGGCCAAATGAAAACTTTAAAGTCGATTGATAATAATACAAAAGCAGTAAAAATGCTCAATAAAATAAATGCCAAGATCTGCATTGAAATAAAGTTCTGTGCATAATAACATTCTTAAAGTCAACTAACAAAAAGTTATAGCCAAGTTATGCAATTTTTCTTAAGATAAGTTTTTAAGAAAAAAAATCGTTTAGAGTTGAATTTATATGATTTACTAGTATTTATTAAAAATTCTTTTCATTGCTGTTAAGTTTTGCCTAAACTTATAAAAATTAAATCTCAACTTGCTTGATTTTCTATGATATTTGGTTGTGATTGAGTTTTATAACAAGAAATAAGAATTCAAATAAGCTGCACAATAAAATTAAAAAGTCATTTCAACAATTAAGCCAACTCAAAATCATGCTTTTTTCAAGTTTATGGCCTTTTAATGTTTTGTTGCTGCTCATTAAAGTTGGTATGCTGATTATGACCATTATTGCTGATCCGTTATACGGGCGGACGGACAAACATCGTCTACTCCAACTTGGAAAATTACGCTTTGCGAAACCACAAAAATTTATAAAGCGTAAAATTAAAAGCATAAAATTGCATGCTTTAAATTCAAATGCAACGAAGCAGGAGCAGAGGCATCAGCAGAGGCAGCAGCAGACGCAGCAGAGGCAGCTGCCCCAGTGATGTCCACAGCAAGCATATCGCACAAAAGTTCAAACAAAGAAGCATTTCAACTTACTCTCCCCCCCGCCCTAACACTCTTGTCTTCAATTTTCCCCTCTCTAACTGTGCAGCACACGCACACTAAATTCACAGTTATCGACAGTCTGCCATGCAACGTGTTCTGATAAGCGCCACACTTAAATGCGCCACAAACTGCGACTGACTTTCTACCACGACTTGCCGCATTTGCCGCCTTGCGGCCACCAACATGATATGCGGCGATATGGCATGAGAGATATATTGCCACACGATAGTCACAAGAACTAATGGCGAATGTGGCCAAATATCTGGTTTGCATTTCTTAAAGATGAAAGTTTGAACGAATCTTAAAAGCTTTTGCTCAAATGCTGGCATAAATCTGATATAAAAAAAGGGTTTGCCTTTTTGTATTTAAATAAAATAATTAATTTAAAATTTATGCATGTCAAAATATGTTAAAATAATAATAATATTTAGTGGCAGAATTCAAGTAAGAAAAAAATATTTCTTCTCCTATATATTTATATATATATAATATTGATCAACCTTTTTCTTGTTAACACTTTTTGTGTTGCACTTCAAATTTATTTATTTGTTTAAAAGTTGTTCTTATTCCTTTCAGTAACTTGAAATAAGCCAGAACGAAAAGAAAGAAAGCAGCTTCAATAGCGAAAAATTGCAAATAAATTCAGTTCATTGTTGTCCTGGAAATAAGCTTGACCATTTCAAGTGGTTGTCGTCAATAGTGGTCCTTATGCAGTTGTCCACTTGTAGCTGACTAGCGTTAAGCTCTGCATGGCCATCAGTCAAGTGGCGCCTTGCTCCGCCCTCCGCTATCCCCCCGCTAATTCTGTCCCTACTGTTTACCATTAGAAATTCATGAACAGCGTCGCCAGCTCATCAACAGCACAACAAAGTTGTCTGCTGAAGACGAAGGAAGAAGTGGAAAAAGAAGGAGCAGCTTGAGTGGCAGGACTAAGTGAAGCAACACATCTTGCACTTTGCAGTTTCTTCCTTTGCTGTTTTCCTTTCTACTTTTTTTTCTCTCTTCTTTTTTTTTTTCTTTACATGAGTTTGCTGTTTACTCGACTGGCGCCACCTGGCGGGGGGACGCTCAAAGCTCATTATCGTACAGATTATGGACGCCTTAGCTTCTAGTCAAAACACAACTGGCTTATGATGCAACAAAGGCAACAAAGTCAAACAACAACAACAACTGCGATTTGCACAGCTTTTGTTCACAAGAAAATACAAATTTAAATAATTTAATATATTTTTTTACCCCATCACATTTAAATTTTCTGAGTTCCGTTTCAACGTATTATTCAAAAGAGTTGTGCACATCCAGTTCCAGAATTTTAAAACTGGATATTAACCAATGGCCAGAACGCAAATTTGCTGGCAATGAATAATCCCGACGAAAGCGGACAAATATCTTGGCAAACACAACTGGATTTGGAACTTGAACAGCATTCTGCAAATGCTCCTCAATCAGTTTTTGCATCTCACATAATTCCAGCTTGGTGGCAAAATCATTTGCTCTTCTTCTGGCCAGGAAGAGCATGTCTATAAACGCGAATTTCCGATCATATTGGTTCAAGCAATGCACCTTCAATGGCAGCGCTCGATAAATGTGCCGTTGCTCGAAACGCATTAGCTGACATGGCCAGCATTTGGCGACAGAGTCCTGGTCATCTGGTCTGATCAGATCGTGCCAGATCTGCTTGTAACCCATGGGCGTAGTACACAATTTGAGATATTCCTCACGTTGCTGCGCTATGAATCCGGTGACCAGCACCAGCGCCTGTTTGGAACTCTCCACAAATAGTGCCTCGCTAAATGTCCAGTCCCAGTGCAATTTCAGTTTCCACAGATTCCACGTAATACTTATCACTTGCCACGGCAAGAACAGATGAGTCAGCACTGGCCACGACAGCTCTCTACTTTTATCATCCTCCTTTGCGGGCAGTATTTCTATATGCAGCTTCCACTTGGGTTGCTCCTCTTGGGTTGGCAACTCCGAGCTGGAGGCCATCAGCCGACGATTCGTGTGCAGCCCAAGGCAAGTTTTGGACATTCGACTGTTTGCTTGTCGGTGGTTTCTGTACACATTTGTCAGATGGGTCCAGCCGAATTTTAGTGGACTTTTTATAAACATATTTCCATAATTTTGAATATTATTGCAATATTTTTTTATGGGCCCAAATGATTTCTAGTAGTAAAATTATTCTGACGTACAAAGCGATTCTACATAATACAAAATTGTGTTTTCAAAAATAAATAAATAAATAACAAATTAAAAAAAAAAAAATTTAAAGAAATTGAATTTTAAGATTCGAGTCCTTTTTGAGAAAGTTATGGCAGGTAAAGATTTGCACTTTTCAGAGTATCCCAGAGAATCCCATAATAAACAATAAAATGTATTATATAAATAGAGTTCAAGCCATGAATCAAAAATTTAATTAAAATTAATTATAATAATTTTAACATTGATTTAGCTTTGCTAAATTTGAAGTCATACTCACTCCCAAAATCGCATTTCTAGCTTTAAATTCATTATTAAGCTAGGGATTATTTCTGAAATTAAGGCCCTAGCAATTGATTTAGAACAGAGATGATTATTGCATATTTGACTCCAAGTCGTAGGAGAAAATTAGACACGTTTTCAAATTGTTGCAAAATTAGATGTTGTCTTTAGTTGGACTTTGTCAGGTTAATCGTATGTGCATTCCTACTTACATAAATACATTGATAGAGAGATGTACATAAGTACATGCGATTAAGCAGAACAATGAGCTCTAATTGTGGCAACAAGAGGATAATCGATTCACCTGACTTTGTGGACCGACTGATTGATGAAGCTGCCTCGTGGGAACCCGAAGCTGTTTGCTGAGCATTGATTCGCAATGCACAGTTTGCCAACGTGCAATTATCGAACGCATTAGCAAATGGAAAACATTTGTAAGCAATTCCACACACACCACAGCCCCCTTTGGCATTCATAGTTGCATTTCGACCAACACCCCCCCCCCCCCACAAGCTCACCTCACCAACTCTCTATTTGTTTATCCAGGTGTGTTGTGTGTTTGTTCTGTGTGTTGCGTGTCTCTGTTTCTCTTTTGCATATGTGTTTGTGTGTGTGTGCACTTGAGCTCTGTTAACTGAATACAAACAATGGCTAACGAGACACACACGCACACACACACACAGAAGACACGCCCACTTATCGCCCAGCCCCAAGACATGTTTGCCAACTTATATCATTTGGGTTAATTGCTTCGCAATTGCCCTCAAAATTTGCATTCAGCCAATGTTCATATCAATTATTGCCTCAACTCAACAAGCAATGAACAAAGCACTGGAAATATATTTGCGATTATCAATTCTGTAGAATCTTGTTAATTTATTGATTTTAATGTGTATCTTCATTTATTATCAGCCTCTGTCTCCCTTCTTTTCTTGCTCTTCTTCTTTTCAGCCAGCTGCTTTTGGGCCATGCTCAAACTGCTGACACTGGGCTTGCTGCTGCTGTGGTTCAACCATATAGGTTGTATCCAACTTGGGCTTGTCCAGCAGGCTTGCTATTATCAAAGTGTGCCAGAATGTCCAGCACACCACGAAGATCCACTTGCTCCTCCGAGTTATAAACACGCTCGCGTTTAATGGCCTCAATTGCAACCGCTTTATTGTGCTCCAGCGTAGCTGTGGAGGAGGAGGAGGAAGAGGAGGAGGAGGAAGAGGAGGAGGAGGAGGAGCTATCACTATCACTATCAGAATCCGACGAACTGCTTTCCTCATTCTCGCTCTTATCTTCGCTCTCATCCTTTTTATCTTTTACGTCCTCTTTTATCTTTGCCCCAAAAAGTGCCGGCATTTCCAGCGATTGATTCCTTTGGATTTTTACATCCGAATCGATTGTGTTCATCTGCTTATTCATTTTTTGGAATTTTATTTAGATTTTGCCGTGTCACTTCTGCTTTTTGCCTCTTGCTGCTGTCAACTAATTTTTAGGTTTGCTTGTTAAAGTTATCGATAGCTGAGCGATTTAATCAATTGAAGTGTTTTAGGATTGCTGCGCAATGAGTCTGGTTAGAGTTGTCAACATATTTAATTAATGTGTTTTCTGCTAAAGAGCACAATTTTATGGAGCCATTCAGACTTAAACCAGCAGCCATTTAGTGGCTATAAATATTTACTGTCATGTTTGAATCTTGCCCGATTTATCACATAAATTGCTGACAATAAAACTATACCCAAAAATATATATATATATGTTTATTGTATGACAAACATCTGCGTGTTTGTGTTGTATACATAAATGCATAAGCCAACAGTGGCGATCAAATATGGCAAAAATGAAAATATGTTGCTCAAATCACACAGTGACAAACAAATCCCCAACATAATCTGGCCCAAAAAGCGACACGAGGCCAACATGGAGCACAAAAGTATCGCAATAAAATATGTTAAGTAAATACGGAAGGGCAGATGGGGACAAAGAAGATAGAAGTAGATAGATAGAGATAGACAGAGAGAGTGAGACAGAGAGAGAGAGAGAGAGAGAGAGATAGTGACTAAACAATAAGCCAAAAAGTACGCTTGATTAAGTTTAACTTCCGGTTTGTTATAAATTGAGCATTTATGTGGGATTTGTTTGCGAAAACAGTTTCTACTTTGTTGGGCAAAACAAATGTTTGCCAGCCAGTCAACCAGCTAGTCAGCTAGTCAGCCAGACAGGCAGACAGACAGGCAGTCAGCCATTGAGCCAATATAACTGACTGCCTAACGCTTTTTGCTTGTATGTCTATTTCCGGCGGAAGTGGTGAATAAAACATGAAACGAAATAAAATAAACAAAGTAACCAGCTGCCAGCTAAGTATACAAACATGCGAAAACACACAGAGTGTGTGGGTGTGTGTGTGTGTGTGTGTGGCCAGAAGTGAACTTCCGTTGTCCGTTAGATTAGTTTTTCGTTTCTCAAATCTCTGAATTATTCCAAGGGGTCCATCGATGCAACCGAAAAATATTATGAGCCGCCTGCTGCCATAAACTCGAACTCCTGCAATGGCCCAGTGGAATAATGCCAGGCCAATAGTCGACCATTTTGGCCGATGATGTAAGGCATTTAATATCCGTAAATGAAATATTCAATTTCCCCCCCAAAGACACAACTAGGAAATAGGCAAAAACTTTTACCTGTCCAGATCTGAACAACAACAACAATAAAAAGTTCATCTCGAAAAACCACAAAATGAGCCCAGCGCCAACTGGACAACCTTTGTGGAGATTGCAATTTTTATTATTCATTTTGTTGTCTGTTGTTCAAATTGAAAACTTGTATTTTAACAGCGTCGAGCATGCAGTTTGAAATTGGTAAGATATACAAAAATATTTCAATTAAATTTAATAATTTATTTATTTAAAATTGAAATGAAACTGCCTTATTTAAAGGCCGGTTGAAATTCAAGTTAAAGGTATGCAAATATTCCCTTCAAATTCAATAATAAATTTGTAATAATTAATTTACATAATTAGTCAAAGATTTACTTAGCTGATTTATTGCATACACTTGGCCACTTTTGACCTGCTCTTGCAAAATAACCAATATTCCATTAAATTTTCCATTTAATTTCGGTTGAGAAATAATAATAATTTCAAGCTGAAATCCATTGCAATTCCACTTGCCTTTTGGCCTTGCAGTTTATGACCCGACCAAGAAGCTTTTGGATTTTGTTCGTAGCAAATGACAATTTATGCAAACAGTTAAGCTCTTTGTCCCCCCCCCCCCACTGCACACCCCTCCAAACGAAATTAATTTCAATTGCAGTTGAATTGCATTTAATTTGGGAAAGTGCATCCAAGCTTTTGTTAACGATTTGGTTGCCCGCAAATTATTTCAAATAGATTCCCATTTGCCGGACAACTAAGACAATTAATTCCACACTGGCTAAAGAGGCAATCGACTGGCCAATAAGCAAATATTGTTGTTGGGCATATATATTTATTGTTGGTTATTTCAACTATTTTGGTAATGACAACAGTTGCCACAACAGCAACGGGCATTCCAATTGGTTCTGCACTTCCACAAGCAGCGTGTAAGATGATAATTCCAAGGACAACGACAGGTGCAAGGACTCCAGCATTGGACTCGCTTGCAGCAGTTGCAGTTGCAATGCCATCTCATATTGTGGCAATTGAAGCATGGTTTTTGCTCGACTTCAGGTACAGGTTCGGGTTCGGGTTCAGGTTCGGGCTCAGGTTTGGGCTTGTGAGACTCAACGATATTCGTCTCCGATTCACACCCGGATACAACATTATAGACCGACTCGATCTGGCCAGTAGCATCGTCATGGATTTGGTGTTCTGTGACTTTGTAAAAGCGCCTTTTAATTTTTGCTTTGTCCTCATTCTTTTGTCGATCAGATAGAATTTCTAGCGGAGAACTGCCGGAAACCTCCCTCGATGCTTGCTTATTGTCAGCAGCTGGTTTTTCTGTGGATGTCTTTGGTCCTTCCTCCCTCCTGGACAATTCTAAAACTGACTCTTTTAATTCATTGTCAGTCGAAAAACCGCTTTTCTCTTTTGCAGCGATGTTCCTTAGGATCTCGGACCTTTCGGATCCGCGTGAGGTAATCTCCCTAGTTCGTTTCCGTATTTCTTTACCACCCACATTAAATCTGGATTCGGATGCTTTTCTCGACAAGTCAATTGCAGAGCCGCCCTTCTCTTTTGAATCGATGTTCCTTAGTATCTCGGACCTTTCGGAACTCCAAGAATTTTTCGAAGTAATATTTCGAAATTCTTTACCAGTCTCATTTAAACAGGATTCGCATATTTTTCTCGTCACGTCTAATTCATCATCAGTCAATGAACCGCCTATTGAATCTTTTGAATCGATGTTCCTTAGTATCTCGAACCTTTCGGATCCCTGCGAATTTTTTAAAGTAATCGATTCGTCTCTATTTCGTTTTTGTATTTCTTTGCCGATATCGTTTAATCTGGATACGGATGTTTTTGTCGAAACGTGTGTGTCCAGCGAATCAACAGAAGTTTCATAGGCGAAAAACTCGTCTCTTTCAATTTCATGACCAGTTTTATCATATATGGTAACAGTTTCAGTGGTCTTCACTCCTTTTGTCTTATCACTTGGATTAAATGTTGTAATCGATTCTACTTTCCTAACCCTAATCTCCCGTTCACCTGTGGCAGCAGTAACATCGTGTTCCTCCAACTCGATCTCTTTATCCATATATGTTTTCTTTACATCCGGAAATTGTGTGGTTTTATCTTCCTGTTGAATATCCGAGGTCTGAACGATTTTCCCAAACATCTTTGGTTTCTTGATTCGTTTACCTTTCGTGGGACTTGTACGCGGACAGCAAATACAATAATTTCTTGTCCCTTCATATAAAGGACACATAAAAGGATTGTCATCGTCAGGCTTGCAATCTTTCTCAATTTGTTTGTACTTTAATGGCTGCTCATTGCCTGGATAACAACTACAACTTGATTCATCCCAATAGCCTGTTGACGAGCTCCCTCCAGCGCATTCCAATCCATTCCATTTAGGTCCAGTTGGTGTGTAACTTAATGTATGGAATCCTCCTCCGACGGTTGCAGCACCTTTTCGAGCAGAGCAATAAGGTGGCTCCACTGGTTTACATCTTGGTGGCTGGCATCTTCGGACATCTCTGTTGGCATTCCAATTGCCAACTTCTTCAACTGGTCGATCCGGATATCGCATATACTTTCCAGCACCCGGCAGTGACATTTTCACTTCAAGTTTATCTGCAACATTTTATCTACAATTTTGATGCCCAACAAAATGATTTAATTAAATGTACATAAAAAGCAAATGTTTTGTGATGGGAAAAAAGTAAAACATAATTTGAGACATTTTCATATACAAAGATAATTTAAATAAAAATGTTTAATTAAAATTAAGGTCTTTTGGGTAGATTAAGACGGAACTTAGAAGAGATCTAAAGATATAATTGGTAAATTTAGAAATAATAAAATATATATTATATTTAGTATATTTCGTTCTCTCTGAGTCATGGGAATGATTATTTACTTTAGACACTTGGACTCCATTTAGATATTCAAACAAGTAAACTTTGTCTCTCTAAAAGTTGTCAGTATTTGAATTTTATACAGTTAAAAAATCAGTTGACAACAGTTAAAAGAAATTAGTAAAATAAAATTGACACGTTTTGAAAAATTATGTGTAAAAATTGTGATACAAAATGGGACACCTTGAGTATCAGCGCAAATTAGAAGAATTTCAAAGTGCACTTCATGTTCCTAAGTGGTATGCGGGTCTCTCCGATTACCAGGAGCGAGCCATCAAAGAGTTGTGCAACGATCTGCGCGATGATTTCGAGCAGGGCACAAGTTTTCGTGTCGAGAAGATCCTAATGCGTCTCGGCCTGAGTCCAATGATTACCCAAAAGAAAATCCGCACCATGGTGCAATTGAGTCGGGGCAATGATCTCGCATTTCTCTTCTTTATACTCGAGGGATATTATATAAGTTGCCGCAAGAATGGAGAATACACAACGAATGAGAAACTGCTAATGGTTGCCATGGCCAAAATTGATTTGTTGCCCACTTTGCGGGAATTGGATCGGATACTGCCGCCGCCGCAACTCAGCGAATTGGATTTGAAGAGACAACGGACGAGTGCGATAATCCCGCAGAATTCCAAGGAACATCGAACGACGCAACAGAAGAAGACAAAAAAATCTAAAAAATTGCCATACTTTGAACGTCAGCCAAGGCCCAAAGAAATTCCGGTTAAGTACACCAGTAAGCCACCGCAATTGATAGCCAAATTCCCATTTTGGCCACTGGATCAGGCACCGAATTATGGCAAGCAAACCGATTCGCCTTGGTTTGCCGATTACAATTTGAATCCAGTTAGTCGACTAGTGAAGAAAACCGTTGGGGAAGCTGTGGACAAATATTTCGATCAACTCGATCACATCAAACAGCTGGAGTCCATGGCTCGAGTCAGCCGGCGAGCATCGCTGGCCTTGCAGAAGGCCATCTCACAGAACGCCGACGAGATGCCACTTTGTGGCTATCATCGTTTTGCCGTCGGCGAGGCACAGCTGGTGAAGGATGAACTGACTGTCCTGGCACGTGATCGCTGCATCGAATTGATGGATGTGACCCTGCCATATCGCAAGTTGCGAAAGAGGCGCATTCTGGAACAGCTTGAACATGATGTGGACTGCTGCATGAAACGCTATGCCATGAAAATGGAGAGTACAACGGTGCACACGTTAAGCAGGAGATTCGATTGTGTCATCTGTCAGGAGCAGCGTGTTGACTTGCCGGTGGCCAAGCCACAGGAGCGAGGGGGTCGAGCCTTGGTCGGTGACTGTCTCAATTTGGTCCACACCCAGGCGATGGAGCATTGCGTCGGTGAACGTCTAACGGGCGGTGGTCTGCATCGGCAGCCCATCGATTTTGGGGGTAAACTGGGCACTTGTAAGAATCCAACTGAGTTTGATGACTTCCACTACGAACCGGATCCATCATCCTGTTTGGCCCACAAGGGCAAACATCAGCAGCGCATTTCATTCCTCATTGATGACAGCAAAATGCAGAGGCTGCGCAAGAAACGCAAGGATCAGGCGGTGGAGGTGCGCTTCGAGTGCAAGCAGACCAAGAAGATCTTCTTCACGGCGCCCGGCGATCACAAGCCGTATCAGTTCAAGTACCAGCGCATCTTCAAGACCGGCCAGAAGAAGCCACTCGATGTGAAGAAGTTCATTGATCGCGCCTTTGTGAATGCCCTGGACAAAGGCGATGCGTCGCCAAGGCCGGCGTGCGAGAAGCCCACGGCGATCTCATCCGACGAAGATGACGGCCGTCTGGAAATGGAGATGAGCGGCATACGGCTTACGGACAGTTGTGCGTCCACGGATGAATTGAGTGAGCACAGCGAGCGCAGTCACGAGGATCGCCGGGCGGACATTGTCGATGCAGTTGTGCGCTGTGCCAAGGACATTTGGATGAGGGGCGTCAACATGAATCGGTCTGAAATGGAGGCGGCCGAAGAGCACGAACGACTAACTGAGGCAGAGATAAAAAATCTCACCTTTGGCGTCGAACAGATTGATCCCGACAATGCCGAGCTGATGAATCGCATGCTCCAAGAGGGTCTGCAACAGTTGCGCAAGAATCGAAGATTTGTGCTCGCCTCGTTGCCGGAGGCGCATAAGCTGCCCGTGCTGCAGGAGTGGATAAAGCGACGCTATGGCAAACTGTACACCGAGCAGGCCATCCAAAAGAGTCTCCGGGAATCGTTTAAGGTATTCGAGTTGATAATCAGACTGCAGAATCGCACCCCATCCGTTGATCTAATGGGCATGGATCACTTGCCGCCGCACAAGGAGACATTCGCCTACTACAGCCAAGCCAAGGATTTGGTGAGTATATCTATATATATATTTAATTATTCACAATTTATTTATTAAGTCAAAATTATAATAACTGAATGAATTGTGATTAATTTTTAAGTTAAATAAATTAAATTTGAAAGTCATTTTTTATCGGTATAAAAATCGTTAATTTACTTGTGTTAAATAAGTTTGGATGGATTTTCTGTAAGCTAACAAAATATGTTCGATCTTCACATAATATTTAATTGATTAAAATGCTTACATTTATTTGACTAACCAAAAATTAAATGCCATTTCGCTAAAATTGTGGTAGATTTTCACTTATTTTTTAATGGGTTGAAACTAAAAATTAAATGTTATTTAGCTTGAGGTAGTTTTTCAAATTTTTTAATGGTTTAAAATGTTTAATTTTTTGTATTTATATAATTGAAATGTGACTAACACAAATTGCAATCGATTCAGTTTATTTTTAATAGATTTAAGATGCCTAATACCCACTAATTTAATACAATTAACTAAAATTAAAATAACCAGTACTAAATTTTAAGTTGATTTAAAATTTAAATATATATTAATGTATTTATACAAAGAGGTTAATTAATACTCACATCCACATCTTATCTCGCGTCATCCAACTGCAGGCTGGGAAAGTGAAAGCGGAGTACTACAAAAAGCTCAACGATATTTATATGAAAAATACGATTGCCTGTTGGTCGGCGATGGGCAATTATCTGTGCCGTGGAGGACCTCCGAGGAAGACGTTCTATGCCTACATGTCGGCAAATACGAGGAACATAATGCGCAACAAGGTGTGGAATGGAGAATATCGAAATATTCGACGATTTCGCGATAACTACAGAGAGGCTCACAAGAAATAGAAATAAAGTTGTTTATTGATTAAATTATATTATAATTATATAAAGATATATATATATATATAAATATATATAAGTATTTGCTCAAAAGACCCTTTTCTTTTTATTGCGAGTGACGCGTTTGCCAGTTACTCCATTTTTGTTCAGATAGTCCAAAAGGTTGCGTCTTGTGTGGGCTTTCATTTCGTGCACATATAGCTCCAGCTGAAAGTTGACTTTCATATGGTCGGAGTCCTCCAGCTGGATAATTATGTGTATCACATTCAGGAGCATAACACCAGTCAACTGCTGCAACCGTATATACAAATCCAAATCTTCTGCGGCGGTCAGCGGCACTTGGCACTCGTCATCCAAATCCGATTGACTCGATGCATTATTGGTGGATGACCACGTAATGCTAGAAGAGGAGCAGTTTTCGACATAGGTCTCTGGCACATCGGCATACATATTCTCGAAAATGAGCTGCAGCTCGTAGGCCATTTGGTAGCAAATATGATCCGGACTCGTATACAAATAGACATTATCGAACATCAAACGCATATCGCGTGCAAAGCACTGGGCACTTAAATAGTAATTTGAGTTGAGGCGTTCTTTGATTGTCCCCATATCCATGGGCTCCGTCACAATGTCGTGGTAGTCATCTAATTGGAACACTTCTGCCTCGATGGGTTCATAAAATATCCAGGCCAGTTTTCGGTAGCGCGCCGAGAACAGACGACAAATAATTTTCTTGCAAGCCGTCATCTCCGGCGTAGGCTTACAGCGATACCAACGCGTAAACATTCTGCGATAAATATAAGATTTGATAAAATTTGCTTTTCTTAAGTATTTTCTTAAAATTACCTATAAGCAAACATTTTCTTATGGCAGAAAAAAAGGGATTGGGAATGTGTAAAATAGAGCAAGCGAATATATAATGAAACTATCGATAACATTTAAGCAAAGTTTCTATGGCTTATCGAAAGAACAATAAAATTGATATATTTCATATCGATAAATTACATGTTAAATAATTCAAGATTTAACAATTGCTTGCAACAAAAGTATCTCTTCCATTTATCTAGTTGGTGGCATCTTAAATATGTTGAATCTGCATATTTTATAAACGGACACCAGCCAACGATTCGTATGGTTGGCCAGCTCCTGGCCAGAGATATGCTCGACATTGGAATAGTTGCGTCGGAAGCGCATAAATAGCTCAATAAACACGTACGGCAATTGAGCACTGGGATCCTCCAGTTGTTGCTTAAATTCCGGTTCGATTTCCATGAGAGCAGTCTTCATTTTGGCCAAATCATCATCGCTGTCGCAGTCGGCCACGTGACGCAAACCCACGAGGACCACATCGATGACAGCATACTTCAGGCCGAGTATATTATGAAGATGGACATTAATCGGCACCGCCTGACGAATATCCTGTGGACGGAAACGCAGCAACTCGACGAATGCCTCATGTGGCAACTTGACTGCCTCATTGGCCATTTGGTAGTAGACATTTGAGGTAGAATATGCCTTAATATTGGTCATGTCGCGCAACCGCATAATATTCGTCAGGCAGACAGCTGCCTGCTTGGACTCCTCCACAAAGTCCTGCTCCTTGAACTCCCGGTCCCAGGTCCAACGCAGCTTCCACATGCGCAACTTGCTCAGATAGTATTTGAGCGGATTATATTTGAGCACCAGTTGTGGCACAAGCATCTTGTTGATGATCCTCACCTTGGACGGCTGCTCCACCTGCTGTCTGGGTGGCAGTATAAAATGCCTCGCCAGCAACTGCGTCGGCTTTGCAACAGCCACATGCCTCATCATGTCAGTGGTCAATTTACCTAACAATTTCGAGCACATTTTATTTGTAAATGAATCGAATAATTTAATTTTTAAAATGGCAATGCATAAAACTAGCCTGCTCTGTGAAGTGGCAATTTTAAGTATGGGAAAATAATGTTCAGTTTGTAGAAAATTCTAACTTAATATAAAATTTAATTTAAATTGATAATTAAACAAAAAAATATACAAAATGTGCGTATAAAATTAAAACGTTTTTTGCGTTGCCCCGTAGAAAAAAACCAAATTTTTGATTATATTCACACATCAATTTAAATGGATTTTATATATAATATAAACTAATTTAATATTGATATATTTGACTTATTATATTGACTTTTAAACTTACTGTTGTATACATTCTGCTTACTGATTTTTTTTTTCATTTTAAAATTTAATTTAAATTGATATAATGTTTATTTAACTAAACAACAAAGTATACGAAATGTGCATATAAAAAATTAATCTATTGATTGCGATGCCTAGGAGAAAATTCCCAATTTTTTGTTTTTCTATGTACACAAAAAATGAAACGGATTTTTATATATAATATAAACTAATTAAATATTAATAAATTTGACTTCTCATATTGACTTTTAAACTTTCTGTTGCTAAATAATATTTACAAACATTTCTTAATTTTATTTTATATTTTTTATTGCACTTTGTTAGTTTTATTTATGTTTAAAATTTACTAGGAAAATGCCAACTTCTGATTCAAATTTACAAGTTTTTTATTTGGCTGCAACTAATAATTA
Organism: Drosophila longiperda; assembly: GCA_035042125.1. NCBI lineage: Eukaryota > Metazoa > Arthropoda > Insecta > Diptera > Drosophilidae > Drosophila > Drosophila longiperda. Next base: position 1,989,028 of record JAWNLV010000107.1, read on the forward strand.
TTATTTAAATTATTTTGATTATTACTCCACGCATTTTGCTTAGTTTGCTCTCAATTCCAGGCCATTCTTTTTGGGTTCGAGGAACTCCTCGACAACGGCTTCGACCATCCGATGAAGCGTCTGCTCGAGTTCTTCCCAGCGTTTGTTCTCCGCCTTGCCGCACATCTCGGCATAGTATTTGATTTTGGGCTCGGTGCCGCTGGTGCGCAGGGTGACCACGAAGTCATTCCTGAAGGTGAACGTTATCATCTGGATGCTCTCGTTGGCCGGCAGGATGGCCTTCTTATCGGGTGTGCTGCTATCGTAACCCGTCGTCAAATCGCGCACACTCTCAATCTCGAATTCGCCATCCAGTATGCTGCTGGGATATGAGTGCTCCTCATCATCCTCGAAGGTGCGCAATCGCTTGAAGATCTTCTCCACGAGGGCCTTGTCCTTGCAGATGACATAGGATACGATGCTCGTGTGGTAGCCATAGGATTCGTATATATCACGTAGCTTCTCCTGCATTGTCATGCACATTTTGCACTTCAGGTAGCAGGCCATTGTTGCCACATGGGCTGCCGCACTGATGCCATCCTTGTCGAACACATTTGTGGATAGCATATATCCAATGGATTCCTCGAACGCAAACAGCACCTTTCTGCCCGCATTCTGTTCGTCAATCACCTTGTTGCCAATCCATTTGAAGCCCGTCAACGTTTCCTGGTAATTGAAACCCTCCAATTCAGCCATCGATCTGAGTATCTTGGAGCTGACCGTACTGGCGACCATCGAACAATTGGATAAATCGGTACAGTCCTCTTTCATCCGATAGTTGTGCAATGCCCACCAGCCCAACAGGGCACCCAGTTCATTGCCACTGAATAGCTTGTATTTATCCTTCTCGTCCACAACGGCGACAGCTAGACGATCTGCATCCGGATCATTGGCCAGAATGATGGGACTCTTCTTAGCGGTCGCGCGACATACCGCCAACTGCAGGCATTCCTTGCCCTCCTCCGGATTGGGCCTGGGTGTCGTTGGGAACTCGGGATCGGGCTCAACTTGCTCCGACACCGGAATCACCGGCTTGAGATTAATCTTGGCAAAGGCCAACTTCACATAGGGATAACCAACGCCATGCAGCGCTGTATAAGTAAAGGTCAAAGTGCAGGTGCCGTTTGACGCCATCAGTGGACAGGAGATCTCCCTTTTGAGCGCATTATAATAAGCGGGCACAACATTATTGTAAGGATCGCTCAACAACTCATTGGCGCAGAGCACCGTCTCATCCCAGGAATCGGAAGTCGGCTTCAAATTATCGAGGATGCACTGATGGATGGCCTCATCGTGTGGTGGAATTATCTGAGCACCATTTGTCCAATAGATCTGAGAAAGCGAAGAATCATAGCATGGGTAAATTTTATGTACAAAATATTGATTGATTGATTGACTGTTTGATTGATCAACCGACTAAATTGAGTCATCATATCGACTATTAATTTAACAGAATGATTGAAAAGTAAAATTGTATAAATGACTAACTGACTAAATGATTGACCAACTGATTGATTGAACAACTGATTGATAAGCTAACTCGCTGACTCTTAGAAAGATGAATTTTGTCCTCAAAAAGTTTTTAAATTTAACAAAATGAGGCGTGTTGATATGAAAACTCATAAGTGATTGATTGAATGATTGATGGACTAACTAGTTGATTGACTTGACTGTTCAACTCCAGGAATGAAGTTTTTTATTAGTTTCATTTGACTTTATCTTAAAAATGGATAAGTGAATGACAGATTGATTGACTAGCTGGATGATTGATCGACTAACTGAGCAAGATAAATAAAAAAAAAAAAAAAAAATACCTTATAACCATTTTCCTGCTTTGGATTGTGGGAGGCTGTCACCATGACGCCAGCCAAGCAATTTAGCCTCAATACGGAGTAGGGCACAAAGGGCGTTGGAACGAGACATTTGAATTGAAATACTCGAAAATTCTGGCTCAAAAACACAATCGTTGTCAGCTCGGCAAAGCGTTGACTGTTATAGCGACCATCGAAGCCAACAACTATGCCTCGATCTGGCCACATTGTCTCGTCCGGATACTGTTCCTTTAGATATGCACACAAGCCCTGCGCAGTCCTGCCAAAGGATGTGTCTCAGAATGTAACTCAATTGTAACCCAATCCTTAACTTACTGCACAACAACCAAATCGTTCATCGAATCGAAACCAGCTCGCATCACGGATCTCAAACCAGATGTTCCGAAAGTGATTCTATTGCAGAGACGACATCTTAATCTGTTGATTGATATGATTATATATATTGATTATATATATATGAGTGCTTGTTACGTGTCCCAATCTTCCAGTTTGACTGCCTCCATGATTTGACACAGTGTGTCCTGGTTGTGATCCCATTTGATCCACTTCTTTATCTGGCCATCAAGCTCCTTATCGCCTGAGAGCGGCATATTCTTCAGTTCGCATACAGCGTTGCCCGTTGATTGACACATTTTGCTTTTAGGCAGAAAATTTTGTATTCTATTTAATAAACATCCGAAATCTTTTGTCAATAATATTTGTGCATAACAACAAATGTTGACAATAATTTCAACACATGATTAACGATAAAGCCAACAAAAATTATAATTATAATAGAAAATAATAACCATAAACTAAAACCATAAAGAAAAAACACTTAGCCTAGTAATAAATTTCTATATAAACTGTCATCATTTGGCCTTCAATCAACGGCAGGACATGTTGACAGGAATTAAGACATGGCGCCGCGGGGCTTTCTTGCTGGGATTGTTGGCCAACTAATCACATGTGTACATATATATGACAAACATATATTTAATATTCGTTAATTATGCAAATGATGCGACAAGAAAATTATGATAATGAAGCAGAACAACAAAATAAAGCTTTGACTAATTGTTACTCATAATTAGAAACAAGCTAATTACCCAAAAAAAAAAAAAAAAAAGAGTAAAGAGAAAATAGAGAAGAAAAATTTGCTTAATTTGAAGACAGTTTTCAGCCACAATTTGCGACAGTTTAAAGCCAGCAATTTGAAGTTGCGCAAAAGTTTTTGGCGCTGCCCAGCCGCAGATTGAATTAGTTCAACTAATTTTACCATAGTATGAAAAGGCCAAGTTTCTCAGGCCAAGCCCCAAGAAAGAAGGGAGAGTGAGAGAGAGAGAGAGAGAGCGTGACACTTTTGGTGAACCACTAACGTCAAATGCCCATGGTTGGTGGGGGGTGGAAATAAAATAAAACATAACAGAATCAAACAAAACGAAACTAAGCATGGAAACTTCAGTCATATCCTGCACAGTGGCCTGTATAAATTTGCTTGAGTAAATATTTAATTTGCATATTTATGTTTTCATTTATACAGATGTCAGTGTATCGCTTTTCAATATGTCGAAATGTTTTTATTTAATTTATGCCCAAAAAAACATAAAAAAAAAAAGAGAAGCCTCCAGCAATGCAGAAAATTGCTGAATTTTGGTTTATCTTTGATTGCTTATTAGAACGAGACTTTTGACCCACAGTTTATTTATAACCGACCTCACACACACGCGCTCACAAAGCTATGTTAGGCCACAGTCAACAAGTACGTTTAAAATTTCCCTCAAGCGTTGCTGTTAACTTGACATCCACATTGAGTAACCACGCTGAGCGGCGCTTGGGGAAGTTCTCTCTCTCTCACTCACGTTTTCTCTTTTGCTGTTTGGCTTGCTCTTGCTGGTGCTGTTATCTCATGGTCCACACTGCGCTCTTGCTGTTAAGTGAAGTTTTCGTTTTCGCAACATTTTTTTTCTTTCCACTTCAGTTCTGCCAAAGACTTTGCTCAAGTTGGCTGCAAATTGGCGAATTCGAAATGTTATTGCTGGCTTAAGTCAAAGTTTAAAGTCGTTGCAATTAGTGACCCAGTTGAGCAAAGCGAGTTGCAACCTTTGACACGCATTTAAACGCATCGTTAATTAATATGGTGAGGCGCGCAGCTGAAGTCGCATAAAATTAACGAGTAACATTCGCCTTTGACTTGTACTAGCAACCGCGCTTTAGCTTCCACTCCCCTTCTCCTCCATCCACACTCGACATGGCTTCTTTCTTCTACTTGCTACACGCATCGTTTCTTATTGGAAATTATGCATGCATTCGCAAACCGACAATTAGAGAGAATCCTCTTCTGGGGCAGCAAGTGCTTCATATTCAGACAACTCCAACTCCAACTCCAACTCCAAGCGAGTCTTGATTTTATGCAGCAATATTATTTTTGTTTTTTATGCCTCTTTTGATTTTATGGCGGATATTTTCTGAATTTCTGTTTTCCTTGTTTTTTGCTTCACTCGTATCTGCATCTTTTAACATGATATTCCTTTTAATATTGCCGATTCATTGACAACTTGCCTCTTCGCCAAAATTGCAGTCAGCCTGTAGGGGGTTTCGGCTAAAACGTGTTTTGCTCAGTTGCTTCCAGCCATTTGTTTGTTTTTAACATGCCTCCGTTTTTGAAAGCTCAACTACGAAATAGTAAATTTTGATTTTGCTATATTCAATTTATTAAAATAAAATTATATAAATATAAAAATATTTATATATATTTTAATAGTCATATTAAAATGAAAATTGGGTAATTCTAAAATCATTTTATTTAACTGCAAATCAAAACATATTTAAAGCCAAAAAATAATATATTTATAATTTTTAAAAAATTGCATTATTTATAAAATAAAATATATATAAATATAAAAAACAAGCCATTGCATTGAAAATCAAGTTTTTGTGGTCTTTAAAAGTAAAAATCCTTGAACTGCATTTAACCCGTTTAAGCCATGTTGACAAAAGAAATTGTACACTGGGAGGTGCGTGTGTCAGTGAGGGGGGAGTAGGGCTGACTGGGGAATAGGTGACAAAAGGCTGAAGAATATATTATTTAGACTCCTGGCTAACAACACTCAGCACCTTTTGCAGCAGGTCAACAAAAACGTGCGAGATTCTCAGCCAATACATATATGTATTTATACATGTATTTGTGTGTGTGTCTATAAAAAAACTTGCACAAGTAAAACGCGGCTATATGAAAGTGAAGCAAAAAGCAGAGTGTGGAGAGGGAAGAGTGTGAGATATAGTAAGGCAGACAGAGTCAGAGGGAGACAGACAGTCACATGTCAAACATTCTTTTGACACTTTGTCATAGCATCTCGCAGTGACACTTGTCACCAGTCGGATTTTTACAATTCACAATTCGCTCCTCGCCGCTCCCCTCGCTCACATTTCGGAATAAAACTGCTGTTGTTATTGCTGTTTTTATTGTTGTCCTCTTCCCACACCACTTCACAGTTGATTTATAGCCTGTGAGCGAGTAGAAATATACACACACACACAAACACCCAATCACCCAATCACATGTTACTTATGCATCTCTTTCGCGAATTCAATTTTCCTAATGATATTTGCTGCTGGCAGTGTCTGCACTTTGGCAACGACATCGAGCAGCCATTTTAAATAGATTTACACTTAAAGTTGAAGTCTACCAAACTTATTTAAAGCTGCAAAAATTCAGCTTTTTTGCAACTCTTAAATATAAAATATAGACACTCTTTCAAATCGTTAATATAAAGCAATTTATGTCTATAATAAATAAAAAAAAGGCGCTCTTTAAATTGTTTTTATATATGTATACAAATATTTATGTTATGAAAAAATAATAACATTATTTTAAATCTTTAAAGTTATTTAAAATAAATAAACGTTCTTATGTATCAATCTTGAATACAGATATGAAACACCGTTTTAAATTGTATAAATAAATATATTTATTTATTTATCTTCCAAATAGATTTAAAGCACTCCCAAAAATATTTGATATATGGGCATCTGAACAAATAAAGATATAAATATTAAATATAAATATATCTGTATAAATAAAGATATAAATCTCTGGAATAAATACATTTGTTTATTTGTCTTAAGGCATCTCTTTTGTAAATCAAAGCTTTTTTAAGAGCTCCCCCACAAAACCACAGCAATTTGTCCCCATTGTACAATGCTGCGTATGCGTAATATATAACTAAGAATTTGAATTCACATAATCACATCAAGTGAAAAACATGAATATGCATATTTCTTTCACACTTAAAGTCTTATTTATAATATATATTCGAAATAAATCCTTTAACATGTATTTACAAATGTAGGCCAAAGATTTGCTTTTCTGTAATATTATTATATTAGAGCCCATCTGTGTGCAACTGAGTCTCGCAAAACAATTTAATAAACTTTAGCAATCCGCTTTAAAATGTCGCATTGTCCCAAAAGCAACAGCAACAACAACAACAACAACAATTGCAATTGCGGACTAAGCAGCTGCTTTTGGCCAAAAACTTTTTGCTTACAGCTGGTGATGCCCAATTTGAATGGCACACACTGAAGTAAAATGGCATTAAAGCAACATTCAATGATTTAAATGTGCAAAGAACGCACAGAAACACACAGATAAATATACATATATGTACATATACATATACTATATATATATATATATATATATATATATGTCTCTATATACATAAGTACACACACACACAATTGCAGACACAAAAGTTTGTTTAAATACTCTCGCATGTGGCGCAAGTTGGCTGGAAAATCAGCTTGGCATAAAATTGCCGAGCCAATGTCGGTCACTGCCTGGCACAAAAAGGATACACAGGATGTGTGTGTGTTGTGTGTGTGTGCTTAAACTTTAACATGTTGTCCTTTAGTATTTGCAATATTTGCTGCACTATTTTGGCCTTGTAACATTTTGTTGCACATATTTTTGCTGGATGCCAGCCAAAAAGAGAAGAAACTAAAAAAAAAAAATCCGAGAAAAAGCTAGAATAAATAAGCTGCCCAAATTGTTTTGTCATACGTGCGGTTGTTCAAACTAGGCGGAAGAGGGGTGAGAGGGTGGTGTGTGTGTGTGTATAGCATGCCTGGTTGAGGCAGCATTCTTCCAAGTGCTCATCCTGCCCCACTACTACACACTTACTGTGTGTCAGCAAAAGTTGGCTCCAATATTTGCAGGAGCATTCAGCTTATGTTTGCTGCGTGAAATGGCTAAACATGTTTTTTGTGCTTCCGTGCGGACTTAACCCATTCTCAGCAAAAATTCCTTGCACCGGAAATTCAGCTTATCCATTCAGCTGCTCTTGGGCACTTATGGCATCTGCCTCAGCTCTTTAAGTTGACCACTTATGCCAGCATTGTGACTCCAGAGCAACACTTTAAAAATCAAAATCCCGTTGACTTCTGAGTGCCTCATAAATGTGTTTAACCTTGAACTTGAGCGATTAAGTGGGATGTAGCAAGCTCTTGTGGCCAAAAGTTTATGCCACATTGCTGTATGTTTATATATATATATTTATAAATATATATATTCATGTTCGTTCACTGGCTTTTCACAAGCAATTTCAGAATCCGTAAATTAGTTTTATTCTGCTCGATTTTTGCTTTTATTAAATTACCTTTTTCCATGATTACTTGTAAACTTCATTTGGAAAAATGCCTTCGAACGGAAATGGGCAACGCCGACGTTGTCGTCGAGTCCCTTCGTCCTTTGCCCCATTTTGTAATTTCATGGAGGCACCGGCTTCAACTTCTCTCTGCTTCTCCATCCTCCATCCTCCTCCTCTTCCACTTGCCTACTTTTCTTGCACAGCATCAGAGCCATTTGCTCTTCCGCTTCAAGGGTCGCCGGGCCTAATAAAGAGTAAGAGTCCTTGCCGGCAAAGATACTAGTAATATATACTATATATACTATGTACTATATATATATATATATATATAGTACTATATGTTTGCTCTCTGCCTCTGTCGACAGTCTACAGGTTAATTATCTTTGGCGTAATTTAGTGGCCGTTGCGGCGGCAACCGAAAAAGGCTTTTCTTCTTAATTTATTTGACCAGTAAAAGGATTAGATTAGACAACCTGATAAATGGCCTTCAGCGTACTAGTTAACTGGCAAACTCAACGCTCCCTCCCCCTCACCCACTCGCAATCTTAGCCCTAATGCGCTAATTGTGTTTAGAGCCTAAACCAAAATTTTTTTGCAACTTTTGCAAAAGGTTTTTTTTTGGGTTTGTGTTGAGTTTGGTTTTTAGTGGATTTTGTTATCAGCGCAGATTATTATCAGCATATTTTGTACTCATATTTAATACCGACATTAAATTGTAAGTTTATATTTTAGAAATATTTTTTTGGCATTTAATATTTATATAAAACTTGTAAGCAAAGTCTACAACAATTAAATTTAACTATTAAACATATCACTTGGCTCAAATATTCTCCCGACGCTTGACTAAAATTCTTTGCTATTTGTGTATACTTAATAATATTACTTATACGCCACAGAGCACCGCAAGGCTTTTGCCTCGCTTGCTTAAATATTCAAAAATTAATCTCTTTAAAATGCAAAACATGACTTTGTCCATGTTAAACAAGGACAGTAATAAACCTTTTAGTAACTCTGCATATGCCAGAAGTTCACTTTTTGCAGCTTGAACGATTCATTCATTGTTTTTTATGACACTTTCACTTTGCATATTTCTTCTTTCTCTTTTTTTTATTCTCAAACCCCTCTGAAGGATGTGTCTATCCTTGAGCATGACATGCATAACTGGCTGGCAACTTTAAGTTAAAGGTAAACAATCAGTGAACCCCACTTTGTCGCCCAAAGAAAAAGCTAATAAAAAAAAACACACAAAATTGTTAAGTAAAATAAGGAAAAAGACAGCACACAAAAATTAAAATCCATTTTAATTTCTATTATGCAAATTTTTGGACAAGTGGCTGCGTCAGTTGAGTGCTTGTAGTGTGCTGCCAACCTGTGAGGATATACCTGCTCTTCCTCCCCTACACACACACACACACACACACACACACATATAAACACACAAGTTGTCTAGTCGGAAACTGGAAGCCTGCGCCTCTGTCGACAGCCTCACTTTGAATGCATGCATAATAATGTCATTTAGGATGAAGAAGTCTTTCAGCCGGAACCCAGTCTACTCGACAGAGATAGAGATATATAGAGATAGAGAGAGAGAGAGAGAGAGAGAGATAAATAAAGAGGCTCGTCTCGCCCACCCACATTTATGCACTTGCCCATTTTTAACAACTTAATTTGGTTTTGTGGCGAGAAATTTGTGCCTGTCTCCGTTGTGCATACTTTGGCTGGTTAATTCAATTCGGTTTGCATTATATTTATGAAAAAAAAAAGTCATAGATATATATATATATATATATATATATATATATATATATATAGTTGCACAAAGCGACGCTAAAGCAGCCCAATTTAAACGTTTCGCCGAGTGACAGGCAGCAAGCAAAGCGACAAGAGATGTGAGAGAAGAGAGAAGTGCAAGAGAAACATCAGCAAAGTGGGTCAAAACACCGAAAGCAATAAGCTAACAGTTTGAGTGTGGAGAGTGCAAAACTCGTAGCATACCCTGTAAATAGAATTGTTAATTAGGTTATATTTGCTGTATTTATAGACTTCATTTATTGTTTTTTTTTAGAAGTGAAAACTTTAATTGGCAATTAACACCAATTCTTTTTTCCTTGATTCTAAAATAACTTTTGTTTTTATTGTTCTAAATTGCGCAAAGGAGAGACAATTTTACTAACCTGCTGTGTTTATTTTCGTATCTATATACAAATTTATCTATTTATCTATTAATAAATAAATGTATCCATCTATCTATTAATAAATAAATGTCTTTATTTATTTATTTATCGATCTGTATTAATTTGTCAACTGTCGCTCATTTTATTGGGTTTTTCTTCTGATTGGAATTTTTTGGGGTTAACGTTGAATTATTTTACATTTTAATGCCCACTGATTTATAATGTATTTTTTTCTTATTTCATTTCACATTTTAATGGCATATAACAATACCCCTTATACCATATAGTTTACAACTTTAATTTTTGTATGAAATTTTTAAGGTTTCTGTTTTATTAAGCAAATAAATAAACAAATCTCTAACAACTCTTACAGAAAACCGGCAGCTATATAGATATATATCTTATTTTTTATATGCAGTCGTTCAATAAAAACAGATACTTTAAGCAGATCATAAATCGCTTCCTGGCACCTGTTTCAAACATGTGGCACAGCCGCATGATACCCCTTTCGGTATCCATTTCTAATGGGTGCCGGTTATAAAAATGCGCCGTATTTCCCGCGGGGCAAAAAGACGAAACACAGAAGCAGATGTGTGTGTTTGTGCGTGTGTGTGTGTGTGTGTGTGTGTGTGTGTGTGTGTGTGTGTGTGTGTGTGTGTATGCGTGTGTGTGTGTGTGTGTGTGTGTGACACAGAGAGACAGCAAGAAGCTGCCGCTGTGGCATGTAAGCATGTTAAACAGTGCCCTTGCCTTGCCACAGCCATTGTGCCCTGCACACACGCCCATGCCACAAGGGCCCAGCTGTGTCAGCGGTGTCAGCGGCGGCAGCACTTTGACATTTTTGGAGCAATGTGCCGCGAACCGAGCGACGCGATGGCCATGCTCGAGTTTTGAGCTTCAGTTTGAGTTTCAGTTTGAATTTAAGTTCATGCGGTGGCGCCTCGCCCAAAAGCCAAATCATGTGCGGCCTCAACAGCCGACAACAACAGCCACATCCACAGAATGCAAAGCTGGTCTGCATGCAAATAGAATAAATGGGGCAGGCAACACTAGGGAGCAAGGAAGCAGCCCAGCCAGGATTCCAAGTCGCAGCAGAACCAGCTGCTGACATTGATTTCACATTTGGCATTTCGCAGAGGCGCGAATCGGTTTACGTATGTCGCCGGCGTTCTGGCAAAAGGATATAATAAAAATTTTATGATCGACGCGAGGCGACGACGTGGTGTCACTTTTTATTGTTATACGCCTCCGCCGGCGGAGTAGCGACTCCTTGCAACATCATAAACTTAAAATCGATTAGTCCACGAAGCAACCCAACTCAAATGCTCAAGCGACAAAAGTTTTATTTTGATTTATGGCCCGGAATCCTGCCCAAGAAATCAAAGTCATTGTCAGTAGTCGCCCAAAAGATAAAGGCCAAGTCGTGGCAAACGGCATGCCAACCAAATAAATCATACAAATTAAACGCAGTCCAATGCAATTTGACTTTTCACAAAAAAAAAAAAAAAAATACTTGCCCAAAAGTTCCGCACGGATTCCGAATTGGTGTTGGTATTGGACAAGATGTTGCTGCTCCTTCTGCTGCTGCTCCTGCTCCTGCTGCTTCTCCTGCTGCTAGGAAAACCTGATCAACATTTTTATGATGCGGCCAAACTTTACACTTTTTTTATATGCCACGTAGCTTATTGGTTGCAAGGCATATTAACTGAAAAAAAAAACAAAAAAAAAAACAATCTTTTATCTAGCCTAATTTCATTTGCCCTTTTCTGAATTTTTAGGATAGTTTTGACTTATTATAAGATAAAAATCTCGCAAGAAATTATTAAGAAAACTTTTCATTATTTTGCTAATTAATAATTATGCACTTTCTGCTTATTTATCTTTCTTTTTCTTTTCGTATATATTTTTTTAAAATTTCTTTATATAATAAATTTATTTTATGCAGATTTGTAACTTAGTTTCCATAACTTAAGTGGTATCTACAAGTCTACCCCCGGTTTTTTTTTTATAGCATTTCATTTCTTTTACATTTCCAACTTTTTTGGAAATGCCATTTTTATGCATTTAGCTTTATTGCACTGGATTTGTGCCGATAAAAATGAACAACAACTTTTGCCTACACTTTTATCTTCGACTCAGTCAAATTGTTGCTATTTTCGGTTGGATAAATTGTTAAGGTTTCTATTTACTTGTCTCGATTGCTGCTTCACTTAACCCACCTTGAAGGAAACCCACTTCTCCACTCCTGCTGATAGCCCGGCTTCATTTGCACGTTTATATCTTTTGTTATATTTCCAAGTGCATAATAATAACAAGGCAAAAATAATTACAAGTTTGCGCAACTAATAAATACCTTGGAGCCAGGTTGCTGGTAGCCTGGTAAATAAATATAAAAAAAACTGACTTGTTTTATAAATGTTGCTCAACTCATAAATACACTGTAACAAAGCCTGGGTTGACCGCACTTGAAAAAGTAAAAGTACAGAAAATATTTACTATCTAAGTTATATAAATTTTAGAAAGTTTTTTTTTTTGCTTAAAATGTTTATTTAAATATGTTTTTTGCTAGCTCCAAATTAAAAACAGATTTTATTACGAAAATATGCAAGCAAACAATTAATCATTAAAAATATGGTATTTTTCGCAAATGTATTTAAATTTTTTTTTATATAATTTAACATATTTTGAATGCCGTCGATATTTAATTTAAGGCAGAGTTTCACTAATTGCATTCAGTCTGTTGTGAAATTAAAAAATTAAACTAAAAGCATTCAGTTTTTATGATAAATAAAATTTTTTTCTATTTAAATATATATATTTAGTAGAATTAAATATATATTTTATATGTTGCTTCTAGAGATAAAATTTTTGCAAGACTGGCAGATTAAAAAAACTATCTCTTAAAAAGAAATACTAATTTTTCCCAGCATCAGCTAACTGTGTGTGTAGCATGTGTGTGTGTTTTTGTGAGTGTGGGTTTGTTTAAGTATGAGGGCTTATGTAAATTGACTTCACTTCTAGTCGTTTACTTCGTCCCTCTCTCCAACCACAGAAGCACACATTGCCTCTGGACATTTGCCTTAAGTGCTCACAATTTTCTTATTGCTGTTTTCTTATTTTCTTATTTTTATTTGTGTCATATATGCTTTGTACTCTGTCTTTTGCTGGGCTCTGTATTGGGTGTCCTCTTCGCTTGTCCATAACATGCACAAATAACATAATTTTTGGCATTAAAATCAATTTTCATCGTTCCCCAGACGCCATCACTTGTAGCCTGGGCCAGGCTTTTGACTCTTCCTTTCTTGTTGTTCGTTGGGGTTGGGGCAGGAGTCGGGGAGTTAGGGGGCATAGGCAATTCTATAAAAGCCCCACTTCGCATTCCATTCTATTTGATACGAATTGGCCGCATTGTCGTGAAAATAATGCAAATAGCAATTTCTGGGATTGCCTGGTGTCCAAGGCAACCAAAGACTCTCTCTCTTCCATTCAGGCTCCCATCATAATGGAGCTACACAGACAGCATAGACATCGGACTGGGCTAATGACAATGGCACCATTTCCATTTAGTATTTCTGGGACACATATACGACAAAAAGAGAGAGAAGTCATTTCGTTATGAAGCAGGACGAAACATTTTCACTTTAATATTCAAGAGATAAATTTTCGTTTCGAAAATCAATTTCTTAAAGGCTTACCAAAAATGTGTCGCGCAGATGGGCAGCTCGCAAAAAAGGGTTTTTTTTTCTCCCGTGGAATGTAATAATACATTACAAAATAATATAAATGGGAAATGTGCCCGCTGTGGGCGTTTGGGTGACAGGGGATTTTCCTGGTGGGTTTTCGGCGGCGCTGGGTAAAGGGGGAACGTGTGAAAAATGAAAGGAAATGCCGCGACGCCGAAGCGGAAATGAAAAATGCACGAAAAGAAAAACGGAAATGCTACCAACAGCGATAAGAATGCTTAACAGCAGCACAACAACAACAACAACAACAATAACAACAAGAAAAACAACAACAACAAAAAACTACTACAACAGCTGCTGAGCAAACCAAGCAGATGAAGTACGAGAAGTAAATAAACAATGAACAACAAATAAAAAAAAAACAACACGTTCAGTGGAAATGCATTAAAAATGGCACAAAATAAATGCATATGCCTGTGTGTGTGTGTAAGTGTATGTGTGTGTTTAAATATGTATGCTTATGTATTTATGCAATGACAAGGCCATTTGGTAATGTTAATGTCCGCAAAAGTCAAATATTAATATATAATGGAATTTGCATCAGAATATTTTGTAACTGTTCGCTGTAAATTGAATAAATTCTCATAAAAATACATTTAACAATTTTAAAAACAAGCCAGAAATAGGCAGACAAGATGGTTATGTAAAAATTAATAATTAAACAATTTTACCAAAAACCAAAATGTACATTTTTAGTTCAGATTTCTTTCTGCAAGCTAAAGCAATTTTAAGTAAAGATCGCATTTTAATGATGGTTTGTTATCTACATTAACAACAATAAAAATTTAAATTCAGAAACAATTTTAGCTATTATTTAACATTTAAATGAATACAACATTTAATCTTGAAAACGCGATTTTGACTTCATTTTCTATCCATTTTATCCATCTCTATATTTATTTTATAGAAAAAAATAAATGCATTGCAAACATTGTTAAATATCAACAATATAATTGCTAAATAAAAAAATTTAATAAATAAATAAATACGTATTCAGAAAAAGAGTGGAAACGGAATTGCGAAATTTCCTACTTCCAACAAACTTCTAAATACGAAACTTCATCAATTAAACAAATTTTGTTTGTTTTGCACTCAAAGTTATTTAAATAATTCAATGATTGCATTTGTGTGTTGATTTGCATGTCAAGCGCTTAATTGAAGCTCCTGATTTGCGCTAATTGTGTGGCTGTGAGATCCCCTCAAGGGTCAAGTGCCCGGAGCAGCGGAGACACAACAAAAACTTCAAAAAAAAAAATATATAAAAAAAAGTGGAGGAGTATGAAGAAAGGAAACGTGTTAAATGAGCGACTTTTGAGCCATGGGCCAGACAATGGAAGACAGCAGACTCAGAATCTGACTGAGATGCAGACTCGGGTAGCTCAAGCAACGACCCTGTTCCCATTCATATTTCATGGGCCCAAAATTGCTGCGTGTTTGTTTGGCTTTTCACACCAAACTTTGCAACTTCCGTCGTCGACTGTCTGGGCTTTAAGGCTGGGCTTAAGAGCGACCGCGTGACAAAAGGACCAATTGTCAGGAGACCGTTCGAGAAATGAGTCATTAAACAATAAACAAAGCATTTGCAAAGGGACCAAAAACAAAAAAAAACAAAAAAGGGGCACAAATTTGCACACGCGCTATCAATTTGTTGGACAACAATGGGACAGGGACAACGGCAGGACATTTTTTTTAGCAGGCGCGTGCCGGCAATCAAAAATAATAAACACCCCTAATTTTAAGGAAGCCGGCAGAAGAAGGAAAATTGCTGTTGTTGATGCTACACGTTGTACGCTCCACGCTCCACGCTCCTCATTAAAATAAAACACCAACGATGAATGATATTCCAGACAGCGGAGCGTCATTAATATTTGGCGCTTAGACAAATGCAGCAAACTCCCTTATGGGTAGACCACCCGCTAGGCTAGCTGCTGTCATGCGCCAATGAAACACAATGCCACGTAGACGCATTGTTTCATGTTGCAAGGCGGGTGGAGAGGCAGAGATTTGAATCTTTGCGTCCATTGTTTGCAGCATCGAAATAACGCCGTTTCATGCATATGCAATGCCGAATTGAATGTGTGTCTGCTGCTGCTGGCTGCCTCACTTGCTTGCCACCAACGAGAGAGAGAGAGAGAGAGAAAGACAGACATTTGACAATCAAATGTGACTGCGAATAAAACAACTCTGCTTAATATGCAATGCAGCATGCAACACGATTCCATTATTATCGGCAAGCTTGCCACTAATTTAACATAGTACAGTAGACGCTGCCAAAATTGCATCAAAGTTCAAACAACACTTTTCACTTGATATGCAACGAATTTAAATCAGTTAACAGCTAGTCCCAAAAAAAAAAATGTGAACATTCTTTTGGGGCGGAGGCAGAAAATGTTTTTAGCTGACAACGAAAAATGTTGCATACTTTTAGGCGCTCAAATTAAATCAGTAAAAAATGCTTAGAATATTTGTGAAAAACTATTAAATAAGAAAAACTAACAATTTATTTAAATGTTATTATTTTTATTACTAATGTTATTATTATTATTATTACCTACTGCGACCACTTGGCACTAATGTGCCTCATCCTTATAACAGTGCTATATTTATTGATTTTGATCTTGTTCTTTGCAGAAATTCTTGTCAGAAATTGCACAAAATTGTTGCCACAAGCAACAAATAAAACATTTTTACTTAACTCAAGTGTTTTATGTGATTTGATGTTGCGTTGAGTGTGGGATTAGTTGGAACCAAGATAAAAGCACTTATCTATAGCGTTTTTTATTTAACAAGCTATTTGCAGGCAGCTCCCAAGGAGCAACAATCCAGATGATGTCCAGTAACACGTTTTAGTTTGTGGTGCTATTGTTGTGATTGTTTTTGTTGTTGTTGTTGTTTTTGTCATACTTGTCTCGAGGTGGCTTCAAGTTTT
Source organism: Drosophila longiperda (assembly GCA_035042125.1). Lineage (NCBI taxonomy): Eukaryota > Metazoa > Arthropoda > Insecta > Diptera > Drosophilidae > Drosophila > Drosophila longiperda. The sequence continues at coordinate 2,005,375 of JAWNLV010000107.1, forward strand.
GTTGCCTGAGTCGCCTCCGTTGAAGCAATGCTCTATTGGTTTTCCCCTTCGATGCGTGCCAAAAAGTGTTTTTCCTTTTTCTTGGCAGCGGGTGGCTGAGACCTGAGTAAACAGCGGCTGCAACAGCAGCAACAGCAGCAACAGCAACAGCAGCAACAGCACCTCCAATAAAAACAACAACAACAACAACAAGGAGAAGCACTTAAAATTTGGCGCTTTGAACTTGACGTTGTTGTTTTGGTTTTTTTTTTATTTTTTTTGTTTTTGTTTGGCAATGTTATTGCTACGCTGCCAGCCACTTTTCACTGAGGTTGTTATTTAAGGCGTGGCAATGGGTGGGCAGCTGTATAACGGCTATTTAATATGGGCGTGTTTTACTGTAGTTTGAAGGTCATATTCAACGAGTGTGCATTCTCCACAATTGGCCTTTTAAAGTGGTCAACCGGTTGATATTCGTCTTTTTGCATTTAAATAAAATGCTCAACAAAAGTTTGCAATTTTCTTTTGATGATTTTCTCTGTCAATGTCATTATAATATCTAAAGTCGTCTTTTTGCGTTGGCAGTTGATGTCTTCATATTCTTGTATATATATATATTTATTCTTGATAAACATCACTAGACGAGAGTCGAGTACTTTTTTGTTTACCAAAGTATCTTAACTAAATTGACAAAATTTGCATGCTTTTGTGTTGTTCACATTCAGACAAAATAATCGATATTAGACTAGCATATATATATACATATAGAGAGAGAGTTTAAAAGGAACAAAGGACCATGAATAATAATTGAAATATCAAATGATCTAACAATAATTGTTATACATATACAATTCCTGAACTATGTTATTCTTGCAGCTATAAATTTAAATATATATTCCAGATTGTGCGACTAATGTCAACAATGTTAAATACCAAGAAAAACTTAATTTTCTCATGAAAATGCAGCAAAACACCGGCGTGAGTGCAAAAGTGGTATTAACTGTGGCAGATGTTGCAACAAATTATGCACTTTAAATTACCGTACACGAAAAGATTACAAGTGCTGTTGCAAGTTGTCTGAGAAGCGTTTGTCTTGCAGCTGTTGCCTTAAGAATTTAAGGTTAAGAAAATGCAGCAACCAGTTGTAGCTTGAAATATTTGCAATTTAATTAAACGAAATTAAACAATCTTGCCAGCATTTGTGCAAACATGTGTGGCAATTGTGCTTCTAATCTAAATTTTGTAAGTTTCCCATCTGTGAAGTGGCAAGAGACAGAGAGAGAGAGAGAGACAGAGAGAGAGAATGAAGTTACCTCTAGAATTTGGGAAACTTGGTTGCTGGTCCGGTTCAGTTGTAAGTTTTTGGATTCGTTTGCTGCTTTTGTGGCAAGTTTTCCATGGTATGTCTCTGCCTGGCGGCAGTCAACCAAGCACCAAGGACCAAGAACTACTTTGCACGTCCTGCTGAATTCAAACAAAAACTCTGGGAAGGATGCAATAAATGCAAAGCAAAACTTTTCTCTTTCTAATGACGTTGATAAAGGCACCTTGCAACAAATAAAAGACAAAGTACAAAGAATTCAAAATAAATTAAACTGCAAATCGATATTTTGCATATATATATATATATATATATATTTGCAAAATATTTGCATTTAATATTCGCATTGCTGCATTATATCGAAATAAACTTTTTAATGAATTTATTCTCTGCTGTTTGCCATTAAAAAGTAAACAACATTTTCTTGTGGCGTTTCCCCCTTCCCCCCCCCCCGTGCAACTCTAAAAGCCCCTCGCAACTGTGCTTTACTTTATGGCGTAAACAAAATGGCACAAAAGAAAGTAACATAAACATGCAACTTAAGGGGCAAACAAGCTGCACAATTTACAACAAAAGTTAATTCCAGTGCGTCCTCCAGGTGTGTCCCATAATTGAAACAAACGCGCTTCTGCCCCAACAACTCAAATACATACATATATATATATATATATATATATATATACATACTTTTGTTTGTATATCTGACGACCCAATTGAATTACAATGAACTACAACAAAATTCCCATTATGGCAGTCGATAGTCGTCGCCATATTCAATTAGAGCTAATTAGTCAATTTTCTAATGGCCAAGTAGCGCTTGTTGGCAACCCGAGCCCGAGCACGCATCGAGAAATTCAATTTTAATGCGTTATTACATAATTTGATCCTTGTCGTGCCACACAGACGCTCACTGCATATTAATTATCATTCAAAACTCTATATTCCAAGTGTGTTTGTGGCAATCAGCAAACTGCTAACTGGCCAAAATTGCAAGCGCTTTTGCTTCTGCCACATCTTGGCCAGAGAACCCTGAAACTGGGGCAGACACAAAACTGTGTGCCACAAGCATCTTGAATGTAGGCAATTCGAAATGTTGTCTGCACCCCGAAATCGAAATCGATTAATGTTAATTGACTCAAAAGACAATCAAGATAAGGTCTATCAAATATCCTTTGTAATCCGAGGATACAAATTAGCTAAAGTGTTTTCTACAGTTATAGATCATAATGATTTTTTATTGATATTTACCATATATACCCCACAAAATGTGTGTGCATCCAAAATATGCCATTTATTCAGGCTTATTATGGCTGGCAAAAATTGAAATATTAAGCTCCAAAGGGATCATTTGTGGAATATGAAAAATCTCTTTTTCACGCTTCATTATTTTTTTTATATTAACATTACAGTTTTAATATTTGTTTATTTGAATACATTTATTAATCGTTTATTCCAGCAACTGATTTATATGGTGAGTGGTGGTTGCGGGGTGGAGAGAGGGGTAGGTATACAAATTGAAGAAGTCCTCGTTGGATTTTCTGTTTGCAAATTGGTAATTTGACACGCAAATAATATTAAAGTGTCACATTCACGTGTTGGCGTTCAATTAATTTATAATAAATAAACAAGTAAAAAGCATCGTCGTCATACAAACACGAAACATTTATAATTCTTTTGGGCGCTGTCAGTACGCATTAATTTCATTTACTCACACCCACACACCCCCCACACACACCCCCCACACACTCCCACACACACTCTTTGAAACAATTTATTTAATATGCATCCTGTTTATCCTTCTTTCTTTTTTTTCTGTATAACTGCTTTAATGGCGTTAATTTTATGATTGGACCATTTTTTATTTGCCTTTAAATATTTATCGCTGGCAAAAATGTGCTTGATCAACGCAAGAAATTAAAAATAATTGCAGACTAACAATTAAATACCCTGTAATGTATTTTAATTTCATTTTGAAGTTGCATTTTTAAATGAAAATCCCCTTTTTTTCTTTTTATAAATTTATTTTAATTTCGTGATATATTTTTGCCTGATTAAAAACTGGTCTTGTAAAATGGCAAACAAGCTGGTTGAAGCTAAATCAAGCGTGAATAATGCAACTTGTTAATGCACTTTAATTGAAATGCTGGATTATGTTGTACAACATACAAACAAACATTTGCATTTGAAATTTCAATTGAAATGACAACATGGCATAATCCCCTTTGAAATGTTTTTAACCATATGTAAAAGCAAGCGAATCCAAACTGCTGTCTCCGAGGCAAATCGTCAATTCATTTTTGATCAATTTGACTAATTGACAGGGATAATAAACAAGAGGAAGAAGAAACCAGAGAAAAGGTAAAACTGTTATAGAAATGTTGTTTAGCTGTATATAAATGGAGTTGAAAGACAATCCGCATCAACATTCTAGCCATGTGTCATGTCCAGGACCGAAGAGCGAAACATTTTGTCATCTTCGTGTAAACGTCAAATGCCAAGCGACACAAAGCACATCTACTGGTTGTGTGGGTGTGTGTGTGTGTGTGTATGTGTGTGTGGGTGTGTGTCTCCTGTGTCAAGCAATTTACAAGTCAAAGGAACGACAGCCAAGTTAATGACAAGCCCAAGCAGCTGGATGCTAAAAGGCCCAGCAGGTCGCCAACGCACATCTTTGTCATCCTCCTCCTCATCCTCATCCTCATCATCGTCGTCGTCCACGTCATCACTTTGATTCCTTTCAATTTTCATGCACAGATTTCCATCATCATTGGCTTAATTAATACAAACCTACAACATTGTTGAATGTAGAATGTGGAATGTGGCACATTCAATGTTGGTTGTTGTATTTGACTTGAGGACAAAAGTTTAGTTTTGCTGTGATTTGGCGTCAAAACTTGATTTTATTAATTAGCCAAAAACACCTCTTTGGCTTAAATATATTTACTTATGGCTGCGATAAAGTTTGTGGCACGGTGCTTTAACCAATTCAAATTAATATTACGTATATGAAATGCCGCTCTCAGATGCTGCTCAAATTTGTCGAGTCCTTTCAGTTGCTGCCTCAATTTCAATTCATCGAGTTGGCCGTGCGGATTACTGATTATGGCTAAAAGCAAACTTTTGATTTCCCTCGAGCTAAACTTGTCACTGTGTAAACAAATTGAATGCCGATTAAATTTTGTTATTCTCTTCAAGTAATCAGCAAAGTTTTACTCACTTGACTATTTTGGCATGTTGCAGCACATGATCACCGCATTGCAGTGCAACATTTTGGCGTTGCAATGCCGATGTCACGGCAACTATATAATTCGATCTTGTCGTCTTATCTGTGGACTGCAGTAGATAATCCAGAAACTCCTGGAGCTGAGTAAAATTCCGACTACAGCCGAGTTCCTTGGCCCAAGCGATTTTCCTGGTTTCAATTGTGGAGTTCTTGAAACGTTGCCACATCGATTGGAATTGCTCTTGGCTGCCATGTTCGATGCTGGCACAAGACATAATATCCCTCAGATTAATGGGCACTTCTTCGATTTGGCCAAATCTTACAGCCTGGTCGATGCAGTCATCCAGTTGATAGCGACAGGCTTGACCATAAGCCAATCGATAAAGGGCTATCAGTGGACTCGACTTGGTACGCGCTGCCACCGAGTTTACCTTGGGGCAACGTGCGTAAAGTGGGCCAACAAGTTGCTGCATGAAGGCCTGCAAATGTCGGTTAATAAATATTTAAGCCAGATAAATCCCCCAGTTCAACTTACTTGAAATTTGCTCGCCTGTTCGCCACGCAGCAGGTAACCATGATTTTTGAGCAAATTCAGTATTGTGTTCCAGGGCAAAAGTTCTTGCTCCCTTGGCAGATACTCCAGCAAACTTAAAGCCAGCTCGTAGCTCTGGCGATTTGTCCAGGCCAGTGCTAATAGATCATCCATTAGCTGTGCCCGATTCAGCACATGAATGTCATTTGTGTGTTCAGTTGAGTTAAGTGTTTGAATTATCAGCTGCCAGTTGTGGTCATCGTAGTTGACACGATAAATGCTATTCACTTGAGGATTCAGCATAATCCATTCATTTGAGTTGGATTGCTTGAGCAATAGTTGACTCTCCTCGGCATTGGGACATTGCAGCCAAAATTGTGGCCGAGTTTCGTTAAAGTTCGCATTTTGTTGTGTGACAAAAGTCAGTGGAATCCACCAGCAGGATTCATTTTGTTCCATTGATTTGTCTGCCAGCAGAAAAGGCGACTGATTTAATTGCACGTTGCCTGTTTCGTAGTCTCGGACAACATTCACTAGCGGATATCCGCCTTGTAGTGTCCAGGAGTCCATCACAGTGGACAGTTGAATATCAGAGCTGAGTGCACCTTTCAAATCCGCTGCCTGCTGCAGTGCCTCAAAGAGATCCGATTGGGTGACACTGCCATAAGCATGTCGCTTCAAATAGTTGCGTATGCCCAGGAAGAATACCTCATCCCCTAGGAGCAAATGCAGCATTCGCATGGTTAGGGAACCCTTATTGTACACATATGGCGAAAACTGCTCGAGAACACTCTTCGAATCCTGCACCGGACGTGAAATGGCAATTGTATTGTTGACCATATCATCCTGAAAGAATTTGGCCAAATCATCGCCTATTAAATGCTGGCTACTGCCCCAATCCGGCATCAGTGCATCCAGTGTCAGATAGGCAAAGTATGTGGACGGTCCCTCCTTTAGCCAGAGATCATTCCACCAATTAAGGGCCACCAGATTACCAAACCATTGATGGACATACTCATGGGCCACAGTCTGCGCCTTTGACTCCTTCGCCTGCTGCAGCTCTTCGGTGTCGTTGTGCACAAAGTGACTCTGTTTGAAGGTGGTCAGACCCCAGTTCTCCATCGCTCTGAATTTGTGCGTTGGCAACGCCAGCTGATCCACTTTGCTCAATGGAAACCCATACTCGAATAGTTGCTCCAAATAACTCAAAGCCTTCGGTGCAAAATTCACACAGAATTCACTTTCCCCCACAACTTGGGGCTGCATCCAGCTGCGAAAGCTGACATTTTGTATGGTTTCACTTGGCGGACTTGGAACGCTGCTTAAATTGTGCACCGAATATGCCACCAAATATGTTGAGGTTGCCAACAATGGCTCATGCTGGCACCAAATATAGTTTTCCAAGGATTCACTGAAATGAAGCAAGGATGAAACTAGAAAAGAGAGCAACAGATAATAGAGGACAAAGAGATAAAGAGAAGTCCAACAATTTAATACTTGGATAGAGAGAAGACTTAGCCAACTGACAACAAAATGCTACTAAATGGAAGATATAAAAAGAGAGATGATTTTCAAAAACTAAATTATTTGCTTTGACTTAAAGTTTAATGATTGTTTTTAGAAATATATTTTTATATATTAATATTTATTATATATTTTAAATATTTTTCTCTTTTGCAATTCAAACTTTTCTTAATTCTTTTCAAGCATTTAATATCTTAAGATATATATGGATATATATATATGGATATTTTATAATTATATATATAAAATTTTAATAATATATTCATCACTTACTGCGCTTCACAGTTCTTCACTGGTGTATTGCTCAAACCCGTGTAATTTTTGTGATAACCCAATGTGACCCTAAAGGTGGCTCTCAAATGTGGCTCATCAAAGCAGGGAAAAGCAGTTCGGGCAAAAGTTGGCGAAAATTGTGTTGCAGCCAAATAGCTAAACAAAAAAAAAAAAAAAAAAAAAAAAAACTAAATAAAATTGTTATATGAGACACCAAAGCGAGTGCTCACTGTGTTTGCTCTGTAAGTGAATCATTATAGGAGCTCCAATAATAACCAGTATCATTTTCACTTAATTGCGCATGAAAAGGAATCATCAATTCATATTGCTCCGTCGCTGCCAGTTCCTTATCTATATGCATAATGAAAAACTCCTGCTCCTCCATCAGATCAGTTTTCATTATGTTTGCCTGACGACCATTTTGGGTTGACAAAGTAATCTGGCTTTCGTCTATAGTCAAATTCTTGGCATGTAGCGTTATATTATTTGTTGGCTGTTCAACTTGAAAATCAATCTTCACCCAACCCTCGAAATGCAGCTGATCGCGTCCATTCAGATGGGTTAAAATGCGCAAATCGTAGTGTTTTGGTCGGATGACGTTGGGCAATCGATAAGGATTGGGAATAGACAAGACTCCAGTTGCCAGCAGAAGACTGACAGAGTAGTACAAAAAAGCCAACATGCTGTGGAGAAGTAGAAAAAAATTCAATTAATATGGAATATAAATTATTATTTATGTTTTTAGTTTGAAATAAAAATATGGCTAATTCATTAACCAATATAGTCTTAACGTGTGTTTTCAATTTTGGCAGCTCTAGTCTGAAATTGAAGCACTTTCAATTCTTTAGTCTCTCACAAAAATTTTTATAAATTTTCAGCTTTAAACTTAATTCAATTTGACATTTAAATACTTTTCTGCTCATTTTAATTCGAATATTTTGTACTGTTTTTTTTTTTTTTTTTTGCAAAATGATGGCCAAGTTTGTGGGTAGCTCTACCAATCGTCTTTGCCATCCAAAATTGTTACGTTTGACCAGAAGTCCAAATCGCTTACTGAGCTATCAATCAGTTCGTGGCATGAATGCAGCTTTGTGGCACTGGTGGAGTGAAGTGCGTTGCCGCTACAACATGTGGAAGCTGCGTCGGCTGTTGGGGCCAGAGTTCGATGAGTTTGATTTTCTGGTTGGGGCACGTCAGGCGGCCAGACAGATGATCGAGGCAGTGCGTCGGGCGGACTGGAGTCGCATACGCAGCTGCTGCACAGATCAGGGAGCTTGTGCCATTTATGGCCTAACCCAGAGTCAACGGAAAACCCAATACACCCAACTGGTGCGCTTCGAGCGACAGCATCTGTGCCAAGTCGAGCCGGTCTCCGTGCGGCGTCTCTGCGAGGATGGACGCAACTATATTTATGTAAATATTGCTTTTGTGGGACTGCGCGACATGCGCGACTTTGCGTGCAGTGTGGAGCAGCAGGAGATGTGCCAGCAGATGAGGCAGGTGCTTCAAAAGTCTCATATACCCGAACAATTGGCACCCACCCATCGCCGGATTGTGCTCGGCGAGTTCCAATTGACGCTGCGCAAGGAGCTGCGAAGTCCGGCGTCCACAGAGACGGACACCAAAAATTGGCTGGTTGATTTTTATAAAGTCTACGGCTTCCGACTGGTCAACTACAGTCCCGTCACGTTGCAGTATCGAGTGATTGAGTTTCTAAAACCAGTTTAGGACGCACCTTGAACACAGTTTGGATCCACTTCAATAACTCAATCTCGGCCTGCGTTCGTTCACCTCGCCTGAATCAAGGCACGCATTCAAATTGAATCGATATCAAAAATATATATATCTCGAAACCGACTAAAAAACACGTCTGCTCCGCCGGCAGCAGCGATGTTAACTGAAATGCATCATTGGAACTGCCACTGCCAATTTTTCTGGGGAGCGTTTTTGCATATTGCTCGCAGTTGTCATCATTAATCAAGAATTGTACAAATATATTTTGGCTTTTTTGTTGTTATATATAGATATAGATGTATACATAAAGCATTTTTTAGTCTACCTAAATTGTCGCTGTGTTTTCCACTTACTTACTAAGTGCACTTAGAGAAAAATGTCTGACTTAAAGAAATTCGCCAGACATTCGGAGTCGCCTTATTATTCAGAAAGTGCTTAAGAATTTAATATATCTGTCACATATCACATTTAATATAGATGATATAATTACCACAAAAACAAATAACCCAAATATATTTATTTTAATTATTTGCTCAACTTTGACGAACCAAAAGCAGTAGGTTTTTTGTCACTGTGTAGATACGAGTAAAACTTATCTGCTACTTAACGAAAAATGCAAGTTGCTGAATTGCAAATTGAAATGTTAAGTGTAATCATGGCTTCAAAATTATTTATGGATCGGTAAAACACACAATTATTGCCAGTTTTTCGACTCATCACTTGCACAGACTTAAAAATAATGATTCAGTTTTTCATTTAGCTTTTTGCTGCTGCTTCTGCTGCTTATATAAATTGCAAGTATTGTATAAGTTAGCAGTCGTCATGGTATTTCTTTCAATTTCACCCCAATGCACATGGATCTGGTGGCATTTAAGCCCTATTTGCCATCACTCTTCACTGAGAGACTCAGTTGGCCAACACGGGCCTGAACCGTTAACCGCTACGTTTTTCAGTTACCCCCTTTTTTGTTTACACACTCTTATTATGTGCTTTTTATTTATTTTTTTTTTTTTTTGCCATTTTGCACTTTTCTCTGGGTTCTGAGTGAAAAATAAACTATTCTCACACTTTTCACATGGAATCACGGCATGTCGCTTTCGAAAGCCACATAAAAAATGGAGGGCTTAATTAAAAAGCAAAAATGTGCTGCGATTTTCCGCTTTTTTAACCCAAAGTGCAACAACTACCATTCCCCCTATCCTCTCCCCATCCCACTCAACATCGGTTCTCAGCCAGCAAACAGGGAGAAATGGACAAAAAGAAAACACTACTTAGTGGCGACGTTTTATTTGCTCTTGTTCCTTGCCAAACAGACTGGCAGACTGACAGACAGACAGACGGACGAACAGACAGAAGGACAGCCATCTCAAATGTGCCCCCAACTCGTGTTGCCCATGTGTCTTGCAACTTATTCTTTGGCAGCAGGTCTCTCATTTGGCACCCTCAAGAGAAGCCTCCATGGAAAAGGGGGCGGATAGCATTTTTTGTTCATTAAAGTTACTGCGCAAAATAAAAGGGCAACAAGTGCTCATTAAAAAATTAAATGTCCCTCTGGAAAAATAATAAAGTTATTTGTGCTGAGAGCAGCTACTGACAGAAAGTTCATTTATTAAGAAAATTCGATTAATAATGGATCGTATTTGATTAAAATTGAGCTGGCTATAACTTTGCCTAAACTATACTAAATTTCAAGAATTACTGATTTTTCTAGACTTAAAAATGATTTTTATTTGGAATTTATAACAAAGAAATTTAATTTCACAATTCGATGCCAAAATCTGTTAATATAATACATCTATTATCTAATAATACAATTTTTTACATAGTTTTAATAGTAGTTTTAACAATTTATGTCAACAGATTACTTTAGCTGGCCATATCCGATATAAGGTTCAGTTATTGCACTGCAGCTCATCTATATATATCCGTGTGTAGTAAATTTATGTGCCCCTTATACGGGTGGCACATTAAAACTGTACACAAAACCAAATGGCGAAGAATCCATCACAATTTACAGCGCAAACGGACCAAACTTGGCAATAAAATTTAATTTATATGCTGCTCGCTGGCGCTGCCAGTTCTGTTTGTAAAGGCAAAACGCGTCCAAGTGTGTTTGCAAAACATTTAATTCCATTTTCGATTACTGATGCCATATATACACTGTGTATGGGGTAGACAACAGGGTGATGACAAGGGGGGGCTTGCCGCAGGCAGGCATATGGTTGCCAGAGGAGGAGTGTGTGCAAAAATGCAATTGCAAATTCCCGACAAATTTGATATTTGAATTGGCAAAACTACCTGACAAACAGACAAGAGTACGGACGACCAGTTGGCCAGACGGACGGCGTGACAGACAGGTCTCGAGACTCGCCTAGTGTCATTTGTAAGCGTTGTCCAGCATCCACTCGAAGCACACAGCATTTGTTTGGGTTACGGAGTGCTTTCCTCCCCGCAGCTGACAACTTGGGGTTGCAGCTGTTTCAATTCTCGATCTGCACGTGGCAAAAAAAAAAGAGCATGACTCAAAATTAGATATTTGCAAATGGTTTTATTTATAGATTTTACAAAAATTTAATTTCTAGGCCAGTTACATTTTTTAGATCTTAAAAAGCTTGCAATCCAAAAATATCTTCTTTTTTTCAAGCGTGGGTCTAAACTGAAAGTTGAAATCATTTTATGAAATTTTTAGCAAATCTTCTACAGCTTCGAATACAAGTCTTATGTAAAAAAAAAGACAACATTTTATTCACCAATTCCTAAAAAGAATTATTTTTCTAGATATGAATTACCTTACATAACAGAAAGATTAAAGTTGACCTATAAAAAATAATTTCTACATTTATATATATACACCTTATACACCCTAACATACAGAAATAATATAGCCACTTTCTTGAAAGTAAAGTTTGTGATTTACGCAGCTTTTGGCTACTTTATGTACAAACGAGAGCTTATAGGTTTTTTCGCTAAGTGTGGGTGAATCAGGGCAATTGAAGTGCCTTAAAGTGCTCCATGGCTGGCACATAAATAAATGTTTGTACATTTACTTTACCTTCGGTCTGCAGTGTGTGGTGTGTGTGTGTGTGTGTGGACGAGGCTACTAGTGTTGTGGGTTGTTTGTTTGTTTGTTTATTGTTGTTGTTGTTGTTGCCTGCTGGCTTCGATTCGTTGCGCTTCCTGTTCCCAGCACGTTCATAACTCAACTCTTACACGAAGGTTTGTTGGTGCGGGAGAAGTGCTGCGGGGGCGATCGGTTTATTTGCTTGTAATTTGCAGCTGAAGCTGGAGTTGGAGCTGAAGCTGGAGCTGTGCTGCTGCAGTAATCTTCGATACAAATTCTCAACACAGCTCAAATGGCAAAACGGAGCCAACTTGAGCACTGCAATGCAGTTGAGGGCCTCTGAATTCTCCCCCAAGAGCAGCGTTTGCTATAACTTTGTATGTTGTAATTGCAATGCAATCGACTGCATCTTCAAGCAGCAATTTATATATATATATATATATATGTATGCAACTTTGAGCAGTTATCAACGGACAGTTACTAATTTTCAAATCAGGCATTCCGCAACTGCTCAAACGGATGCAGTAATGCGACAACTCGTCAGTTCTTAGCATCAGTTGAGGGCGATTAGCGACTCGCAAAACCACAGAACCAAGACCAGGACCTCCACCAGAATCAGAGTCAGAGTCGGTGCCTGTGCCAGAGCCAATTCGAGTGAAGCTCACGTTTCCCAAAGCGCACATTACCCACAACCAGCAGTCCCTGGAGATACTCATTGAGACACAGATAAATGATTAAATTAAATATTATCAGTAAAGATAAAAAAAAAAATTAAGCAGTCTTGGATATTATATATTCCTTTTGAAATATTAAAAAATTGATAAATCAAATTGATAAAACAAAATTTAAAAGAAAAACTATTTAATGAAAAACTAACATTTGGCAAGTTTGTTCAAGTTTTTAAATACTTCATTCACTTATTTGCACCCATTTTTTATAGGTAATTATTTCATCTACAAAGTATAAATAGGCATTTTTATTTTTCTAATTCGATAAGTCCACAAAAATAAATCAAATATGAAAAAGTGAACCTGCAGAAAAACACAGACTTTTGGTTAAATATCTAAAATTTACATTTTTATATTCATTTTACTTAATTCAAAAAAATCTTTTCACATTTTTTGATTATAAATTTGTGTCACATAAGAGTGGTCTGAGTAGCTTAATATATAATAAGGCTGAATAAAATAGTGAAAAATTGAATTAATTATTTCACTACAGATATTTCACAGCTTAGATCACAGGATATGCCTATGGTAGTCACTTTTGGGCTCAGCTCTAGAAGATGAGGAGCACCACATAGTTTTCATATTTGCTTCGGTTACGAATTTGTGACGAGTGGCAGAATGTGTGTGTGTGGTGTGTGTGTGTGTGTGTCTGTAGAACTATGTGTCATTTACAGTTGACGATTCGCTCTCTCTCTCTCTCTCTCTCTCTCTCTCTCTCTCTCTCACTCTGTTGCTCTGTCGCTATATGTCTCTTACTCTTTCTGCTCATTTCAGGCAGTTAGCAAAATGTCACGTAGCAAATGTGACAGCGTGGTCAACATAATGAATGGTTGCCACCCCGGAAAAGAGCAGCGCAAAAGTGTGGCAAGACGCAGGTGTATGTGTTGCTGTCCTCTCCCCCAACAGTGTCAGTGTGTGTTTGTGTGTGTGTGTGTTAGCTTTGTGCTGCTACGAGCTTAACACATGCACTTTGGGAGTTCATGTCTCTGGCATTGATTGCCTTAGCGGCGATTCCAATAACCCAACGCTGCTCATGTGTTCAAAGTTCAAAGCGCGCGCCCAAAAATGCCACGACTTACAGCGTGGGGCATGGGGCATCGGGCATCGGGCACCGGGCATCGGGCATCGGGCCTCAGTGCTGGCAACGGCCCCAAAAATGTGTCCATGCACGTGACACTTGAATGCAATTTGCAATTTGATTTTCTGCCACCCTCACTCCCCCGTCACGCAACAAAGTTGCAGTTGTTGGCTGCATAAGTTCAGGGATTCAAATTGATTTAAATGTTGTCGTTGTCGTCGCTGCTTTGCTGCTCCCATGTGTTGGACTTGGTGTCGACCCAGAGCCTAGAGTGCGTCTTTATGTGTGTGTGTATATATTTTTTTTTTTTTTTTGGATTTTTGGAATACCCCTTAGCAACATTACATAATACTAAAGGGGAAGTTGTGCAATTATGTGTCAGACGCAGTGTCAATCTTGGCAGATATATATGAACAGGCAATTTATTATGGCCAAATTAGCTTATTGTAGGTATCCCTATATTGATCTCTGATAGAAGAATAGAAAAAGTGAAGTGCGCAAATTTTAAATGTAAAGTTTCCTCAATCAAAAGTATTTAATTTTGTCCTAAATACACAATGATACCCCATCTTAAGTTACCTCAATTCTTTGGATACTCTGGCAATTCATAGAGAATTCATTTAAAAATTTATTTGTCAATAGAAGCAGAGGCACAGTTTGCAACCTTTTGGGTACAGAGTATCCTCCTAGTCGGGCACTCACTCTACTCTCTGCCCTTTTGACACTCACAAAAATTAGTAAAAATCTAAATTAACAATTGATTAGAAGTTGAAACACAGCTTGCAATGTGTAAGTAATTTTTTGTATAAGTTACAGGGTATCCACCTAGTCGAGCACTACATCTAGTCGAGCACTCACTCAGCTTGCCACTCTTTCAATCCGGTCGCTATCTCTGCCTCTGTGTTGGCGTCTTTACATTGTTACACTTGACCAATTCGAATTGCAATTACACACCTGAGTGTAGCAAGCTCTACTCTCCTCCACACCCCTACACAGCACCACTCCCTCTGCCATCCCGCATATGACTTTTGTCGAAGAACGATTTGTGTTGGCTTTTCTCGTTGTTTGCCAAATTTTAAGTTAAATGGCAGCCATTCCTCTGCTTGGCTACAGTCGCCAAATATAAAGGCTAGCAGAAAAGAGCTGTTTAACTGACTGGTCCTTTTGCAGCATCGCAGAGTCCTTTTTATACCCTAAACCCATTAAAAATGGTATAATGGCTTTGTGCAAATGTATGCAACATGCAGAAAAAGCCTCTTCGGCTCCATAAAATATATATATAACTGATCAGGATCAACAGCCTGTATGTCCGTCCGTCCGTCTGCCTGTATGAGCGCGTATCTCAGAGATTATAGGAGCTGGAGACTTGAAATTTGAAACAAATAATCTTTTATATTCGGCGCAGATCAAGTTTGCTTTATTTTATTGTTAACTCCATCCGTTCTCTGATTACGATATACTCCGTTTTCCGATAGCAATAAATGTCGCAATTTTAAAAACAGAATCTTCTTATTACTATATAATACGCATATATATGTTATTAATCTACTGCTGACATTTCATCAATATCGGATTAGAAACATTTAAGTTATGATCAAAAACATATTCTCATATTGATCCCATTTCTACCAGCAGCCTCAAGCATTTTCTGCATGCATAAATATGCGAGCGCATGTGTAAGAATGAGATAACATGACGATGCGAGCGTCAATAGGTGTTTGTATGCATTCTGCAGAGCCCCGTTACGTGCGTAGCCATCCAGCCAATTAGAGATCAGTTCGGGCTTGTGATGCGTTGCATTTGTTTTTTTTTAACATATATATATGTTATTTGAATATATTATTTGAATATATATAACAACTGTGTTCAGGGTATATCGTAGTCGAGCTCACTCGACTGCAGCTTGCTTACTTGTTTGCGCTCTAATAGACTAATGAAAAGTCCAGTGTAGTTTCTTTTAGAGAAGCTACTGCGATTAATTACAAAAGTGGTTGGTTGCCAGCCAACAACGTTTATCCACGTTGCCAATAAAATTGTTTGTGTTTTGTTTTTCAAGCCAACGAGTGTTTGCACTTAAAGGACAAAATTTGACAGAAACATTTGATTAAAATGAAGAGATTGCAACCAGACTTAGGCCAACACGTAAACCACAATCCCTTCCGCCTACCGCCTTCCGTCTTACCTATTTCCCCTTTGCTTTAGTGGCCTCGTTTCAGTTGACCTTCGATAGGCCGACAAAGTTAAGTGCGTTTTCGACTTTACATTCAAATGGTTTTGATTTCCTTCCTGGCCCAAATACTCCCACACGTGTGGTTATCCACATGCCACATTAATCTTGTTCGCCCATTGTGTTAATTAACGACATTTAACATGATTATTGAGCTTTGTTGGCCGTTAACTTAAGACTTTTTACTATCTAAAGATTTATGTAGTTATCTAAATGGTGTTAAGCGGGCCAATTAAAGCCTTGACACATCTCGTTTATATATTGTCAACTCTGCAGAAAAAAATGTTTATATTAGCAGCGTATATTATATTTGTCTCTCAACTCAATTGGCTTAGATAATTTAGCAATTTCTCAATTGACTTAACATTAATGTTATTATTTATATTTATATGAAGTTTCAGACCATATTTTGCTTGCATATCAAAATGTGCATCGATTTGTAAGTAATTGCAATTATTTAAGGTTATTATCTGTATTGGGATATGCCCTTATTTTCAGATTGAAACTGGCTAAAAAAAGGCAGCATTGTCCAGAACCAGCTTTAACCTTTGAGCATTGAATGGACTACCTCCCAGACCCAGGTCATTAAATCCCGTTAGAAGCAAATGTGTGAACTCTGTGAGCTGGAAAGTGCCAACAGCTCCTGGAGGTCAAGCATTTCCATCTGATGTTAAAGTCGAATATCTATCATTATCGACGGACGCCGATGGGCAAGTTGCCACGTGAACACCATTGAATTTAAATTCACAAGTCTTAACAGACAACAATTTTGAAAGCACTAACCACCAAAAAAAAAAAAAAATTAAAAGTTGTCCTCAAAATTGTTGTCTGTTAAAGTAACTTAAATGTGCATTGCAAAAAAGTCACTTAATGTATTTATTTTATGCGGTCAACTGTCTGACGTATATTTTGTGTGTGTTATAAATTGATTTAGTTCGTTTTTGGTTTACAGCCATTAATCTAAAGATGCCACGCCCCCATTTGCAACATTTGTGCTGTGTTTATTGTTTAATGAATGAATGTGAAATTTCACATTGGAGGCGTTTCTAATGCGCCGCATCCACTTCAAGTCTACAAATATTGTTTTTGTCTCCTTCATTTCTTAAGGCGGCATTCTCTGTTCGCCTTTGTTCTGTGTGTATGTGTGTGTGTGGGTGTGTG
This sequence comes from Drosophila longiperda, assembly GCA_035042125.1. Taxonomy (NCBI): domain Eukaryota; kingdom Metazoa; phylum Arthropoda; class Insecta; order Diptera; family Drosophilidae; genus Drosophila; species Drosophila longiperda. The sequence continues at coordinate 2,022,216 of JAWNLV010000107.1, forward strand.
TGGCAAGAACACCAAATGCAAAACTGATTATCATGGGCTGCCTTTGTTTGTCTTGGTTTTTGTGGTTGGCTTCCAATAAAAAACGCCACTTGTAATATTAATTGAAAGCTGAAGATAAAACTTTAGGCCAAGGCAGGGCAGGGCTAAGTCAAGGCATCCTTTTCCATTGCCACCGCTTCATCATCATTTGTCATTGTCTCAGTTAACTGCGTGTGATTTACCAACTCACAAACCACCCATACTATTCTCCCCCACCCCCCTCCCCACTGCCATCTTCCATTAGCATGTTCAATAGGAAGCTCAGATAAGAGGCATAGAAATACTCCACCCACTTTCTGGACGAATAGGTTTAGTTGCATTCAAATGCACATCCGTTGAACTTTTGTAGCGCCTCCATTTGCTTCCCCTGTGTGTGCAGTCAGGGATGTGCTAATCAAATTATAAATTATATACCCATTGGTAAAGTCATTGAGTGCAGCACGGAGTCCAACACACCAAGAATTGACATTGTCATCATCAGCATTCCCAACTCATAACTCTATCTACTTCTCTTTCTTTCTCTTTCACTCTTTCTGTCTGTCTCATTCACACCAAAAAAAAAACGTACCTTTTTATGAAATGCACATTTTCTTCCTTATGCTCCCCGAACCCAGCTATTTGGGAAGCATAATGGGAAAACGGCATCGCAACTGGGTCGCGGCTCCATTTGCAATTGCTGCTGCCCTTTGCTCTTTGCCATTTTGCCAGTTTTTTGTGCAAATTTTGTGCGTGTAATTGAGGGAAATTGAGGGATGGGAATTGGGGAATTGGGGAACTGGGGAATGAGAAATAAGGACTGGGGATTGGGTTTTGCATGCAGGTGTTGAAGCGTGTGGCACCCACAAGGGGCACATTAAACAATGCATTCCTTTAATTAACAATTTGCATTTACCATTTTTCCCTTTCACATGTGTGCGTGTGCTTGTGTGTGCTTGTGTGTGTGTGTGTGTGTGTGTGTGTGTAAAGGCCTTTTGTTTCACATAATTGATATTTACATTGGCAATGTTCGCAAACGCTTGACAAAAGGATGCTTTAAAATTCTTACACTTTATGTCAAACAATTGAATTGTTTTAATGTGCATTTAAATAAATTAAATTTAGTACAATTTAAAATCGACTATCTAAAAAGGCGAAGCTTAACACAAATTTAAATTATAGCAATGAATAGAGACAACATGTCGATTACATCTGACAACTTCATTTGCTAATGATAAAAAACAATCTTTCTTGAGCTGAATATATGCATAGTTTCTTTGTTGCACTTGTAATCCATTTCCTTCCATTAACACATTTGATGTTACTTTTTTTTTTTTTTTTGTGTTGTGCCTCTGATGGAATTTTACAGCTGCTTTTTTTGTAGCTATCTTTTGGCTGTTTCGTATGGCATTCAGTTTGTGCCCCACATTTAGCAAAAATGAAGAAATTGCAATCACCTTTGTGATTGTGCTTTGCCTTATTCAGCCTTATCGCAATTTTCATTCAACAGAGTTTTTCGCTTTGAGCACTAAAAGTATTAAATTTCTACCAAATGCCATACTAGAAAATAGTCCAAGCATTTGCACAACTCTCACTTGGAGTAACAGAAACATGATGCGGTCGGCCTTTCAAGGAATGGTGAATTCTCCCATTTGCAATTCATTGGTCAGCAATGGCAAGTCTTAACGCCCTACCACTTCCATTCTTCCCCCCTCGCCCCTTTTTCTACTCACATCTAAGCCATGAATGCTCTTAATGGTTTTGCAGCCATTTCTTATCATTATCTAGGCAAGCGTTTTACTTTAAACGACTTTTGTATTGTGGTTTCTTGTTGTTATTGTTGTTGATGCCACCACTGCTGCCACTGCTGCTGCTTCTGCTCCTTTTGGTTGTGCAAATTGTATGCACTTCATTGTCCCGATTGAATCCAGAATACTATTATTACATCACTGCTTTCTTTCTACTTACTTTTGGCGCATTTCCGTCAACTGGCATTCGTTTACAAAGTGCTTCCAAGCTTAAATATTATATAAGTATATCTGCATTTGTATTATGGTAAAAGCGTATTTTATTCTAAATCTACTGTTGGCATTAAGAAATAAAATAATGACTTGACTTGACTAAGCCAGATTTTTTGTGAAACCAGCTGACATATTCGAAAAGACTTCAACTGCTCTGTTCTCCTTTAATAAATCTCATTGATTAAAGAGAAGAATTGTTTTAACAAATTATTCAGCACAATTGCCAGCATAATTATCATTGTCCCGATCCCTAGCTGTGAACTTTTGACCCTCATGCGAACGCAAGAAATCGCCAGCATATCCGGAGTAATCGCAGAAGAGATAGAAATCAACACTTCCATCTTCCAACCCACACCCTGTGTATCCTCATCGCAACTAACGTTGAAGGGATGCAGACTGTAGCCAGGCACTAGAATCTCATGGATGCCACTACGACGACTCAGCTCTGGCACCTCTGCACATTTCAGCACAGATATATTAAATATAAATATAATGCAAATAATTTTGAGCATTGAACGAGACTAAAGCAGATGCACAGATTGTTACAGAATTTATAGACAACAATTAAGCTCATGTCTATATTTGTAGTATGTATGTTATTAATGTATGTACAATTCTTATCTTTCTTCTTGCCTTTCTCTTTCCACATACATTTAATCAAAAACTTACTAAAAGCAATAAATATATTTTGGTTTTGATAATGACTTCCTACCATTCATTAGGTAGATAAATTAAGTTGCCCTTTACATTATTAATACTACATTTAAATTTTATATTATTCATGTAATGCATGTAATATTTATAAAAGAATTATCGCACTTCCAAGATTTATTCAAATTTAATAAATACATTCAAATTATTTAGTGTATTTTAGGCCTTTTGGTACAAATTCACATTTGAATTTAAAACCTGTTGTATCTTTTGAAAAGTAACGACTACTTTTTGCTGCTCTGCTTTTGACGTCAGTGCAAGCGCAGGGTTGATTTCAAGCGATGAATTTCAATTGAGTCGATATTAGCTTTCGGTCTCTGTATGTTTATAATACACTGACACAAGTTGAAAGTATGCACTATTTTATCTCAATAATTATATAAGTACTTTATTGCAGCTTCCAATGCGACAATTTAATGAAGTTATGAAATAAACTTCAAGAGAAACTTGAACTACTAATCAGTTCAAAAAGTTCATGTTGTGCTGCTTCAAAAGGAAGAGTTGAATTTAAGCTGGTGTCATTGAAATTAGATTTGTCATTGCATAGCTGAAGCCGGGTCACATTTAAGTTCGGCGAGAGAGAAGAGCACATGTTGAAGCCTTTGTTGCCATTGTGTCGAGGTTTACCGCAATTGTTCTCATTTGGGCTTAAATCCTCAATCGTAAATCTGCGTAACAATTCAACTTTGTGCAAGAACAACAAAATGACGGATAAGATTGCATTGGATGCAGCCAAGAAGCTAGCAGCAATTACCGCCGTTGACCAGTGGGTCACTGATGAGACAAAAGTGGTGGGCATTGGCAGTGGATCAACGGTTGTCTTTGCCGTCGAACGCATTGCGGAACGTTTTTGGAAGGATGGCGCCTTGGTGGACCTCATCTGTGTGCCATCGTCGTATCAGGCACGACAGCTAATTATCGATCACAAGTTGGCATTGGGCGATTTGGATCGCTATAACAAAATCGATGTTTACATCGATGGTGCCGATGAGGTGGACAGCGCCATGGTGCTGATCAAGGGCGGCGGCGGCTGCTTGCTGCAGGAGAAAATTGTTGCATCGTGTGCCAAGAAGATGATTGTCATTGCCGATTACACAAAGCAATCACTGCGCCTGGGGGAACAGTGGTGCCGTGGCATTCCCATCGAGGTATCACCACAAGCTCATGTGCCGGTCAAACTGAAAATCGAGGAGCTCTTCGATGGAAATGCTGAGCTGCGTTTGGCAGTGAAGAAAGCCGGACCCATTGTCACCGACAATGGCAACTTTCTGATTGACTGGAAGTTTGTGGCGAAACGTGAATATAACTGGGATGAGGTGAATCGAGCGATAACCATGATACCAGGCGTCATGGAGACGGGTCTCTTTGTCGACATGGCAATCAAGTGCTATTTTGGCATGGCTGACGGCACCGTCAAAGTCCAAAATAAATAAACTACTGTCACTCTCCATGTTTGCATCATTTGAAATCTATATTAATTCTAAAAAAGGGGCTTGTATTACAAAATAAATAACTAAAGGGTCATTAAATTTTTTTACAATAAATTGATTCGCATTCCCTCTCTTAAAACGATTTCTTGCTGCGTCCTGGCAACAACGTCTCCTTTGCATAGCTAAAAATTGAGAGTAAGCCAATCTTTTTGTTTCCCGAGAAATAATTGCTGACCACATCCGGATTACTGCTGCCCAATCTTCTTTCATTCAGGCCAATTGTTGTGGGCAAAACATTGTCATTGGCACTGACAGAAACGAACAGCGCAAAAGGAACCATCCACATGCAGATTGTAAAATAGGCGAGCACCTGCAAAAGGTATAGACAAATCTATATTCAACATGTCACGTCCAATAGTCGGTAGACTCACCTGCGTAAAGGGCACATAGACGCTGGTAAAATACTGAAAGGCGAGCAGATGATTTATCACCAGCATCGCTATTGAGCCAATAAATGGGAGCGAGAGCAATCGTATAAATGGAAAACTAGTCATAATACTCAAATGAAATGCCTGCGCCGTCAAACCGCACAACATCATCGTCCACGAGAAGTCCTCGCAGAAGATTAACATGATGTACACGAATATGGTGAAACTAATCATAAACAATATAAAACGACGCGTTGACGTTGTATATTCCTCGGCTAATTCAGCTAGATAATAAAGACCCGCAACTGTGAAATATAAGGGCATATATTAGGTAATATGCAATGCTCGCTTAGTTGGTCACGTACCTATGGAGAGTGTTAAGAAGATGATCTGTAATGCGAGGGATATCCAACTGAGTATGAAGAGGAAACCCATTTTATTGTCTATATTATTTATCAATGAGCGTTGGTTGTTGATATAGTGCCCAAAACAAAACAATGACGCGACACATCGATAACATTTTTACGCGATATGCGGCGATTTATTTGCATACGGCGTTGCCAGATAGTCAATGGGTATTGAATAGGTGATACATTTTTTGCATTTGAAGTTGACAGTTAACTGGTTGTTCAATATTATATTATATAAATTATTTTGAAATATTAATCAATAAATAAGCTACAACAAAAATTTGAGAGAGCTGTTGAATAAGTACAACGAACAACTGCAGCTATAAAGTATTTTAATATCGAGATATATCTGCAATGCAATGCACTCGCGATTCACACGCTCTCCTCTCTAGCAGGGCTTATGGTCACACTGTTTGATTGGCTAAAAAAAATAGAAGCGCGTGGTTTAGCGGCAAGGAATTTGCATTTTATTCCACTCGATCGCAGCGTAAATATAAACACTTAAAATATCACCACAGTTCGTAATAATTTAAAAAATTGGCGTGCAGCGCTTGCCTTGTGGTCCGCTCGCAAAATGTCGCATGCGAATGAGAATAATGATGGAAATGCCGTGGCTCAGGAGGAAGAAGATGCTGCTGATGAAATTATGAGAAATGACAACGACACAGCCCTGGATAATGCCGTATTTGCAGCAGCCTATCAAAGCGATGACAGCATAGGCGATGCACTGGAACTGGCGGGGGAAGGGGAAGCAGATGCAGATGCTCAAAGTGAAAGCAATTCAGTTGCTGATGGCGAGGGGGAAGCAGAAGGTGAAGCTAATGGCGATGGAGAAGCTAGTGATGATGTAGAAGTTGATGGCGATGGCGATGGCGAGGCTGTTGCTGAAGATGAGAGCGCTGCCGATGATGCAGACAATGGCAATGCAGATGATGATCCAACAGACAAACGCTCGGCCGTCAAAAAGGAACTTACCCAAATCATTGAAAAATGGGAGCAGGAGCAAACAACAAGCGGTTACGATCCAGTGAACACGCTCAGAAGGTAAAAGTCATTGAATATATATATTTATATATATACATATAAATACATTCTGATAATTGCAGTCTGGCTGAGATATTTGAACGCGAAAAGGATGCGTATATGCGCAAGGATCCGGATCCATTGGATCTGAGACATCCTTATCGCACCGATCCCAGCTGCCAGTATGGACTGCTGCTAAAGCTGCTCTTTCGCAAGGATCAGTTCATGGGCAAGGTAAACTAATCTGAAATTGATATAATTCTTATTGAAATTTTGTATTTCTATTATACATTTTCTTAATCTTTAATTGTTTTACCCTTAGCTGCTCAACGAATATCTCCGGGAGAACTATTTCACGCGCCAGAACGTGAGTCGCAGCTCACTGGAGCTGAATATCATAGCGTGTCGCCTGATATTGATCGTTATGCCGGGATTGGAGACGACTGCCGTGTTTCAAACCGCCGAGGAAGATGGCATCATTAATCGTCTTTATAATTGGGCGGAGGACAGCATTGAGCCACTGCAGAGCTATGCAACCGGTCTGTTGGCCGCTGCCATGGAGGTTAGCGATATTGCCATCACGTGTCGCGATCAAAATATGCGACTGGTGCCCAAGATGATCAAGCGCCTCCATTTGCTACTCGCTTGCAGTCGCATTAATAAAAGCAACTCAACACTAGAATCCGCTGACGCCACGGCGAGCACATCACAACACAACAACTCGGCGGACACCAGTTTCTCGCCGGGCATGCTCAGCTGGATGGCGTGTGGTGGAGCTGCATCCGCACCACAATCGCCGCAGCATAACGGCAGTGCCAGCAACATGTCCATTCTCTTCGAGAACAGTCGCGATGCGTTTTCACAGACGCGTTATTACAAACGCATGTATATTCCACTGCATCCGCCGACAGCGGACACCAGCCAGATGCTCATCATGCGCTTCCTGACCAGCCTGGGCGAGTATCAGGAGTTTTTGGGCATGGCCTTCGGTAACAATGTGATGTCGCTCATCTTTGGCCATCTCGAGGAATTGGACAGACGTGACACTTGCCTCGCCTACGAGGTGCTCAAATATCTCGCCTCGCTGCTCTGTCACAAGAAGTTTGCTTTGGAGTTCATTTCGCGCGGTGGCCTGGAGGTGAGTTGGTGAATCGAAATCGAGATTATATTTAATAATAATTCGTATATATTCCTGCAGGTACTTTTGAATGTGCCACGTCCCAGTTTAGCCACCACTGGCGTCTCAATAGCCATTTACTATTTGGCATACTGTGAGGATGCCATGGAACGCATTTGCAGCATGCCACGTCCCCTCATATCAAATCTAGTACGCTATGCCCTGTGGATATTGGGTCGTTGTCATGACTCCTCCAAGTGTCATGCGACCATGTTCTTCAGTCTGAGCTTTCAGTTTAAGGTTATACTCGATGAGTTTGATGCACAGGATGGCCTCCGAAAGCTGTACAATGTCGTAAGTTGAACTTGCCTAACGAATCTTAAATACTCCTGCTCACATCAACTTACTTATGCTTACCCAGATATCCGTGTTGAAGATCTTGGACCCCACGCAGAACGACAACGACAACGCATCGGATATTAATGAGGATGTGGAGTGCGCATCGCGTCAAATGGTGCGACATGTGTGCGTCGCCCTAAAGCGTTATATGGAGGCACATTTCTTCTACAAGTACAACAACTTCCTATGCCAACACTATGCGACGTCGTCCGCCTCCTCGTCGGCACACTACTTTAGCCAGCAGCCAACGGTTGCGGCCAAGTTGACTTTTGATCAGTTGCACGAACAGCTACGCACCCTGCAGGAGCACACCTCGGTGCGTGCCCATTGGGAGCCAGTGGATCAGCTGCTCAAGCTGGGTGGTATTGCAATGTTATTGCGCATCATTTCGTTCAGTTATGACTGGGTTAACAATGGTCGATCGGAGACAGTGCGCTCTGCACTGGATGTGCTCAGTGTTTGTTGTGTGATCCCACGTGTCTACTTGGTGCTATGCGAGCGTCTCCAGATGCTCGACAAGACAACAACGTCCGGTTTCTGTTCGGTGCTGGGCGCCGCTGCTGGTGAAATGACTGCCGATGCTGAGGTCATCAAATCCGCTCTGGCCGTGCTCTGTCATTGCGTTTGTTCGCCCATCATACGCAAGGATAACGGAAGCAAAGCTCTCCTCAAGTTCGCCAGTTCGTCGCGTAAGAATAAAGCGAATCACAAATATGCCGAGGAACTGGTCGAGAAGGTATGGGAATCGGTGTGCTCCAACAATGGCATTGTGGTGTTGCTCTCGCTGATGCAGACTAAAGGACCCATAACCGACGCGGACTGCATACGCGGCATGGCATGCCGTGCTCTGGCCGGACTAGCCCGCTCGGATCGTGTGCGTCAAATTGTTGGCAAACTGCCGTTGTTTGCCGGCGGTCAGCTGCAGACACTGATGCGTGATCCCATACTGCAGGAGAAGCGGGCGGAGCATGTGCTCTTCCAAAAACATGCCGTCGAGCTGCTCGAACGCATCTCGGGCAAACCGAAGCCGCTAAATAATCCGTTGGACCCGTCGCTTACCAGCATGCACAAGGCCAATGTGATTGCCCAGACGCGCATCCAATACAATGAACAGCAACTGTACCAGCTGATCTTTGAGCACTTGGAGAGCAAAGGTATGGGTCAAACAGCCCAGATGCTGCAACGTGAAGTGGGCCTACCACTCCAGACGACGACAACGCGCAGTTTTCATCAGTCACCCTTCGACTATAAGGGATTCACTGGCATCAGCTCGATGTCGCGCAGTCGCTTGCGCCATCGCATGCAGGATGTGAATGCGTCCATCATGGCCACGGCCACCAATGGTGAATTACAGAATCGCAGTGAAGATCTATCGTCGCACTGCAGCAGCAGTGGTGCAGGTGCCTCCACCTCAGCAGCTGATGCTGCTGCTGGTGGCGGTGGCGCTGCCACATTGGGTGTGCCCAATTTTAACTACCTCAGCGCACAGACGCCCATCAAGCTGCGCAAAACGGAACGTTCCGCATCATCCGTCAGTCGCTCCATCCAAAAGCAGACAGGTGAATCAAATTCCAGCGTGTCGGGATTAGGAGATGATTTGACTATGTCGCCCGTCTTGCATCCGAAGCGTGTGACGCTCAATAGCATTGTCACCGAGTATCTGACGAATCAGCATTCGTTGTGCAACAATCCGGTGACAACCTGTCCCCAGTTCGATCTCTACGAACCGCACAAGTGTCCCGATCCACGGCCCAGTCGACTGGTCAGCTCCAACTACAATCTGACATCGCGACTCTTTCGCACCCAGGCTGGTTTCAATGCGTCTCGCTACGATACTCGACATGTGCATACACATTTTGCACCGTGGCGCACCCTGCGCTCCTCGGACTACGATGATCTGGAGTTCACGTGCTGTGATATTGTTGGAAATTATTTGATTGTGGGCACCCATCAGGGCGAAAGCAAAGTGTTCAACATGAACGATGGCGTCGAACAGTTCTCCTCCATTTGCCACACGTACGGCGTGGATGCAATACAGGCGAATCGCGCAGGAGATCTGGTGTTGACCACCAGTCTGTGGCGTCTACGCACCACGGTGCTGTGGTCCATCAGTGACAAAGAGTTCCGCAGCAAGCTGCGGCTGCCGGACGTGGGCTACTGTGAGTTTAGCCAGACCACACAGGATCGTCTGGTGGGCACCCACACAGATGTGAGTTCTGGAATTGCTTTTGCTTCTGAGATTTTTAAACTGTTCTTTTCCCTTTTGCAGTGCGCTGTGTTGTATGATGTGAATACGGGCTCCAAGGTGTCCACCTTTACACCCACCATACCCAATCAGTACACCAAGAACCGAGCCACACTCTGCCGCACAGACGAACTGCTGCTTTCAGGTGATAAATATTTAATATATTTTTTTATATAAATAAATTCTAATATATATTTGTTTTGTCAATCCAGATGGCGTGCTCTGGGATGTGCGCTCTGGCAAAGAGATACACAAATTTGACAAGTTCAATCAGTGCATTTCGGGCGTCTTTCATCCCAACTGCCTTGAGGTGAGTCCTTAAAGAAACTCCTTAATTGCTATATAAACTCCATTTTTATTTAACAGATTATAGCCAATACGGAAGTATGGGATCTGCGCACCTTCCATCTGCTGCAGACTGTGCCGGTGTTGGATCAACGCAATTGCACCTTCTCGGCAATGCATGTGATATATGGCGCTAGTTTGGGTGCAGATCGGGATCATGATATGGAGACGACGACCTATGATACAAGCTTTAATGTACTAGATGCGTACGATTATTCGAGCATTGCAACCATCGATGTGAAACGGAATATCAACGATTTGAGTGTTAACGCAAATGGAAGCCTGATTGCCGTTGTCGAGGATCACAGTGGATACGATTCAAAGCAGGAGACATATGTGAAAATCTATGCAGTGGGCGTTAAAAAGAGCGAACGCTCGGAAGAGGTGCGTTCGGTTAAGGATCTGGCCGTCGATGATGGTGGCGTTAGAGGCGGTGCTTCTGCGTCCGCTGCATCGGTGGACCCGCCACCGTCGGCCATTCAAGCAGCCGGAGGTGGTGATTCCGTTTTAATTCGAATCATAGAAGGGGCAGCATCACGCCCTCATTCGCCAGCGCAAAATTTAGCTTTGCTTGATGCCGATGGGGCCAATGTTGATGCTGCTGTGCCAATTGCTGTTCCATTAGATGCATTGGATGCAGCAGCCATTGGTGCTGGTCGTCGTCCCATTTTGATGAGGCCAACAGCGTCCAATGCCAATTCGAATCTGGCTCGCCAGCATGCGCCCAATAACTCAATTGTTGGTGTGCGAAGGCGAGCACGTACACTTGGTGGTGCCGGTGCCGGTGCCGGAGCCCCTGTCGATCTCAGAACGTTCATGCGGCAGATCGATGATATTGAATTTAATATTATGTCTATGCTTGCAGGAAGATGATGAGGAGGTGCCCGAATCCAATGAGGAGGGCTCCGACACGGGCTCCGATACGGGCTCTGAAAATGGTAAATATTTAAATTGAAATCTAAATCTATTATGATATTTTATATACTTATATAATTCATTCTGTTTGGACAGCTTTTGCACTTGGCCCGAATTTTCTTGGTTTCCCGTTGCGTGGCCATCGCGATATCATCGGTACATGGTCTTCGAGCGATGATGATGATGACAACGATAGCGATTTGGAGGATGGCGATGATATAGTCACTGAAGATATAGTCACTAGTGAGGATATTGATTTTGAAGGCGATACCAGTAGCGATAGTAAGCTGTCCCAAAAATATCTTATCAAATCCCCCTTTTATCTATCAATTTATCAACAGATTGATTCGACTTCTCCTTCAGTGCTTGGTTTACTTAGCAGCTTGTGGAGCCCTCGAAATTGCACTCCTCTCTTAGCTATGTATCTAAGCCTAGTTTTAAAAGCTGTTATCTTAAACTGTATTTTTATGTTCAAGTTTGTACAAATGATTCAATATGTAAAAATATCATCAAATCGAAATAATAAACTGATCTGTTAAGAAGCAACTGTAAGCAAAAAAAAAAAACAAAACAAAAATGGAAAAAAAAAAACAAGAATTGTTCAACAATTTTAAAATGTACAAAGTTTATTAAAATTATATACTTTTCTATGATTGAATAAAAATATCAAAGGAATAACAATTTAAGGTAGAACTTTCTTTTGTAACACATTTGTAAACATTAATTAAGGCTTAATTATATTTTAGTTAAACTTAGCAATTGATATTCATAATCAAATTATGTTTTGTCTACTTTACGTTTGAACATTTTTCAGCAGCGTTTCGTCACTATGGGGAGTCATTCCCTGACTCTGATATACCCACCTGAGTTATAATCTTATCTCTGAAATGACGTGCAAGCGATAAATGGTATTTTTTTTTTATTGTTTCTTTTTGTTAAATGTTAATCAACATAGTTGTTTTCCCGATTTGATTTTGCCGTTCGCCATGCTCCGAGTTTATCCTCCAAGCAAATAGATAAATATGGCTATAAGGCTACGTATTTATCGTCAAGTTGAATGACTGAATTCACTGACCAATTGACGATACAAAAAAAAAAGCTGGCCAATTCTAATTGTACAATTTAGTTACGATTTGTCGTCGAAGTCGCGCGCAACGGAAAACTTTACTCAACGCAACAAAGTAAAACTAGCAATGGGAATTTTGGCATTTGGATTGCTGCTGCTCCTCTGCCTGCTACTCATCACGTCCAGCTGCCTGGCGTTTGAGGAGCGTGCGGATTTCTGCATTAAAACGGAACCATTGCTGCTTAGTGAGCTAGAGCGACGTGTGTTCCTTGCCAGAAACGAGGAGCACGCCAAGTGTCACATAACAGCCATAACACTGACTGCCAAGGAGAAGGTTAGTCCATTAATTTTTTTATTAATTTTTTTAAATTCTAACTTACATTAATTATTTTTATTACTAATTTTAATTTGTATTAAATTAATTTTTATCAATTCAAAATAGCATTTATCGATCAAAGTTAATTGAGGTATTTGAAAATACGCTTTTAATAATGTAAATAAATTATTGGCTTAGTTTAATTGCAAATCAATTTTGTCAGGTTATATAGATATCAATTCAAACAATACATATATATATATATTATCTTAATGATGTAATGTACATAGTTAACACATAGTTAAAATTAATAGCCTTTTTTAGGCATTGCTTCGATCCGTAAACCGAGGTTAAGATGAGGTTGTTGTCACTTGTCCAAAACGAGCTGTTTGCCATTGAATCTTAAATGACAAGCTCAAGGCCCTCCAATCTTTATATGGCCAATTTAGATTATATACAACAAAATAATAAATCAAAGTCGAGTGTCTTTACATTCTATATATATAAATATTTATATAAATTCCAAATTCAATTAGCTGTGCAGATAATAAAAATTTAAAAAAAAGAATAAGACTGGAAACGAGGAAAAGTGTCTGTGAATAGATAATGTGAACAGGGCAGACCGATAATGGTTATAGATAAGAATAAGATTATATATGCGAATATGTTCTTATGGAATATATCTTTTTCAAAAATTTACTAATCCCCAGAAAATCCTCATTGATACGCTGTGCACGGATCACGGCTCGACCTTGATCAAACAAAGCAACAATCAATTCTTCAAGCTGCACAATGGGGAGCTAAGTGGACGAGGAGGGCAACGGGATATATGCCGTGGGAATGCCAGCTCCGTTTTGGCATGGGTGCCCTACACCACCATGATAAAGCAGTATGCGAGCGAACTGAATCCCAAGGAGCGACTCAGCTATATTGCCAAGGCGACGAATGTGGAGCGTGAAAAGACCGAATTGTGTCATTTTCGACACGCTGACTTGGTCAACAATGTGGTGGACAACATGTTCACCTGTGTGGTCATGATCTTTGAGGATAATTTTGTAAGTAAAGTGATGCACCAGCTCCACCTACCAATACAATTAGCAATTTAATGATTTCCTTGCTGCTTCAGTATGGGATTGATGATAATATCGATGTGCTCGTCGAGCTGCAGCCGCTGATGTATCAGCTGAGGAATATGACCTATTTGCCCTGGCGGAATGTGACCAACAGCTACAAGATGAAACTGGGCGATGGCGTGCTCAAGAATCCCAGTGTACAGCGGAAGCCCATCTATGGCAGTCTCAGCTATGAGTTTGTGGAGAAGATACGCGTAAATACGAGCAGCATATTCCAGCAGGAGCACCTGGCGACGCTCCCACTGCTGTTGGAACACCGTGGCTCTGTGCTGGAACTGGATGCGGATGGTGTGGGCGGCTTGGATGTGAAGGAGCAGGCGTATTTTGGCCGTACTATGGATGCGAGAAGTGAGGTAAAGTTGCAAGTGATTGGCCAGTGGGTGGATCAGCATCGACAATTCAATGCGGACATCTACGAGTATTTTGGACATGGATTACTCCGCTCCAAGCAGCCGCTAACTGGTGCCCATTTGACTATCGTGCGCATAGATGGCACCGAACCAGCATTCGAATCACCCGATTCACAGATTCTGGCAAAGGCCTCACTTTTCCGCGATGGGAATCCATTGCCGGCGAGGATGACCATCAATGCCACGGAAGGCTTCAACGAATGGTCGTCAACGGAGGAGGAGAGCAACTCCTCGTTTTATCCCTGGTTTGTACTGAGTTGCCTGCTATTTGCCATTGTCCTCGTTGTCGTCATCTATGGCATTGTTCGGGTCTACAACAAAAAGACAAAGGATCGTCAAAAATACGAATTGGCAAACACAAACAGAAACAATAAACAGGCCAATTCAACCAGCCTAGAATCTAAGTAAGCAACTCACAATATACAGCAATTTTTTCGAATTTCGTTTTGTTCGCAACAGGCTTAATTAAATCACTTTCTTACATTTAAAGCAATATATTTTGCATTTGTTTCTTAATTCACTTTAAAAAAAAACGCCAAACGTAAAATGTTTGGTTTTTAATCGATATATCGATTAGTTCGACAGCAATTGTGACGTCAGCTTAAATTTATTGTGGCACCTTATTCCGTTTGCCATGGCATTACAGTCCTTAAAAAATCACGAACCGGGCGCAGCTGTTACGTGGGCGTGTGAAAGATGTGAATTGCTGTCTGTTTTGGTTTTGGTGAATAAAATTAATTGCAAAATCTATTATAAATCTGCCAACGATCTGCGACGACCTAATAAAAAAGAGTGCAATAGCCGGACGTCAAAACAAAGTCGTCAAAGTGCAATGTGTGTGTAAAAGTGTGTGCGTGAGTGAATGTGTTTGTCAAAGGATGATGTGAAATACACATTCTACAGCGCAGGTAAGCGATATACATTTATACAAACAACCAGAAAATTAGTATGCTCCAGGTAAAGTCTATTTATAAAAATCAACAAGCAAAAATTTGTTTGTTATGATTTTATTCGCGGAATTTGGTGTTTTTTATTTAAGCGAGTTGGCAGCACCAACACGCCACATACACATATCTCACTCACACACACAATCATCAGGATAGGCTAAAAAAAAGAGAGAGCTATATATATATGTGTGTGCGTGTGTGTGTAGTCGTCGTTTCACATCGTTTCAACTGCCTCGCGCATCATTCTCCAGTCGCAAGAAAAAGACAAAAGGAGGAACAGCAGCACCAGCAACTGCCCCGATTGCACGCACAAATTTCATTCATCGAATTTTTATTAATTTGGTTGGCACTCTCTGGTCGAAGTCTAGTTATTTCATTTACTTGCCAGAATAACCAACTGGTGCTGTCGTCATTGTTTTTGTTTTTTTGTTTCGCCTCAATTCAAAACACACAAAAACTCGCGCTCATTGTGTAAAATGTGATTTAATTACGTTTTTTCACTCGCAAATCGTGTGACGCGGCCATATTTAAAACGAATTTAATGTTGAATGCTGTGAAAAGGCCACAGAAATTATATAAATACTGCTTCGGTAAGTAGAAAATGTGAATTTTTTCTCTGCGAAAACCTTCATCAAGTGGCCACAGAGTATGAGAAATATGTGAAATAATTGCATAAATGCTACATGTTTAGGAAAAAAACAAAATACATTTTGTGTCGTTTGCAACGAAAGTAGTTAATAATCTGATTTTTCGCTCGCACCAATACCAGGATGCCAAAGTGTGTATAACTAGTTGTCGTCAGTGTCGTGTCTTTGCCACCCTATTGCCGTCTCGCTTGCACCGCCAGTAGCGAGTTGCCAGAACGTTGTGATATTAACAGTGCTGCCAGACAGCGACCGAAGGCGCAATTTTTAAACACAGAGTGCTATCAGTAAATAATTCTCATACTCCGCCAGCCTTTTGATAAAAGTTTTTCCATCTCAGGGCAACAAGTGTAAAGTATATGTTTACATTCTTTGCTTATAGAAGGCAGTTGTAATTGAAGTGACCACCAACCTCATTCAAGCCTCCATTATGATGGACCGCAAGAAGGTGTTGGAATTGGACAAAATCTGCCGGCTTTGCATATCGGAACGGAAGGAAATGCGTCCGCTATTCAGTGAAAAAGTGCCCGAAATGCTAATGGACTGCACCAGTGTACGCGTAGAGCCCACCGAGGGCTGGCCGGACAAGATATGCGTGCAGTGCGTCCATGCCGTCAGCCGGAATCATGCATTCAAAACGCTCGTCGAGCGGAGCGACAAAGAACTGCGCGAATATATTCGAGGCCTCACAGTGCGCATGGTCACCGATGAGTCGTTGACGCCGCAGGAGCGCAAACAGCAAAAGTTGCTGCTGCAAAAACAGCTCAAACAGCAGCAACAACAGTTAGAGGAGCAGCATCAATTATTAATGCAGCAACAGCTTCTCCAACAACAACAGCAACAGCAGCAACAACATTCGCCCATTTTTGTGCTGCAGCAGCCGCAACAACAACAGCAACAATTGCAGCTCAAGGTAAAAACATATATTTGTTCCCAGCAACAATTAAAACATTCTCCTTTCCCTGCCACAGCCCAAGAGTAAATTGAAGCCACTGATTCGCAAGGCCGTTGCACGTCAATCGAAAAAGCAGCAGGAAATTGTGCAATTACTGCCAGAGCCAGCACCACCCCCACCACCTCCGCTGATAACCCAGCAGCAACAGCAACAACAGCAACAGCAGCAGCAACAACAACACATACAACAAATGCAGCTGCCAACTCTGCAACCGGCGCCAACGCAATTGATGCCAACAACAACAACACAACAGCAAATCCTACTGCCCAATGGCCAGTTTATCACCACACAGATTGTGACGCCGCAGCTGGCGCAGATAATCAGTTCGCAGGCGACAACAAATGCAAATGCGACGCAAGCGGCGCAAGCGCAATTTCTGCCACAACTCCTGCAAGCGCCCAACGGTCAAACGTTGCAAATTGTCCAGCAACCGAATGGTACACAAACGCTGCAGCTTGTGCAGCTGGTGCCACAGCGCACCATGTCGGCGGCGACGGCAGCGGTGACCACAACAACAACAGCGGAGCTGTGTGCGGCGAGTGGAAACGGTGGCGCCTCTTTAGCCGATGCAGATGTGCATCTGCTGGACGATGGTGAAATGGTGGATGATGAGGAGCTGGACGAGGTGTATGAACAGCTCGATGGCAAGGGACACACATTCGAGACGATTGTGCTGGACGATGAGCAGCAGCAGGATTATCTCAAGGAGCAGCAACAGCAGCAGCAGCATCATCACCATCATCATCATCAGGTGCTCATAGACGAGGAGTTGACGCATAGCGACATCCATGATCAGGAGCACGACCACGAACAGGAATTGGACCACGAGCAGGACCAGGAGCATGATGGGTATTTTGATGAGCAATTGATGCAGCAGGATGAGGATGGCAGCGGCATTGTCAAACCGGAAGATGAAGATGCAGATAATTTCATCATTGAGGAAATCCAGCTCGATGATGAGGATATGCTTGACGATGGCGAGGGCGGTGAAATGGAAGGCGATGTGGATGATATGACGCCAGTGGATGAATGCGAATATATTACGGATGACCCGGAGCATGGTGGACTCGCCGGCGAGGTCGATGATGAGTTGCACTATGCGATTATGGAGCCAACCGATGGCGATGTGAGCGCCAGCGATATTGAGCAGGCCTTCATTGATGTCGATGCACAGCAGCAGCAACAGTTGCAGGAGCAACAGCAACAACAATTGCATGAGCAACAGCAACAGTTGCAGGAGCAGCAGCAACAACAACAACAACAACAATCCATGGAACTGCACAGTTTATCGCTGGAGAATGCAGTTGTGGAGTTTAGACAGGATACAGTCACGCTGCACGTGAATAGTACCCCAAGTCCCACTCCCAGCACTACCAAACGAGCGCGTCGAAACAACAACAACCAGCAGCAGCAACTTGTGGAACAACCCTGCAATCATCATCAGCACAGTCCACCCACAATAAGCAGTAAACTCGCCGCAGCCAATTCACGGCAATTGGTGCAAACTGCATCGGTGATTGCAGCAGCGGGTGCAGATGATAACTACGAGATCGATGCGAATCTGGTGACGGAGTTCATAAGGCAACACACGTCACCACTCGGCTCGGGTCGGTACATCTGCCACTTGTGCAGCACGGAGTTCCGGCAGTTCAAAGGCCTGCAGAATCACATGCATTCGCACACCAATTGGATAAGAGCAAACTGCAAGAAGCAGCCGCAATGCGCGATCTGCTTGAAGAGCTTCAAGGGACCCGGCATGTTGCGCATGCACATGAAGACGCACGATGCGGAGACGAGTACGCCATTGTGCAACATTTGCAATCGTACGTTCAAATCAAAGGCGATATTGTATCGGCATCGTCAGACGCATCAGCAGCGTGCGTATTGCTGTGGCGTCGCCAATTGTCGCAAGAACTTCTCAAACGCGGCAAATCTGCGCTGGCACGTCGAACGCAAGCATCCCGACTGTGTGGAGCCCTTCTACAAATGCGGCGAGTGTCTGACGTTGTACGATACTATCGATGGGCTGCAACAGCATGTGGAGACAACGGATCATGGCAGTAGTGTGGTCAACGAACAGCTAATTGCCACTGACTCAACAAATGTGACAGCGACAGAGGCTGCAGCAGCTGCATTTAGCGGTGCCGTTAGCATTGTTAGCAACAGCACCGATATGTCCGATATGAATAGCATGATTGCTGCCGCTCCAAATGCATTGGGCGGCGGCACTGCTGGTCACACGGGTGACACACATGCCGTTGTCGTTGGCTCCTCCGGCGAGATGTATTTTGTGACGCAGGCGTAGCCCGGGCAGTTTGCCGAGTGCCTGCTCGGCGTCTAAATCCCAAATAAAAAACCAGAATAACTGAAATGAAACAATTGCCCATGCAAACTAGACTTACACACAGATTCGTACACGTATATATATATATATATATATATATTTTTATACTACTAACTAGACATATATATATATATATATAGATATTTATCTATATATAACTGTAGTCTATATATAATTAGCGCACTTATCGCAATCCTAGTTGTCTGTCAATCGTAGCGCTCTTTGGTCGGCCAATCGACAAATTGTATAAATAATGAAGAGGAGAAAAGTTAAGTAAATTAAACTAAACTAAAGAAATGCCGTTTTAGCCATTTAAGACTTAGTTTTGTAGACACAAAACAAAACCACAATAAACAGCAAACAGCAAAAGAAACCAACAAGCAAAATCAGCCGCAATGCTTTAAATAATGAATAAACTAATTAATAAATTATATATATATGTGTGTATAAGGCTATGGAATACTCGATTGTATGTTTGTCTATAAGGTATTCATTGCGGCTATTATATATATATATGTATACGTAACTTATCCCAAACCCCACAACCCATCCCCTAATCCCCATTCAAAAGTGGCTATTTGTTTCGATATTTTTTAGACTAAAATTTTTAACGGCTTTTGGTTTTTACTGTTGGATATTTTGATTAATACTAAAAAACAAATAAAAATGAAATTGTTTAAAATGCAAAATAAAATTGAATAACTGTAATTATAAGCAAAATGTTGTTTACCTTAAATTTAAGCCGCTTGCCTCTTATGATTGCAACATAAATATTTTTCTCAAAGCAAAACAAAACCTGGCAAAACAACATAAATAATCGGCTAATACAAATTACCCAATTAAGTCAAGGTCTCCCTGCCCCCCCTTTGCTCATCGATTCTCTCTACACGTGTCGAAACGGTTAACGTCAGACGTATTTGTTTTTTTTTTATGATTTCGATTCTGATTCCGATTCCGAGTTTTACAATTTGTTATTTGGGTATTAACAGTTTGGACAGTTGAATTTCTGTGCTGTCTTTTGGGAATTATGTGGAATTTGCACAGTC
Organism: Drosophila longiperda; assembly: GCA_035042125.1. Classification (NCBI taxonomy): domain Eukaryota; kingdom Metazoa; phylum Arthropoda; class Insecta; order Diptera; family Drosophilidae; genus Drosophila; species Drosophila longiperda. Next base: position 2,042,136 of record JAWNLV010000107.1, read on the forward strand.
TGCCCACAAAAATAGCTTTTAATTTGTTGAGCCCAGCTGTCTTAAGAATTAAATTGATATTGTTTTAAAACTAAAGCTCTTTTATTGCTATATTAATTTCTATTTTTAGTCTCTTATAATTGATATGGGCTTTGCGTGCATTTGGCGAACTCAAATTTTAATTGCAAAGTTCTTAAACTTGTGGCAATTATTTATTTTAATTCTATTTTTGCAATGGGTATTTGAATTTTATACTAAGCTATTTGACGTATTGCTGGAGTCGTCTGCAACCCTCTAAAAAATGTGTCTGCATCTCTTTTTCTATGCAAACTGTAAACTTGATGAATCTTGGCATACATTCATCTTTTTAGTGCAGTCTGTACATATGCGAGAGCCAGCTGGATTGACTAACTATATCATATGAATGGCATAGGAACAATCGAGGAAAAAAAGTAAAATCTGCTGTGAAGAAGTTTTTGGTTTGTTAGCCAAAAAAAAAAAATTATTTTAGCTTCCATAGATTCAATTGTATGTCTTCCGTTAAATATATAAATATCAAAATTTACATATCAACAGATTGTCTCTTATATATGTAATCTTCGAAGTGTCTTTCTTGTTCTAACTATAAAAATTGTTCTCATTAAACTTGATTGAATACTTCTGAAAACTATATGCTTACTTTAGTTGCATTCATTAGATTTTTCTCTAAGCAGATGTAAAATAATACTTTTTAATTTATGCCCAAACACGATGTCTAATTTTAGGTTCATGTTCGATCGTATTTCTCGGGTTTTATTGCCTGGTTGCCACATTTCAATTGTTGCCACAAAATACGAGCGCTAAATCAGTCAACCTAACTGCAGTCGCCAGTTTGCATAATGTGTGCCCCAAATGGGATCCCATTTCAGTGGAACAAAGGGAATGTTTGTTATTGTCCAGCTGGAAAAGCCAAAAAGAAATGACGCAGTTCAAACTGAGTGCAATTGGAGTTTACTTTGTGGTTGTTTATGTTATGTTTATGTTGTTGTTATTGTGTTGTTGTCGGTTTTGTGGAACGCTGTCATCAAAATATGCGTCATTTAATGCGCAACAAATTTACACAGAAAAGTTTTCGAGTTGCCACAACGCAATTTGAAACGATTCGTGAACATTTTAATGAGCTACGTTTTTCTAAAAACTAAACATGATTTACTTTGCTTACTTGCAGGTGTGACTTCTTGACTATATACATATATATATATATAAATATATATATATATAGAGAACACACGATTCCATGTTCTCCATTTGTATTTGGGGTCTGCAAATAATTATCAGTTGATAAACTGAAGTGCACACTTTCCTATAAGCCATCTATGTCAATGTTATTGTCCAATTTGATAATTATTATTAATTAGCAAAAGCAAAATAGAAAAAATCAACTTTTAACGAATCCATTAATGTTAGTGTCTGCGAAATTGGCTGACAACCAGAAAAAAAACCCATCAATTTACAATTATTTATGACGAAAATTGTATATTTTTTTTTGTCGAATAATCGAATACTCGAATAGTCACACTCACACTCGATAAGATAAACCTTCGAAATTAGGGAAAGCCATCAATTAGACAATCAGAGCTTCAAAGTGCGTGACTCCTCGAGTTATTCGCTAACGATAAGTTTTATTCGTCGAATTAAGGAACTATTCATGGACATAATGATGGGTTAGCACGTATATATCCTCCATAATTTATATGCTAAGTGGACGCATCAAAAAATCAATAAGGCAAAAGAAAAACCGCTTGCGAAGTTCGTAACAGGAATTTCACATGACATCATTTATTTTATCTAGAAATGAATTTAGGGAGTGGAGATTGAATGCTTTTGTGAACTCGAAATTAATATTGGTTCCCATTACGATTAGATATTCACAAACTCTACGTTCTCATATCGATTAAATCAGTTACTGCAACTGATTATTAAAATACGATTAATTTGAGTTTCAGTTCAGAATTTCAATTGCAGTTCAGGTTACATTTCCGGTTTGACAACCTGACTACAATATGATAGTCTCTGGCTATATCTAAATAATATGTAATTATTATTAGATTTAAGATGCTTCCTTTTGTATATATTATGCATTTGAACAACATCATCATATATATTTCACTCAGGGTAATAACTCTTACCGCTCAAAAGTTCGCATTTCTTTTGAGCTATTCAAAAAATGTTTATATAATCATTTCCTTGAATGAATTTATATATACGCAATTTGGAATTTTATTTTGGCGTCCTTGAACTTTATAAAAACGTTGCCCGGGCCCGGCAAAAATGATTTAAGTGCTCAAATATAAATATTGGATCTACAATATAATATATATTAAATATAATATATATAAACGTATAAATGCAAAATTTTGTACAAAAATGAAAACTGTGTAATTTGTAGTTTTCGCCACACTTGCCAAATTATATCAAATTTAATTGGTTCAAAATGCCAGAAAAAAAATGTTGCAAACGCGTACATATAAATAAATAATATTTCTCTATGATTTCATTTAAAATTATAGTGCTTAAATTATAATAATTGAATTCATTGAAATTATGCGCATTTATGTTTTACATTTCTCTGCTTAATTAACCTACTGAAACTAAATATTTTGATTCGTTGCAAATGTGTTAAGCATGAATAAACATTTAAATAGCGTCATTAGGGGCATATATTATTAATCATTAAGTTTAATTATATTCGGGGAACTTATAAGTGGATTAGAAAAGATAAAAGCTGTCGTTTAAATAATGCCAGTGAGCATTCATTTTGCTGGAACATGACTCAATTAATTTACGACTCATTATTTTATATGTAAGAAAATAATTTTGTTTCAACAGTATTATTAAATCACAGAAAATTAATGAAGTTTTTTTTAGATTCTTATACAACACTATCTTCTTAAACTAAATTGGAGTAAAATAAACTGGAGATGTTTGGGTTTCAATTCAATATATAGAAGGATAAATCATATGTTAGTGTATATTATAAACCAAGACACTATAATATTTATATCTTTTTAGGTATAAAATGCTTTTTCTGCCTTTTTGCTTACTTGTTGGTACACCTTTGAACTATTTTTAATGGGTTCATGGAAAGTAAACAACTACAAAAACAATTCGTTTTATTTCTTTTCCATAAATTTATTTCTATTTCCATTTTGAATCAATATTCATGTATTTAAACCAATGCAATTATTAACAGATGCCTAATGGGCTATTTTACATTCATCATTTGTATATACGCCGCATTTAACAATAAACTTTTTGAAAAACAAAAACAAATAAGTTGACTGATGTTGACTAAGCAGCATTTTGTGTATGTCATCAAGTCGGGAAAGAGAGCAGAGCAGAGAATGAAAGAGAAGAGAAGAGAAGAGCTTTTGTCTTCTTGCTGCGTTGCCGGAAGAAACCGAAAGCGAATGCGATGCGGCAATGTTTACAATTCAGTTCAATTCAGTTGAGTTTGTTCAGTTCGGAATGGTTTGCAATAGATCATTTAGTGAAATGACTACGTATACAGTGCGTATGTGAAATCTTTTGAAATGATGGGTGCCGATTCTGTTTTTCGGTTCGCGTTATGCGCTCGACTCGAGTCCCGCCCCCCTTTTTGAAAGGCTGTCTGTCTTTTTGTCCATCTGCTTGATTGCGGTTGCCATTGACGTAGTTGAAAATAAATACGTACAAGTAAGAATGCTGTAGTCGACCGATATCGACAACGATGTACCCTAAACAAAAATGTTAAAAATATTCCAATTTCCCTTTTAAAAAGTTGTACATCCAGATACGAGCAGCATAAGTCATTTCGTTTAGCAAGCACAGTCATATTTTTATTAACAATCCCAAATTGATCCCTAATTGGCTGGCTAGATACAAGTGCATATATACTTACATACATACATACGTACACGCTATTTTACGAAACGGGTCTTTGCAGAATACATAAAAAATATTAAATCGATGCAAGATCGATTGTCGTGCCATCTCTTTCCCACACATGTGCACGCATATTTATGCATACAGGAAATGCCTACGGTTGCTGGTAGAAATGAGATTAATATAAAAATACATTTTTACCATAACGTTGGTGTTTCTTATCCGATCTTGATGAAATTTGAACAGTTGAATTATAATATGCTTCATATGTGTTAATTACAAATTAAAATCCAATCCAAAGAATGTATATATTTAAGGGTATAGAAGATGCTTCCTTCTGCCTGTTACATACATATGCACAAAACCGTTATACCCTATTTGAACCCATTTTCAATGCGTTCAATGCATACGCTGCAGTGTCCAACTGCATTTTCAATAATTCGGGTGCTTAGCTCGCATTAGTTTCGTTTATTTTACGTTTGTGTATTTGTTTCTCTTTTTATTTTTGCAGGCACGTCAACAGTATTTTCCTTTTTACTTATGTGCAAAATCACGAAATTGCAATTCACACTATGATTCTCACATTGTTTTTTGCTTTTCGTGTAGTCGTACTTTTTTTGAGTAGGGTTTATATGTAGTTTGGGGCATATTAGTTATTAAATGGAGTTGATTGTTTGTCGGGAATCGAATGAGGAGAAATACAAGAATTCTAAGTTGAATAATGTTTAGAGTTCTTGCTCTTGGTTCAATAACTTTAATTTAAAGCAAAATTACAAAATTATAGAAAGAAAGAAGTCAACTTAATTTGTTGGCTTTTCATTTTACTATATGCGTACTGAAACTACATTAATATTCTTAATATATATGCATTTAAATTTAGAATTTGATGGTATTTTTTAAACTCAAACTTGTTCATTTTATTCGAGTTTAAAAAAACATATTTTTAACAATTGAATGTACAGCAAATCGCAGTCGAGCTGGTTTCACTTTTGCAGCATTTTCTTTCTTTCCTTGTATTTATTTATTATTGTTATCGTTGGCATTAAATTAAACTTGATCTACAAATGCTTGAGTACATAAGCATTTGTGAGTGTATATGTAAATAAGTACATAAGCATGTAGTTAACTACAAATGCCTTACAAATATTTATTTAATACATTTAATTATAGACCTGTAAATTTTGGATATCATTATTTATAGTAACGTCGCACAGGTTTGCCAATGAATATCAAAATCTATATATAAATATGGATACAAATATATTTTGCGTCGCAGTTTCGTTATCGTTTTACCAAAACGCGGGAATTATATAATATAAAAAAAAGTGCCTGCTACTTGGCTAACAATTGTGGTTGTGCAGAACAAGCGAGACACACTTTTTTTGTGCCACTTGTCTGATTTTTTTTTTTTGGCAACTGCTATTGACATAGTTTGGCGCGCTTAGTGGGTCATGAGTACCTCCTTTCTATTTGCATGTGATGTGGGTGTGAGTATAAAAAAAAAACATTTTTTTCATGCTTTAAGTTTGACAATGTTTGCAGTCATGTTTAAGTTAATATAGTCTACTTATTTGGGCGTGTCTAAGTTACTTGCTTTATTTCTTGATTTAGTTACCAGAAGAGTAGTCACATTTTTTTTTTCTATATATGAAAATGTTATAAATATATAAAGCAATATCGTGCCATAAATGGCAGCAGCTAATTTCAAGTTTCACATATGATGAATGAGAAATGTATGTGCCCTTGTTGGGGGCGCATCGATGCCATGGAAATTGCTGGCATTGGGCCAACATATTTGTTGAACCGCCCACCGAATCGGATTCGATGGTACTGTATTGGTCTTAGTTGGCAACAGCTGCTAACAAAGTTCATTTGTTCAATCGTTTGGCATGGTCAGTGCTTTTGTATACTCATTATACCCATTCAAAATGGGCATGTAAAAGAGGGTGTTTTGAACATTATACAAATTTCAGTCGAGCCTCTCTGGCCATGTACATATCTAAGTGAGCTATACACTTTAAATTTTACAAATAAGTTCTCAATTACTTTTCTCTGTTCGCAAATATCGATACTAATCGATGACCGATAGCCGATAAATGCCAGCATTTTAAAGATACATCTTTCTATTTGAGTTTTCTTATACATGATTGAGAAACATGGATTGAAATATATTTTCAAAACAACGAGATTAAAAATCTTTGCAAGTCTAGAGGGTATCTGCTGCTCGATCTCCCTCCACCTAGATCACACTTTCTTTATATTTGTATACTAAAAATTCTTTTTATCAGAATACTAAGCGAAATCCAATTTGGGGGTACCCATGAAAAATGCCGGCCATTGGCCATGATTGTTGCCTTTGTTGCCTTTGTTGCCTCATGCTTGGCGCTTGGGGAATGCTCTACTCCTTTCTCCGCCTAGCACCCAATCCCAATCCTCTGCAAGCGAAGGCGGAAGCAAATGCGACATGCTTTCACGGACCCAACGCGTGGCCATTGTTCTGTTCCGGTAAGAAGTGACGTCTCGTCTGGTTTAGTTTACTACGTACTTGCTTAAAGGTGTGCGATACAAATATAAATAAATAAATAAATCGAGAAATTGCTTAAATTTCGCCATACTCAAAGAGAAAATACTTTTGGGTTTCTTACTTTCTTCTTAGCCACCTTTCAATGTCAGGGCCCAAATGTTGTCCGTGTGCTTGCTTTGAAATCGAAATGTTTGCAGTATATATATATTATATATAGTAGCCTATATACCATCTTGATATGTCATAGGTTTTCTTGCTTGGTATTTCTATTAACACATTTTTAATCAAAAGTATCTGAATATCATTTAAAAAATTTAAATGTGCTGCCAAATAATTTTTTGCTTTGAATTTGTCAGCGTTCAAAGTTCTATTTAGAATTTATCTCGTAAAAATTTAGATTATATATATTTTTGTGTTTTTTTTGTTTTATAATATATTCATAATAGATCAAAAACATTCCTCATTTAGTATTAATGAGCAATAACATGATACATTTTCATCATTACGTTGAATTTCTTGTATTTTGTGCATTTTTAGAGACGTGAAAAAAAGTGTTGTAGTCTTTTGGCTATACATTGTAGATTTATATAAACTTACAGAAGGTTTTACTAAAAAAACATATGTTGTTTTTATAAGCAATGCATATTTATAATATTAAATTCAATTCAAGGATTTTAATAATAATCTGTTGAAAATATGAATCTGAATTTTAATTGTTTGCACAAAAAAGATATTAAAGATCTTCTAATTACCATTTTTCATAATAAATATCATGTGTGAAATGAACATTTAATTAATATTGATGACGATAGCAGTGACCCACATTGAAGCAGAGCATATTACAGCAATTTGCCAATTTGCAAGCATGAATAAGATTGAATGAGTGGCTGTGATTGGTTGAATGAATGCGCCACTCAAATCAATGACAGTGGCTCAAATCGAAAACAGCTGTTTGCTGACTGCTCTTTATTGTTTGTTGTTGATATTCACTCAATTTATCGCCTTTGCAAGTCACATTATTATCGGCTAAACGAGTGTAGCTAAAACAACTTTATTGTTGCTGCAACAAATTTCAATTGCTCATCACGCGGACTGTTTTCAATTAAACGTTGACAAGCGCGTGTTTTCAATAAACCTCTCTCAAACCGACCCACCCCCCCTCTTCACCCTGCAACTCACACTGAACTAGACAGACAGGCACGAAGTGGAAATAGAATTGAAATTGGCTGTCAAATGGCAAATTCTAGTACTAATTTGAAAGTGAGTACAAATTAAAAACAGCTCAACAAAATAATTGCTTTGCAGCACGCATTTCTCATATGTTACTTTTGATTCTTCTTCTTATTTTTGAGTCATTATCATTGGAACAATGTGCATTCTATAAGCATTGTAATCATTTTTAGCTAGAGAAAAAAATTTGCCTTGTTAAGTATGAGAAATGTGGTTGGGATATTTTTGTACCGATTGAGTGAATAATGAAAATGTAACAGACAGAAAAAAGTATATTCAGACCCATAAAGACATATTCTTATTCTAATTATATATTATATTATATATTATTATTGATTAGTTCGTCTGTATGTGTATATAATCGTTTTTGCATTTTTCCAATATTGATAATCATCGATTACCGATAGCTATAAGATATAGCAATATAAAAATGATTTTCTCTTGTTGAGTTTGTATTTAGCTTGACTTAATATTGAGCACCTATAAAAAATGCATTAAGCTTGTTTTAGAAACGGTGAAGAAATACATACAAAAAGACCCAGGGTATCAACTAGTCGATCACTCACGACTAGTGCATTCTTACTTGTTTCTACTAGTCAAGCATGTGAAACATTTATTCTGCTAGTTTTGCCTTTTCCTTTGGTCGCAAGACTTCAATTTACTAATGCCAATTCAATGCCACAGAGACAGAGACAGACAGAGAGAGAAAGATATAAAGAGAGAGAGAGAGAGAGAGAAGGACAGCATGCACATCCTGCAGCATAGCCTTGCAGTGGCCTCACCTATTTGACAGTGTCCTTGAGACGCACTGTGAATAGTGAGTGGGTGGTTGGGTGGTTTGTTTGCTAGGCACTCAACCAACCATCCATCAACGTTTGCTTTTTATAAAGAAGGCTTTTTATCTTTCTCTCTTGGCTTTTATTAAACACTCCATTTATATTTATTAGCCCCATCTGTGCTCAGCCAATATTTGCATCTGTTTTAGCCCTTAAGCAATTTACGTTAATAATTGAGCTAAATTGCATTAATCAAGTCAGACAAACAGACGGCTCAAATTATCAGCTAACAGCAGTTTTCCTTTACTTTTGTTGGCTGTCAGCTAAATTGGCTGAGTGATGACTAATCAGCAAGCGCAAAAACATATTATAATATATATTTATTTATTATATATATATATAAATATATATATATATATGTAAATTTTGACTTACAGTTTGTTAATTTGCACGAATAAATAATAGGCAAAGCGACAAAAAAATATTATTGTAAAATGCACTTTCTTCCCATATATATATATATATATATTCAGATATATATATAATGCAGGTGCAAAATTGAGTCACATGTTAATATTTTGAGTTAGTCAAGAATATTGTAGGCAGTGCTATAGAATTTGGTATGTACATTTTGTCAGGCACAAATAAAATAAGTTTTTACAAATATTTAATAGTTAAAAAAAATTAATAATTTGTTTGATGATCTCATTTAATAAATTATTCAATTTAAGCTGTTCACTTTAAGATAGCGAATATGTGCATCGCTTCTAATTTTCAAAGTACCCTTTTTGATCAATTTCAGAAATACTAAAACGAATTTGCATGTTTTTTAGCCAACTTTAGTCACGAATCAGCCCAAAAGCAATGATTGTTTTTGCCCTTTCAGGGGATATGCTGATTGTGTTGTGACGTTTGTAAACAGACTATATATATATATATATATATATATATATATATATCTGTATATATTATTTATCAGTTGCACTAGATATAGTTTTAGTCCTTTTTCTGAATTTTTCCATCTGTTATAAATTGATGATCGAATGTCTATAACACCCTTTTAATTCCCACATTTACCCGAATTACTATATCAACGAGTTCTCATAGGAACGATAGGTTAAAAAATAAGTTTTAACCAGATTTATTCTGCTTTTCACATCTGTAAAAAAAAGTTTGAACATCGGACTACCAAATCGTATAGCTTTTAGAAGAATAATCGGTCGCTTTTTAAATTTGATGTTCCTATTCAGATATGGACAAGGGTATCTTATTTTCGATAAACCTCAGATAACCGTTTTTACTTGATTTTGTCATCACGATGGGGCAAATGGTGTGCGCTTTAAGTGCAGTCTCATGTTGGCTGTGAATGGTTCTTTTATATTACTGTGGCCTCCATTCAAAGTCAATGTCAGTGTCAAGGATGCAAAAATCAGGCACAGCCAGGCATGCAACACAATGGGAAATGCGAGCAATTGAAGCGGCGCCCACTTGGCTGAATGGTGCTCGTCGTCCAGGGTCAAAAAGGCAGCTGAATAAATCATGAAGGGGCCAAATCCAAAAGAGGCAACTTCTGTCACCTCCCCCTCTCTCCCACAAGTAGCCTTGAGGAAGCTTAAATGTTAAATGTGAAAATAGAAAGTATTGCGGGGAGTAGAAACTATTTTAATAAATTATATATGCTGGTGATACCATATACTATCCACCCCTCGATACCCTGGCATTATCTCTACTCCGCCCAGCGTTAAAGGTCTGATTTGAATGCGTCACATTTTAGTGACTGTTTCGCCCTTTGTTTTGTTATTATCAGCTGCCTACAACTTTGCCTAGATCTATTTTGGTTTTGTTTGGTTTTTTTCTTTTTATTGGTGGTGTAAAAATATCAAATTGTTGCGTCATTAGTTTAACATTTAGCTGACATTTAGCAAGAGCCCAGGACACAATTTAAAAGATATTTTCGAAACGTGTCAAAATAAAAATCGACAACGATTTGTTTATAAAAAGTGAGTTGCACACGCGATTTTCTTATTATTATTATTGTTATTATTATCTTGTGGCGATATCACCGGGCCGAGGCACGCCCGTTTCGTGCAATTCAAATTGAAATTGTATCTGCAAGTACGTCATTTGTATCTTTTGCAATTCTGTTACTTCCTCACGCCCATAAAAAGTTGGCAGAGTTTTAATGAGCTTTTCCGCTTGAGTGTTTGATTTGTTTGCCTTAAGAAAAGAGTGTGAAAACCAAGTTTAGCTGTGACATTTAATTTGCAAACAGCAATTTTGTTGAAACTTTATCTCTTTTTTTTTTATCTGCAGGCTGTTAAAGCAAAACTGCGAGTAGAACTTTAGAACTGAAATTGAAATTCAATATTTTCTTAATAATCATTTAAGGTTATTAATCATTTAGTAATATTTAACGGATAAGATAACATTTGATGTAGCTGAAATCGATATCTATTCGCTTTTTATTTACATTCAAATTGATACCTGCTCTAAAGAATAAATAATAATAAAATGTAAAATTTATAGACATGTTGTTCTCTAAATCGAACTTTATTTTTCAACGTTGTTACAGTTAGAAAAGTTTCACTTTACATATTGCCCATGAATATTTAAGATTTTTTAACTGGAAGTCGATAATATCTGATATCACTCTGAATCCAGCTGAGTTTGGATCTGGGTCTACTTAAGGGGAAAAAAAACAGTTAAAATAGCTTATGGAATCTGATCTTAATTTGGTTGCAGAGTACAAAGTGTTGGCTGTTTCCCGTTGACTGTTTTCTGTATTCTGCTGCTTGATAAGAACTGAACGATAAGAAATTAGCAAACAGCTGTTCTTCCGTCTGCTGGTACCTGCATTTGGCGACAATTTAATTAGTTTTTTCCCATTCACAAATCGGAAGGCGTTTGGTTTGTTTTGTGTATTGTTTTGTGCCATTTAGCCACCAGTTGATAAATATTTGTTTTCTCGTTTTTATTGGCGCGGAAAAAACAACTTTGTTAAAAGAGTTTTCATACTGCTGCTGCTCGAAGCAAATTTGTAGAAATTGTTATTGTTATGGTTATTAATTTGTTGTTAAAATTATGGCACTTGAATTTATTTACGATTTGCGATTAGATTTTCAAGCGGGCCATAGATTCATTTTTTCTGTTGGAATTTAATAAATAGATAAATGTTTTCGGTGCAGTTTGCATTTATTTATTTAATAAGAGTGCCACACATACGGATACAATTCGTATCTAGTTCAACCTGGATCCCAATTGCAATCCTTATTGCAAATACACCCTGCAATTCCGGTGCATTAGATTGTGCTCTTAAATAAATATAAAGAGCGTTGATGGTAAATGCAGTAGCTGCTGAGAGAGCAGCGCGCAGCTGTTAAGAAAAGTATCTGAGAGATTAGGGAAGCACAGCAGCATGTTTTGCTGCTCGCACGCACGGCTGTGACCGCAATCAAGCGAACAAGTGTTGCGGTGCTGTATGGTTAGCTCGCTCGCACCACCTCACAGTTGTTCGGTCGTTGGCACTGCGAACATATTCTGCCTGGCCAAAGCGACTAAAATGAATTTTGCTTGCATTCAGTTTAGCCTCTCAACTCTCACGGATCGGACGTGCCTAACGCATGAAAACAACATCAAATAATCATAGTCATATAAAGTGCAAGTCGCGCAAATCAGCCCAAATCGCGCGTGTGAGAAAATCAAAATTAATTGAGAAGCTAAATTTGTATATGTATGTGTCTGTGTGTGTTCAGCCATAAGTGCGGAGCAGAAGCCAAAGTGTAACTGTGCTTTGCTTCGTCTCCCCCACCCACCCAGTCGCCTATATATATACATATATATATACGAAAGTGTGTGTGTGTGAAATTTTTCACATACAAACCCAATGTGAAAAATTGAATTGAGAAATTTGTGTAGCAAATTCAAGTGAATGAAAACTGAAACAAGACGTAATTCAAATAATAAAAAACACAGCAAACGGTGTCTTTAAAAAGGTAAACTAACAAATAAAATTAAATGCAAAACGTTTAGAAATCATTTTTTCTTCTCTGTTGCGTGCCCTTTGCAAATGTATGTGTGTGTGTGTGTTTGTGTGCGAGCGAGCCTGGGCTTGTATTAGTGATATAAGTGAACTGCTGTAAAAATAGCCAAAGTAAAGAGCAGGCGGCGACAACAAAAAAAAAGACGAAAAATGGACAGCAAGCGAGCCACGCAATGCAAGAGCAGCCATCAAAAGAGAGACAGCTTGCGTGAGTGAGTGTGGGAGAGAAGCCTACAATTCACACACAAAGAGAGAGAGAGAGAGAGAAAGAGAAAGAGCGACAGCAACTTGAATCGTCGACAGTTGAAGAGTTGATTCTGTTTTTTTTTTGCCTTTTTTTTCTTTATTTTTTTTATTGCTGCTGTTGCTGCTTGCCTCGCTATTTGTCTTGATCTTTTGTTTTGAATAGGTTTATTTGTGTTATTGTTGTTGCTATGCGTACGTGTTTTTATCAGCGCTTCGTCTACTGTTTTTGTCGTCACTGTTGTCATCGTCATCGACATCGACTTTTTCTTCTTGTTTTTTTTTTCAGCACAGCTGCTTTTTGTTTTGATATGTGAAATTCATAATCAAGCAGCGACCGTGTGGCTGTGTAAGTTATTGCGCCTTTGGTTGGTTTGTAAAAATTATTAACACATATTTCGAGACTTCGAACTTGTTTCAGGTGATCTGGCCACAAAATTAAAAGCTCTTGTTAATTATGCGAAATATTAAGCGAAATCTCATAAAAATACTAAATAAAATTCAACTGAATTGTGTGATCATCAATGATTTTTGGATTATTCCAGAGAGTGTTCACAAATTTTCTTATCGCATTCCAAACACTCCTCAAGATATGATTCTACAAATGTTGTGAATACTTAAGTATTGAGGCCTCTAAACGTCTGCACTGAATTATTTATAATGAATTACGCACGGGCATAGATAAAGCTTTCTTTATTGCTGCTAATAAGCTTGTTCAAACTTAATTATATGATAAGATATGACTGGCAATCCATCAAAACATCTTAGGGCGAAATATTAACAAAAAAGTTTGCGGGCATTTTCTACAGAAATTAAATGATAAAAAGAAATTTTAATTGTCTTATTATCGATTTTATCATTATTAGTCATTGTTTCTAAGCCTGCTTAACATTATTACTTTTTCCCATTTCTGCCTCTCAATTCGCTCATTGACTTGTCACCGTTCTCTGTTATCAGCAGCTTCACACACACACACAAGCGTCGAAACAAGACGGGCCTTTTTTTTTAATGTCCGTGTTCCAATTTCAAAGTGTTTCTATTTATGTGCATATACACCTGCGACTGACACACATACATAAATATCTGAATGCATATGTGTATGCATGATCAGACATGTTCATTTTTTTCTGTCCATAACTCAATGTATACTTTTGGCCTGCGGGAATGTGTTAAATGAATTTTAATAACATTTGCTTAACAATTCGCAAACGTGTCATTTTTTCAATGAGACAGTCATACAAAGATATACAATGGAATTTAATATTTCAGATAATTTTTCGATTGGAGTTCTGTTGTCAAAAGCAAGCTAGAAATTTCCTCGGTTTATCCGTCTTCTGCGGGAAAATTTCCAAATGGAATTTCCCTTCTTTTTACTGCCGGGTATTTTATAGTTGAGCTCTGACAATCAGCTGTTTTTTGAAGCAGCTGCAGCAACTGCTGTGACTATATGCAAATAAATTTTTACAAAACAAACATATGCGAAAGTTTCTGTGATTATGTATATATAGAGGTATATATATATATGTATAAAAAAAAATATGTACACAGATGTCGGTTTTATTTTCTTTGCTCGCATATTGCGTTCTGTTTGTTTTATACTACAAAGCGTTTATGTATATTAATAATATTATTATTATTTGCTTCGTTTTGATTCCGACTTTAGCTTTTGTAATTAAATACTAATTTAGCCTAGCCTTTGTTTTACAGGCACAACTTGCAGACAGAGAGAGATAGCTGCTATTGCTGGCTTTTCCGTTGTTTCTCTCTGTTCCGATATCTGCGACACTTTGACCCACTTTTGGGCCATATATTTATATATATATATATATATATACATGCCTTTATATATACTGCATATACACACACAGGCAAATGGAGCATGGGAAATTTCATCGTTTTGTTTACTTTCATTTTGGTTGTGTGAACTCAACATTTGTTTGTGGCCTACTTTATGTGGGTCTCCGGGGAAGCAAAGGGGGCGATGGAGTGTATGTGGAGTGGTCAGGTCTAGACTAGTGACTGATAAGGGTAGGACCGTGACTGTACACTTAGAAAAATAAGTGGAAGTCTTTAATCAAGGTTCCTTAAATCTATGAAATATTTTTTTAAATGTTTCTTAGGAAAAACATTTATTTTCGTTTTTTAACCACTTAAAAAGTTCATATGAAATGTAAACATAAATAAGATTTTATTAGTTAAAGTTAATAAGTGCAAGTTGCTGCTGATAAGCTTTTTTTCTAAGTGTATCGCATGTTCAGCTCTGACTCAGCGTTATCTCTCTGCTTCTCTCTCTCTCTCCCTTTCTCTCACATTATCACTAGCACGATCGATCAACTTTCGTCTGCGTCGCAATTAAGGCTTTCCCTGTCGGCGAAAAAGTGCAAAGTTTTCCATAATCACATACGACAATTAAATCTGAAATACCTAATTAGTTTACCACACCAACCCCTCCTTTGAAAAGCCTTGATCATTGTTTTCCGTGTTCCATTCGAGAATTGTTTTGTTTTGCCTAGCTAAGCGATTGACAATTGACAGTTTTAATTGACGCATTCAGTTAGTGCGCTAATAATATGGCCAAGTGAACGCTAAAAATAAATGGCGAAAATACAAAAATAACACGTCGAGTACTACGCATCGAGTACACGGATTTGGTCAGTCAAAGTAAATACTT